>CM052807.1:6224858-6309458 GCA_028533885.1 Nasua narica
GCCTCGCTTTTAGGTTTAAACTTTCTCTGTATCTTTGTGGAAAAATCTTCATTTATAAGCACAGTTGAAATTGACAGTAGGTTTAGACGATGTGATTTTGAATAGGGGATGACATGATATGGTTTATAGAATAGTGAGCTCTGAGAACAAAAAAATCTTGGGTTCTAATTCTGGCCCTTACTGACTTTGAAACTGTGGACTTTTATTTACTTCTCGGTAAAATGAGGAACCTGAATCCACTCCTATTTGTCTCTTCAGTTCCAATACTATGTTCCATTTCAATTTAATTGTAAGTTTGGCAATATTTTCCGTGTTGTCATTTGAAATAAAAATTCTGATCCAAATAACTAGTATTTTGTGAGCCCCAAATAAAAGCACTCAACCACAAAGATGACAAAACTGGGGCCCATTCTGAAAGGTTTGGGATAGTTTCCCCAAGATATAAATTTAGCAAGCAAAGCGAGCTCTGGGTAGACTTTACACACCAGTCAATGTCACCTGAGCTAATAGCGTTAATGCCTCATGGGTAGTGTCTGAGTCCTACTTCTCTGCCATGATTTTGTTGTATCCATGAAATTTATTGGTTTTTATTGTATCCATGAAATTCGAGGTCTGTCCATCATAACAAAATAACCTAATTAATCTGGGGAACTTCATTATCCATTGAGGCACAAAGCACATTTAGGCTTAGGTTACATTAGTATTGACAGTAAAATTATTTAAATGGTGTTTTATACATTATTATTTTGGGCTTACACTTTCATGAAATATTATACAAAATACAGAGCTTACTAAGAGCTAATAGGTTGTATTTGGATAACTTTGCAAATTCTTCTTTGATGAGCCTGGGTTATAAAGTGCCATCTCAGACACTGCCAGCTTTCCTACATATAGATACAGAGAGAGAAAAGAACTTCATTTGCTTTAGGCACATGGGGGCAGAATCTTTAGGGTAAATAGATTCTTGTAATTAAACTCATTTTGAGCTGTTGTTGGTCATGGTGTTTTAACTTCAAACCCTTTGCCTGCATTATGCAGGAATGTCTCACTTGGATGCAATGCGGGAGTCCATTGCGCCATTACAAAACTAGGTTGTTATAGTTCATTCGTAGGAAATCATTAAGCAAGTCCAGAAAATGTAATTTGCAGGTGAACAATTGTTTCTCATTGGGTGGATATGAGTGTGTCCGGAGGTTACCCTGGGATTTTCCATTTTACCACCTTGGCTTTTTCCAACATGTTCTTTTTATTCACTTTTAAAAAAGTAACTTGCCCTTTTTAAGCCTCATTGTTCTATATTAAGAAAGAAAAAAAAATGTTTTCTAAATTCCATGATGACCTAAGTGGTAGGAACACTGGATTAGAAATTCCTCTTGTAGAATCTAAGAGATATCCTTTACTCTCACACTTGGGTATAATCTCTCTCTCTCTCTCAATACACACACACACACACACACACACACACACACACACATGCACGCACTTCCAGTTCCTGGGATGAAACATTCTAGGAGCCCTGACTTGCTTGCTTTCTTGCTGAAAACAGCCAAACATGCTGAAGAAAAATTAAAAGAATTTTCTGAAGTGTCTTAATCATTTGACAAGAAAGTACAGAATGCTCCAGTCCAAAGATAAACACAAAAAATGGCTCATTCCTTGAGGGCACAGGTAAACTGAAGTTTTAGTTTTTATGATTGTTTGTTGGCTTGAGGGACATTAGACAAAACTCAGCGCCCTTACAATGGGGAAAAGTTAAAAAGAATCCTCCTAAAGTTGGCACTCAAAGCATATACTCTCAATTGAATAAGCTGGAAATAAACCTAACACTTCTCCTACCAATAGTTCGGAAATGAAGAGCACTCTATCAAAACTTCGGCTAGGAGAAAAAAAAAATCCTCCTGAAGAATTTATTACTACAAGGCATCACCCACACCACAGGTCTGCAACACAAATCTATATAAATTTGTTGGTCCAAAAACCCCCCAAGAAAAAAAGACCCCAGAGTCTTGGATTTACACTCTCCCAGGTTCCTTAGAGAAGAAAGTACAATCCTCTCTACGAAAACACACAAATTCATCTCAAGCCTCAAAGAACTTATAAATACTAAGAAACATGAGCTTTCAGGTAAAAATTATGATCTCCCTCTATCCCTCCCCACACCAACGTACCATAAGTGAAAGGCAAGAATAAAACAAAGAGAAAAATTATATACAGAAAGGTGTCAGGATATGAGAATTCCATAATATAAACTAAACACATATAATGTAATTTA
Source organism: Nasua narica (assembly GCA_028533885.1). Lineage (NCBI taxonomy): Eukaryota > Metazoa > Chordata > Mammalia > Carnivora > Procyonidae > Nasua > Nasua narica. Next base: position 6,227,131 of record CM052807.1, read on the forward strand.
AAAATCACATTGGCTGTATTAGTGCCAATTCGCATTAGTAAAAATCAGGATTATGAACAATGGCCAAGCAGATCTTACAAAGAACCAAGTGGGACTTTAAGAAATGAAAAAATATAATAATTGATCTAAAAAACTCAATGAAAGTATTTGATAAAAATTATTTTCGTTCAAAAATATTATTTTCCTGTTCAAAAACCATGAACAGGAAGTCGCAAAGAAGGGAGATTATCCAGAATGTGGCACTGAGCAAAGAGGAAAATAATAACTTTTTACTGGCATTCCAGAAGGGGAAGAGAGAAAGATAAATGAGACAGAGGCAGTATTTGAAGTCATAATGGTGAGAAATTTCTAGAATTAAGGAATGACACCACCTACAGCAGAAGTCCAATTATATGGGAAACCCCTTATGCATGTCCGTGGATACTCTCAGCCTTATCTGTCTCGTTGTGCCCTCTCTCTGCCCTGCCTCAGTCACTGTGACAGCTCATGGAGACTGGTGAATGGAGGGAGATACTGCCTGCATTACCGGTCGTTTGCGTGAAGTTATCAGCCCCTCATTTCTGACTGACACTGCCCAACTAGACTGATTTCAAAGACTCTCCTCTCTGCCACTTTTGACTTGTATGAACTGCTATTCTGTAGAATGGGAGAGCTGGCCTGTTTTGTTTTTTTTTTGAGAGAGACAGACAGACAGAGAGGTTGGGGGAGGGGCAGAGGGCAAGGGAGAGAATCTCAAGCAGGCTCCACACCCAGTGAGGGGCCCGACTCAGGGCTTGATTTCACAACTCTGAGATCATGACCTGAGCTGAAATTAAGAGTCAGAGGCTTAACAGACTGAGTCCCTACCCCTCCCCCGCACCCGCCCCCCCCCCGCCCCCCCCGCAGGGACCCCAGGAGAGCTGCCTTTTTAAGCTATTATCAAAGGAACTGGTTGATTTAAACTGCACACTAGGACTAATCAGATATAAGAAACAGGAGCAATCTTTACAATTATGCTTCGTCTCCTCTTCCCTCCATCGACTTCTCTGAAGCACTGTCTGGGGGGAAAAAGGAAAATAGCTATTCTGGAGATGTCCTGAATACCTCGGCAGACACAGCTGCTGGAGGGACTGGCTGTCTCACATTGCAAGGCCATATGAATCCATCCCCAGAATAGTGATGCATCACCTTGTGTTGTTTCCCAACCTTTCCTGTCTCACCTGGTTTTTCCCTTACTCCTTCTATTCTGGAGTCAAATAAAGCATGACTATTTAATATAGGTGTGTTCCATGCTCAGACTCTTCCTAGAGCAGTTGGACAAAGATACCATTGAATCCGAGGCCAGATTCAGGAATAAAAACACAGCCAGATACATCGAAGTAAAATTCCAGACACCTAAGACAGAGAAAAAAAATCTTAAAAGCAGCCAGGGACAAATGATAGACCAGCTTTAGACAAGTGACAATTGCAATAACAAGTGAGTTCTCAAAAGAAATAAAGACAGAAGAAAGCAAATTTATACTCAATGTTCAGAGAGTTAATAGCTGAAAATTTGGACTGTATTCCAAGAAAAAGGAAGAACTAAAACTTTAAAAACAAATAAAAAGTGAAAGAGATTGCCACAAACTAACTTCACTAGAGATAATTCCCGTGTATCTCTAGCAGAAGGAACATGATCCCAAATGGAAGGTCTCTGGTGCAAGAAGGAATAAAAAGCAAATAAGAAATATCCTTGCAATTCTAGATAAATACTGACTTCATAAAATAATAGTACTAATGGCATGAGGAGTAAAAATAATACATATAACCGTATTAAAATACATAATAGCTCTATCATATTCATAAAGGATGCTGGACATTGAAGAAAGTGCAGGTATTTAAAATTTTGGAAGGAGGGTATAAATGCTGACTGAGGGTAAAGATGTCTCCCTGGCCATGTTACACTCAGAGGAACTCAGATAAAATGGCTGCAGCTTTCTTACCTCAAATCCATGAACAAAAAAGCACCGAGACAACTTCTTTAAAATGCAGAAACCAATTAGAAACTGTCCACCAAGAATTATTGATCAAAAACAAATTTCTAAATAAAGATGCAACAAAGCCATTTTCCGAAAGAAAACTAAGGTTGATAGAATTAGACACTAGTGTTTCTGCCCTGTAAGAAATGTTCCAGCAAGTTCTTTAGGCAGAAGAAAAAGGATACTAGGTTGTAACAATGGATCTATGCAAAGAGATAAATAACATAGTAAATGGTGTACATATGGATACATATATAATACACTCCTTCTTGTTTTCAAAATTTGTTTAGAAGATATTTGACTATTTAAAGCAAAACCGTAACATTTATTATGGGATTTATAACATTTATAAGTAAAATATAATACAACAAAAGCTCAAGGACCAGCAGGAGGAAGGGAAGTATACTGGTTTTGAGGTTCTTTTTATTTGACAGAGAGAGCGAGATTATAGGTAGGCAGAGAGGGAGGCAGAGAGAGAGGGGGAAGCAAGCTCCCTGCTGAGCAGAGAGACTGATGTGGGGCTTGATCCCAGGACCCTGAGATCATGACCTGAACCAAAGGTAGAGGCTTAACCCACTGAACCACCCAGGTACCCCTGTTTTTGAGGTTCTTATGTTTGATGTGAGGTAACAACATATTTTTGGAAGATACATATTGTAAATGTTACAACAACTCCTAAAACTCTAAAATGAAGAGTTATTTATAGTCAATCATTCAATGAGTAGAAACCTTCATTTACGATTTTTGCTGCTCTAATACATTACATTGGTCAGCTTATCAGAGTCCACACTTCCTATACTCCTGCAAATTCAATCCATCCCACAAGCAATCACCTAATCCAATGTCCCTAAAATTCTCAACCTATTGCAGGATGAACTCAAGCCTCAAATCTTATCTGGGTCTCATCAGCTCAAAAGCCCCAAATCTCATCATCTAAATCATCTAGATTAGTGATGGTTAAGACTTTGGGTGTAATCCATTCAGGGTCAAAGCTTCTGTCCACCTGTGACACTAGAAAATAAGTTGACTGCCCCCCAACACAGGGCTGGGCTAGGCACAGCATGATAGGCAGAGTAATAGATATTCTCACTCAAAAAAGGAGCAAATTAAAGGGGAAAGGAAGTCCCTGATCTCAAACAATTTTGAAATCCAACTGGGAAAACCCCATTAGATTTTAAGGCTTGGGAATTCCCTTCTGTAGTCTGAGGATCTGCCCTCTGGGCCCACAGCTCTGCCCTCGGAATCATCCTTCATTTCCAACGAAAGGTAGAGCACGCTCTAAGCCAAGTAGTTTTATTAGCTTGTTTCCTGCCTGTAGAATTTAGGGAGTCTGATTTTTCTTTGTCATTTTGTCTTCTTTCTGTCTTTTTCAATGTATGATGGCAGGGTGTCTACTGACATACATTTGCCAAACCTTGTGAATCTCCCATGCAGGTGTCATGGGAATTCACTCTTATTCAGTAGGAAGATCCCCCACTGATCTTTCCTGGGTAATCCCATCTCAAGTTTTTGCTTCTGCTGAGCTAGCTGAAGGGATCCATCAGATACGCCCAGTCTCTTATATGTCTAGCTTTTGTGTGACTGAATATTCAGACCTTTTGATCGTTTCAAGGCACTAGCAAAAGTTATTCAGAAAGACTCTTGGTTTTCTCTTCGGAGCAGGCATTTTTAAAAAATAGTGAATCTCCTAATTTAGAATCTTTAATATACTGGAAGGCTGAGAATTGCCCAAATCATCAAGTCCTGGCTTCTTTTTGCTAAAAGGTTCTTCCCTTGAATTTTTTCCCCTTTCCTCTCACATTTTGCTTTAGGAACCAAGAAGAACCCGTCTACACCTTCAACATTATGCTTGGAAATATCTTCAGCTAAATTGGTTTTTTTTTTTTTTTTAGATTTTATTTATTTATTTATTTATTTGACAGAGTGAGATCACAAGTAGGCAGAGAGGCAGGCAGAGAGAGAGGGGGAAGCAGGCTCCCTGTTGAGCAGAGAGCCCGATGTGGGGCTCGATCCCAGGACCCTGGGATCATGACCTGAGCCAAAGGCAGAGGCTTAACCACTAAGCCACCCAGGCGCCCCAGCTAAATTGTTTTTTTTAAAAAAGATTTTATTTATTTATTTAACAGAGAGAGAGAGAGAGAACAAGAGAGCACAAGCAGGGGGAGCGGCAGGCAGAGGGAGAGGAAGAAGCAGGCTCCCTGTGGAGCAAGGAGCTTGACGTTGGGCTCCATCCCAGAACCCTGGGATCATGACCAGAGCCAAAGGCAGATGCTTTACCGACTGAGCCATCCAGGTGCCCCAAACATCCATATTTCTACCAATAGTCTATTCAAGTCAGTCTAGGTTTCTTCCTCTATATCACGTGCCTCCAAATTCCTTCCACCTTGGCCCATTATGCAATTCCAAAGACACTTCCAAATGTCTAGGTACGTGTCATGGCGCTGTCCCACTTCCAGCTACCCACATCTATATTCATTTCCTATTGCTTCTGTGACACATGACTACAGATGTAGTGATTTAAACCCACACAAATGTATTCTCTTTTAGTTCTGGGGTTCTGAGGCTCAAAATGAGTATTGCTGAGATAAAGTCAAAAATTTGGCAGGACTGGTTAATCTGAGAGGCTCCGAGGGGAAAATCTGTTTCCTTGCCTATTCAGCTTTTGGTGACTGACTGCTCTCCTTGGCTTGGGTGCCTTCTTCTCAACCCTCCAACCTCTTGCTTCTATCATCACATCTACTGTTACCGGCATCCCTCTCATAAGATACCTCAGGACTATACTGGACCCACCTGGACAATCCAGGAATATCTCCCCATCTTAATTCCCTTAACTTGCTCACATCTGCAAAGTCCTTTTTACTATGTCATATAGGACCCATTAATGGGTCCTGAGGATTAAGATGTGGCCATCTTTGGAGTACCTTTCTTCATTCCACCACAGTAGATAAAATTAAATACTAAGAAGTACTCAATTTGAAAGGCAGGGAAGGAGGGAAGTATAGTTGAGACAAATAGAAAACAGAAAAATAGAGCCTCCAAGCCAAAATTTCCACAATCACATTACCAGAAAATGGTCTAGACTCTCCAAATATAGGGCAGAGAATAACAGATAGGATAAAAAAGCAAGACTCAATCATGTCCTAGCTGCACGGAACAAAGTTTAAATAAAAATAAAAATGGGGTGTCTGGGTGGTGCCGTCAGTCAAGTCCCCGACTCTTGGTTTCCACTCACTTCTGATCTCAGGGTGATGAGATCGAGCCCTGTGGTGGGTTTGTGCTCCGTGCAAAGTCCGTTTGAGTTTTTCTCTCCCTCTCCCTCTGCCCCTCCCTGCCGCTCACTTTCTCCCTCTCCCTCTGCCCCTCCCTGCCACGCTCACTTTCTCTCTAAAATAAAATTTAAAAATCTTTAAAATAAAATAAATAAATAAATAAAATAAGAATAAAATACAGTAAGAGAAAAAAGTGGGAAAAAAAGATACAAAATGCCAAAACAAATTATACGAAATCTGGAATCACTATATTAGTAGCAATGTAGTCATCGTTATGAAATATCTCTGTTTATGCCTAGTGACATACCTTTTCCTGAATCAAGATATAATAATCCTAAGTATGTATATTATTGATAACTGAGCTGCAAAACCAAACGCAAAGAGAAATATCTTTAAAGTGTAAAGAAGACGACCTAGGACCTTCTGAGAGGACTACCTCTACTGATAGCTGACATTTCAACTTAAATGCCCGAAGCCAGAAGAAAATGGAATGAATACTTAAAATGATAAAATTAATAACTGCTAACATAGAATTCTGCACACAGTGTACATATTCTTCAAAAATGGACAAGAGAATCAAAGAAATCATTTCCAGTAAGTCTGCACTATGTCTCTCCCTATTTCTGAGTCTGTATCTCTATCTTTCTTCAGAAAAAAAAGATTCCTGAAGGACACATGAAAATCTAGGATATAGGGAATCAAAAATATAGGAATCAAAAAAAAAAAAAGAATCAAATCAAGAATTGCTAATGAATATAGGGGAAAAGCTCATTCTAGTTACTCCTGAAAGCGATGATACTAAAAACCAAATCAGTTCATTTAAATTAAAAAAAAATTAAAAGTCAGACAATATCAAATTCTGGTGAAGGCATAGATCACCAGAAGGTTTCATCTGTTGGTGGGCATGTAAATTGACACCTTTATTTTGAAAAATCTTTTGACATTATTGAAAAACTTGAATATAACCCAATTTTTTCTTAAGTGTGCTGAAAGACACAAACAAAACTTATAGCAGAACTTTTTGACAGTAGAAAACTGGAAAAAACTCAAATATCCATAGCAGTAGAATATAAAAGTAGATTGGAGTATATTCATACAATGGGTTACTATGTATTAGTAATGAAATAAGAAATGCTAGATCAATTTAGTCACATGGGTAAATCTCAGAAACATAAAAAAAAATAAAGTCAGAGAATGTCAAAAGCCTGCTAAAAGAAATATTTTCAATTCAACTAAAGTTAGAAAATGTGCAGAACCTAATAAAATGACTTAGGAAGGTGTCTCAAATGCTCTCCAAAATGACCGGCAATACTAGAGCCATCTGGACCAAGGGCATTCTGTTTCTATACTTTCACCTTAATTTCATAATTTCTTAACTTATTCTGCCTCACCTAGTCCCATCTACAACCAATAATAACCATAGCATAAATCTTTTATAAATTTAATGCAAAGTTCAGACATGGGAGAAGAACTCCAAGAAGTGACTTAAGTACTGAGACTCACAGTTCTGTGCTCTTAGAGTTTCTTCAGCTTAGCACTATTGATATTTGTGCTGGGATAATTATTCATTGGGGAGGACTTTTCTGTGCAAGTAGGGTATTTATCAGCAGTATTTCTGGCCTCTATCCATTAGATCCTCATCTTCAGACATTGTTCTATGTCCCTTGGCAGGTGGAGGGTGGCAAAAAAATTGCCCATGGTTGAGAACCACTCTTTTAGCTATCACCGGTGGAAGATCATATTTTAAAAATGAGCATTCTTGGGGCACCTGGGTGGCTCAGTGGGTTAAAGCCTCTGCCTTCGGCTCGGGTCATGATCTCAGGGTCCTGGGATCGAGCCCCACATTGGGCTCTCTGCTCAGCAGAGAGCCTGTTTCCCCCTTTCTCTCTCTGCCTGCCTCTCTGCCTACTTGTGATCTCTCTCCTCTCTGTCAAATAAATAAATAAAATCTTTAAAAACAAAAATGAGCATTCTGTGGAGTTTCTTTAAGCATGCCAGAGACAGGGGTATGAGAAAGATTTGTTGTGTTAGCAACATTTGCATTATAGAAAACTTTGGAGGGCTTCTAAGAAGTTGGACAGTCTTTGAAGTCCTGTACAGACTTTTCCTTTGGTAAATCCTGGTCACCTGAGGAGGAAAAGCTTACTTGGTGTACCTTTAAGAAATTCAGGGGAAAAGGGGGGTAGGGTGTGCCTGGGTGGCTCTGTCTGTTAAGCGTCCAACTGTTGATTTTGGCTCAGGTCATGATCTCAAGGTCATGAGATCAAACCCCGTGTGGGCTTGTCCCTCTCCCTTCCCTTCTGCTCCTTTCCAACAACAACAACCCCTTTCTCCCTCCCCCCCACTTGTGCATGCATGCACACACACACTCTCTCTCTCTCAAAAAAAAAAAAAAAGAAAAGAAAAAATGTTCAGAGCTTATCTGTATTCCTAAAGTATCAGACAGGACATCATCAGAACTGCATGGGACAGGGTCCAGCACTATGACCATTTTATTTCATTTTCTGACTCAATATCTGTCATTTTGTGAAGACTTCAGGATTAATGTGTCCTAATTCCAGATTGAAATTTCTCATTAATATTAACACTCTCATGGTCTAGGGCAGTGTTTTGTTTTTGCTTGTTTATTTTAGCTTTCTTCCCTTCCTCCCTTCTTTTTGCTCCATTGTCAACATTGTCTCCTTCCCCTTCTCCTCCTCCCACCCCTTCTCCCTTTTCTCTTTCTCTTTTTCTTGCTTTCTTTTCACAAATCCTTTTTAAAACTGATATGGCATGGATGCATCGCAACATGTAAAAGAAAAGTTGGGATGTTCAGTCTCCCCTCGTCAGCCCCCCCACAGCTGACCTTCCATGGCGGTCCCTGAAGCAATTCTGAAAAATAATTTTTGTGTGTCAGTAGATATACTGGAATTGAAGACAGCTCTATAGTACCCACTTTAAAATCACTGACATAGGAGAAGTGAAACTTCAGGAGAAATGAATACATGCATAAAATACATAAACATATTGAGAAATCTCAAGGATGTAAAAAATGAATGGAAGATATAGAGTTCTGCTCAGTCAAGGAAATGGAGAATAGCCAGAGGTAAGTTCATTTACATACAAAAAAGCATATAAGCAATCAGTGAAAACAGAATTCTCAATATTCTAGTATTTGATTGACATGACCTCATATTCTTCGAATTAATCAGAGAAGGCCATTTATTAGAGAAAGCCAGTGTTGTGTTTTTGGAAAGGTGCTTAGTATCCAACTATCTGCTTTGGCTTGAGTTAACCTCTGTTCTATGGCCCTAGGAGAATCAACCACCTGTCTCAGTTTTTTGGTCCAAATTGGGACTAAGAGCCATGCCCACCAATGAGAACAGCTCGGAAAATTACACGAGGTTACATATCTGCGAGTCACATAAAGTGCTGTTCTATAGAGTATTGAGTAGAAAGATTTTATCAAATTCTCCTTTTATCCACCCTAGAAACTTAAGAGAGTGCTTGAGTCTCTTTCTTATGCATCAAAAATGAAGGTTTAAAGGTGTAATATCTTTAAAATTTATGAACTCCTTTTTCCATATATAGCATCCAACTGAAGGCAAAAGTAGAGACGTAAGTGTATTCTGCCATCCCGGTAGCCCAGATTTGAATCGAGCCCCCTTGTATTTTTGCTATGGTGCTGATCTGTGTATTGCGACATGCCTGGGGTTCCTCTTTAGCCAGTGGGAACCAGCAGGGTTCTCTGAAAATGACTTATAAGCAAATTGTGGCTGCTCTGAAACTAGGGCGACTGATATCTTGGGCTTCATCTGTTTAGTACTTTAGACTTGGTCCTGATGTTACCGTTCATGTATTAAAGATTGGTTGTGGGACTTCCGAATGTCAATGTATGCGGACGGATGGCCTTAGGTCCTTAACCATAAATGTTAATGCTAAAAATGATGATTTTTTTTTTGTGACTAGATACACTGAAATTGAAAACAGCAGGAAGGTATAAACAAGATGTGTTTACTTTTTTTTCTTTTCCCTTTGAGACTGAGAAGGTTTGAAATGTAAATGGATTGATGAAGGGTACCTTACAGGTTGCAATGATGTAAACTCGACTTTCCTAAGACTTGGAATAATTCCTCATTGGTAAGATGAATCTGATCTTTTCTTAAATAAGGCTCAAGGGAATTTAGAACTATAGAAATATGCTTCTAAGAAAAGAGTTTCTCAGCAGCTTTGATTTTCAAATGGTTTCAGATGAAGTTGTTGAAAGATCATATTCTCTTTTTTCTATGTGAAATTCAATGAATATTTCATTAAGGACTAGTAAATAGAATGTTGATTTTTTTTTCTATTCAATCCTAATATTGTTTGTATTGTCATTCTAAATGGGTGAGAATGTTGCCAAGAGATTTATAAACCTTCAGATGCAAGAGATGCTATTATATGGAAGAGCTTTTTTTCCCTTCATTTTTTATATACCAGATACATCACGTAATACCTGCTTTTGTGTTATCCAAGCCGTGACAAACAGTTGATGACTAAGAATTACATTACCATGACCATTCTAATAAAAGCAAATGAAAAAAATGTATATTTTCATTTGATTTTTCTTTGTATTTTAAATAATTCTTAAACATGGGAGGATAAGGAATTCTCTTATGACATGATGTTCAACTGACAATGTTCATCTGAATGTAGGAAAAATATTTATGATATTTCTAAAACGGTGGCTCTTTCTTTATCAGTTAATTCTGTCACACTTTAAATGTATGGAAAGAGCATACTAAAAAAAGAGTAGAAACTGAAAAGAGTATCTGATTTTTTCCAATGTACCATTTCAAAGTATTGCAATTGCCCCTCAATATAATACCTGATTTTTATTTTATTTATCTGAGCTAACGAAAAAGTAAATAAATAAAGTGGGAATGGCACCATACACATGTAAGATTTAAGTTCTTTCCAGTTTGTTTTAACCATTTAGGCATGAGGTCACCTAGGGGCCAAATCAGGAAATTCCTAGCTAATGCCTATATAACATGCCTTCATTTGATGTGATTTTGAAGCTGTTTTGTCAACATTCACTGAAGATAAATTATGTCACTTCTAAAACAAGTATAACCAATTAGTCACCTCCACCAATTGCTATAAAATCAACATGAGGGATTTTATTTTGCTTTCTTCCATGATATAATTGACTTCTTCAAATTTCTATTCATAATAAAATGTTTATTGAAAGACAATTTTTCTGAAATGAGACTCAGTGCATTATAAACTGTGGTAGGAAATGTGCTTATCCCCTCTCTAGAGGCTGAAATCAGTCATTATAATTTTCCCATCATTGACAACATTCTGCTTTGAACTAAGCTTACTGTAGGTTTGTTTTCCCTTAAAATCAGACATATTCATTGATATTTGCAAATGGTTTCTCTTTCTCAAATTGATAAACAGATTCACCACCACAGAAAGTCCAACTTTTTAGCAATTGGACCTTAGCAGTGATTTCCATCTTTTGTATAGTTTCTTTCATTTAATTGGATACAGAGTTCTTTGCTTCCCTAATGTTGGGAATGAATTTTTAAAGTGCCCTAAGTCCATGTGTTCAGTCTACATAGAAGTTCTTTCTCACATAATCATGTAGGGTAAGACTCTAGTCTGGAAATTAGGTTGATGCCCTAAAAATCTTGGACTGTTAGGGCTGGGGATATCCAGAAACATCATTTTGATACAGGGATCACAAAAGGCAATGCCAGACCTACTGGGGATTGTACACATGTAGATGGCAGGTGAGAAAATAGCAAGGGATCAGTAGGAGTTCAAGCCCAGTGAACACGCTTCATATTCAACCATGAAGAGCATCTTTGTTGGTTAGTTTAGTCCACCAGTCACCAGCCTGACATTTGGGATTCCCATCCAACTGAATTATTTATAATGTGAGGAAATTTTGACCCAGAGGAGAAAAACAACATGGGCAAGGTCATACTATCAGGTAGAGCAAGACTTAGATGAGTCTTCCTGCTCATAATCAATGTTTATAAAGCAGAGTCAAGTATCATAAGTCTAGTGCCACATACACAAGTTGCAGATGCATTCTTGTGGTGTTGTGTGGGCGCTGGGAGAGATGGGCCACCTACTTATCTTACATAGAAAAGTAGGTGAGTAGTACATGCTGAGTTAGTAAACAAAGTGGTCCTTAAGACCTAGTGGGCATCATCTTTAGCCATCAGGGAGATTCAAATCAAAATCACACTGAGATACTACCTTACACCCGTTACAATGGCCAAAATCAACAAGACAGTAAACAGCAAATGCTGGAGAGGATGTGGAAAAAGGGGAACCCTCTTCCACTGTTGGTGGGAATGCAAGTTGGTGCAGCCACTTTGGAAAACAGTGTCGAGATTCCTCAAGAAATTAAAAATAGAGCTACCCTATGACCCTGCAATTGCACTACTAGGTGTTTACCCTAAAGAAGTAGATGCAGTACAAAGAAGGGCCACATGTACCCCTATGTTCATAGCAGCAATGGCCACAATTGCCAAACTGTGGAAAGAACCAAGATGCCCTTCAACAGATGAATGGATAAAGAAGATATGTACCATATATACAATGGAATATTACGCCTCCATCAGAAAGGATGAATACCCAACTTTTGTATCAACGTGGATGGGACTGGAAGAGATTATGCGGAGTGAAATAAATCAAGCAGAGAGAGTCAATTATCTTATGGTTTCACATGTGGGGCATAAGGAAAAACATGGAGGACAATGTGAGAAGGAAAGGAAGGATGAATGGGAGGAAATCAGAGGGGGCGATGAACCATGAGAGACGGTGGACTCTGAGCAACAAACAGAAGGTTTTGGAGGGGTGGGGGTGGGGGGGTTGGGTGAGCCTGGTGGTGGGTATTGAGGAGGGCACATATTGCATGGAGCACGGGGTGTGGTGCATGAACAATTAATCTTGTAACACTGAAAAAATAAATGTATTTGGGGGTGGGGAAACCTAGTGGGATTTCTCTTTGGTGAGATGAAGACATACTGTTGGTTTTCTCATTTTCACAAATATAGACTTGTTATCCATTTAAATGAAAGCAGTGCATGGTTTTATAACATAAAATTTTTCCAAAATGGTTTTAGAGAGAAAGGGCTTATCCTGTCATGTAAATCAGATATGATTTGTTGTAACAGGTAGCATTTAGAAAGTCTGAATTAATATATTGTTTCCAGTGCAAAAATTTCACACACTTTTAGGAATTCACAAAAGTATTTAAATATGTGCTAAAATATCTATTGATTTTTATTTATTTCAATGAAGCTAACATCCGGTCCTGTAGGAGGCATTGGCTCTTACATAGACCATGCCTCAAAGATGTAGCTAAAATCTAAAGTGTTAACAAAATAATGCTTGCATATACTTTTATGTTATAAAATGCATCCTCAATATTTTTGCTTTAGGCACTGCTTTGGTTTTAAAAAAATCTCACAAATTCTCAAATTAGGAAAATAAAGTCTCTAAAGGAAATGTCGCAACTGTTAAATTTCTACAGAGGTTAAAAGGAAAAAAAAAAAAGAGCTGTGATCACCTGGCAAGAAACTACACAGAACACTCACTTTGATGAAACTTTATGAACCTGAAAGACTGGCTTCCTTACCTCAGTTTGCTCATAAGCAAATCTCCGGGAATGAGAAGAGAGATGAGATTTTGTTGTTATTGATCTGAGGATCTGATAAGTCATGAAACATACTCTGTAATCTGCACACATTCAAATTTTCATACATAGCATAAAAGAAAGAAGACTATATCGTAGGTTGACACTGCCCTTCACATATTTGCAGAGGCCATAATGTGAATTATTTATAATTTCACAATTAAATTAAAAAGTAATAATTTCTAGAGCACACATTGCAACACTCACATAGAGAACACAGTGTATAAATGTTGAACTGAACTTGTTCTAAATATTCCTATATCCCTTTTGTTGTCACATAACTGTATGTCCTAAGATTGGCTCAAAAACAAACAACCTGTTTCAATAAAGGAAGCACTTTAGCCTACGGTTGGTTTAAAGGGGACCAGAAATCAAAATCAACCATATAAATGGAATAGTCCAGAATTGAAGAAGGACCTCTAAGAGGCTGGCTATCAGCACATCCATTCAATGAGCATAAAAATAGGACCAAGCAATTGCTCCTTTTACTTGGTGTTTTACTTTTCCAGACGTTCCAAGCTCAATCTTGTCAGGTGGATTTTTCTCAGCGATGTGCATAAGTTTAGACAAGCCTTGTGGCTGTTTCTCCTTCCTCCCCAAACTTTGGAACCAAATGATACATGTGTGAAAGGCAGTGGCTTTCCCTTTGAACTAGGAAATACATATCGAGCACCTAACGTAGGTGTTAATAACTGATGTTATTTCAGTATTGTCTTATTTCTAATGGTGTGGTTGGTAGAAAAGAGAGGCACAGAGAAAGCTTTATAGTTAAAGTCAAACTTTTAGAAATGCTGTTGTTCTCATATAGTTTCACTTTCATAGAGTTTTCATTAAAGAGCATTTAATCTTATTTTATTAAGTTGTCTTCTACTTACGACGCAACAGCTGATAATGTTTATATTCCTAAAACTTTTTAAAAATTATGTTCAGTTAGCTAAACTTCTTAAACTGAGTTTACAAATTAGCACAGCCTCACAGTTGTAGAATTGAAATAAGGTTTCATAAGTTGAAATGAAATTACGGTGTGGACAAGTACAAAATGATACTCAATGTTCTAACCCGGCTGTACTTTGCTGGTTAAATCTCCAACCACTGACAGAGGAGGACTGATAAACAGTGTAAGACAGTAAATGTTTGCAATTGTCCATTTTTCTAACCTCTCAGTAAATTCCACTTACTTTATAATCGATATATCAAAAAACCAACAACATAAAACCTATAATCCAGTGATTCAGATATAAATATGGATATATATTAAAAATAATTTAGGTAGTTGTAATTTTTTGTGGCATGCTGTTGGGTATTATACTACATTTCTAAATTAAACTACATTTCCAATGTTGTTGCTTCTAATAGACACAAATTCATTAGAAGTGATTTTTGGTTGGGAAAAAATCATGTATTTTAAGAAAAAAAAATTATTAGAGCTTGACCAGAATACATGTTCAGAGCTCAGTCCAACAAGAGTAAAGGGGCCCCTGGGTGGCGCAGTTGGTTGAGCGACTGCCTTCGGCTCAGGTCATGATCCCGGAGTCCCGGCATCGAGTCCCACATCGGGCTCCCAGCTCCATGGGGAGTCCGTTTCTCACTCTGACCTTCTCTCTCTCACTCTCTCTCTTTCCTAATAAATAAATAAAATCTTTAAAAAAAAAAAAAAAGAGTAAAACAAATCTCTTGTCTATTAGAAATGGGAAATCGGACCTTGCAAAAGAACAAATGTATCAAATAAAAAGGGATACAATTTGGTTTAACCTTACAAATTGCATGATGTATATAATAGTTAACCATATTACACCAAATGTACTAAGTGAATAAATATATATCTTGACCCCCAACACTTGACAAAATGTGTCTGTAAATAAACGTGTTTTTAAATCAGAGTATTTACAAAGTTGTCCTTTCCTTATCAGTCAGGAATCAAATTTAATGTGCTTCTTGCTCCACTGGATAGCATCCAAAGCAACAAAATCATTGAAAGGAATTTAACTTCCTTTGCTGGTGAGGTGATAGTGACCTCATCAACTTCAGAACAGGAAACTGGATAGCTCTTAAATCAGCTGTTTCCAGGAGGGGGGAAAATCCATTTTTTTGGTCACTACATGGTAATTTCGTTTTTCCCTATCTCCCCTTTGTGCTTTATAAAAATGGTAGCTCTGACAAGAGGTATGGGATTTTGCAGTCAGTAGCTTGTCTATTTCACAAGATAGTATTAAGTCACAGGAAAACATGATGATTAATATTTCAGAGTAAGAATCGCGTTCACCTTTTCCAGTTTTTGTGTTGCAACAAAAAAGATACATACCATGGAAAATAGGTCTTCTTTAGCTATGAAATTCTTTTTTAAATTTAATTTAATTTAATTTGTTTACTTGACAGAGAGAGACACAGTGAGAGAGGAAACAGAAGCAGGGGTAGTGGGAGAGGGAGAAGCAGGCTTCCCCCGCAAGAAGGGAGCCTGATGTGGGGCTCGATCCCAGGACCCTGGGGTCATGACCTGAGCCAAAGGCAGAGGCTTAATGACTGAGCCACCCAGGCACCCCTAACTATGAAATTCTTTATGCCAATTTTAATATATTCAGAATTTCTCAAAATCTGAGTAAAAAGAAGACTCTATCTGTTCAAAGGAGAAGTTGTGATTTTTGCCTATATCCACCATGTTATGTTGGATGAATAGCTAGGGAACAGAAGCCCACAATGTGCAAACAGATGAGACAGAGAGTGTGGTCACAATAAAAAGCACCACGCTCTTTCCAAAACATAAAAATGCTCCTCCCACCCCACCTTCCATGGTAATCATGGTAGTGAAAATTCTCTCCAAAATATTAATCTCTGACATTGAAAAAAATAGCATTACTTGTTTGCTTATGGAATTTATCTTTAAATTTTAAAACTTAAAATAAGAATTAATTGCTCTCTTGCTGGATTCTTCGTTAATGAAGTCAATGACAGATTGCTAATACTTTCACAATCTGATCCATTTAGCACCCAACCACTGGCGTTGTTATGAACCAAGCTTGATTTTTACATAGACTTGGTCTAAGCATGTAGGGAGAGCCACTCAGTAAAAGTGATAATGCCAGATCTCACTTATCTACAAGCTGCAAGTAGGTGAGGAACTGATTCCCACACCTTGAAAATGCAAACATGTTTCAAAACCTTCAGCTGTCCTCAAAATGTCAGTTGTTCTGAACAAGGGAAGCGGGCTCCTTCCCACGTATTTGGGCTTGGGAAGTATCCAGACTCATTTGTCTTCGGCAGTCACCATGAAGCAAGATTCTTGCTCTCCACCTGACCCCTGATAGAGAGATTGCCCAGAACTCCTTCATGCAAGTGATTTTTATTTTCAAGAGGAAGTGCTTTTTTTTAGATTTATTTATTTGACAGAGAGATGAGAGTGCACACATTGGGGGTGTGGGGGTAAATGGCAGAGGGAAAGAACCTTAAGAATCTCAAGCAGACTCCCTGTTGAGTGCAGAGCCCCATGCCAGGCTTGATCCCAGGACCCTGGGATCATGACCTGAGTCGAACTCAAGATGCTTAACCCACTGAGCCACGCAAGCGCCCCAAGAGAAAGTGCTTTATGCAACAAGCAACAGCAGCTTAGAGATCACAAAAGGCATTGTCAAGATTTAGGAGAGATTGGGAAAAGCCAGAGGACAATACGTGCAATTGAAGTTACAGTTGCAAAAGCAGAAAGTGGCAACTTCTGAACGATTCTGGATCCCTGCCGCAAAAAAAAAAAAAAAAAAAAAAAAATCCTATGAATTTGACTCTCAGATGTTCAGATGCCCTGAACATGTATTTTGGTCAAGCTCTAATAATTTTTTTCCGTAAAATACATGATTTTTTTCCAATTAAAAAACACTTCTCGTGAATTTGTGTCTATCAGAAGCAACACCATTGAACTTCGGATTAATTTGACTCTCAGACACAACGAAACCGCTGTGTTCTTCCTACCGGGCAAAAGGAGTGAACACGTCTGCGTTCTCTGGGCAGCTTGGAGAAGTTTGACTTGGGGAAAGTCAGTCCTGTTTATTTTTGTGGGTAAGCGTCATTTAGTGTGTATGTGGGATAGGAATAACAACCCTGTTTGAATATCACTTTGAAAACTCGTATACAAGTGTGCAGTAGAATTGCATTACGATGATGTAGCTTTTGGCGAATGTGCTGTAAACTATCGTAAATAAGTGATCCCGAACAGGTACCCAAATAAATCTGCTTCCGCAAGAAACTGCTCTGCACCATTTATTAAAATGAAATTCCCTATTATATTAAATTTCATGTTGGGAAGCTTTTCTTGCAAGTCTGGAACTTTGTTAACTAGGCTGCCCCTTGCTTCTGAGAAGGCCACTGCTATTTATTTGCATGTCCTGCCTGTGAAACACAAAACAAATAAAAAAATTAATTCCGTGTACTGTATATGATGCAATAATTATAACTTAGAAATCCAAGACCAAGGAAACTAAAAAGGTGTAAATGTTTGAAAACGGCAGTCTATCTCTCCTATGAATTGTTTATGTTGATTAGATTTATTCCACCATGTTTGCCTGAAAATTTTAATAATTAAGCGGAAAGTAAATAAATACATTTTTGTATAGCTGTGTGTTTACATTTCACATTTAAATGGTGAAAATACAAGCTATTTTGTATTAACTGTATTATGCACTCATGGTTTATATACATTTTCATTAAATAGTAATTGAAATGTCATAGGTATGGAAGGTTTTAAAAAAATAAAATTGAGTGCAGAATTAAATTCTTTAATTTCTGTCAAGGAGCTCAACTGTAACACTGCAGAATTATTTCTATTTTTCTTTTTATTTATTTTTGTCTTTCTTAGATTGAATTGTAATATTCATACTACTTCTTAGAGATATTGAAGATGTTCATATTCCTTGAGTTATAGTTGTAGTCCTAACATTTCGTGAATAATATGAATTCAAATATTTCTATCTTCAGGGATTTGACTGTTTTTGCTTTTTCTACAATGAGGTAATTTTTTCAATGGTAAAACATGTGTGACGTTAATCCTAGGTAAGATTTCTAATGTTTCTCTAAGTCAGTATTTCTCAATGGTCTGTAATGGTTGGCCAATTCCTTGCTGTAAAACCACAGGTTTTTTTCCCTCATTTTTAACGAATTTTTTCCAAGCAAAATTCAACCCTCCAATGCTAATAAAAATTAAGACTTATTATTGGGTGCTTACTGAGTATTTATTGGGTACTTTGCTAAGTACCTGACAGGGGGTATCTTAGTGAATCCTTACATAAAATCTACTGGTCATTTGTTGCTCTAATTTTAGTGTTAAGGAAACTAAGGAAGGCATTGAGAGTTTAAATAATTGGCCCAAGATTATCCAGCTAACGCATAGAAAAACAGATTTTAACCCGTTTGTCTGACTTGGCAGCGTAAAGTTCAATCGATAGCTCTGTAGAGAAGACATTAGAGATGTGCCTGACTGTAGTTGTATTAGAGATTATTCCGACCACCTTCAGTAATCACAGAAACATTTGTGCAGTAAATAATTTAATGTTGTAGAACATCTGTAGGACAAGGGATATTCCTTAGCAAAGAAGAAAACTTTGTAAAGTCATCTTGCCCAAATGAATATTTTCATGGAGATGAAGTATTTTTCTTCCAGTTATTAGTTTCTAGAGATAAATGATGAATTTTTTTATGATTTTTTTTTAATTTCCCAAAATGCATCTGAAATAAATACATTTAGCCATTCATGGCAGAGACATGACGACAGTTGTCAAGTCTTTGGGGTAAGTTGCGCACACAGTCCCCACCAACCACTCAAGCCAGCAAACCTGCACACAGCTAAAGTTAGATTCTGGTTCATGAATTTTCTTGTCTTGTAGGTATCACATAGTACGAAGAATAAATGAGTCAAAGTTACAAAATTCTTCTGAGTATCTCATTTTATCTACTCTCCCAGCCCCAGTTTAGTTTCCTTCCATTTGTCATCCATACTGTTTTCAGCCAAAATTTCTACTAAATTCTTGTACTTTTGTTTTAAACCCTTTATTTGTTCCTAACTGATCTGAACATGAAGTTTAGACTTACAGGAAGTCCTTAATAGTCTGGTGCCGGCACACCATTCTAACCAAATTTCTCACTGTATTTGTACAAACTGTCCAACTCTAGTTGTAGTTTTGAATGTCCTGGTGTCTGTGTCTTCCCTTTTTCTGGGATAAACTTATTTCCCATTGCGATTCCTTTAAAATCTATAAAGAATCATCTCCTTTAGGGAAGTTCTTTGTCTGAGTTAAGTGTCCTCTTCTGAGCATTTCCTCTAAAATTTCTTAACATTTTGGGCATATTTGTAATACATATGTATCACACAATATAATGCTTATTGTTTTATATCTCTGTCTCTTCTAGAATATTCTGACACTTTTGAGGGCTAGGACTCAGTTCTGGTACTAATTGAATTATGAGAAATGTGCTCAACTCCATAATTTCTTAAATGCTTAATATATAGCACAAATGTCCAGTAGGGACAAGAATAGACCACTGAACTTAATGCATCCTTTAAAATAAGTCTGATTTTATTTTTTCCCACCTTATATGATTTTGTCTTTTTTCCAGTGTTATCAACTATAGTCACCATGTTATGCGTTAGGCCCTCAGCCGATGACATGTGAAAGTTTGTACTCTTTTACCAATCTCTTCCTATTTTCCCCCAACTTCAATATGCAGCAATTTCTCAATAAATATTTGATGATTATGTAATACATATTTTCATGGGAATCAACAAAAAAAATGTAAAAAACCCAATTAATCCTCTGAAGGGTAAAATGTAAATCTCTAGATGATCTCTCCTTTATTCCCTTTAACAAATACAAAACAATTTGAACGGTATATCAGCATGGAAGATTGCATGATTCCATGCTATGTTACGAACACGTAACAGGAATCATTTTTTCCAATCTGAGTTTGACTAGAATCACTTATTCTCTTTTCCTTTTACAGGTAACAAATCAAGTTTAATATATAAAGGCATAGTCCACACATTTACTAGGCATCTCCTTCATGTAAAACATTGCTTCAGAAGGCAAATGGCCTTCGTAGAAAATGAGGTGTTCCATATTTTATTGTGAAACTGAGGGACACTCTGCTCTTTTAGTAAATGTTATATTGGGGGGGTTCCCTCAAAAATTTTAGTGGTTAATGTCTAATCTATTAATTCCCTCAGCATGACAGCAGCAAACAAGTTTTTAAGGGCTTCCTGAGTATAAAATCTGGACCCAAATCTCTAGCTATGTAATTTCATCAGCAGGAAGTGCCTTTTTGCAGACCTTACTGCTAGTCTGATAAAACCACTGATTCTGCTGCTGTTGATAAACTCCCTACATTAAAGTCTTCAACCTTCAACACTTTTCAATTCCAAGCAAAACCTAACAATTTTATTTTCTGCGTGCTTCTCATTTACCCAGAGTAATATGCTGCCCTTTCCCACAGCCTATCAGGTCGGTTCAGCTCACGATGGTGAGAAAAGTTTCCTAAGGTTCATTTTCCAGAACACTAGCTGCTTAACATCGACTGGATTGAAACTCTTCTTCCCCCAAACTAATAATGAAGGCGCCCTTACATTTTCATCCACAGTGGAATGAAAAAACTCAGACCGATGGCTAACTTACAGTCGAACTTTCTCTCTCCCCTGTGGATTTTCAGAAAAAGCTACTCTGTAGAGCCCTCCTAGGACTTTAAGCACAAAAAGCTAAAAAATAACAGAGAGAGGCACCCTAACTAAGAGAAGCATGCTTAACTAAGCCATCCGTGACCACGGGTCAGTTGTGGAAGGTGGATGCCAATATCGAGTGAGATCAGAACTGAGAGGGAGAGAAAATTTTAAGCTTAATTTCAGAAAAAAGATTCAGCTGCCGGAAGACCTCTGGGGGCGAGCATCAAATGCAACACTAAACAGATACACCAGAAATCCTGTGCAATTTTGACGGGGATTGGGGAGGAGACCTGTGCACATCTCCTCTTATTCACTAATAAACATTTCTGGAGAGTAGGGTGGTACAAAAATGCTTCTATTCAGGCTAGAACACCAATTCATTTAGCTTCTATGGGTCAGAGGATCCTGTGAATGAAAAATCAGGCATGGATGCACATTTTGGGGGTAGTGGTGGTGGTGATAATGCCCAGGAGTCTCCGTGTCAGGGGACTCACTCTCGGTGTCAGAGGTCACACACTCATAGGAACTGTGTCCTACGTTATAAAATCAGCATGAGCTGGGCCCATGTGCAAACAGACAACATAGCTTCCTCTACATCCAAAATAAAGACTTATTTTAGAGCAGAGAATGTGTGAGGGGGCATTTGGAGCCATGCACTAGCTTTGATCCTTGAGTTGCAAGGTGCATGCTTTAAATACCAGAGACATATTGGATCCCAGTATTACTTTAGACCCGGAAGGGCTAATGAGCCTGGTCATTTGCTTAGAAGCCCGTGACTGAAGCATATTGGAGTGGACGTCCTGACAGTATTTATGTCAAAGTTCCCTTTCTAGCCAGTTTGGTTTTTCTAGTGAAGACTGGGGTGGGTGCCATGAAGTCAGCAATTCGCTTGGGGAAGGTCTCAACAATCGCTTTTTTTCCCTCCGTCTGGTGACTCACACAGACCTCTCCTTGGCCTCTCACACACAGAAGTCATTGCAGCTAGAGTCAAACAACTTCCTAGAGTTTTCTCACTGCTGCAGGCCGTTGCTGTTTCAGTATTCGTTTCACGATTCCTTTAAACTCTCAGCCTTTTCGGGGTGATGGGAAGGAGAGGCATGGATCGAAACGGTATTTTCATAAATTATACACTGAAAAGGGACGACGTAATGAGCAGGGCTGAAGAACCGAACCTGTACAGTTAGTTCAAAACATACGTGAGTGTCTTAATTTTAGGGACTGATGTTTTATTCCAAAAAGGAGAGCCTTTACGTGTGAAGCCCTAGAGAAAAAGGCCAAATCCGCGGTCACAGGTTGTGGGTCCGAGCACCCTTGTATTTGTATATATTCAGTCTTGTGATTCTGAAAACTCTCTTAGATTTAATGTAATTTTCAGTGGGGCTAATCACAGTTGACTCATGCCCAATTTTTAAGAGGAAAAAGAGGAAATAATGTGTGAACTTTTCTGTCTTCAGAAAAGGTCTTCAAGTAAATTTAAAAGGGCATTCTTTCTTTCTGTGAACCTACTGTATAAATTTAGCAATGACGTGAAAAGACAGAAGAAATATAACTCATTATTTCGCTACGCCGACACACAAACCACGTCCTTGTTTTCCCATTCTCTTCTAGCCCTTGACCAGTATATAAAATTCATGACACGACACTGATGGTCACCCCGTGCCCTTCCCACGAGGTGTTTCCCATCGCCTCTACTAAAACGAGACTTCACAGAGCCAGTGCGAAGCCCACTCTCATAATATAAATATGGCTACTTTAGTTTTAGAAAGCGTAAGAATAAAAACCTGGATGACTTTCTTTTATGTAAGAAGAAATGAATATAAAGATGGTGGGAAGGATTCAAGTTTGACGTAGGAAGATGATCTGAGGGAGAGATTAGACTGGTGCTCAGAGAAGCAGCTAAATTCCTTAAAGAGAAGATGATTTAAAAACATTTTTCCAAGGTAGTTTAGACGACCGTGTGGCAAAGATGGCAAATGGAGTAGATGACTTCCCGAGGCCTTTTCTGGGCAGATACGTTTAATTGTGAATATTCATAGCAAATCATTTCATTAAGACATAGGGGAGATACATCTACTTCTCTACCCAAGGACTGTTGTGTCAGTGAAACAAGTATGAAACAATAATGTTTCAGAAATACTTAAAACGAAAGGGTGAGCTCTCACATTCTGTATGGCCCAGCATGCCCCTGGAAATGATGCTTTTTTTCTTGGTTAAGGCTGGGGTAAAAACAACTAATTTAGAGCAATTATTTCAAACTATGAGAAATAGAGGTGCCGGGAGCCTGACGAGCACCATCAAAGGGTTTTACAATTCATCGAATAAAAATCATAATTTGACTTTTAGGCAGTCAGTTGCCCTTGCATTTTTTTAAAGTTCAGTTATTGTTGAGCTTACTCGAGTTATCTCTTTTTGCCAAGTACAGACAGCAAAATTTAAAGCCACCGCATATAGAAAAATAGATTTGAAGCTTAGCCTGGGCCACTTTGGATATTTCCAGAAAAATAAATACAAACTTTAGTTTAGTTGGTGGGGCAGGGGAGGCATGCATAAAAGATAAATAAATGCATTTTCATGACAACCATAATAGGCGGGCAGAGAAAGAGTCTTTGGGATTTCAGAAGTTAGAAAGAGATGTAACTATGCCCCTTTCCTTTTACCTACCATCTTTTCTTTAAAAGGGAAGGGAAAAAATGAAAGAAGAATAAATTTCCCTGGAGTCTAAAGGGATGAACATTTTGGAAAAATTAATGTAACTGTGGTGTTTTCCTTGGGAATCACTTTGAGGCTAGGGTGGCAGTTTTGATAAAGTTGACTGAAATTAAAGACTTCTTGGTCCAGTTAGGCTTTTCTTAACACGTGACACAATCGTCTACAGTACCCTGATTTTCCCTTAAGGTTTTTGAGGTAGAACAGAAGACTCAGAACACCTTCCCAATTTGGGGATAAAATTTCACTTAACGCAATCATGGTGCCAGTGGTATGGAGAGGATGGTCAGGTTCAAAATAATGTTTATATAACATGGCTGCATGGCTTTGTGATCTCTTAAATTCTTTCCTGAGAGCTTCAGTCACTCGATGGTCACTCATCCAAAACCCTTCATATTCTCAAATATCTCAGTCCATTTCACTGTAAAAGCCAAGCATTGAGTAGAAGGAGAAAATAAATGCAGATATTTCAAAGTTTTTATTTTCTCTTCGACTCTTAAAAACTAAAGAGGAAAGATATTTAATGCAAGGGTTCTGACATACCAAAATACACAGCTTTCAATCTTAGACTATCACCTCAAACTGTAGAATTTGATGCCTTGGAAATGACTTCTTTCTTTTCTTTTCTTTTCTTTTCTTTTCTTTTTTCTTTTCTTTTCTCTTTCTTTCTTTCTTGGCACTAGGAAAGACTTTGACTTCACCTGTATTTTGTCATTGAAGAAATTAAGACTCATAGCCCTCAGGTTATTTATTTTATCCATAATCAGGTAGAACAATAGTCTAGTCATTGTCATTTCAAGTTCAATGCTTTCTGTGCTACACGATGCTACCATTCTGTCTCACTAGAGGTGCAGATTTGGCCCGGAGTCATAAATAAGAATGTTTCTTGTCACTGAGATGTTCAACAAGCAATGTAAAATGAGTTACATTCTTCCGAGGTATTGAATGCATTCTGAAAAATCATTCAATTGATAACAATTAGCAGTTTTAGATGAGTGGATGAGTATCATGGAGTGAGGATTGAAGCTAATTAATGAGGAATTCTGGGTAGTTGTGTTCTTCCTTTCCCGTTGGATGGTTAGACACTAAACCTTGGAGTTGTCAAATGAGTAACACCTTTGCATCAGTATTAAATTCACACACAAAGAAAATTAATTACAGGAAAGCTGTCTCAAACCCACTTTGTCAACTCTCTCGACAGGAAATTCTCACTTAGGCAGGAAAAGTCAAGTACCGCTGTCTTAAAATATCCTTGTTTTTATAAGACTTTTTTTTTTTTTTTTTGCTTCTGAAGGAGAGATGATGGTGTAGAAGTTCTTTTTTTTTTTTTTTTAAATACAGAGAGACAAACACATCTGTCTGAAAGATTAAGGTTTAGTGAAACAACAAACCAGGTCTTGAGTTAATTCCTATCATCAAGTAGTGTTCCTTTTTAATGCAAATTATAAGAACTTGAAATGTTCTGCTTAGCATTGAATTCATACTCAGATGATTGCTAGGCTCTAGAAAGAGTCATGTGTTTCTTATTTTAGAAAATGGCTAGCAAGGCAGCACCCTTGTCCCAACTAAGAGTAGGGAAACGTAATAATTAGCTAAAGTCACCCTGGCTCATCTAATTTCCATTTAGAAGCTTCTATTATAACATAATTCCACTTAACTTGTCCTTTCAAACAAATACATTGAAAGTTTTATTCTTAAGTTCTAATTACTTTAAAAAGGATCCCTACTTTGTGTAAATATAGATTGTGAGCATTGAATTAAGATATGCTCATTTGAGAGTTTTGATAACCTTGGAAAGGGTATCTGTGACAATAATTCCCAAGGCCCTTGCTTCAGATCCTCATGATTTTCTGTGAATAGTACTCTCAGGAACCTCTGTAATGACTCCATGATGTCTTTTGTATTACACAGTTCACCCAATTTTCCAAGGTGGGCATTCTGTTATTCCTCAACTACTCTGGGGAGTTGAAGGCACTGATCATGGTTCCTTCAGGTTTCTGAGCAAAAAAAAAAAAAACAAAAAACAAAACTTTTAAAAACCTACTACTCACTCAGTATTTTGTCTGAGATATAGTTATGTTATTGGAAAATCACCGTGCATACTTCATTCTTAGTAAAATAATCCTGGAAATACATGGACTTGACTGAGCATAAGTTATATGTCTATTAATATTTGAAGACTATTTCAGATAGCAAACTTTGGTTTTAACCTGAGATTAATAGTGTTAAGTCAGTGGATCACACCAAGTGTTCTACCATTCGTCCCCCAAAAAAACTCATTTAGATTTTGGAAGCAGCTCTTGCTTAAATCCACAGTACGATCGAATAACTATGTTGGTAAAGGGAAGATGGTAAGATTATCATAAATTAAGGAATCTAGATATATATTAAAAATTTTTACAGGTTAAATTTTAAAGTCCTATGCAACTTCATGTTAACACACAGAAAATAATAGAATATGTTGTACAATGCATAAAATAATTGAGTTACTTGTTTTGCAAAGAAATAATATTTATGAAGTTGAAAATTAAAAACTAGTTAAGGAGGTTATTTTTCACATATTAATCTTTTGCTCATCAAGTATTATCCATTTGGAAAAAAGAATTAACACATTTCCTTTTACCATTCAGCAATAATTTCCTTCACCAAACATCTCTTGAATACAACTCTATGTAAGCATGATGAATGGGATATAAAAATGAGCACTGAGGAAGAACAGGCAGAATAAGGAAGGAATGGACAGGGAGGTTAGAAAGGTATGAAGAGTTCTGTTTTCCAGAATACAATCCCCTGATGTGTTGAGAAATACCTTCTAACATAACACATATAAAAATGAAAGATAAAATCTGTAAAACATCTTTTTTCATAGCATGAATGAAGAAGAAGGAAGGAAGAGAGATAATCATAGATAAAAGGAGAAAGTACTGTTCTCTGAAGTTAAAGTAGTGTTGAGCTGGGTTTGGCTTGAAAGATGTGCCAGTTTCTGGCAGGCTTTCGGCTGAGTTTTAAGGGAGAACGGGAAAGAAAACTTGAGTCCCAGAAAACATGAGAATTGAAATCAGAGGCCCCTCCATTAAGTAAGGACCTATAATGTGTGACAAGCTCATAGGGTAAACAAGAAAAATGCATCCATTAAGGAAAAGTTATGTGGATTAACCACTGCCCAGACAAGAGTAGAAAAAATCCTCCCCTGAAATTTGCCAATTATAAGCCCATACTCATAGCTGTGGGTGAAATTCACACTATTTGCATGGCCCACAAAATAGCAAGCTGAAAATTCAATTTAGTCATGCTGGGTTGGAAGCATCCCGAAGGGCCTGGAAGAAGTAAACACAAGCCTTTCCAGTGAAATATATTTTAAACTAGGCCTCAAATTACTTCTGATAAAATTCCAAGAAAATTAGCTCTTATTGAAAAAATTATTAAGTACACATGAAAATAAGATTTTGTGAGTGTCAGTAGGAACAATACTTAACTATCAGATCTGCAAAGATTTTAGACATTCAAATGATAACATTTAGAATATAAAATATTTTAGCTTAATTAAGAAATAAAAGAAAGGTTTGAAAATAAAACATCATAAACAAGAGACCTAAACTTTTCCAAAGAGATCTGAAAAGATATCAAATTGAACACGTGGATATTAAAAATATATTAAATGAAATTTTTAAAATTGATGAATGGATTTCTGTTTCCTAAAATATGGCAGACTTAAGTTATTTGGGCCAACCTTGCCACTGAAAATAATTTCAAATGGTAATTAAAATATTTTTTAAACCTTAA
Organism: Nasua narica; assembly: GCA_028533885.1. NCBI lineage: Eukaryota > Metazoa > Chordata > Mammalia > Carnivora > Procyonidae > Nasua > Nasua narica. Next base: position 6,254,254 of record CM052807.1, read on the forward strand.
AATCTAGGTAGCAAGAAATTATGGGATCAAAATCTAGGGGAAATCAGAGATGTAAGCAGAGAAATCAAGTTGCCTCACCCCTTAAATCATTTGATAATTTCAGAAAAGATGGACTTCATTTCAGATGGACCTTTATGGGTATGGAATGAATAAGTTAAAGCCCAGAACTAATAGGAAATTCTTGTCATACTATTGGAAATCTCTCTGTAGTCACCGATTTAGAGAAAGGATGAGTCAGAAATAAATCTTCTAATCTCAGGGTCACAAAGAAAGTCATTTTTTCATTGAACGTAACAGAAGGAAAAAAAATAATGCTTCTTAATCCTTGTGTGCATTTTCAATATAAATTTGCATCACTTGAGTGATCCAAAAAAATTCAACTATAAATTTAGTTTAAATTGTTCCCTGATTGGTTGGGGTGCCTGGGTGGCTCAGTCAGTTAAGTGACTGACTCTTGCTTTCAGCTCAGGTCATGATCTCAGGGTCATGAGATTTAGCCCTGCACTGGGCTCTGTGCTGAGCTTAGAGCCTGTTTAAGATTCTCTCTCTCCCTCTGCTCACTTGCACACTTGCTCATACTCTCCCTAAATATTTATATATATATATACACACTTATGTTCTCTCTCTCTCTCTCTCTCTATATATATATATAATAAACAAACAAACAAATAATAAAGTTGTTCCCTGACTGGTAAATTTCCTAGGTGACTGACCAAAGGAAATGCAAGCCATCTATGGAAGAGAGCATTTACCGTCACCACAGGCTTCATAGAGACCTCACAAATAATTTTTCAAGAACAATGACAGACACAATCAATAAATAAGTATATAAGGACATTTGAAACCATGGCAATGAATCATCAGGTTAAGAAAACTAAGACAGAGAGCCTGAATAGACCTGTAAAGATGCCAAATGTTGGAATTATCGAATAAAGATTGCAAAACTACTATCCTTACTATGTCTACAAAAACTCTTAAGAGAATACCGAAAATATCTATGTAATAAGCAACTATAAAGTGACAACATATTTGAAAAACAACCAAATTGATTTTCTATAAATAAAAATTCAATAATTGAAATTAAAAACTCAAAGGATGGGATTAGTGCCCTATTAAACATAGCCAAAGATATGTTAAGAAGATGTTATTTGAATGTAGCATGGAGAGACAAAAAGAAAAAAAAAGTGAGAGATTATGAGACATGAATGGTAAGGAGAAAAGTTCTACAATGTATTTAATTGGAGTGCTAGAAGGAGAGCAGAGAGAGATTAAGGAAGATGATTTTTTTTTCTAGATAATGGTAAGAATCTTCCATAAATGATGAGAGGAATGAGTTACACTTTAAAGAAATCAAGCAAATCCCAAAACATAAATGCATGCATATATACCTGCACATATAGTTATATAAATAAATTCATACTTGGTAAACACATAAAATGAAATAAATATAAGATATTCTCACCTAGACATAGCATAGTGAAATTGCATCCAGGAGAGGGGCTAGTAGAGGGATTATATTAAGGACTGGTAGTTAGAGGAATGGCTTACTTCTCATAGTAACAATAAAACCAAAAGATATTGAAATAGTATCCTCAAAATCTTGAAAGAAAATAACTTGAAGCTTAGATTTCTATACCCAGCCAAACTATCTTTCAAGACTAAGAAAGAAATGAAGTCAAGATGGAAAGTGGAAGCTGCCAGGCCTCTTAAAACCTAGACCTGGGATTGGCACAGTATTATTTCCGTTGCATGCTACTGATCAAAGTAAGTCACAAGGCCAGCCTAGATTCTAGGAGAGGGAAGACAGACTCTACCTCCTGAAGCATGCAACAATATTTGAAATAGGTAAAGATAGCATTGGTGGTAGCCCTCTTCAGAGGCTATCTTTCATAATGTAGAGAATTCTTCAGGATCATTATGACAATGACAAATTACAAGAAAAAAATGAGCAAAAAACATGAATATAAAAAGCTAGATCTAAGCCAATATCAATGAACAGTAGAGTGGTTCAATACTATTTATGAGTGAAACATCATAGAGCAGTGGAAAGAATTAACCTAAAGCTATACTCAACAACATGGATAAACTTAAAATACAATGTTGAGCAAAGTAAGCCAGGTATAAAATAATGCCAACTGTTATCTACCATTTATATGCAGTTTAAAAACAAACTAATAAAACAATGTATTGTTTATTTGTTCATAAATATATGGTGAAATTATAAAAAATGTAAGTGACTAAAAAAAAAAAAAATGTAAGTGACTGATTAAGCCAAATTTCAGAATAGTGCAGTGTAGTGGGAAAGAGAGCGAAATGTGAAGTTCAGTTCCTTAATTGGTGTGTGGGTATATAAATGCTTATTTTATGTTACTATTATTATTGTTTAAAATTGCATATACATTACAGCAACATAGAGAAGGATAAAACTGGACCACTTTCTAACACCATATATAAAAATAAATTAAAATGTATGAAAGATCTAAGAGTGAGACAGGAAACTATCAAAATCCTAGAGGAGAACACAGGCAGAAACCTCTTTGACCTTGGCCATAACAACTTCTTAGTACACACATCACCAGAGGCAAGGGAAACAAAAGCAAACATGAACTATTGGGTCTTCATCTAGACAAAAAGCTTCTGCATAGTGAAGGAAACAATCAACAAAACTTTAAAGGCAGCCTATGGAATGGGAGAAGATACTTGCAAGTGACATATATGATAAAGGGCTAGTATCCAAAATCTATAAAGGATTTATCAAGCTTAATACCCCCAAAACAAATAATACACTTAAGAAATGCGCAGAAGACATGAATAGATATTTTTCCAAAGAACACATATAGATGACTAACAGGCACATGAAAAGGTGCTCAACATCACTCATCATCAGGGAAATACAAATCAAAACCATGATTAGATACCACTTCACACCTGTCAGAATGGCTAAAATTAACAACACAGGAAACAACAGATGTTGGTGAGGATGTGGAAAAAGGGGAACCCTCTTACACTGTTGGTGGGAATGCAAACTGGTGCAGCCACTCTGGAGGGCAGTATGGAAGTTCCTCAAAAAGTTAGAAATAGAACTATTCTACAACTCAGCAACTACACTACTAGGTATTTACCCAAAGAACACAAAAATACAAATTTGGACCATGCATCCCAATGTTTATAGCAGCATTATCAACAATAGCCAAACTATGGAAAGAGCCCAAATGTCTATTGACTGATGAATGGATAATGAAGAGATTATACACACACACACACACACACACACACACACACACATATACAATGGACTATTTCTCCACCATCAAAAGGAACAACATCTTGCCATTTACAACAACGTGGATGGAGCTAGCGTGTATCATGCTAAGTGAAATAAGTCAGTCAGAGAAAGACAAATATCATATGTAGAATTTAAGAAACAAAACAGATGAATACAGGGGAAGGGGAAAAAAAGAGAAAGGGAAGCAAACAATAGGAAACTCTTAATGACAGAAAACAGACTGAGGGTTGTTGGAGGGAGGCAGGCTGGGGATGGGCTAAATCGGTGATAGAGATTAAGGAGGGCACTTGTGATGAACACTGGGTGTTATATGTAAGTAATGAATCACTCAGTTCTACTCCTGAAAACAATATTACACTATATGTTAAATAAGTACGACTTAAATAAAAATGAAAAAATGAAAAAAAATTCCATGTATGTTTTATGCATCCTGTTGTACATAGCATATATTTCAGTAAAGGGGAAAGATAAAATTAAGGTATAAAAATATCAAGTTTTGGGTGGACATGGGGAAAAGAGATACTCAGATAGTTCTGGGGAAAGTGGAAGATGGCATCATCCCATTTCAGAACAATTTATTAATATTTAGTGTCATTAACCCTGCAAATTGACTTTGATGCCAAAATTTAGCAGAGACTCTCTCACTCTAGTGTAAAGGAGACATAAGCAATAGTGCTGCTTATTGCAGCATTGTTTATAATACTAAATTCCCAATTAGAAGGGAAGTGGATTTTAAAAATTGACATCATCATACAATTGTGTTAAAATTATGAAACTAGAGTTCATACCTCAACATAGATAAACTTGGGGAAACAAAATTAAGGCAGTAAAAAAATCCAGAATGATTTGGAGAGTATACCAATTAAGTCGTTTTTAAAATATATAAAACAGTTCTATATAATGCTGATAGATAAGAATGAATTAAACATATACAATGGAATACTATGCAGCCATCAAGAGAAATGAAATCTTGCCATTTGCAACGACATGGATGGAACTAGAGGGTATTATGCTAAGCGAAATAAGTCAGTCAGAGAAAGACAATTATCATATGATCTCTCTGATATGAAAAATTTGAGAGGCAGGGCAGGGGTTTGTGGGGAGTGGGGAAGAGAAATGAAACAAGATGGGATGGGGAAGGAGACAAACCATAAGAGACTCCTAAACTCACGAAACAAGCTGAGGGTGGCTGGGAGGTGGGGGGGTGGGGTTGTGGACATGGGGGAGGGTATGTGCTATGGCAAATGCTGTGAAATGTGTAAGCCTGATGATTCACAGATATGTACCCTGGGACAAATAATACATTATATGTTAATAAAAAATTTTAAAAAAGAATTAATTAAACATATAAAAGAATACACAACTTTATAATAATGGCTAGCTCTTTGAGAATCCCTGTCTCAGAGACCTCAAATTAGAGTTCCCAGTTTACAGAGAGTTTTTATTTCAATGTCAGTGATCTTTAAAATAGAATAGTTGTGCAGTCAGGACTAAAACAGGTAGCCATGGAGTTGGGGGGAAGTGTTTATAGGATGTGGGGGACAGTCAAGAAAGGGAAGCAAAGATGCATATCGTTCAGGACCGGCTCTGCCGTCCTGTATGCAGCAAGATGGAAAGTAAGAAGATGAGAAGAGGAAACCGGTTTGACAACTTTGTCTATAGTCTTTGACAAGGTTACTAAAATACTCCAATGCTTAGTATATTTTTGTATAACGTTGTATTCTTCCCAAAGAATAACATATATTTTTAACATATATTATTTAACATATATTATTTATTATAACATATATTATTAACTACATGTAGAAATGTTTAACATATATTATTAACTACATGTAGAAATGGCCAGGCAGGAAGCCTTCTTCTAGTGTTAGCATTAGGAACTTGAGGACCTCCAAAGTTCAATGACTTACCCAAAGTAATACAACCAGCAAGGGATACAGTACAGGGTAGAATTCCTTTCCCTCTTAGAGCTGTAGTTTTTCATGTGGTGATCCTCTCTCCCCAATTCTGTTAACCTACCTTTCAATTCAAAAAGAATATCACATACATTTTTATCTCACACAGTTTACTTCCATGTTCAAGAAAAGTTTGAAAGGAAAGAAAATAGGGTCATGCATTCTACTGATATCAGAATGGAGCAAAGGAAGTTCATAAATCAAGTTGGCAGTAAATCTTCAGCAGTATATAGGCTTGGGAGTGAGTAAAATACTGCATCCTTTACTGGGATAATGATACCTTTAAAGAATGCCGCAGAGTAGTGTGGACTGTGGTAAGGCACACCTGTAAAGTGCCAGGTAAAAAAGTAGGAGCTGTTTGATCTTTGTTATTCCAGGGAAAAGCCCACCCTACACACCCTTGCTTGAAGCCTAGGAGTCCTAAGAAAATAAGCCTCTTAAAATGCAATCCCTGTCCGTATCTCTTCCAGAGATCAAGCATTTGCCCTCATGTGGTTGAAGTTTTATATTATAATTATACTCATTGTGACTTCATAAATACTCTATGGGTACATAAGGTCATGGGGAGACAATTTCTTTGACAGCTATACTGAGCTTAAAGCTAGTCTGGGAAGTACACGGATTATATGGTTTTTTAACTGTGAGATATATTTCCTTACTCAGTTACACAGTTGACGATACCAAAGAGACTGTTTTTATAGGAAGTTTTGTAGCACAGATTCCAGTAAAAAAGTAATCAGAGGTGAAGAGGATGACCACCCTGATCTCAGCAATTTTAGAAAAATTCTGTAGATGGCCTTTATTATTAAACATACGTAGAGCTTGAATTTTTCAGAGAATTATAGCTGCTTTATATAACTCAAGGAAGCTTCTCTTAGGGGTTTTAGAGATTCCTTTCTACTTCTTACCTCTGGAGTCTAGTTGTACTCACTTTTATCATGACCTCCTGTCAAGAATTCTTCCAAGGATGAAAGAAAGGGGTGAGCAAACAGATAGTCAAGGCAAGAAAACAATACAGGGAAGTTTGGGGATTCTCAGATGGTCTAAGAGTAGCAACATAACTTTTCATCTCAGAGTTAAATTCTAAAATTCAATACACTGGACTCAGATCTCAACTCAACTCTCTATATCATATGGGGCATTTCACAACTTGGTCTGTTTAGGACTCTACTAATTCATCTGTAAAATGGGAATAGAAAGCCCTTAAGGAGATGTCATAAATACTGAAGAGACAATGCAGGTAGCAAATAGCAAAGTGCCTGGTACATAGGAAGCATTAAATAATCATTGACTATCTATTTCTTTTTTTTTTTTTTAAGATTTTATTTATTTATTTGGCAGAGAGAGAGCAAAAGAGAGCACAGGCAGGGGGAGCAGTAGAGGGAGAAGCAGGCTCCCTGATGTGAGACTCCATTCCAAGACCATGGGATCATGATCGGAGCCCAAAGGCAGATGCTTAACCAACTAAGCCACCCAGGCACCCCATCCATTCCTTTTCAATGTAAATTGTGTTATTGTGGGCGTAGTTTTATGGGGGCATCCACTCTTCATCACCAAATGACTCTTCTCTCTCCTTCTCCATCCCTAGGACACAGATTCAACATTAACCTGTAAGGAGACCCTACCTGGTTATGGGACCGAACTGCATTAAGGGCGAGAGTAACTTCAGTCTTAACCAAGACTGTAAAACATCAGTTAAGGTTGAAAACGGTATTTAGGAAGCACATAATCATGGCTCTAATTCTTTCTGTCATCTGAGGGAATGTTTTATGATCAGGTGGAGAAAGAGGTGTGCCTATAACTTTGAAGCTCAATACTTTGGAGACTCAGACTTATTCCCACAATGCCTGACCACACCCTTCAGTACCACACCTTCAGTTCTCAAATGGAAAATTTCCATTATGAAATGTGTGCATTGCTTAAACTTCAGGGCATTCTTCTCAGAAAACACATGTTTAATTGCATCTTTCCCACCACCATTTTTGAGAAGGCCACCTAGATGTTTTCCCCTAATCTTTGGTTTCTCCTTAACTTATATTCATCCCCACACATCCCTAAACAATTCATTGTGGTTAAGGAAGTTTGGTAGGAGCATTTAAAGAACCAAGAGTGTTGCAGTTTGAAGAAAAGAAACAATGAATATATAAGTAGGTAGTTACCATTGTTGACTACTCCAACCATGATCGGAAGGATTCTCTGAGAGACCCCCTGACCAGGAATTTTGAGGGAGTCCCTCTGCTTCTGCTTCAGATATGCTCATTTGTTTTTTAAATTGGGCTTTAACTCTTCTTTCAGTAATGGCTGCCAATTTGCTCAGTTGGCTGACTAGGTGGAAAGTTAGAAATGGCCACAAATTTTTTCTCCCCTGGAATCTGATATACCTGTTGGGGTTCTTTTGTAATCAATAGAGTAGGTAGAAGTGATGCTGTGTGACTTCAGAGGTTAGGTTAGAACTTGTATGATGGCTTCTGCCTTGGCCCGTTGGGATATTTCCCCTCAGGAACTGGCTGCCACGCCTTGAGAAGCCCAAGCCACATGGAGTCGCTCAGGGTCACAGCTCCAAGTGAACAACTGGCATCCATCGCCAGCCAGGTTAGTAGTCCATCTTGGTCATTTGGTTCCATTGGGGCTGCAGATTCCTGCAGCCTCAGCAGACATCTGGCAACAACTGCCTGAGAGGAGACCCCAGGCAATTACCACTCACTGTGCTATGAGTAAATAAAGTGTTTTCTTTTAAAACCTGTCTAAAAAATAGCTTTACTGTGGTATAATTTCTATGCCATATTCATCCATTTAAAGTATACAATTCAACACATTTTAGTAAATCGGGAGTTGTGCAACTATCACCACAATCCTATTTTAGAATATTTCCATCACCTCAAAAAGATCCCTCATGCAATTTTCGGTAAAAGCCTGCTCTCACCCTCAGTCAAAGGCAACCAATAATCGATTTATTGTCTTTATAGATCTACATTTTCTATATATTCCATATTAACGAAATCATACAATGTATAGTCTTTTGCCTATGGCTTATTTTACTTAAAAGAATATTTTTAGGTCCAACCATGCTGTAGCAGGGAATATTGGACCAGCACTCATCCAATCCAGAGGAGTCAAAACTGAGGTGGCCCAAAGAGTGAATTCTTCTTTCTTTGATAACAGAAATCCTGTCTAAGTTTCCAGCCTGCTGGCCTGTGCTACAGATTTTCACTTGCGAATTGTATCAGCCAATCCCTTAAAATAAATCTGAATCTGAATCTCTGTGTGGATGTGTGTGTGTGTGTGTGTGTCCTGTTGGTTTTGTTTCTCTAGAAATCTCTAATACACTGTTAAGTATGATGTTAGCTATAGGTTTTTCATACATTCCTTTTAGAAGATTGAATAAGTTTCTTTATATCCCTAGATTTTTAGATATGGGTGTTGCCATTTTTCCCCCCAGGAACTGGTGTTGGTATACGTCAAATAATTTTTCGTCATCTGTTGAGATGATTATGTGATTTCTGTCCTTTATTCTATTAATGTTGTAATTTGATTTACATTGTAATGTAATAGATTACATTATACAGAATGTATAAAATGTAAGAGATTACATTCTATTAATGTTGTAAATTGATTTACATTGTAAAAATCATTTACATGTTAAATCAGCCTTGCATCCCTGGGATAAATCCCACCTGCCTTTATATATATTGCTTTATATATGTTCCATCAGCTAATATTTTGTTGATATTTTTTTATGTCTGTATGCACAAAGGATTATTGTTCTGTAATCTTCACTTTTTGTGTGTCTCTATCTGGCTTTAGGATCAGAGTAACACCATATAGAATGAGTTGGGAACTGATCTAATAAATTCTACTTTTCTGAAAGGGTTGCTGAGATATCAATATTGTTCTTTAAATTGGTAGAATTCACCAATGAATTTTTTTCTTGTGGGTGGGTTTTCCATTCTAATTTAATTTTTTTTCACCCCCTATTGGTTTATTCAGTGATCAATTTCCTCTTGAGCCACTTTTATTAATTTTTATCTTTCTAGGAATTTATTCATTTCACCTTAAGCAATACATTTGTTGATACACAGTTGTTCATAGTATTATATTATAAACCTTTTAATTTCTGTAATGTTAGTCCAGATTTCTTCCCTTTCATTCCCGATTTTGTTCATTTCAGTCTTCTTTTTTGTGCCTGGTCTGTCAAGCTGAACCTTTGTCAATTTTACTCATCTTTAAAAAAAATTAACTTTTGGTTTCTTCGATTATCTCTATTGTTCTCCTTTCAACTTATTTCTTCTCACTTTAGTCTTCATAATTTCCTTCTCTCTACTTGATTCATATGAATGTCTAGGACCCTCTCCAGTCTCTCCTTGGTGTGCACGCACACTTAAGCATGTGTGCAGGCTTCCAGACCACCAGGAATATGTGAGAGCTTATCAAAGCCCTTTGTTGTTGTTTTATTATCCAGCTTTCACTGTTAAATTCCTAGGTAGCCTGTCAGTCTGACCGTTTCCCCAACCAGGTCTCAACCTCACTCTTGCTGAGACGTAACATTCCTCATTCGTCTGCCACCAAGATCATTACTCTCTCTGATAATGCCCAGGGGCACTAGATCTGCTCTGAATCCAGGTGGCCTCCTTTAGCAGCAAAGCTCTTGGTTTCCAGGACTTGTCTTACCCCAGGAGATATAACATGGTGACCCAACTGAGGGAAAGGACAAAATTGGTCTTAGAGATGTTCACTAGTTTTACCTGAGATTTAGTAGTTTTTCTTGAATAAATACTTCTCGATTTGTTGTGTATCTTTGGTTAATTTCCTAACGACTGGTAGAATGGTTTTTGATAATTTTGTCCAATTTAGCATTGCTTTTTGCAGAGAGGACTGTATGAGCCCTCATTCGATAAATCAAGATTATTGTTTTAAGCCACCAAGTTTGGGAGTCATTTTTTTTAATTCTCATTTTTATTATCTTTTGGTTATTTTTTTTTAATTTGAGTATAGTTGACACACAATCTTACATAGTTTGAGGTGTACAACATAGTGATTTGACAAGTTTATACATTATGTTGTGCTCACCCCTATCCCCATATTTCACTATTACAGTATCATTGGGTTTATTCCTTATGCCATGACTTTTATTCCCATGACTTATTCATTCCATAACTGAAAGCCTGTATCTTCCACTCCCTTCACTCACTGGGAGTAATTTGTTACACAGCAACAGATAAAATGAAACAGTGGGTTCTTAACAGGTACTAAGTCTACTAAGGTGAACATTTCAAATTCCTGTTTTGAAGGACAAAGCACATAAAGGCAAAGTAATAAAGCTAATGCTATTAACAAGATGACTTGTTTCCCAGCTAAGAAAATCATATTACTGAAGGCAATGCCACTTCTGTATTTGAGTTCTATTACAGCACATCTGCATGAGTCTTCCATGTAATTCTACATAAAGATCCAAGAACTTGGTATGTCCTCTATGGTGGTGTCATTTTCTAGCATTTATATGTTGAAACACATTTTACTAAACATTATTTTTCTTTATGTAACTTTAATGTTATAGTCAGCTTATTATATAGATCTTTGGAATTGGTATGTGAGTATATTATATTATATTATATATAAATTCTATTTAGTAAAGAAAGAATTATAAGGCATCTATTATAAATAGGGGTATTGAGATCATAGTGTTGAGAAACACTAGAGTAAATAATCTCTATTTTAAGAAAATATTAAATTCACTAAATTCTGGTAACTAATTTCTCTTAGATGCTCAACGAACCTAACCCTGTAGGATAATAGGAAACTTCAAGGAACTTGTTTTAGGTTCTGGCTGGTGACTATAACCTCTTTCCTGTTGTAAGTATTGATTAGTTTACATGTTGATTTCCTCGGCACAATTTAGAGATAAAAGCAGTGATAGTAATTTTTCAATCAGCTTCAGGAGACTTAATAAAACTGTCATTTGTAATACATCTCATGTCTGAACACAAAGAATCATGAAGAATGTATACTCTGTGTGTGTGTGTGTGTGTGTGTGTGTGTGTGTGTTTCAAATGCCCCCAAAGTTTTGAACTTTGTTATTTGGCTCTTTAATTTTGTTATTTGGTTTAATTTATTTAGTAACAATAGTAAAAGAATTCATTCTCATTTAAATTCTCATTCAAAACTCATAGGGTTTTTTTTTTTCCTGTTGTTTGGAAGCATATGTATTATATGCTAAGTACTGCTCTAGAAACTGGGTTCCAATGAATAAGACACGTGTATGAGACAGGTCTGGGTCAAGAAATAGAACCCCACTTGGATCATTCAACCGCAGAGACTTGAAGGACTATTTATATTGATGAGCAGGTTTAAGAGAATATGTTGAGGGCCCTATGACTGGTAACAAGGAGAAGTATTACCACCCAAGGTTTAGAGGAGCAAGGGGAGGAAGCAGTTACCAGAGTCCCTTGAAAATAGCTTCGTGGAGCATGGGCTGCCCTGTAGGAACTGTAGTTACCAGAACCAAGGCCCAAAGTACAGTGACAATAGAGCAAAACTACACTAGACACAACTTCCCCTCATTCTCTTACTTCCTGTTTGTGCTTCCCATGGGCTAAGCCCAAGTACAAGGACCCAGGTATTCAGTCTGTGAAAGTAAGCCTCTCAGGCTTAGAGCAGGGTCAGAAAAATGGAAGAAGGTCGAGAGGGCACCACATGAAAAATAAAAGGCATACCATCAATCAGCCTGTGAAGAACTTATACTTCTAATGGTGGAGACAAAGAGATAAATGGGCCACAGCAATAGAATATGGTATGTACAAAATGGAGGGTATCCCAGAGTTTTGTGGAAACACAGGGTGAGAGATCTACTCCAAAGTGGGGGTCCAAAAGGCTTTACTGAAGAAATGATTCTTAGTACATTTCAATTCTGACTAATATTTAAATAGGCCAAGACACGTGGGGAGCAGAGTGTTCTAGACAGTAAAAAGTTTAGGGTTTATCATAGTAATTATATAAATATCCACCTAAAGCATTTATTTAAAAATTTATTAAAAATCAAGCCCTGGGGGTGCCCGGGTGGCTCAGTCATTAAGCATCTGCCTTAGGCTCAGGTCATGATCTCAGGGTCCTGGGATGGAGCCCCGCATTGGGCTCCCTGCTCGGCAGGAAGCCTGCTTCTCCCTCTCCCACTCCCCCTGCTTGTGTTCCTGCTCTCACTGTGTCTCTCTGTGTCAAATAAATAAAACCTTTAAAAAAAAAATCAAACCCTGTGGCAAGCAGTAGGGATCTAAGACATGATTGTTTTTTTCAAAGGATTTGTATCTTTTTTTTATTTTTATTTTTTAAAAGAGAGAGAGAGAGCAGGGTTGGGAGAGTCAGAGGGAGAGGCAAAGAGAGAATCCCAAGCAGGATCCAAGCCCAGCAGCACGGAGCCCAATGCAGGGCTTGATTTCACAACTCTGAGATCATGACCTGAACCGAAACCAAGAGTCAGATGCTTAAGAGCCTGAGCCACCCAGGCACCCCTGGATTTATATCATTTTTATATTCAGGGTTGTTAGGATATTGACTCAAAGAAATATAAAATAGAATTAAATGATATCTATTTTTATTACAATTTAATACTCCTTTGACTCACCATGTTTTATATCAGAGTTTCTAAAGAACATTCTGAAGAACATCACTTCTTACATGAAACTTCCCAAGAAATAGGTTTTGTAATTGGACATATTGGAAAGAAGCTGGGTTAAAAAAAAGTTAAACAGGCACCTTTAGAGCATGATGTCTTGGTCTTTGTTACACTTGTACCCATAACACCTGATATAAGTACACACACTTCAGCATCTTCCAAACTCCTTTGAACACAGAAACCATTGACCAAGAAGTACATGTTGGGTCTAGTGTTCTGAGGAACATAATTCTAATATGTGGCAGCTATTTTTCCCAAATTAAGAAAAAAAATTATCCAATTATAAGATGATTGAAATTAGTAGTCAACCCCCAATATTTAAAGGATGCCAATATTTTCTGTTTATGAGGCATAAGAGTCATTCATTCTTATTTCTATGTTTCTGGATTTTTTTTCAGTTTCAGTTTTCAAGGCAAGTTTCAAATGACCTTCAAGGACTGAAAGACAGACCTGAAATAGAAAGCAGAGCTGCCTGCAGTGACAGGGGGAGTGTTGGGGGGCTTTGACCTCTTATGTCATTTTCTTTTTTTTTTAAGATTTTACTTATGTATTTGACAGAGAGAGAGATCACAAGTAGGCAGAGAGGCAGGCAGAGGGAGAGGGGGAAGCAGGCTCCCTGGTGAGCAGAGAATCCGATGCGGGGCTCGATCCCCGGACCCTGAGATCATGACCTGAGCAGAAGGCAGAGGCTTTAACCCAATGAACCACCCAGGCACCCCTCTTATGTCATTTTCAACATCATCTGACACCCTAGTAGAAAAGGTGCCAATGAGAGTTAGAGGAGTTTGTTGTTGTTGTCATTTTCTTCAATTGTTATGTATCTATTTTCAAGTCTGGGGTTAACCAGGAATGACTACCCTTGTTTTCTACTTTTCAAAATAATAAAAACTCACTGCGCGTTGATCTCAACTCTAACATCATGTAAAAAAGTTGAAGAAGGTGAATGCATTGAGCAGAAATATCAGCATTAGAAGATCTGCTTGCTCTTTTTTTTTTTAAAGATCTATTTATCTATTTATTTGAGAGAGAGATGAGGGGATGGGGTAGAGGGACAGGGAGAGAAGCAGACCCCACTGAGCATGGAGATGAGGCAGGACTGGATCTCACAACCCTGAGATCATGACCTGAGCTGAAATCAACAGTCAGATGCTTAACCTTTTACCAACTGAGCCACCCTTGCAGCCCTTGTTCTATTTAATAAACTTTCCAAAATGTATCTTCCTCTATCTAACTGTTTAGATTTTCCATTTGATAAAGTACGATATGTAAAGTAGAGCCCTTTGAGTGTAAAGCATTTCTCTATTTGATACACTAAGCTTTTTCCTGCTCCCGATCTCCTTGGTATGGGGAAATGGCGAAGAAGTTGAAAAGATAAATATATGTCTTTCAGTGACGATCAGCACATACAGCCTGATGAAGTGAGATGTACTAAATTTTAGTTGAAATTTGGTGTCTGCCCCCACAATAACTGGAGTGAAAGTGTTATGGGTTGATGCAAATAGACTTAGTGTGTCCAAGAAATCATAAGGAGAGAGGGATGGGTAAAGATGCAGTCACACGTATTACCACGCTGGGCTGTCTTACACTGTCTTTCTAAGTAAGATCGTAAGACAAAACCCCCCTCAACTCAAGACAGCCCTATCAGCGACTTGCTATTCAAGTTTTGTCTGGGTCATTTGGATTTAGTCTTTTATACCGAAAAAATGCAGGGGTGGGGGAGCGATGGGGGGGGAGTGTTGGAGGAAGACTAATTTTCCTTGGGTAGAAGCTCAGAGCAAAACTGCTTGCTGATTGTAAAATGCTTTCAAATGGCAAGTGCTTCTCCATAAATGTGCATCTTTATTCATTTTTATGTAAAACAGATCACATCAAAAGAGACAATTATTCCCTGAAACGAGATGTTGCTTTCTTGATCACCTCTAAATTGAAATCCTCATGTGAGTGGAGGGTAGACAGTGGAGGGAAGATGAAAGGATCAGACTTCTATGGGGCGCTAATTCAATCAGAAGGAGAATCATCACTGGGTCTGCTGCTTCAAAACCATTTGGGGGGGAAATCAAAAACCCATGCATCAGAACCGTCGGAACAGTGACTCCGCATTTTGGTGGCCGTGTAATTTTCTCAGTTACTGATTGGTGTGAATCACTCTGACGAAGTCCAGGATGATAACACCGCTGGAAACAAGTAATGAGGTCTGCGAAGATCACAGGGATGGGAAATCCCTCCGTGATGGGGCGTTTTCATCACAGCACAGATCTCACCAACAGCGCAAAGTGACCTTTAGTAAAGGAAGCGCAGGGTGGAATTCTAGTCTTCTTTGATTCTTTTGTTTTTTTTTCCTGGTTTGAGTTATGAGGGCGCAAGAGCCAGCCGCAGCATGTAGAAGTCGGGTTGGTAAAGTTTCGTGGGAACGATCTTGGTCCATCTCCAGACGACAGTCTGCACAATTATTCAGCGTCTGAAGCCCACTCACCAAGCTCCGAAGGAACGGACAGAACTAAATGAGAACTCTAACCCGTTTTAAATAAAATGCGTGGAACCTCAGATGAAATCAATCTTTTCGGGCAGTTTTAGACTGGTGACATAAAAGGTAGACATGCTATTTCTCTGAGAATTCATCGAGGCTTGCCAATGAACTGAGAACTTGGGGAAACATTTATTCTTCTAGTTGATACGTTTTGCTTGCATTTGGATCGTTTCTGAGTTTTGTTTTTTTTTTTACTGTTATTGAAGTGTAACATACATACAAAAAAGTAGACAAATCAGCAGTGCGCAGTGCGATGAATTTTCATAATGTGACCCAGTTGTGTGACCTGCACCCAAATGAAGAAATGGAATTTACTAGAATTCTCAAAGACTCCTCTGGCTCCATCCCAGTCACTGTTCCCTTCGCAGGATAATCATGATCTGATTTCTGATACTGCATAGTTGTGTCTGAACTTCACATATAAATGAGTTATATAGTATGTATATCTTGTGTCTGGTTTCTTTTGCTTAATATTGTGATTATTTCATATTATCGTGTTAATTCTCACTGCTGGATAATATTCCATTGCATGAACATACCTCAGCTTATTTATTCATTTTACTAATGAAAGACATTGGATTTTTTTTTCTTATTTTGGGCTGTTATTAATAGTATCCTTGCAAATATTCTTCTTGTTTGGGTACATACTGAGGATCAGAATTTCTGAGACACAGGTTAAATGAAAAACTAACACAGCCAGGCTGATGTTCCTTCTTGCATTCCAGAGGAATGAATGGTACAGCTCACATTGACTCAAATGCAGGAATTAAACATGGATATAAAGTGAAGGTCAGGTTTTGCTTTACAGCAGGTTTGTGAGTTTATGTTTTACACAGTGCCAAACTGAGGAGCACCGTTGTTCCCACAATCATATCCTAGTGTTCCTCACACTATTGTAGAAACTGGTCGCTTTCCTGAAATCACTAAGCATCTACAGTACAGTGAAATGTTGCCAGAGACAGCTTATAATATACTTAAATTTGATAGTTGGTTGTTGAAGTCTCATTGCTATTATGTATATATTTTTACTGTTGAAACTTAGCCTGGACAGATATGGAGGGGTCTCTAACTGGAAAAACCTTCCCAGCTTTGGGGACAGAAAAGGAGGTGGGATGGCACTCAGATGGAATATTCCAGAAGAATATTGAATTTTGTTGAAATATTCCAGAAGAATCATGATATAGTTACAGTCAAATCAAATCTAAAGACAACCCCTAATGTCATATCAGAAAAAGGATTTCAATTTACATGAAAAAAATGAAGACCTAACGGTAAAACTCTGCCATCAAATGGATAAATAAGTGGTGGACTTGGGACCTCATCAGAAAATTGTACAAAGCAGGGGCACCTGGGTGGCTCAGTGGGTTAAAGCCTCTGCCTTCGGCTCAGGTCATGGTCTCAGGGTCCTGGGATCGAGCCCCGCATCAGGCTCTCTGCTCAGCGGGGAGACTACTTCCTGCCTCTCTGCCTACTTGTGATCTCTCTGTCAAATAAATAAATAAAATATTTAAAAAAAAAAAGAAAGAAAATTGTACAAAGCAAAATGCTCTCTATATACTGGCTTTGTCCAAAGGGAAACCGGAGGGCAGTTTTTTGGTACAATGAAATTGAATTGATTTGGATGCTAAGTAAATTCCTCGATTGTGTAAAGTTTGGCAATCACCTGGGAGGATGTTGAAACATGCTAGTGAATGAAACCACCTCTTCTGTATGAGGAATGTAGCACATGTGGGGTCTCTTTCAGACCCCAGGTCTGTAAGGTGCACCTTGCATAATTTATTACAGATGATTTACAGACTGCAAAGCTCCGATGCACAACTTCAGGAAATGAATAATTTATCAATCTTTGAAAGATATTCTGGAGCATTTCTAAAGGCAGATGGGAGCATCTGCAGTGTACTACACATAATTTTTCAACAATAGGAGTATAAAATTAAATGACCATTGATAAAAATATAGGCATGGGATTGTGAAAATGTACACTGTGATAGAAGGATTCCCTTCTCTATTTGATAAAATGGATTTTTATTGGCTATAAAAATATCCATTGCACTTAAAAAGATTTCCTTAGCAGATGAGTATAACAGTTATATTTGTAGTATCCTTTTAATAATATTGAATTTAACTGACTTATATTTATTTGATTTATATTCCTACCTAACTCTTTCTAGGATATATGCTGCAAATTGACTTAGATTGATTTTTTAATTTATTGCCTTGTTTAAATTGCCTGGAAAAAAGAAAAGATCATTTTTTACATTTCGAAATTTTCGAAAAGAAAATGCTTTTTTAAAAGGGGCAGATTTATCACTTATGTGTTTATGGATATGAATGAATGAATGAATGATCATATTAAACTGGAACACATGAGAGAAAACATTTCTTATAAGTTGTACAGAGACTTAAAAAAGTATGAACCTATTTAATTTATGGTTAGGTTTTTTTTTAATTTTTAAAAAGATTTTATTTATTTATTAGAGAGAGGGAGCCCAAGTGGCGGAAGTGGTAACGGGAGAGGGAGAAGCAGACTCCCTCTGGGCAGGGAGCCCAACTCCGGGCTTGATCTCAGGACCCCAGGACCATGACCTGAGCCAAAGGCAGATACTCAACTGACTAAGCCACCCAGGTGCCCCCCTGATTAAGTATTTTATTATTTACTGCTAATTGCTAGTAGGTATAAGCCCAGCTAGCGTCTTCAAACACAACACATATATTTTGTTTCTGTAAATAAGATACCATATTTATTACAAGCAGGTCAAATCATCCAAATTTGGCAAATGGAGCCTGTTAAAAAATGCAGATATGTTGTTTAAACCTCAAACCTTATTGAGCCCATAAGAATTAAATAGGAATGCCAAGCCACTATCCTTTGTGCTTTACCAAAAAAAAAATAACAAAAAGTAAAACTACTATTATTAGCATTTTAAAAGGGTTAACATCTCATTATTCCTAGGAATAAAAATGTGGTAAATATTCACTTAATAGTAGCATTTAGCTTTTTCATTAACTCATAAAATTTGTACTGGTAGTATTTATATTTACTGTCATAATGCTAATATTACCTAAATTCATGTAAAGAAATGATTGTAATTTATTGAACCTCTAGTAAATTTCAAATGTTATGAGAATATATGTGTGTGTGTGTGTGTGTGTAAGTACACAGATATAGCAATAAAAATACTGTTGATTTTCAATTATAGTTGGTAACATTTATTTTAAATCTTAGGTATGGGTTTCAAAATAAGAATTTGAGAGTTATATTAGATTTTATTCTTATATATAAGGAAGAACTAAAGAAGAGTATGTTCTGGGATATTATTTTGCTTTTATCTTAGTTTTGTAAATAATAATAATAATAATTAAAGTTATCATTTTACTGAATATCTATTATGTTAAGTCTCATACTTGGCATCCTATATACCTTATTAATGATACTTGCTCTTCTCTAATTGTATTTCAAACAGGATGCCTCCTATGTGCCAAGAGCTTTGTTACTTCGGTGACAGCCATGAATAGTTCGATACAGACCCTACTTTCTGAGAGATGGTATTTTGATCAGAGAGACTAGAAATCAACACACACCAAGTAAATAATACATTATAAAGATAGTAGTTAAGTACCACAAATGATAATAAATAATAAAATGAAAAAAGTAACTCAACAAGTCAAGGAAAAAGAGAAGGTGAACAGAGCAGGGATTCCAGAGAGTGGTAGGAGAAGGTGAGAAGGAGGAGGAGGAGGTGACATCAGAGCAGAGACCCCAAGGGATGGAGGTCATAAGTTGTGTGAAAATCTGGGGGGGGGGTCCTCCCATGAAAAGCCTGGGAGTGGCAGAGGCCTGGGCATTTTCACACCACCATCAGGAAGGCAAGGATAGAGAGAGAGACAAAGGGAGAGAGAATGACATGGGCCCAACCTTGTCAGGTCACTGGAGTCGTTTGAAATTTGCTCCGAATGGGATGGTGACTGCCTAAGGAGTTTTAACCAGAAAAAGTGGCATGATCTAATCAGCATTTGAAACACGCCTCTCTGAGACTCTGTGGGTACTGACTGGAGAAGGAAAGAAACAGGGAGATGACGGGGTGCCGGGGTGGCTGGGTGGCTCAGTTGGTTAAGTCTCTGACTCTTGGTTTCGGCTCAAATCATGATCTCAGGGTTGTGAGATCCACCCCAACGATAGGCTTCCCCCTCAGCATGGAATCTTCTTGGGATTCCCTCCCTCTGCCCCTCTCCCCTCCCTGGTCCCCGCAATAAATAAATAAATATTTAAAAACAGAAGCAGGGAGGGGGAGAGTAGCCACGGCTGAGTGAGGGATGACAGTGATCAGGATAAGAGAGCTAGTCTTGAAGAAGGTGGGAAGCGATCGAATTGTGGATATATGCTTGCATCAGTTAGTCTCAATAAGAAACAGATGGTATACCCAAATCTGGATAATTCAAGTGGAATCTATTAACAAGGGGATCATTTACAGAGGTGTAGGGATAAGGACATTCTACTACCCCTTATTTCGTACCTCCACTTTGCTCACACTTTGGTAAATTACTATGTATATTAAATTCTCTCCAGATGACCCAATTTGAATTTACATTCGATTTTCTGCCAAATCCTCTTGGATACATTACTGAACCCCCATTTTTTGCCTGATACACGATAGGTTCTCAGTAACTATTTGAAGAATGAATGAATGAATCTGTAGAAAAGCTTGTGGTAAGATAAAACAAATATAATTTACCAAAGTACTTGGCACACAGTAGTCTCTGAAAGTGTTGCATTTTCTAATTGTCAAAATTACTACCCCCGACATTTGCATTCAACCAGTCGAAAAATTTATCAAGCAAAAGGCACAATATGAGTCCCTAGGAAAGATAAAAGATAAATACACAATCCTACCCTCAAAAAGCTTATACTACTTGAGGGTTCTACTCTGAGACATGATTATTATGTTTACTATTATGGGATTATTGGTGTAGGAAGAAAATTTCCCATAGCATTGGGGTGCCCTGGGACATTACCAGGGAGGATCCAAAGAGGTTAGATCCATGATGGGTCCTGAAAAATAAGTAGCAGTTAACTACTTCATCAATGGACTAAATGGTCAGGGTCAAGTGTGGTATGTAGGGAGCTAGACAGAAAATTTTTCATAAGAAAGTGGCACATACATAACTAAGGAGCTTTGCTGACAGGAGCTATTCTGGGGACTCTAGTTAGTTGGGTTTTGGCTGAAGCATTTAGCTAGTGGTGAGAGATGAGTTGAGAAAGTCACCTGATATTAAGGGTCTTAGAATCTTCATTAAACATCTGCACTTTATCCATTTGTATTAGGCAGTCATTAAAAGATTTTAAGTGAAGAAACATCATATTATAATACACTGCTAGGACAAAACAGGATGGGGGTGCAGTAAGGCATTAGCAAATTGATGTAGTAATCTGGATGAGAAATGATGAAGGTCTAAACTAGAGTGTTTGGGATGGGAATAGAGCCAAAAAAGAAAAAAAAAAAAAGAATCTACAAAGGAACCAACAGGGCTTCATTACTGAATAGATGAGGGAAAGGAAGATATCTCTGAAATCTAATTAAAATAATTCATAGTAAGCCCTGCGTCATTCTCCAGTCTTTAACACTTTCAATAAATACCTCATCTTTAAAATATACATCACACTAGCTAATTAACATGATTTTCCAATTGGTGGATTGTAGGAAATTATATGACTAGCTTGTTAAGAATTTTTTAAAATGGTTGGTGGTATTTGATTGCTCTTAAATCACACTAAGTACTCTCAACTTCTCCTAAGATTAGCTCTGGGGAAGGGTCTTGTCTGGGTTAAAATAATGACTATTGGTATACAATTAAATTTGTTTTATGTCTGAGAAGGCTTAGGCTTCATTTCACTTGGTGGTTTTAAAAAATAATTTGCCTGGAGCTATTGAAATGAATGATTATTTTTTCTTTGCATTTGCATTGAGCAACTTTTATGTGGAAACAATGGGACATATAGCACTTATTAGACAAATAGGTTCTCATAGTGAGAATTCAGTGGTTACTGATCATTTATCTGTTGGATTATATGCTTCCTCAGGTATTTTTATTTGAGAACTGCATTTCTCTCACCAACTTATTCTTTTAGGTTGAAGTATGCAAACATCAAGTTTTTCATTTTCCAGGGTGGTGGTGGGGAAACTGGACAGTATTATTTCCTCAAAATACCCCACAAAGTTCCTGAGATGTAAAAATACCTTTCCAGTTCACAGAATTTGATTGATCAAATCTCCCATTCTAGGTATGGTAAAATCAGACGATTTTACCAGGTGTCTTTTTCTTCCTCCAGAAGTTCCTTCGTGGTGACTCCACGAAGTAAGAGGTCCTACCTTTCATCCTGGCTTTGTTGTTGCTATTGTTGTATTCTTAGGCAGGAATAGGAAGCTAGATAATATGCACCCAGATCATCATTTTGTGGTTTAGTTACTATATGTGTGTTAAGTAGAGATAAAAATATTAGACCAAATTTTGAGGATGCTTGTGAACAACAGCTACCCACTTCCTCATATGTGTGTTTTTTTATTACTATTTTTTTCGAGATATAGGGTTTTTATATCACCATTTGACATGTTACTGAAAGTATCTTGTATGCAGTGAGTTTTAAACAAAGGTATGAATAACTATAAGCATGTATTTAGAACCTGTGGATGCACATTTATATTTAGTTCTTGAGACTTGATTAGATGCACCATTTAGCTGGAAGACTGCAGTGATCTTCTGAAAAATAATTACAACTATCACTGCTCATGTTATAATGCTTAGCATTGAGTCATTGTACTCCTGATTCTATCATTCAGGACAAAATAAATGTGATTTTTCAGAGTTTGTACTGGGGTTTTGTCCATTTTTCAACTCTGGCTTCTTCTCATTCCCTATTCCATTCTCATAAGCCATTTCCCATAAAGACCTCCCTCAAATTTTGGCTGAAATTCTCAATTTTTCTGAAACGAAAGAGTACATAATTATAGTTGAGGTGGAAAATGCAAATATCCTTAAAAGTTAGTGTACTGAATTAAATGCACACTATAAACATCCATATCCTATGAGAGGTTTGCAAGAGAGGTGTTTCTAATAGTTTTGATTTGTATTCAGAGGAGAGGTGGAAAGAAAGAGCACAGAACTGAATGCACAATATGGTGTCCTACTATATTGTAAGACGATTTTTGCCTCATACTTTGTATTTTAAGTACAAATTATTGGCCAAAGCCCTGCTCTTTTCTGCTGACACCCCTTAAGTCATATGTGTTACTTGCCTGGCCTTTTCAGGTTTTTTTAGTATGTGGTCCTTGAATTTATGAATACTGGGTGCCTACAACTACTATTTGGTTCTATAATCAGATAACAGGATTTGAATTTACCTTTATGGATTACATAAGCAGAAAACCAGGCAGAATATGTCAACAATGAGTTTCATTTATTGGAAAACAAGCAGCACAGAACACTGATTCCCCGAAGAAGGAAAATGAACAAGATGAGCCCTATAAGTGCTTCAGTTCACAGCAGGGTGAGAATTTCCAGCATGCAGATCAGGGAGGGGAAACCCAAAGAGTATCTGGCAGTCTCACCGAGTTGAGGAGATAAAGAGTTCAGAGTTATGGGGAGAGTTTGCAGGACATAGTACCAGAGAGAAGGCTGATGCTTGAATAAGGAGAGTATGCTTTAGAAATCTGCAGAGAGTGTCTCTTGAGTTTTTGACTCTGGGTTCATCTGTACACATGTGTAAGGAGATAGAGGAGGGAAAGATTTGCTGGAAAGAAATTGTTGAGACAATCACGTGAGTCAGAGCTGGTAAGATTTTGTATTCCTGCCAGATGGGATGGGAAGATCTCCTAATACATGAGAAAATTGCACAGTGTCCTCAGAAAAGTCCTGCCTTAGGAGTGGTGCCAAATGAGCCCCAGAGTAAAGGTTGTACTGGACCAATCTTAGCACAGTTTAAAGGTGATCCTGGAAAGAATCAAACTAATTCCAAGTGACACAGCACACAGCAAGAAGCCCAAAAATAATTGAAGAGAAAATCCAGCATCCAACAATATAAAACTCATAATCTCTAGTATCCAATCAAAAATTAATAAGCCTGCATAAAAGTAGAAAACATAACCCATAACCAAGAGAAAAAAATAGAAAAAAAACATAGAAAAAAGAAACAGCCAAAAATAAAAGAGATGAGGACCAGTAGACCAGGATGTGAAAATAGAAGTTATAAATGTACTTCACATGTTCAGGAAGGTAGAGGAAGGAAAGAATATAATGAAGAGAAAAGAAGATATAAAGAAGATGCAGATTTAACACCTAAGATGAGAAATAAAATATCTGAAATGAAAATAAAATTAGATGGGATTAGTAGCAGGGTAGACACTACAGAAGAAATCAACTTGATGACATAGTAATATACACTGTCCAGTTTTAAGTTTTATTCTAAATGCACTATAGGAAGAAAAAATAGACTGAAAAATATCTCATCAGTGAGTTTTGAGGCAGCATCAAGTAGCCAAAATATATGTATAATTAGAGTCTCAAAAGGAGAAGAAAGAAATAAAGGGATAGAAAAAACATTTGAAGAAACGATGGAAAAAATTCAGATCTGATTAAGAAAACTATACATCCAGAAAAAGAAGCTCGGTGAACTACAAGCAGGAAAAAAAAAAATGAAGAAACTGTACCAAGAGACATTATAATACAATTGTTGAAAACCAGTGATAAACAGACTATCTTAAATGGGGAGGGAAAGGGATATTTCTGTGTTAGTTTTATAATGCTGTGTAACAAATCACCACAAACTTCCTGTCTTAAAACAAGCCCACTTTTGATTCCCTGGTTATGTAGGTCAGAAATCCAGTCAGGCTCAGAGGGAATCTTTGCTTAGGGTCTCACAAAGATAAATTCAAGATGGCAGACTGATCTCTTATCTGGAAGCTCTGGGGAAGGGTCCTCTTTCAAGCTCATTCAGGGTGTTGGTTGGATTTAATTCCTTGTGGTTTAGGACTGAGGTCCCTGTTTTCTTGCTGTTTACCGGCAGGCCTGTTCTCTGCTTCTAGGGTTCAGCTGTATTTCTTCTCACCCTTAAAGTCTGTGATTTCTATCAGCAGCTTGAGAAAACTTTCCACTTTTTTTTTTTGGTAAGATTTATTTATTTATTTGAGAGACAGAGTACACACGTGTGAGCTTGAGTGGGGGGGAGGGGCAGAGAGAGAGAGAGAAAATCCCAAGCAGACTCCCCTCTGAGCTCAGAGCCTGACACAGGGCTCATCCCAATACCACGAGATCCTGATCTGAGCTGAAATCAAGAATCCGATGCTTAACCCACTGAACCATCCAGGTACCCCTTTTTTCTTTTCATTTTTTAAAGATTTATTTATTGGGGCATCTGTGTGGCTCAGTTGGATGAACTTCTGACTCTTGATTTTGGCTCAAGTCAAGATCTCATGGTTGTGGGATCGAGCCCCGTGTCAGGCTCTGGGCTCAGTAGGGAGTCTTCTTGAGATTCTCCCTCCTCTATCCCTATGCCCCTCCCCCTGTTTTCATCCTCTCTCATCTCTCTCTAAAATAAATAAATAAAATCTTTAAAAAATATTTCTTTATTTTGGGAGTGGGAACATTCCACTTTTAAATGGTTCCTATGATGATGTTAGACTCATCCAGATAATTTCCCTTTCACTCAACTCAAAGTCAGCTGATTAGTAGCCTCAATGCCTCTCAAATCCCTTTGCCATATCATATAACATGATCAAAGGAGTGATATACCTCCTTGTATTCATACTCCTGAGACTAAGGCAGAAAAATCTTGGAGAACCATCTTAGAATTACAAAAACAAAAACATGTGTTGAGATTGTTAGGTGACAAAAAGTGCCTGAAGGTTGGAAGCTATGGAGTCCTGTCAGGTGCACTACCGAGGACAGGAGAGAGAAGCCACATATGCCACTTAGGTTCAGATAGACCCTGGGTAGAAGGACAGACACGGTGGGGTGGGATGTGGTCGGGCAGGGGACAGGGAACTGTGGGTAGTTGCCAAAACCAATACCTGAAGAAATGACCAGCCAGCAGAAGTTCATATCAGAGTTTCCAGGACTTTCAGAGGAAAAAGTCCATGAGGACAGTCCATTAATTTGCATAGAAGGCATGTCATAAGTAGTTTGGGAATAAAAAACATGAGTGGGAGTGAACAGACAATAAGACAACACACACAAATGGAGGACTGATAAGAGGTTACTGTTATACTCAGGAAGGCAGGCAGTGACGTTCAATGTCTGGGTCAGGATGGCTTCCTAAGAAGGCAGTCTCAAGGGGAGGTGGTAGGGAAGTAACCACAGCAATATCTAGTTGGGCACTATGCTAGACTCATATTCGTTTGATTCTCACATCACAGTTGATGTGTGCGATATAAGCATGCTTTTACTCTCCCTTTGTAGTTGCAGGAAAAAGTAAGTTTTGACCAGCATCAATAAGTAAATTTTCCAAGAGCTCATATTTATCCCTCAGAAGAGCTAGGATTCATGCTGCCTGAACTCCAAACTGCATATTCTCCTATTCCCCCTTGACATCTTCCAGTAAAGCAAAACCCCAGTCCTCGGCAGGCATCAGCTAATCAACGTATTGGACTGCCGATTTGGTCAAAACAATTTTCCTGCTCATTTGTGTTAGGCATTCTTCTGGGGGCTGTTAGTTAAAGTTTTTCCCATCAAGAGCAACTCAGATGGTGGTAAGATAACACTCGTCTTTCCCCCTTACTGCACTGAGGCTGCATACTGCTATTAAGAGACTTTTCTCTTCACATTCATTGCATTCTTCTGGATACTATGTGCTGGGCACGCTGGACACTGCAGTCTGGAACATGCCTTCTCATTGTATTAGGTGAAGTAGCCCATTCTGCAGACTTGCTCTTCTCCAAAGGTATCCCCAAGACAGTATGAGCTAGAGGGGAAAGTACCGGCAGGGCGTGGGGGTGGTGGTGAGGAGGGGTCTAGGGGTCAAGAGCAACTCATGTTGCTCTTGAGTTCAATGCAGGCAGGTAGATAGCCTTTTCCCCCATGGACAGAGAACCTGCTTTATCACATCAAGCCAGATATGCACACTGAATTCGCATTTGCTGGAACAATTATGATGTGAAGAGTGAGGGCAAGGTTGAGGCTTTTTTTAAAAAAGGATTTTATTTATTTATTTGAGACAGAGAGGAAGAACATGCCGGGAGAGTGACAGAGGGAGAGGGAGAAGGAGGCTCCCCGCTGAGCAGGGAGCCGACTCTGGGCTCAATCCCAGGACCCTGGGATTATGACGCTAGCCGAAGGCAGACTCTTGACCGACTGAGCCACCCAGGCGCCCCAAGGTTGAGGCTTTAATCATAACAGGGGATTTGAGTATGCAAGGGAAAGGTCACAACCACTGGGTCTTCTGAATTTTCTAAAAGCGTCTGGGTTTTGGTAGTTGCAGAAGGACAAGTTTCACCAACAGCAAGTTGAGCATGTTTAGGAGACTTGAAATGGGAAGGTGGTTGCGTTGGGTGGTTGGGGCAACCTAGGGAGGTCATGAGAGAGTCAGAGAAAAGAATAGTTCAGTTGTGACAAAAGGAACATTGTGGTAGGACATCGTGAGAGCTGAGAAACAGGCTTCAAAATGAAATTGCCTAACTTGTCCTTTCTGATACACTTTTTCCTTGTGGTTAGAAATTCTTCCCGAAATGAATGGAAATCATGATACATGTTGCTGCATTGTGCATTACTATTACTGCCAACATGAATTTATACCCCACACATATTCACACACACTTTTGGAAAACAGAACAAACACCCAACAGATTATAAAGTGTTGTGAATAAATCAGTTTACCTACTAAGCGTTCATTGAGGTTGGCGCCAACATTAGCCTTTGCGTTAGCTCACACCCAGCCACATGTGGGGTGTGGGATTTGCAGGGTTGTTGCTACATTTCTGGTCCAGCTCGACCCGCTCTAATGCCAGACAGTAACAAAAGGACATGAGGACCAACTACTACAAAGTAAGCCAGACAGATGGGAAACCATAGTAGTGAATTGACTGATGGTCTAGAATATTCCTTTCCCTGTTTTTACTGTTGACTCATGATGGATGAGAGCAGACTGATAGGACTCTGGATGGGACAAGTAGCTGCCTGTGAAATTGAGACTGCATCCATCATACACATACTAATTGATTCATTAATATGAGTTACATGGCATTTTTTTTCCTTCTCCTTGCTGTGTTTAGACCTGTTGTCACTAACAGAAATAGAATGCCTTGTTTTTAAAAGCTGGGTAGAAATGGCCTTAAGCACAAGCAAACAGTCTGGAAAATTATACCAAATACTGTTCCCACACTTCTATTTTTTACGTAAACAAACTCCAATATTCTTCCTTCTTTTTACATATGTAAAAATGTTTTCCTGTAAATACATAGGTAAGATACAAAATCAGGGACATTATGGCTTTACATGGCTCTCCACAGCTCCATTGCTAAGTAAAACAAGGTGTTGTGATGGGTACCCTGGAGATGAAGTAATAACTCTCCTGCTGCTCTGGTTGAATCCTCCTCTGAGGCATGAAATACTGTTTATCAGACATACATTATATGTTTAGCATGTGTCAGATGATCCAAGGGACATAGAAGGAGCAAAAGACAAGGTCCCCATCTGCAAATTCTTACGATGTAGTTGCAGGGACCAAGGAAACCCGTGAAATAGTTACAAAGACTAAAGAATGAGACATATAAAAGAATAGAATGATAAATTCTGTGTTGTGCTAAGGGATGGAGTGGGGAGATTTCCCGGGGACCCTGGTGAAGAGGGGACTGTGTTCTACATAGAGATTCACCAGGAGCAAAGACACAGAAAGGACTGTGAGGCCAACATACTGTCGGAACAGTGATAAGAGCCCAGAAGCCAATAGAAATATTGGAATAGGGGAGATGCAGACAAGTTAAAGGCAAGGCAAAAACCCTATACTTTGTTAAAAAGATAGCTATTTAGCATCTTATGGATTGGTAGAATAAAAGAGGAAAAAATACAGGAAATAAACTGTCTTTGTGAAAACTAAAATCCCTTCACATATCAAGGTAGTTTTATCCTAGCATTACTAATCAAATGCCAAACTGAAGCCTAGCCACTTCAAGAAATTTTCAGTTTTATCTAAATTGTGTGCCTTTTACACATAGGTTTTAAAATTGCATTAAAGATGTAAAAGGCTGCAAAAGAGCCATAAACTCCAGACTGTCTAGAACCACCAAAACTTGTAAACATTTTGCTTTGCTTGAATAAGAGTGGGATTCTGATTTGTCTTGCACGTACACATGTATGGCCATTCTCTAAGAGTGCAAAGTCTTCAACAATATAAAATAACAATCGTACAGCTTTCTCTATATTTTGCCTATCAGAGCCCAGTTCATCTATCCCTACAGTCCCTCTTTCCACCATAATTTATTCACATGCTGCCATTATGCACTGAAGGTATATTCAGATGTGCTAAATGCTTTGGTTTATGTTGGATGCAGGACAGCAAAGCATGGTTGAGGCTGTGTTGCTATTCTATCATTTAAAAAGTTCCCTGAAAAGTAAAGGGGATACCCTCAGATTTATCTCTATTATATGCATGACATAATGAGTGCACTTTCATGTGAATGGGTATTCGCTATTTTCCATCCTTTTAAAGTTGAAGAAATAAACTAAACGTGTTTCCCAACTTTTATGTTGATGTGGCCCCATGGATTTTATTAATCCATAGAAAAAGGACTTATTAGAAATGGGTTAGAGGGATTTTTTTTTAATGGAAATCCGATTAGTATATTAGGAAAGTAAAATTTATAGCAAAACAAAAGCAATGAGAATCTCAATATGATCCCTACCCACAAAAAACTAGCAAACAGGAAAAGCTTCCCCCTTCTGAGTTATATCAAAGTTGGATGCATATATTGAACCTGAACACAGTTTATCTTAAGTTCTTTTCAGCTTAGAAACAATTCTAGGGGAAATGAACAGGGTGCAGATATATTTGCTGCAATTCAATAAAAATTGGGGTACTTATACTGGATGTTGAACAACATCAAACTTGTTAAAATACACCAGCTTAAGGTTATTTTAATAATTGTCTTCATATTTTTTGGTAATTATTATGAGGAGAAAGCTAATTAGCTGTTTTGGATATTCAAACAGAACTTGAATTGGGGCAAACACAAAATAAAGAATAATCTTTCCTTAGGCTCCAGGTATAACTCTTTGGCTTCAGTGATAAGGTGGCATAAGTAGTTAAGATGATTGTGAAGAAACCTTGTATAATCATCTGTAAAATTTACTGTGATTTACATGTGGACCCAATGTCTATGAAACTCCTTCTGATACTGACTTATGCAAAAATAATTAGGATAAGTCCAATTATTGAACTTTATGGGAACCAAGAGCTGTTGCCAAATCTAAAACATTAAGATTTTTAATAAGATATTCAGGCTCAACATCATACTTAGGGTTAATACTGGTCTCCGGACCTGAAGAATTTAAATCAATCCAGAGACATGACAGTAAAAGGTTTATTATGAGTGTGAGTGCTTTTCTTTTCAGAGGCCATTAGTCATCCTGTTTGGTGTGCATTATTATGGAAAGATACATCAGCCACTGGGACGGGGACCTTCTATGTTGGGGAGCCCGAGTCATCACAATTCATGGTGAAATGCACTACAATTTCTATTTCCCTGGCAATATGAATAGACAATTTTATACCACTTGTTGGCCATATCTCTATCATTCTCATCTTAAAAATAAAAGAAAATCTATGTCAAAATACAATTTTAGATTGCCCTCTATAGATAGAAAAACTTCCCAGAAGGAAAGCATCAAAAATATTGGGCAGATACATTATAAACATAAGTATGGTTCCTTGTCTTTGAGAGATTTACTGTATATTGAAGGAAGGAAAATCTCTTTCACACTGTCTCTATATCCTTCCATCTATCTACCTATATGCATGTTTATCCATTCACCTATCACTTATCATACCTGCAGTAGGAGGTCCCCAAAAGGTACACAGATTGTACTTTAGGAGTTTGGAGAAAGGAGAGGCTGCTGGAGGTTGGAAGACTAATTCTTACTCTCAGAGGTGTCAGAGCAGAGGTTATTTGGGTCTGAGAGCTCTAACGAGAATTGACATGAATGCAAAAGGTGGAATTCTTGAGTTCTTCATTCTTTATTATTGTCTAGTTCTGTCATTCTGTCTAGTTCTGTTGTATGACCTTACACAAACCATATAACTTTTCTCAATTTGAACTTCATCATCCATAAAACGTGAACAATTGCAAATTTCCATTTCCTACACACCAGTGGCCATAGCAACTCTCCACAGTGAATAGTATTTATTACAGTGTAAATATTAGGATATGGAGGTTTACAGAGGCTAGGTAATTTCCCCAAATTTACAAAGATAATAATGGATCCAAACTCAGGCTTTATGCATTTCACCTCAACCTTGTTTCTCTTTTTCCACTCTGCCTTGCCTGTTTGGCTCCCAGAATGATTCTGAGGATTAAATAAACTATAAAATGCTACAGATGAGTGATGTGTGCATCTACTGCTATGAAGAAAATGATGATGATGATGATGATGATGATAATTCTGCAGCGGGGTTGGGGGAAAGGCAGTCCGTCCAGCACAAATCAAACTGCAAAGACCCCATTTAACTTATCACGCGGTTGTTGTGTTCGTAGCGTTCTACCAGGAAAGCAATGAAATCACAAAAACAGTTGTAATTTCTATCTTTTTCATTATAGCTATGACTATTTAGCAACGTACTGTCAACTTATCACAAGTGTGTTGTGTTTCAAATGTCTAGAAATGTGCCTCTCGTTTATCAACAGTGTTGAGGCATCTCCTTGGAAGAGCCTATTTCGTAGACCCGGGCCCTCACCACCAAATCCTTTTGAGTGAGTTTTTCCTTCAACTTCATGAGGTTTCTGGGTAACTTTTAAAGACACTATATCCTTCTAGCTGGAACTTTGCAGACGCTGGTGCATGTCTAAATGCAGACCAGGTCTGCTAATAGCACAGTGTTTACCTACTGTTGAATCTCAAATCAATCACTAAAGAGTCCAAAAGGAAGGTCAGTTGTAAACATTTCTGAAAGGTACGGGGTTGCTACCATTTATTCTGGATAAAGGTATTCAACATTTTAATTTAGTTTCTGCTGGCGTTTGGGAGAGAATACTGATTTATTATCCTAGGGTACTGTGCACAATATTCTTAAATATGAATTTCTTCTCCTTGAGGTGGAAGATTTAAAAAAATACCAGAAATACAATTTTTATGTTTCCATAACTTTTCCAGCATTTGTTTGGGCTAATTCTAAATGGTCCATTGAAAATAAGTAAATGAGAGCTAATGATTGCCCTTTGGCCAGTGGCCTAAATATATACCACGTTTTTCTGTACATGTACATTGTATTCCTGGAAGAAAAAAAAATCCTCTTCCTCTAGAGCTGTCTGCAAAAGATGGAAAAGGCCTTTTGTCACTTTAAGGTTGTTGCACTAAGGAACTCGGTATGGCGGTTTGGGTGAAGACAGGAACAATGATGTTTATGTGCGAGCTCTGCTCTACTGAATGGATCAGAGTTACAAGAATGAAACAAATCCTAGAACCATCAGGTCACAGGACTGAGTGAAAGATTCTCTAATCCTGCATCTCAAACCTGGTCTACAGTTGGTCTTGCCTTGAATTCTGACAAAGGTACACCATCCTCTTAGGAACAAATTTGATTCTTATTTAAACACAATTACCTAAAGACCCTTTTGTCTAAACATTCCCTTTAAAATGGACTCCTGGCAGAAGCACAGCGCCCACCTTGGAAGCTGTTTCACTTGCTACCTGGGACCTGGCTCATAATACAGAATAATGGGGACCCTGAGTCCTTTTCAATAGTATCAAATACAAACGGCATGTAGCATTTTTACAGAAAATTATATTTTGTCATCCCCTAATTCAGAAAAGAAAATGCTTTCAAATTGATGAAATATTGCTATGTCCTTAAAGCAATTTCAAAAATTGCATTGAATCAGTGTTGTTGGTTTTAACCCTATGGTTTTAGCTGGCAGTGGCAGTAGACAATTTCTCTGTGTAAGAAAGATGAGTCATAAAAATTGCCTTTTCTGAAAAGATGATCAGTCTTTGTGTGTGTTTTTCTTACGCTCTATGTTATAAATTGGTCCAGAACTTACCTGACATAATGATACCTATAGAGGGTCGGTGTCTTGGATTTCTCTTCTTTAGGACATCTTTCTGTCTTCTTCTGTGTCTCCCTTTCTCTGTCTCTCTCTTACTTTAAAGACCATGGGTTATAAATAAACCTAAGTTTAAGCATAAAATAAATCAACTTATTTGCAGCTCTTTTTTTCCCAATGGAAAGACTATTAGCAACTAGCTGCATTCTTTGTAAGGGGTAAATGGATAAAATATTTAATGAATAGTAATTTCTTTAATTCTACAATTTTTTAAAAAGTAGTTTTGCTATTCATATAGTCTAGTATTTTTTAGTATCTTACTCTGGTGATTTATGGAATGATAATCTTAATGATTTAGGGATATTAGAGGTCATCTAGCCCAGACCCTTATGTTTACCAAGTAGAAAGACTCTAAATTGCTGTTTTCCCAAGGTGACCTAGGAGTAGATGTGCTCATAGTGAGTAGGGGCTCATCACTCCCAACATCCTATTTATAATTTCTGGTTGTCTTGGAGTGTTGTCTTATACTTAAGAAATGTCTACGGTTTTGTTATATTACTGAAAATTAACACAGAACACATCTTCAGAGTATCTTTTCCCTTTTACTCTTCCTTAACTAGCCATCAACTCATCACTTAGCTATTTTGATGCAATTCTTACTTACAGATGCTTGACCCTAGAGAATTATGGTAGTAGCTCTCCTGAGAGAAGGGAGGCTGACTCTCTGCCACATTTTGCATAAACTTCTCTACCCTTTTACTATTTCAGTTTGAATGGTTGAGTTTGCTGGTGAAAAAATATATATTAAAATAGAAAAACCCGACTTCAGTCTGGATTTCATATAAATTTTCTCTCTCCCAAGTACTCTTGAAACACAGTGATATATTTTATTAAGTTTCCTAATTTTCAGTCAATAAGTTCATCACTGGGCAATTTATAACATTATTACTTCTTCAGGTGACTGAACTTTAGGACACAGATGCACCATTGTTCTGGTCAAGGTAATTGTTTGCAATGCTGGGAAAAACATTTGCAGATGAGTACATTTTGGGAAACTCTGTAACATGCAAGTATAAATAAGCTTTCTATGCGTGACTCACTGCCATATCTTTGCAGACAGACGGAGGAGAGGAAATAAAAACTCTGCATTTTGGTAATTCTTTTCTTGCAGAGCAGCTTGTTAATACACAGAAAGACATTTCAACCATCGATTTAAATGGGAATAGGTTAAATCAAATGAATAATTGGAGTGCCATGTTCACATATTAACAGGTATAGACTATTTGATACTTTACAAAATGGTTCCTAACGTTTAAGCTCGTGAAGCCAACGCTACTAATCTGTCAGGCAGGTGAGTACTATTAAGTTTAGCTGAATAGAGCATAAACTGAGGCTTAGGAGGTTTGAGATTTGATTGACAGACACATTTATCATGATGCTGGTCAAAGATAATGCATCAATCAACTCTACTTGATGAAATCACATCAATGTCTTGCTTTCTGTAAATGAAGAGGTGTTTTTTTTTTTTAGTTACCCTTCCATTCTCAAACAGGATGTTTATTTATGTCATTCAACAATCAGTCTGAAAATTTCTTTAAGTTTCACCTTTTCTTTCCTGGATCTCATGTTCATATTGGTATTTTCAGGATATTGGAGGGCTGAAAGAAACATGTTCTGTTCTCAATCCCTTGGTTGCTAGGCGACTCTGTAAACTATAAGCTACATATTTAATGCTTTTAACTCTAGCTGTTTTCCTCATAGGTATTCATTCATAGAGAGTTCAGATAAAATTTCACCAAAGGATATGAAAAATATTTCAATACTCAAGACCCACTTGTTTAAGGCAAGATTTAATTCATGCTACTCACCAAATTGCATAATGTCTGCTAATTATAGAACAATCTAAATAATTAAATGCAGGGTAATTAAAAAAAAGAGCAAACATAAGAAGCATACATTTCCTACTGCTACATCTCTACAATGTGTTGGAGCTCATACACGGAAAGGGGCAAGATTTCTGCATCTATTGAACATTATTGTGGGAAACCGTCTTTTCCTTTCTATTTAAACGGGAAGACGCAATTTAAAGGGCGTCAATCCAGGAGATGACACTCCTTTGAAAAAAAAGGGGGGGGCTGATGAGGCTCTTGCTTGCCTCCACAATTCAAAGAACAGAATGTGTAGACAAGGAATAAGAAACAAAGTTGTATAGCTAGGAAGACAGCAACTGCAGTCTAGGTAAATAAAGTTTAGGTATTATATTATCTAAATATTGTTTCAAATATTTTCCTCACAGAATTGTTTCACTCAGTCATTGCAAAAGGTCTTGAAATTATTAGGATGGGATTTTGTTCCCAGATTGACTCAGTTGAAACTTGCAGGTGTATAGCTCGGCAAAGATCATACTCTCTCCTCTTTTTTCCTCCATTCTTGTTATTTGAGTCACCAATTTGAAATGCACCATTACCACCAAATAACTATTTAGCAGTATACAATCACACAATTGTGTGAAGAGACAAACATAATGAGGGACACTAGGGAAATAGGATCCTTTATTCAGGGCACCTATCCAGCACTGAAATGATTGAGAGTTCTGTAGCTTTTGTAACAGAGTATCCTCTCAACAATTACATTCAACTAATGGTATGCTAAACTGAACAGGAAATCAAGTCTTGGAATGAATAGATCCATTGGTCCAAGCCACAGAGAGCCCAGCACTGTTTTCAAATTGTTTCAAAAGAGCCAATGTTCTCATTATATAATTATAGCTCAACTAAATTAAAGGATTGATACCTTCTCTGATTTTATATTATTGCTTTTTAAATTCAGTATTAATGATGTATCTTATTGCTTGCATTGGAGAAGCTGGATATCAGGCCTTTATTTTCTCATTCTGGCACCCTTCTGTTTTATGGCTAATATTGTGTTTGTGAGTTCAAATTCACTTACAAAACTTAGGGGGGCTGTTCACGAAATATTGCCATTGTATAAAAATTATTTTTCAAATCTGAAATCATTTTCTGTACATGCTTCTAAAAGCAGTAATTTTGGTGAATCTTACAAAGGGAGTCAAGAATATGGTAACGTTAAGTAACGAAGGTCAAGGGCACAAGGAATTCATATCTAAGACATTATTTTTCAGTTAATCAGTTTTTAACCACATTTAACCTTTAGAAAGATGTTTTTAATTGTATGTTCTTGTGAGATAATTTCCCCTCTCTTTAGATCAGTAGTTGGAATCTCCTGCTACCCTGCCTCCAGAGCATATATTGCCTTGTGAAATGAAATGGGACATTTGGACTGCATGACCCAGAGACCCTTACAGCATTTCCTAATAAATTTAGAATGGTCAAATTCTACAAGTCATGAAAAATAATCATTCCTAGAAAACCCTCCTGTACTGAAATGCAATTCATAATATAACTAAAAAGCCGTTCTTTCAGAAATTAGAATTCAGGAAACTTTTTCAATTCTAGGTAGAAAGATTCAGAGAGAAAAATCATAAATTATTTTGAGGCATGATGTTATTATTATTTTCCTTGATCTCTCATGAATATATGCACTATAGAGGAGACTAGAAATGGCATAAAATTCTAAAGAAAGCAATTGAGGATCAAGTAAGAGGCAATGAGTTGACTACATAGATTTTATTGGGAGAATTTAATAATATTAAATTTAATTTCCTAAAACCTTTTTTTAAAAGATTTTATTTATTTATTTGACAGAGAAGAGAGATCACAAGTAGGCAGAGAGGCAGGCAGAGAGAGAGGGGGAAGCAGGCTGCCCTCTGAGCAGAGAGCCTGATGTGGAGCTCGATCCCAGGACCCTGAGATCACGACCTGAGCCCAAGGCAACCCACTGAGCCACCCAGGTGCCCCTAATTTCCTAAAACCTTATAAAATCCCACATATCCATCAACAAAATGATTTATAACATTTTCTATATCCATTCTATGGAATGTCATCCAGCTATTGAAAAGAAGTGAGTTAGATCAATGTGTTGCAAAGAAAATTCGTAACATATTAAGAAAAACAGGTTGTAGTACATTACATGAATTAAGATCCATTAAAAAAAAATTAGGACTACAGGGGCACTTGGGTGGCACAGTCGGTTGGGTGGCTCATTTTTGGCTTGGGTCATGATTTCTGGGTCATGGGATCGAGCCCCATGTCTGACTCTGGGCTCCACACTCAGCACGGAGTCTGCCTCAAATTCTCTCTCCCTCGCCCTCTGCCCCTCGCATTCGTGCTCTCTCTCTCTCAGATTAATAAATCAATCTTCAAAAATATAAATCTAACCCCCCAAATTGGCACTACCCGTGTATCTTTGTGAACGTTTACCCAAGCCTAGGAAAAGGTTCAGAAGGCTGGAAACAGACTTTTAATCTTGGCATTTCACTGGCTGTGACAAGTTAGAGTTTCCAAATTGCAAAAAGTAATTTTTTTTTTAAAAAAGGATTTTTTTAAACTGTCAAAATCAACCATTTTTTCAAACATTTCTGTGAAAGTGTTTTTGTGAGTGAGTGCATCTTCTCTTTAATCGGTTTAATTAAGTCTGATTGGCAGGTTTCTCAACTTCCGTGGGATTGTTTCTCTACCCAAAGGGATAACAGCATCTACCTCAGATGGTTGGTGCAGCAATGACTAATACCTACGGTTGCCAGGCAACAGGCCACATTCACAATTTGATGTACCTAGTTATACTCCAAATACCTAGTGACGATAGCTACAGTATATTTTAAAAGAAAGAAATGATAAATGTCACAGCCGGATGACTAAAAAGTTAACTATTTCCCCAGACCATAAGTGGAACTAAAATACAAAATGATGAGTGGGGCTGAGGCCAGGGCTTACCAAATTGGTTTTTATTGTTCCGGTGTACTGTGCTACTTTTAAGCACCACTCCCATGGGATGATAAAAAACTAAAAGATCTCCATGATAAAAACTAAGAGGTCTCGGTAGAAGAAAGAGGACAGAAGCTAGTTTCCTGGTTTGAAGCGAGGTGCTGAGGTAGCTTTCCTTGCTTCACGAAAGCTGAAAAACACTGCTGCCCCATATGCAGAGTATGTGGAGTAGCTGGTCTAGAAAGAGGAACACATATGTTCTGACATCAAGACACTGACTGTACTGGATTATAATGAAAATAAATGTGAAATTAACAACAAAAAAAAGACAACTTTAGATATTTTGGAGCTAAATATGCATTCCTACATAACCCATAGTTCAAAGGAAAATTTTAATGGAATTTATAAAATAGCTTTTATTAAATGAGGAAGCACTATTTAACAGAACTTACTGCATGCAGTTAAAGGTATCTGTCCTTTTAACCGTAGTTATATAACCTAGAATAGATCTAAAAGATTGAAAATGAGTATGTTCAATTAGAGAAATTCACCTGATTGAATATAAAGAATTTAGAATATAGGGAATTAAAAAAATAAGATGAGAAATGCATAAAGTAGACAACAAAATAAGATTAGAATATTTCAAGCAAATCAAACTGGCTCTTTTGCATTAAATATATCCTGGGAATAAATAAATACATATCATGTTCACTAATGAGAAAACTCCAAATCACAAAGATGGATATTCCAACCAAATTAATCTACAAGTCAAGTAAAACCACTGACCAGAAGTTTCCATGACATTTAATGAGGTGACTGAACTCATATGGTAAATGGCTAGGACACCCTTCAAGAAGAAGTATAAAAATTAAGGATGACTTTCTCTCCTAAATATCAAGACTTGCTATAATACTATAATGAACAATATGAGATAATGTTGTAATAAGAACAGACAAACAAGTGTAAGTACATAGAAATAAGCCTCAGTATATGTGAAAAATCCATATACAACTGATGTAGAATTACAATGTATTACTGATCTCTGAGGACATTCTGAGGATGCCTCAGTGAGGTAGGAAAACTCATGAATGATTATCCACTCTACCTTCCCATGTTTTAAAAAGTGATGATTGACCTAAGGCTCTAGAGAGAATGACAATGATGGAAATTTCCCTTTGGACAAATAAGAAACCTAGAAGGACGTAAACTTGACTTATCTCTGGTCAGTGTGGTCCTTATTTGCAAATAGCACAATGTAGAAGAAAGACAAGTGAACCCAGTTGTATAACCACCTTCTTCTTTTCCCTCTTCATTGAAATCAGTGGTCCTCTATCTTCCTCAGGATGAACTGACTGTCAAG
This sequence comes from Nasua narica, assembly GCA_028533885.1. Taxonomy (NCBI): domain Eukaryota; kingdom Metazoa; phylum Chordata; class Mammalia; order Carnivora; family Procyonidae; genus Nasua; species Nasua narica. The sequence continues at coordinate 6,293,135 of CM052807.1, forward strand.
TGAGAAAAATTGGATATAAAGACCAGTATCAATGAGCGAGTAACTTTCTCCCTATGTATGTTCTTCCTTTTGGAGGTTCTGAGACACAGAAATGATGAGATAGAGAAGCAAGAGCATAGCTAGTATTTCTAACTACTTGTTGACACTTTCATGCTCTGGCTCACATGATCAATAAACTGACTTCAAGTTCCTCATGGCTAGAAATTATTCTTGAATAGCTTTAGAAATCAAATGATAAGAAACTTCTTTCTTTAGTTTAAGCTATCCTTCACTCTATGGGACAAATCTCCAGCAAATTGCACATATCCCTACAATCACAGCCTTTCTTGCTTAAACCGGAGCTTTTTTCAAGGTACTCTTTACGAACCTCCTAAAAATGTAGTGTAGTGACTACATTGTTTCTCAGTGCCATTGTGAAAAGAAGGGAGCTCCTTCAGTACTAAGTGAGTCTCAAGACTGTTAAACCCTGGGAACTGATGGATTAGATCATTAGGTAAAATGCCTCCATAAGTAAGATTTGCCAAGTTTCTAATGTTACTAATCTTTAACGTACCGTAAAAATTGCTGTGGATTTACATGGAGCAATTATTTTGAGTACAAGGAAGAAAACCTCATTACTCAGAGTTATTACTAATAATCACCATCATTAACATTACTGGCAAGAGGGCAGTTATATGGCAAGTTACACTAGGTTAGTACCAGAGACAGAAAACAGAAAAACCCTCCCCTGAGGGCCTATAGTAAGTTTACAATTTGCATAGAGAGTCTATAGTAATGAGCTGTCTGTTGAAAAGGTCTGGCACTCTGTTATGAGTCTCTTCAAAGAGGTGAATCTCCCATGAATTACACAGTTGCTGTCTTTAAGCACCTCCGAAGTTTTAGCTCTGTAAATGCATGTGTTGACTGGTGTTTTTAAGCTAAGTGAAATTCTCATCAATATGGGAAAACTTTGCTTGTTTCAAGGGAAATGCATTGTGAAGAGAGCAAATACAAGACGAGAGTTAGCCCCACTCACAAATACATGAACTAGACCATTTTTCCAGAAGACTGTACTCTACATAAATTTCATTGCTTATAGACTTGTTGATCCGAAATCCTTCTTGAGAGAGAGCCCAATAACCAAGAAATGTTGTACTTAGATGGCATGTAAAATGAAGTATGAATGGTACTTTAAATTTACAGGACAATCTGTCATAAAATTCCTCTTTCCTGCCTCTCAGTAGACAATACATTTAATTTCCACTATAATTTTTAGAAAGTAATATTTTGCCATGGATCCGACTACAAGTTTAACTCATTGAGATTTGATACGCTATTTTATCATTTTAAAATTTTCTTGTTAAATAAAACTGAATGCTAAACCTTGAAGGATTTGACACACCAGCTAGAACCTAAGACTGATATGTCAGAAGACTTCAGTTTTGACATCTTAGCATGTACATGATCAGATGAAAGAAAAGAAATGTACTAAACACAAAGATGTTACACTGAGATTAAAACCACCAAGGGCTAGAGCCTACTCTGTGTGTGATAACTATCTTTGTAAGAATCCCAAGAAAAGAAATGTCTACGTCAGAAAGATGGGTTTGATAAAATATAAATAAGAGGTACAACCAATTTGTGGGGTAATTTCAAAGAATTGTACTGTGAACCAAAAATTATCTAAAATCTCTTACATATTTGGTAATGCATTTAGAAACACTGATGACATAGAGTTTCTTACTAAAATCATATGTAATCCAGGCCTTTAAAATATAGATGCATATTTTATATTTATTTTAAAGTTATGTTGGTTTTGCTAAGGGGTTAGGGTGCTTATGTTCTCTTCTTTCTGGGTTGATATTCCTAGAAAATACTACTTGGATAACTGTACCAATTGAAAATGGAAGGGCCCTTTTCCAGAAAGACATTTAAATAACTATTCTAGTATTGGAGAATGTGAGATGAGAAATACTTACTACATGTCCTCCTCTAATAAAATACTCACGTTTTCACTGGCCTCTTTTATGTTTATCTTTTTTAAATCCATGATCTTTCATGAATCCCATAGATTCCCCAGGGTTTAAACATTGGTTTGTTAATTATTTACCTTGCACTGTTTATATTATTTTTAAATGTCTGTTTAGATTTCTGTCCCAAAAGAGATGTAGCAAAGCACAGTGTTTTAGAAGCTAAATGCAAGAGACCTGTGGAGGAATTCCAGTGTTGTCATTTTGCTAGCCAGAAAATTGGTTTAATAATACAACTCATCTCGCAAGTTTGGTGAAAGGATGGGTTGGAAATAATGCACATAAGGCAGGTACTAAACACATTTATTCCAGCAATCATTAGTAGCAGTAAGAGAATGATTTTCTTTACTAAGATGGTCTAAGTGGGGAGTCTTTCCAATTATGTCCCATGACTTACATGTGTGCAGGTGTATCCTGTTATTGATCCATACACAGACAGAGGCATCAGGAGCCCTGGATGACCATATCTTGCCACAAGCTGCCTTATGATTCCCCCTAAATGTTGGGATTTTTAAATTTCTGTCATCATATGAAAGTGATTGGAAATTATTGGCTAAAGACTCAGAGAAGATAAATTTCTTTTTTGTGAAAAACATTTATTTCTGTGAAATAAATTTCTACATTAAAAAGAAGTCTCTTTAAAAGAAAATAGGTAGAGAAATAATCACTACTTAAGAATTATTCATCTGTAGAGATAGAAGTTCATTCTAAACTCCTAGGTGGCTTGATTTCCCTTGTTATATTAGCCCCTCTATAGTTTTCTGCCTAAATAATAAACTTTGTAACCATAATCGAGATAAGGACCTCAGTGAAAGCCCTTTTTTTGGGTGAATCTTTGTTGACTGCTTCACTCATTTTTTTCTTTTATGTTGTGTGATTAACTTTGAAATCTTAAAAAAAGAATTCCAACCTAAGATTTTCAATATTTTGGATGGTAAAAAGCATTATTTAATCTGATTTCTGCTCTAATCTATGTATTTTTTCATTGATAAATGTAGTATTAGAAATAGCGTGAAAAAAAAAGAAAAAAAAATACCATGAAATACTTTCTTCTTAGTATCTCAAAAATTTTACTAAGGCATTTAGACTTAAAAGATAAAAGGCTATGGAAAGAGCTGAATTTGGCAATTTTACTTCCTGCTCTACCTCTCACCCAAAGCATGTTTTCTAGACCCTGGTGCTTTGGGGAGAAGAGTTGAAATATTGACACAATTAATTTAAAATAACTAAATGTATAACTTGCATTAAGATAGATTTATTTATACTAGAGTCTGGTATATACATACCAAAGGTTGAATAAAACTTTGTGAAAAAAATAATCTGAAAATTGAATTTTTTTTTCCTTCTCTCTCTCTCTTTTAAACAATAATTGGGAGGTGTTGTCACTCTGGGCAGACTGTCTCAGTCCAACGGGTTAAACATAGACATTCCCTTGAAGTAGAGCCAGAAAACATCTGAACTAGAAAATGTATTAAATGGCATGGTTAGAAAACCAGTTTGCCATCATTACCTTGTTTGGTGTGTGAAAATAATGTTAGAAAGTTTGAAAAATGAATCACTTATATAATTTCTTTAATGATCACTCTTTCAGGGGGTAGGTTTATCCATAGTCTCAATATATCCTTTCTTCAACCCCTCTGTAGTGTTTTGGTTTGATTTTTGAGTTTTTTGTTTTGGGGTTTTTTTTTTTTTGGGGGGGGGTCTCAGTGAAACAAATACACAAAGGTAGGTAACTGAATTGTTCTGTGGGAACGGTTTCAAGGCACAGCCTTGAGTACTTTGACGGTTCTAAAACCATGTTTCTGAAATTCAGATGAGCTTCTATATTCCAGAGGATATTTTACCCATCTTAGGTCACTGTGTCAGGCATGAAACATATATAGCTAAAGACAAACTACGTAAGAAATTATAAGTCATAATCGCAACAGTGTGGGGAATTTCCATCATGTGGAAATACAATTCTAGAAATCTCAAGTGCAAGAAAATAAAGGGAATTGCACTTTTTTGCCCTGTCACCAGAAGAAAATGTCACCAAGGAAATCGGTTATATCACCTACTTCCTGTTAGTTCTATTTACATTTATACACTAATTGGGAATTTCAGGGCTCAAGAGCTTTTCCTCTCTGTGTGGTTACTGCTAACACTCAAGCTACTGCGTGGCATTCTTTACGTAGGTCTAATATAAATTATCTTAAGGCAATTAAGGCATTTTTAAAAATGCAAATGAAAACTTGCCAGCTTCCTCCATACAATACACATGAATTGATCTGAAGACTTTCTCAGTAACCATTTGCTTTCGTTTCATTTGCCCAAACAGCTCTTACTATGATCCTCTTCTCATGGTCCCTGTTTCTATACTCTCATTTGTTACTGGAGGGACCTTCTAGGTTTCCTCAAATGTCACTACATCTAGGAAGTGCTTCCCCATGGAAAAGGGCTGAGTGAGTGACTTTGACAGAGCTGCTCCCATAATTACTGTTAACCCTCTATTTTATTGTTTGATTATTTTAAAAAATATCTCATTTACAGATCCACATAGAATACATCCTTCTGTCTTGCCTTAATAGTCCTTAGGTTCCTTCATAGTCCTCCCATCACCTTGGATTCCTTTCTAGTTCTGATGTTTTTGCCCATATTTTCAATTGTTTTTGCCCATATATTCAATTGTTTAAATATCTATCAGCATTTCTGAAAGCTCATAGGAAGATCAAGAGGAGGGGGGTAAAACTGGGTATTTCTCACCTCCTGATCAGTCCTCATATTAAGAATGACTAAAAATAAGTTTAAGTTGGTCATTGCTATGCTCAAAATAAACAGCCATTACTTCAAATCCCTGTACCAGAGTTAAAATAGACATGTGCTCATTAGGAGATTATTTAAGATTATTTATCTTGTACCTCGAGTTGTTAAAATAATGTCACGTAGTGATTAAACTGTGCAATAGCACAAGGATTAAGGGTCTAATAGCTTTTTAAAGTAATGATGGATGCTTCATTATTGTTTACTTGCTAGTTTATAATGTTCTTTCTGGACTGCTCATGCCCTTGAACTGCGCATTATGTAATGAACTTCTAAACAATCTCTATTTGTCCATTAATATCCAGGTTAATAGCTTCCATAACATCCTGTCTGTTTCATCACTGGAAAGTTATTTAACCTCCTGGATGCCAAGTATCCACATCTATAGAAATGAAGATGATGAGACAGATCTTATGGTTATTGTGAAGTTTAAATTAAATGAGGGGCATTTGCAAGATTCTCAGTAGATTAAAGGTAGCCATAGGCAACAGAATAGTTTACAATAAGTTTGCTCCCATGTTGCTAACGGTGAATGAGGAGAACATAAAAGAGAAAAGGAGCAAAATGTTGCAAGTGCTTAGCTGGGTTTGGTGCTTTTGGTTTTCCTTCATCGGGTTTCTTTTTTGGAGGGGCACCCCTAATTCGGATCTCAGTTATTTTCCCCTGTGGGTGCTCTAACCTCATTATCAGCCTTTGCCTGGAAGGAAGTCGTCTTAGGTTAGCAAAGGACATAAATAAGAGGCCAAATAAGAGTAAGCATTGTTTCAGAAGATGTGACGAGTGAAGCAGTACTGAACCCCCGAACAGGGCAGGATGATGGAGAAAGTATGATGAGTAAGATGTGGAGAAAAGATATAACCTAGGAGTTATTAATTATTAATAGTCTTTGCCAGTTTCTTTTTCTTTTTTTTTTTCCACACGGAGGATCATGAACTCAATTGAATTGGTTATAACCAGAACTTTTTCTTTCCAATAAAGGAAAGAGAAAAGAAAATATCATGAGGTTGATTTTTTTTTATCCTAGTTATGTGTATGTTTACTATTTAAGTTACCATAGATTATTGTAAAATAAATAAATAAATAAATAAAAATATTGAGAATATTCTTAGCTTCATTCTCTTCATAATGCCAGGCCTTAATAACACAGGAATATGAAACAACATTTTGGCTGAAGTATGACTCTTGATGCATTTAAATAATGAGTTTGCATAAACCACAGTCAATCACTTGTTCAAAGGTTTTTTGTGGGATCTCATTAATGTTCCCAGTGACTGTTTCTGAAAGTAGGGATGATATATTCTTTTTTAAAAAGATTTTATTTATTTATTTGAGAGAGAGAGAGCGAGCGAGCTAGCCTGGCAGGGGTTGAAATGGGGAGGAGCAGAGGTAAAGGCACAAGCAGATTCTGCACTGAGCACGGAGACCCACATAAGGCTCCATTCACAACCTAAGCTGAAATCAAGAGTTGGATGCTTAACCGACCAAACCACCCAAGCACCCTGAGATGCTATATTCTTTATGAAAGTTGGACATTTAGTAATTCAACCAAGTGTGAAATAATATATAATGATTCTACCAAAAAGAAAAATCAAAATCCATTTGCTTCAATAGAAGGACCAAGTAGGACCAGGAAATTTGCAAGGTAAGCTTTGTCAGTGGACAGCTGTGGTCTGAGATGAGCACCTTGGATAGCTCCAAAATAAACCAGTGACTTTGGCCAAAGGGAAACAGGGTATTTCATCTGAAGTTTGTTGAGATTCATAAGATCTGCACTACTCTCAAAGTAGACCCCGTTAATCTTAAAGTGGCAGAACCCACTCATTTAGAGCTTTGTCTTAATTCCTGGAAGTCATCTTAGATTTATTTTCTATGGGTAGTAATCTGTATTTTCTGTGGGTAGTAATCCAAATATCTAAGGATATATAAACCCACAGTTGGATAAATAGAGATGTTGGTGTCATCCATTGAGTGCCTTGAGTTGACCTTCAAAAGGTCTCTCTCTCTCTCTCTCTTCTGGAGCATTATGAGGAATCAAATTCTATACCCAGATACCTCCCTGCCTTCAGAATAGGAACAACCTACTTCTGGTCACGGAACTATCTTAAGTCAGTGAGACATAGTACGATAAAAATAGATTTAAAGTATGGAAATGGTGTATGGTCTCAGCACTGTTTATTTCTAGCTGTGTAACCTTGAGATAATAACTTAAATTGCCTGGTCTTACATGCTCAACTATGCATTAAAGCTTTTAATACTGTCCTATTTAATTTGTAGACCACTGGTGAAAATGAGATGATGCATGTATAAGAATTTAGTAAGAGCTAAAGATACTCATAAACATAAACATAAACATAAAATAGTAGCATCTCTTATACATGTATTTAGAAGGTTTTTTCTTATATCTAATTATGGAATTTCAAGCTAAATTAGATTTAGGATTATCAGGTGAAGTGGGGTAATATTTTGAAATAGGCAGTAACTTCTTCTACATCAGCCACAGCAACTTCTTTCATGACATGTCTCCAAAGGCAAAGGAAACAAAAGTGAAAATGAACTCTTGGGACTTCATCAAGATAAAAAGCTTCTGCACAGAGAAGGAAACAGTCAACCAAACAAACAGGCAACCCACAGAATGGGAGAAGATATTCACAAATGACACTACAGACAAAGGTCTGATATCTAAGATCTATAAAGAAGTCCTCAAACTCAACACTCACAAAACAGATAATCATATCAAAAAATGGGCAGAAGACATGAACAGACACTTCTTGAAAGAAGACATACAAATGGCTACCAGATACATGAAAAAATGTTCATCATCTTTAGCCATCAGGGAGATTCAAATCAAAACAACACTGAGATACTACCTTACACCAGTTAGAATGGCCAAAATCAACAAGACAGTAAACAAAAAATGTTGAAGAGGATGTGGAGAAAGGGGAACCCTGTTCCACTTGGAAAACAGTGTGGAAACAGTGTGATTCCTCAAGAAATTAAAAATAGAGCTACCCTATGACCCTGCCATTGCACTACTGGGTATTTACCCCAAAGAAGCAGATGCAGTACAAAGAAGGGCCACATGTACCCCTATATTCATAGCAGCAATGGCCACAATCACCAAACTGTGGAAAGAACCAAGATGCCCTTCAACAGATGAATGGAAAAAGAAGATATGGTACATATATACAATGGAAAATTATGCCTCCATCAGAAAGGATGAATACCCAACTTTTGTATCAACATGGACGGGACTGGAAGAGATTATGCGTAGTGAAATAAGTCAAGCAGAGAGAGTCAATCATCTTATGGTCTCACATATGTGTGGAGCATAAGGAAAAACATGGAGGACGTTGTGAGAAGGAAAGGAAGGGTGAATGGGGGGAAATCAGAGGGGAAGATGAACCATGAGAAACAGTGGACTCTGAGCAACAAACTGAGGGTTTTGGAGGGGAGGGCGTGGGGGATGGGCGAGCCTGGTGGTGGGTATTGAGGAGGGCACATATTGCATGGAGCACTGGGTGTAGTGCATGAACAATTAATCTTGTAAAACTGAAAAAATAAACGTATTTGGGGGGAAAAAAAGAAATATTACCTCTAATTCTTCTTTCTTATTTTCTATGGCATCTTCTTCCTAGAAACTTCATGGTATTTCCAAGTAGGGAGCAAGCTATGACATGATCTTATTTTTACCTTTAGGAAAATTATTTCTGTAAGATTCTGGGATAAATGGTGAATGGAGACTGAGCCTAGGCATTGTTAGCTAGCCATATATCTGATTCTAGAATCCTGTTCTATCTGCTCTCAGGATCATCCTTTAGACTCTTCACATGGTTTTTATATTCTTCTTCTCTCCCTAAGTTCACACGTGGCCCTTCCTTAACTCCCTTCCCATTTCCAAAGGACATTATGGCTGGGGGCCAGGTCTGACTTTCTTTATACCCTTCCCATCATTTTCTATTGCCTTTGGAGAACTTCCTTCTGACTACTCTACAGGATATTGATGGTTGTCTACTGTCTAACCTCACAATTTCAGTCTTATATGGCTCACAAGATAAAAGTTCAAGCTTAGTTCTTCTGTGTTCTTCGTCTCAGTTTCCGTGTTAAATAGCTAGAGGTCTGAGCCTTGGACTAGGTATTTAGCACTGGACCAGGTATTCTTTCCATATTTTTCCCCAGGTATTTTTCCTGTCGATTACTAGGTAATTTTCCCAATATGATTGTCTTTTTCTATCTTCTAGTTGATATTCTTAACAGTATCTGGTTCTCATCTTTTTCTTTTTTTTTCTTTTCAGTCTTTTTGGTTTAAATCCTCCTAATCAAATGGGCAGTATCTGTGTGACTTCCAACCTCACAACCCACATCCACGCAGAGACGATCAGTTGCAATTCATTCTTAGACATTAAGATGCCTACATGAATCCTATGCATTCCTGGTCTTTGCAAAGTCTATTTCATTAAGTTTATCTTAATACTGAACCCTATCCCCAGTATGAAGGGACATGTTTTAGAGGTCTTTGTTTACAGATCTGTATCTGTTCCATAAATAGATTCTGGCATTTTCTGATTCTTTTTTTTTATAATAAGAGACTTTAAAAATATTCTTTTACTTCCTTCTATACATAAGAAAGAAGATATTGATTAATATTTCAGAAACATTATTATATTCTCTATTTACAAGGGGGATGTGGGGCCTCTGCTCTTATTGTCCATGACAAAGGGCCAGAGAAAATAGTTAAGTAGAAAGTTTTCTGTCCTTGTAAATGCTAATTTATGGTGGATGAGAGAGAATGTAGAAGACCCAACACCAGAGTAAGAAGATCCATTGTTCCAAATAAAATTGTGTACATGGAAAACACTATAGAAAATAGTAAGAATTTTGATAAGAAGGAAAGAGATAAACTTGGGTCTTTTTTTTTTTTTTAATGAGTAAACGTGGTTTTAGGCCACAGATGTTTCCTATTACAGAACTTCAATTTCCACTCAGAAACAGAAACACACACTCTTCATAGTAGTAATTCAGTCACCTTGTATTAAATATTTATCCTATGAGTAACTAATCACATGAGGATGCATCCCTCCCCCAGCTAAATTCCCTAATTTCTGACTCATCTTGGTTACCCCTTGGAGGGAAGAGAGGAAGGTGTTTTCCTGGCATCAGGAGTAGGTGATTGTTTGGTTTGAAGCCCAGGCCTTGGATTGATTGTCACATCCCTCTGACTGCACCCACCTCTGATGTATCCAACTGTACTGTGTTTTCCACATTGTGTGATTTGTACTGTGTACACTAGTTAGATTCCTTTGTTATAATCCTGAAGCCTCTTTCAGTTGGATGGTACTCTTTGCCGTCTCTCGAGAACACATATGAAACTTTCAGATCCTCATTTCTGGCAGAGGAGAGATGTCCTCTACTTGCCTTCACTCTCTTTTCTCCCACCTGAGATTTCTCTAGTTTCCTTCCCACAGGCCAGATAATGTTATATCCTCTCTGGGTGGGAAAGTTACACATTTTCCCTTGTGCATTCTCCTCACATTTTGGTTTATGACATAAACTCTATAATCTGAGTCTTTCAACATTTAACATTTCAAATGAAAAGCAAATTTTTGGAATTCAAAAATGTCCTTTTGCTCCCCTAAAGCCATTGACTGCGTGATCTAATCCTCACCCACTGCATAAAGTGGAACTAGTTACTAAGAATTACAACCTTCCAGATACAGGGAAAGCAAAAGAACCTAACCTACTGAACTATTTTCCAGATTAAACAAAGGTGACAACCATAAAGCTCTAAGTAGAGTTCCTGACTATAGTAAACTTTCAATAAAGATTAATAATTGAATTTGATATACTTAGCCTTCCTGAGGAGCATCCATAAGCAATAGTATGATTGGACTTGTTTGGAAAGCAGTTTTAAGCTTAAAATTTACACCTGAGAAAAATGCAGTAAACCCTTGACATTTGAAACTTTTATTGTGATTTGTAATTTTATATAGCTGTGAGTTGGAATGTACCAGTTACCTGACAATGCAAGAGTAAGTCACTTGGATAATTAATTGAACTTGCATTGAGAAATACCCAAATGAGCACCTCAAGATAGCTTTCTGGTTTTTTATGCATTATCGCATTTGATATTTGGGAGACTAATCAAAGCTGTCTATGTATATACTTCATGCCACATGGGTCATTATATAAGCTGTTCCTATTTTAAGCACTGTTCTGTGAAATAAATGACAATTTTCTCTTTGACTCATGTAGCAGGTTCATAATAGCAATAAAAGGAAATGCTTTATTATGAGCTAACTGGCAATAGAAAAATACATTAAGATCCTTGGATATAATGTTCTAAAATAACCAAAATTAAATTATTATCATATTAATATATGTCTATAACAATGTGTTTTGATTATCCTTAATTTAATTACTATTCTTGATGATGTCTTAAATATGCATTTATAAGACATGATTATATTTCCCCCAAGTTTGTTTCTGTTATCTTCTTATCCACTGCATTTTTGCTAATTAAACGTTTTATTGCATGTTCTTTACCCAGACGTGAAAATAATTTCAGATTGTTATGCCAAACATTCAATTATAATGTAAGGATTCTTGAATTATGATATGTTTAAAATTTCTTTGCAGCTGCCTTTCCAAACCTTAATTATTTAATCCTGTCTGTAGCTATAGGCTGTTTTCAACACATAAGCCATAAATAATAATTATTTTATTCTCTAAATTTAAGTTTTCCTCCATATTCCATGCAGTTAAGTCAAAATGATTTTAGTTACCAAATTGGAACTTTCCGTATTGCAAATTAGTGTATCAGCAATACAGCTGGTTACTAAAAAATAAATTGGTCAATACATTAACACTAAGGTGGCATGAATCAAGAGGTGAAATTAAATTTGAGTATGTGAAGTAACCTGATTTTCTGTGACCTGCCATTCTTAGAATCCCAGAAGAAAGCTTAATAAAATTTGGTTTTAGCTGCTCTGAAGTTTTAAGAGCTCCTCTGTAGTGGGTAAAGTTATGTGTGCCTCATTCTTAAAATGACTTAAATTTGTGAACTGAATTAATACAATACATATGGTCTCCAGGTGTTTAATTTCAATATCCTGCACTGCAGAACTGGAGGTAATTTTTCACTGCATCTATTCTAGTCTGTCCCTGATGATGGGCATCCTGTCCAGGGGAGTCCAGCGGTTCTGATGCTCAGTGCCTCCAACGAGGAATAAAACTACTACAAAAAGAGTCTATTAAATTTTTGAACCGTGGTAACTGCTAGAATGTTCCTCCTATTCATAACCTAGAGTAGGCTATTCATTTTGTTCTCATATTATTTTCTGAAGCCACACTAATTCCTTATAAATATGATAACTTTTGGAACTTTGGAAACATCTAACACATATTTTCTGAGTTTTCTTTTATTCCAATAAATCCCATTCTTTCTTTGTAGTTCTATAACAAAATGTCCTTTAATACTACATATTTATGAAAATTGCTGTTGAAGATTCTGGCTTTTTTCCCCTCCTTTTTTTTTTTTTTCAGGTATTATGCAACACTTTATCCAGCCCTAAAAAACAAAATACCAAACACACTTTATATACTTCCCATTGAGAAAAATAGAAAAAAATTATGAAAAGTCAGAGATCTTACTGTTGGACCATCTTGAGTACAGTTAGTCAACAAGCAGTGAAATATCTTAATTTTCCTAATGGATTTTTTTGAATTAATCTTTTTAACGGATTTCAAATTTCATTTTGTTTCTTTTGTTTGCTTTTCTTAGTTTTTGAAGAACCTCTCTAAGAGAACTCTAACATAGAACCCCACAAATGAAGACTGAATGTGTAACTGTGCTAGAAGCAGAGGGAGGACCATGGTCCATTCTCTGGACTGTCTTCCATCTCCGGAGGTGCTCTGGGAAATTATGAAACTCAAAAAACTCCGGATAAAGCTACTTTATCCGTAGATCAGCTACTGGATCAGACCACTGATCTAGCCTATTTCTCTCCCACTCATTGAAAAAGAGGAGATCTATAGATGAAGGGGATTTTAGAACTTCCTAATTTCACATATGAGAAAAGTGACAGTGAATGAGTCAGGGTTCTCTAGAGAAGCAGTACCAATAGGAGATAGATAGATAGGTATATAGATAGATAGACAGATAGATAAAAGGAGATTTATTATGGGAGTTGTCTCATCATGATTACGGAGCCAAGAATATCAAAGTATTCATTTTAAATATGTGTGCATATATACTTATATTTATTCATATTATTATAAATTCATAAAACTGTATGCATTTTCATGTGATTGGAACAGAGGGAAGGGTTTTGACAATGTGTTTGATTTATCACTTTATCTAAGAACTGGTGACCTTACTTTTCACATTTACATATCTCACCTGAGGGAGAACTCAAACTAGAATCCTGTTCACTTATTTCCTCTTTTACTATGTCCAATTGCCTCATGACTTTGAAAGACACTGACTAAAATTTTGCCAAACCTGAAGGTTGAGAAGGTAATGCCATTTCCCTGATAGAGTCTTCTAGTACCGTCACCTAAAAATGAGATTTTTTAATAATTTGCTTGCAGTGAATTTATGGAAGTTTCTAACGGTCACAGTTTGGGGCTGGCTTTAGGTATTTAATTCTCCCTCGAGAACTTTTAGATGAACTTGGATCATGTCTACATCGGCAAAGCAGAGACATCTAATAAATTCAGTACAAAATGTGATTGTAGAATTGTCTAAATTGACTTTCTAGGCTGTCCAGATGATTGCCCAAGCCTCTGAATTATTGACAGTTTAGATGTGAGTTTATGATAATAGCATATTTTATTGCCTATTTCTGAGAGATTAAAGTACTGACTTTCCTGAAGAGATATGCATCAGATATTATCTCTTCTGATGACCTTAGGGGCTAATTCTGACCAACTTGAATTGATCACAAGTTTCAAAGAATAAAGAAAAAGATTAGGAAGAGGGAGTATTTTCTATTATCTCCTGAAATAGTGCAGAAATATTTATAAACATAATTTTCTCATGTATGTTTTTCAAGGGATTCATAAATTGCAATATCAATCTCTTTTATATGTAAACAATTAGGAAACATAATATTTATACTGTACTTAAAAAATATACTTCATCATGGGGGACATCATTCCCATTCAGCAGTCATTGTTCCCAGCTCCAGTGTCCTTTTCATTATATCAGATTTTAAAAGTTAGGAGAAACAAGGCAATAAAAAAAAAAGTGGAGATGACTGGTGTGTTTTATTCATATTTCTAATATTCGGATATGTGTAACAGCCTTTAGACTTGTGTAGACACAGCCAATGTAGCTTTAACAAGGGCAGAAATGTACAAGCCCTTTTTTTCTCTTGGCCTTCATGTAAATCTCCCCCCACACTCTAGGTTTCTGGGTAACCAATTAGCATTAGCACCCATGCCATTCTCCTCCCACCAAAATTTAATACTGCAAGTTCCTGCAAAAGGATGTCCAGTCTGTCTCCCCTGATATGCTGCTAAAGGATAATTTTTAAATGCTCTGAGGTTTTGATTTTTAAAAGACATTTGCCAAAACAAAATCTGTTTTGATCTTCAATCAAGCAATGGAGGAGCCAGCCTCCACCTACGGTTCCCTCACCTCCAGGTGGATGCCAGCCCTTTCCAGAACTCCCCGTGAAGGCTCCTGGGGAGAACCTGCCTCGGCCTGCTCGTGTACCCTGGGTACCTACCAGCCTGCAGGATGCCAGGAAAGAAGACAGTAATCGTCCTTTCAGCCCTCCTCCAAAAGAGACAGCAGCAAAGCATTTCTGGCTACATAGCTTATTTCTAGCTCCACGATTTTCAAAAGTTGCCTTGCTTTGAAAGACCTCATTAACGTATATTTTTTACATAAGACTTCTTAAAGCAGTTCCTTCTTTGAGTGATTTCTAATATGTAGGTGTAGTTCAATTTAGGTAAGTTGGAGGAAAGGATGCAAATGAACTTGCATTTCTTCCATTTCCAAACATCTCAAGAAATTGATTCTGCCCATTTCAACTATGTTAGTGGTTGTTCTTGTTTTCTAAGAAGCTGATATAAGTATTCTTCCCAGAAGATTTTCCTCTATTTGCTTTATTCCAGGAAACATATATCTCTGTCTTGGCTAATTACTTATGGTGCATCCAAAAATCATATGGCATAATTTCTTGAGAGTTCAAAAGGATTTCTATCTTTGCACTGTAGAGCTCCAACAGATGCTAATTTGTTTCCCTTAAGTCTTGGGGTCTTTGGTACAATCAGGGCACCTGATATTTGTCCACATTTTTATCATGTTTACCACTTTGTTGGCCTGTTTTCTATCCACTATTCTTTTCTCTGGAGAGGCCAGCACCAAACTGGTTTGATTTGGGAATATTATCATTTGTTAATAATGTGTTTAAGTTTTTCTCACATGATTTAAGAAGGTAATTATAACATATCATCTCAGGGTAATAAAAATGTACAATACACATTAAGTAAAGTTTTATTCCAGCCTTTAGCAGCCTTGAATTCCTTCCAGGTTTTTTAGGGGAAATTTTCACCCCCAGGGGCTGGGGAACTTGGCATAGAACATCCATTAAGTATAACGAGAGTCTGGTTCCCAGTAAACAGCAATGAGAACTTGCCTTCAAAAACTCCCTTTGATTTCACTTCAACAGATAGAAAAAAAAAATTATGCTTTGTGTTTTTAGTCCTCAGTTTACGATTGGACAAGAAATAGAATCCATGTTTTATAAGGTAGCTGGTATATTGTTTTCCTGCGCTTTGTGTTCCAATTTAGTGAAACTCACTGTTTTTCACAGATATATCATGAATTGAACAAAAATGTGATAAACATTCCCTTTTAGCAACTTGCGAGTGATTTTCCTGGGTCTTCAGTGCCTCCTGCCCCCGACTAGATGGTGTGAATTTCCCACACAGAGGCTAACAGGTGTAGTGATGGAGGAGGAGGAGAAAGGCAAGGGGGCTCCTGGTTTCCCACCGAATCACAGGAGAAGTTCACTTTAGAAGAACATCGTTCTGTCAGCCTCATTCTTAGCATTTTTGCAGCAAACCTAAATCCCTGTGAAATTATACTTCTAACATACTTTCATCTAATTTTATAAAAAGTCATGTTAAAAATGGCTGTTAGATCACTCGGCATCAGAGAAATACAAATCAAAACCACAGTGAGATACCACTTTACACCAGTCAGAATGGCTAAAATTAGCAAGTCAGGAAACAACAGATGTTGGCGAGGATGCGGAGAAAGGGGAACCCTCCTACACTGTTGGTGGGAATGCAAGTTGGTACAACCACTCTGGAAAACAGTATGGAGGTTCCTCAAAATGTTGAAAATAGAGCTACCCTATGACCCAGCAATAGCACTACTGGGTATTTACCCTTACGATACAAATGTAGCAATCTGAAGGGTCACATGTACCCGGATGTTTATAGCAGCAATGTCCACAATAGCCAAGCTATGGAAAGAACCTAGATGTCCATCAACAGATGAATGG
>CM052807.1:6309558-6370945 GCA_028533885.1 Nasua narica
ACGAAACAAACTAAGGGTTGCTGGGAGGTGGGGGGGTGGGTTATGGACATTGGGGAGGGTATGTGCTATGGCGAATGCTGTGAAATGTGTAAGCCTGATGATTCACAGACATGTACCCTGGGGCAAATAATACATTATATGTTAATAAATAAATAAATTTTTTAAAAAATGGCTGTTAGAGTAGCAATGAAATCCAGGAGAGACTTCGTCCAAAGGAAGAAGTGCAAGTATGGACCCCCCCCCTTGGTACTCTGATGCTGAGCCCAGAAACACCATCCATCTTTATCTGAGAATATGTTCCTACAGTTTAATTTTTTGCAGCTGAAGCTGTTAAATGAACCTAAGTGATCCCAGGATTGGGAGTGATGGGAAGATTCAGAGTATGATATAACTGAGGTAATGGAAGTTTGAATACGAACAATTTTTTTTTAAATTACAAAGCATAATAGTCTTCCTTTGACTGGCATGATTTGGGAGTTTGCCAAAATTATTTCTACATATGTCTGGAAATGTAAAAACTAGAAAGTAAAAGGAGCCAAACAGAGTCTTTATCTTTTCTTTCTCTTGATATCTTTTCGAACAGATTTTTTTTTTTTAAAGAATACCTAAATAATCAGTTGTGGGCTCAGGAAAAGGAGAGCAAATAGTGATACTTAACATAAAAAAATAATAATAGATATATAAATAAATAAAATTTTTAAAAAAGCAAGGGGACACAAGACATGTTTTGCAGGTGAGGGATATGTCTACTTTGTGTGTGTTAATGGCCTCAGAGAATCACAGATGCATGCATATGACTGAAATCATCAAAATGTATACCTTAAACATTTACAACTTTTCATATATTAAATATATGTCTTAATAAAGTTGAAAGAAAAATTTATATCTCGATGGGGAAGCTTAAAGGGTATTGAAAAGGTTTCATATTGAAAATATTCCCCCATGGGGCACCTAGGTGGCTCAGGTGGTTAAGCGTCTGCCTTCCTTCAGCTCAGGTCACCACCCCAGGGTCCTGGGATTCAGCCCCAGGGTTGGGGGGGGTCCCTGCTCAGTGGGGAGTCTGCTTCTACCTCTGCCCTTGCCCCTCCCCACTGCTCCTGCTCTCTCTCGCTCTCTTTCTCAAATAAATAAATAAAATCTTAAAAAAAGAGAAGAAAAATATTTCCCCTATCTTGATGCCTGAAATTATGCCTTAAAATATACTTCTTCTGACTCAATAACTTGTTTTAAGTTAAAATATAAATACACCTGCTAGAGGGAAAAAAAATCTTATATGCCATGGCATTTTTTTTTCCATAGGTAATTTATCCATCCTTCTTGTATCTTGATGACATGCTAAAATTCCCTAAAGCATTTGGCTGTGCTGAAATGAGAGAAGCACAAATTCAAAGCTCAGAGTTATGATTGTGCCCTGGCAGTCCAGATCTGGGAGGGGCTTCTCGTCAGCCAGAGACACTGGAATATATTACCTAACAAAGAAATAAAGGAAATAAAGGAAATAAAGAGTTATGTCATAACAGACATAACTAAAGAAGAGTGCAACACAGCAGTGTTCTTGGAGTCCTTCAAAATACTCCATGAAGGTATCAATCTATTCTATTTATAATGCTGGATGTGGCAGGGCATAAAAAAACAATTCTGTCTTGTAGAGTAGAAGACAGAAAGAACATCAGCATTTGCACATCTATCCTTGGGTTTGATGCGAGAAAAAAAAAATAAGTCTATTTTGACTTAAGTGACTTTAAAATATAGACATGTATATATATAATATAAAAATATAGTATACTTTTCATCTCTTTATTTATAGATAATAAATAACCTAAAGATAAATAATAAATACATATAAATAACAAATAAATTTTGTCTCCCTCTAGTTTAGGAGACCTAGACTCAACATATGAATTCCCCACAGACTAATGAGCCACGGCAAAGCCCTGTGACAGAGCACGGAAGTAGAGTGTGGAAGAAACACTGAAATCTCCTGCAGGTCTGTAGCTGGACTAAATCACATTTATTGGCCCCATTACCTAAAACTAGCTAGCCAACTGCAAAACATTCAAAAAGTGGGAAATGTATCTATGCACTCAACAGAGTCATTGTAAGGGACACAGGGGATGGTTACGAAAGTGCCTCGTAAAAGGTAAATTTGAACACAAGCAGATCGGGAATGACCAAGTACTCATTGGCTGTGCATCACAAGAGCTCAGAGAATTGTTAAGTCTAGTTCAATTCAGTGACATAACAGACACAGATATGGCGGCACTGAGACAGGAGTGTCCTGCCCAGAGCCACAGCTATGTAGAGATAGAGATGCTCTGTGCCATATTTCAGCCATGCCATATTCCATGTTCATAACACGTTAGCTGTGTCACCAAAAGTCCCACAACTAAAAAAGGCAGAGGTGGCATTCCAGCTCAGGATGATTTGCATCCAGCTGAGGATGATTTGCTCCCTGCTGCTTTAAGGTACCTGTTATTAAGGGCATTTGATGGGTAGGGAGGAGCTCTGGGGAGAGTAAGAGGTTGGAAGGGATCTAAGCAGAGGAAATGACTTCATCGAAAGCACGGAGTATGGTACACTCACGTGTTCAACTGTTTCGGAAACTGTGCAAGTAGGGATTGTCATAAGATTAGACCAAAGAGAAAAGCACCATCAAATTTTAGGCTTAAGGGCTTGGGAGGCCTTGGAAAGATTTCAAGCTGGGAGCTGCACCATACATTAGGTCCCCTTCCTTAGAGACACTAAGGAGGGTGGTTTCAAGGGTGACCAGGATGAAGGCTGAGGGTTACCAGTGAAGAGTTTGCCATTGTCATCCAGGCCCGAGCTTATGAGGACCTGAGCTACATCGCTGTCTGCATGAACAGCATGGGACAGATCAGGAAACCGCTCAGCCATTGACATACATGTGACTAATTTGGTGTTGGTGGCAAGGGAAAAGGATGCCAAGATTTTCACATTTTAGACGGGAAGGGGGTTTACTAAGGTGTGATAAAATGGAATATAGGAGGCAGAAGAGACTTAGGATTCTAAGAGAAAGGATTTTGGAAATGTGGTCTGTGAGATTCCAGGGATACCTTCATGAGGTTGGATAGTCACCTGAATTTCCAAGTGAACTTGCCCACTTGGCAGATGAGTGTAGGATTGAGCAAGAAGTCTAGGATGGAAAGAAAAATTGGGAAATCACCAACACATCCAGGGGCATTTGAGACCAGGAGAGCGGATGAGACTGCCCTGAGAGTAACGATGTACCTGTTAGACTTGTCCTTCTTCAGAGAAGTGTGGCAGAGCTTGCCAGGAGGGAGTAAGAGGAGGCTCCGGCATAGTCTTCCCATTCTCTGTTTCACTTACCAAAGAAGTAGGACACTCACTGGATACTTATTTGAAAGGTCAATTTAGGGACTTACCCCCAGGTTTAATAAGTCGGAGTCCTAAGAGGCTGATCCAGGTCTCTGATCTTTTAACCAACATTTCAGGTGAGAACCAGGGGTCTACCAGTTGCATCCTAAGATTTTCTTTGTTAAAGAAACACTTTCGCTGGCTCTCAGTACAGAACTTCTAACTGTGGGTATGAGAGGACATTCCCCAAAAGTTCTAGACACCTAGGGATCCTTTTCCAGGATTTAGGAAGCTCCATGGACTCAGCACAAAGCCCTGGAGCCACAGCTGCTCTTTGTTTTCCCACCAACTGCCACCACCTTCATTGTGAGCTCATTCTAAGCTACAGGTTTTCCCTCTGGTCCACGAGATGGAAGTGTTCTTTTATGACAAAGTATGGTGTTAGAGTGTGGAGTGTAGCCATGTCAGTAAACAGGAAAAAGAGGCAGGAAGATGCCATGTTAGCGCTATGGGCTCAAATGGCCTCACTCTGAGCCTTACTTCCCTCATCTGTGAATGGGGAGAAAAGATATCATCTCGGTTTTTTGTGAGGACTAAATGTGATCCTATGTCTAAGGTGTAGAGTCTATGCGAAGCTCTTAATAATAATAAGATTAGCTATTATTAATACGTGTACTAAGAAACTTAGTGGGGCCAGAGGCTCATAGACTACCAGTTGGGTAGTTGACTGAAATGGTGCTAGAGCCTCTGAAATTTTGTCAGGTCCTCAGACTCCCAGTGGAGGGTATGATCTGGGCAGCCACGATTACATTATTTTTCTTTCTTACAGTTATTTTCCTAGAAGATATTTCTCAAGGAAGATGAGAGCCTTTGCAATTTTCAACCTTTAAAAATCAATTATTCCTGAGTTATTTTTGCATTTATGAAAAGCACCAAATTAATTTCTACTGAATTTTCTTTTCTATGATCAACGAGGTCAGCTGGTAGAGAATATGATATTCTAACAACACTGCGTCTTGCCCCTCAGAGTTCTAATTGCCTTAATTCTCTATAATTCTATTCTGAAAACTAGCATCTTTTCATACAGTCTTAAAAATCTCTGCTTCTTAATATATGCATGAATGTCAATACGCTAATACGCAATTCATGTCGCTGGGTTTACATGTTATAATTCTGCACAGAGAAAAGCCTTAAAATCCAGAAGCCTGGTCCCGAATGTTCTGCATTCTCACAACACAGAAAGACAAAACCTCAGAACAGAGGTGGGATCATATCCCTCTCTCATTCGTTATATACAATATCTGTGCTCCAGCCTTTAGATTTCCCGGAACACCTTAGGAAAATGTGGGGAGATAGATTTGAACCAGCGTCTAGAAGTAAATGATGCCACATTCCATTACCTGAGTAACTATCTCCCCAACAGCCTTTTTTTTTCTTCTCTCTCTCTCTCTCTCTCCTTTTTTTTTTTTCCAAAAGAGTACATCTTTGGAAATTGAGAATATTCAGTGAACAGAACTCATAAATCAAATCATTATCATTAATAATCAAAGTGAGACATTGTAAGAAATAGCAAATTAATCACAACTGGCAGGTGAAGCTACTCCCTGAGTGTGCTTTCTGCATACTAAAGCCGACAGAATTTTCCCCAGTGGGCTTTTACTGTTTTTATTATTTTCTTAGTGAACACGGAACTTTTTTGCTGACTGAGAACTATAATATCCAAACCCAAGTTTTCAAACGAATCATGTGACTGATTCTGTGTAATGACGCTTATTTTCAGAGCCCTTTTTGATCCATAATAAGATACATTATGATTCAATGCACTTCATTAATACTGACATTGTCTATTTAAAATCGAAAGCATTTTTCTGGAGGAGAAAAAGTGATGATATCACAAACTTGGTTTTAGACTTACCAAAGAAGTAGGACACTCACTGGGTACTTATTTATCACAAACTTGGATTTAGACTTATTTACTTTCTACATTTGGGGGTCTTAATTATTTGACAGTCTGTAATCTCAGTTTAAACGTCTTTTTGGTAGCAATGGAAGAAAAATCTAAGTGTAATATTTTCTACTGTCATAACAGTTTCATGAGCAGGGATTATAATGATGCCTTGAATTTTGACAACACCTGATTTCTCCAAGGAATAAATAAATCTCATCTATCATCATGTCTGCCTTTCCAGCTTTCCTGTGAAATAAAAACTACTTTCTTTAATAGGGAGAAAGTGAGTCAAGAACAGTTAAAGATCTGCCCATGCCACATGGAAATTCTGGGTTTGAATTTAAAGTAGAACTCATATTCCTAATCGAGCACTAGACAGTGCTGTCAGAATTTCCAATTTTGATTGACATCTGGAAATCCATGGAAATTTAAAAAAAAGAGTAGAAAATACATGCTAATTTCTGGCTTATATTTTGGCTTGTATATTTAATTAAAACTCCCTGAGTGAGAAAAATGCATTAGAGATTTCAGAAGGTATAGACACAGGCTCTCCTCCGCATCTAGAGAGAAAGACAAACAAAATATGTAGGGATTACAAGGAAATAGAAGGGGAAAGCAGAGTGTACTTGAGGATTGAGAAACATAATATTTCAGTAAAGCCCATGTGGTTATAAGAGTCTGTGCTTTCACTGTGCATAACTTAGCTAAGAAATGAAGGGGAAACACTAAAACTCATTTTTTTTTTACCCAGAATCATTTTTCCCTTCCATGACTGTTACCAATTATCTTGGCTCAATTCAATAATCCTCATCAGTACTCTACGGGTTGAACTGGAAAACAACACTAAGCGTCTAAATGTTGAGGTTTTGTCAAAGCAGAATTCTCAAAATCTTTTCAGCAGATTCCTGAATTATTCAAGAGTGTCAGTGTCTATTTCTTTCATAATACTTATATATGGGTATTTCCTTCTGTATGAAAGCATCTCTTTTTGGTCAAAAAGCAAACTTAAAATGATTCTCTGATGTGTATTATGTTGGAGACAGACTAGGAAAGTGGTTTAAAAATAGACAGATGCATTTTCTTTCTTTAACATTACACATGTTGGTTACTCTTTCCTGGCAATTTCTGGATATTTTTTTCCAGTTTCTGTTTGTTGCATGATTTGTCGCTCTCCTTGTATTTCTTTCTCTATTGACCTTCTGCAGGGAGACGTTGATGGGATGAGGTTAATTTCTGGACCTGATGAGCTCTTCACTGGGGCCCCATTCTGCCGGTGAGCATCCTGATACCCTTCAAGTCCCACAGATGAAATCCCAACTCAGTAATGTAGAGAATAGGTTTCTCAGGAAATGTGATGATTTTCTATTTGAATGGATAATTATGTTAGTTACCTGTGAGCAAGAGATCTGCTCCTTTTAGGCAGGAATGTGTGACTATATTAATTCAATACTCAACTTCAAGGAAAAAAAAAGCAGAGTAGGAATTGTGGTATAAATTTGTCTTTGTGGTCTGTTTTGCAATATCTGAGACAACTTGCTAGAAAGTAGAATGTCTTTCTTCTTGGGTGCAGAATATGCTAGAAATGAGAGAAAAATATAGTGTTCCATAACATCCCTTTGGGTCTTCCAAAGCATGTCATTTATACTCTCTTGAATTTGGAGAGCTGCTTATGTGGTTTAAAACCCAAGCAAAACCATTTCCTGACAGTCGATAAAGGGGTCAATCAGTTATAACTTCCAAGGATGACACAGGCGGGTTTCTTGACTGTTAGTATGTTTATTCTTATCATCCCTGACTTGTGAATAAGGAAACTTCATGAACAAACCCCTAAATAAGATGGCAAACCACAGGCGAGCAAGAAGTAAAACATTCTCTAACATGACTGATTGGCTAATACAAATCTTCCTTCCTCCTTTTCCTCTCTCCTCTCTGACTCCTTTTCTTCCTTCCCCTCTCCATGCACATCCTCAAGTTCTGTTTTCTATAACTCCCACAATACTTCAGCATAAAGTTAGACTTTTGTGGCTTATTACTTGCTATTTAGCGGCACAGATGTAAAAAGTGCCTGAGCAATAATGCACGATAGGTTATTCAATAACACAAGGAATGTAAAGCGATTTCATATCTCCTTGAATCAGGAACATTAATTAATCATAGGGTGGAATGCAACGTTCTATTTACCAATGCAAGAGGCTGCCAAGATCTTTCTGACTTTAATAATTGCACATGCTGTTGTGGGAGGAAAAAATTAATTTAGTTATTAAATTGGAGGGTGCTTTTTTTTCTATCATGGAGAAGCTGGAAGGTAGCCAGGCCATAACGTTAATGTTATAAGGGTTGAGATCTGGGTTATTTTTACTAAAAGTTTTCTCTACCTTTATTTAAAGAAAAGGATAAAAAGTAAAGTGTTGGAATGGTACACAAAGCTTGTTTCTCATGAATGCTGATAACACAGCAATCAAAGTTTGTATTTTTTTTTCCCCTCTCAGTCACAAATGGATTGCAATGGAATGGTGCAGGGAAGGATGACGGTCTCTCAAGGTACGAGTGTTGGCTTGAGGAAGTGCCTCCTGCCCTAGATCAGCTGCAGCCCTTTGATGGAACAAGGTGATTCTTCCCAGAAGTGTGATGTTAAAGGTGGCAACAGCTCTTGCAGAAGAGGCAATATGACAGAGGGGAAAGGGTGCCTTGCTGTTGGACTTTCTTGCCTCCTCATCTTTATACATTTTTCCTTCTAGTAGAAATATTTTTAATTCCTTTTCCTTTTCTATCCTCAGTTTTCCAGTGCCCTCTTCCAAGGATTATCGCAAGTAACTCCCCTTCCAAGAGTTTTTTACTGGTTGGCTCAACCAGAAGAAATCTTCCTTTTATTTTCTCCTTCATCCTTCTCCTTCCTCTTCCTCTTCCTTTTCTTTTCCTCCCATTCACTGAACTTAGTTTAATTTATGGCCCTGCATGTATAGTTTATGTGTGTATACCTCTTTTTATTTCCTGCTAAACCAATGAAGGGTGGAGATAGATTTTCATGGGTCTTTGCAATCCTAAGCATTAAGTACGGTCATTTTGATGCACTGGTTTTGAACAATTACTGATGGCCTCCAATTGGAAAGAAAACAACACTGGTGCAGAAGTAGAGCTACTAGTCCCAGCAGCTTATTAGCTCTATGTATCCCTTGTCAAGTCACTTAATGATCTTGATTCTCAGTGCTTTCATTGTAAAGAGTATTATTCTATATGATCTTTATGTTACTAATGTTGTTTGATTTAATATTGCATGCCAATTTTTACTTGGTTCATTCAAACTATATAGTGTTTTCCCCAAGATACTGAAAAGCTTTAAGAGAAATAGTTTAATAGAAATAGAAGACAAAAGCTGGCATTTGGGGCGGAGCAAGGGACTACATATTTTTGGTATATGATTTGTTAGATATACCATGAATTTATATTTAGAGTTGAATATAATTTTTCTAGGTTTTCTTTGTATTTAATAATTCCTTAACTAACAAAATTTGAGAGTGACTTGTTAAATATGCATGCTAATGCATGCTTAATTAATAGATATGCAATAAGTTGCATTCATTAAAAAAACATTATGCATAGAATCTAACTGGCTCTTCTTGAGAAAATATGATGTTCAGAGCTTCATTGTGAATGATTTTCCAAAGTGGATACGACTTTAAACATTACTTGAGATTCTAACATTTAGTCTGTTACCTGTTAAATTAGGTTGCTCCAAATTTTTTCCCTATTCCTTAATTCTACTTGAATGTCCATCTTTACCTCATGCTGAACTTGGAAGGAATTAAAAGAACGCAAGCATTTACCTGAAGCCCAAATCCCCGCACTCCCTTCTCTTGACACAAGTTTCTAGACTTGCTTCTAGGGGAGAGATGAAGACAAAAGAGATTCATGCTGCTTTCTGAAGGGAGCCCTGAGCGTCAGCAATATCAAGCATCTAATACATGAATGAATTTTAAAAATCCAGACCCTGGGGCCAGTGATTAAAGGCAGCGCTTCAAAATGAGTTTATTGGGGTTACCTATGTGAGACCAGAATCACTGCTTTGGCTTGGGGAATACTGTTATGTTCATTAAAAAATGACTAGCATGATCCTGATATTTTGACAGACTGGTAGGTCATAGGAACTAACTAGGCAGCCAAGAATTAGACTCACCTATTTAGGGACAACTGATGTCTGATGATCAGGTAAAGTCAATTCACTGAAGGAAGGACGGTCTTTCAGTAAATGGTACTGGAAAAATTGAATATTCAGGTGCATAAAATGTGAACTTTTACCATATGTAATATATTGACTATAAATATATAAATCCTTCAAAAAACTCCAAAAAGAAACCCATTCTATCAGCCAGCCCGTTACCAACTATTTTAAGAGTAGAATTGGGAAAATGATCAAGTTGACAGTCATGGTACTACCAACTTATAATAAAACAAGGAGGTAGGGCTTGGCTGAAGGGAAGTGAGAATCTGGAGAGTCTGAAAGAGGTGAAGAAAAGTGTGTTAGCAGAGATTAGACAGCCCTGATGGCACAGTTTGGTAAAGGTGGTCACAACCCAGGCTGGTGAGCTATTGGCATTACTTGCTATCAGCCAAGATCCACAATGACACACTCAGGAAGGAATAGGAGTAAACATTAGTAAGTCTCTATTAACTAATATAACCAGCATCAGAAACACATCATAAAATGAAGGCTTCTGTAATACAGTAGAGACAAACATTCTATCAGGTAGAAGTCGCTTAAAACGCTGGGAATCAGATCGTTATAGTTCAGCTACCCTAAAAGTCGGTAATTCATCAACCCCTTATATCTGGAATACAGAGCAGCACAGTAAATTGACTTAAAAATGGTCACCAAGTAGCCAAATCCAATTCACAAAGTCTGGGATTTATAATTCATTTACTACTTAAAAGAAAGCCCTCAGGTTTCAGAACCTATTTATACACATTTTATGCACAATTCTAACAAATGTGACTGACTAATTGCATCTTAGAGTGAAGAAATTAAAGAGAGGGAATATATGTCCAAGGGTAGTTACACTGACAGCGGCAAGTGATAGCTGCCATCTTAGTTCAAGGGAAGAGAAATAATTAAACAAAAAAAAATAACTACTGGGCCTTGTATTGAGAATGGTAAATTCCACTTAGAGATCCTCTGATAATATCCAGCAATGTACAATGTATTTCAAAATATTTTAACTCCACTGACTTTCTTAAATATTGCTTACAAGGGATAAATTATTATTTGGAAAGCCTTAGATTGAAAGATTATTCTCTAAGAATTCTAGATAGCAATTACTTTATACCATTTACTTTCTTATGCAGCCATTGTTTCCTAGGGCAAATATTATTTCAACCACAGGGGAGAATTTTTTGTTTTTCATTTTTTTGTTTTTTTGTTTTGCAAATGAGTGTTAAGCAAAATCACTTTTGATTTCTATTTAATTCCCTATAGTCATTTTAGTATTTTTAAAGGGTACTAAATCTAAATATTTTGAGAACTGAATATCTTATTCTAAATTCAATATCATATGTAACAACTTTTTATCAACTTCTTCATCAATACAACCCCACTGTAAGCATCTTTATGTACAAAGTATTATGTCAGTAGGGGTAATTCAAGTTGATTTATTGCTCTGTGCTTAGACACAGAGACTCACATTCTAGTTTGAAAGACAAGACACGGCCATAAAAAGATAACCAAGGGAAAAAATGGAGTATACAATAGATGCTGGAGAAATAAGAAAGAAATCACTACATTCAGAGATGCAGAACTCAAAAACCATCAAACCCATTCACTTCTATCCACATTGTCACCTCTTTTCCTGTTTAAATCCCATTTCAAATTTATACATAGAGTAAGGGGGAAAGCATACAAGTATAAATCAAAAGACCTTGTTTTTTTTATTTCATATAATTTTGGACAAGCTATTTAACATTTATTTTAGTTCTGCAAATCAAGAGAGTTAAGTCAGATGCCTGTTCCATGCTGAAGATATATATTGACTTTTACTAAAATTAATAGTTGTTGACATGAACACCTCTTTATGCATATAAACCAAAGAAGAATTGAAAGTTATTTGGGGAGCCTGTAAAAGCCACTTACATGCATGATTCTTTAGTCATGTTTTCTTCACTATGGATATGAAAGACAGGAGTTCTGCATAGTTTCAAGGTCCCTTCCAGGTCAAGAGCCTGTGGGTCTATGGAAATCATTAACTTTATGATCACGCACAAGATTTTTGTTCAGATGTATGGCATGAAAAAATACATTCTCAAAATGCTGTTTAGAAAGGCTGCTGCTTCCATTGCTGGTAATAAACTGCTTTTTTTTAGTTTGAGATGAAACACCAAAATATTGACAAATCTCTTGAAAGAAATTTGGCATAGAATACATTTAGGGACAACATACCAAGTACACCTAAAACCAAAATTCCATATCTTAAAATTTTTTCCCTTCCCTTCCTTCCCTTTGCCATGCCCCACTTCCCTTCCATACCTTTCTTTCTCCACTTTCACTGTACCTACAGTCAATCAGTATCTCCTCAATTACATTAAAAGGATCTAGGTGCCAACAGAGAGAGTACAATGAAACATCAACCCAAATTTATAACCACAGTCTAAGATTAAAAAAAAAAAATAGTGACTGCTGTCAAAAAGGATACAATTGTACTCTGCTTTATGCAAAGAACCACAAAACGAAGCATAAAAGTTTTGTAAATCAAATTCCATTTCAAATTTACTAGTCTTCTGGAAAGGTAAATAAATCCTATTGAAAACACTGCTTAAAAACTACTTAAAACTAAGTAAAAAGTAAAAAAAAAAATTAAGTAAAAAGTGCTTTTTTCATTCTTTAGGAAATTCTGGATTTAAAAATATTGGATTTGTTTAAGAATTTTTAAAAAGCCAGAACCAGGTGGCTCAGTTGGTTAGGCAGCTGCCTTCGGCTCGGGTCATGGTCCCAGGGTCCTGGGATAGAGCCCCGCATCGGGCTCTCTGCTCAGCGGAGAGCCTGCTTTTCTCTCTCCCTCTGCCTGCTGCTCTGGTTACTTGTGCTCTCTATCTCTCTGCCAAATAAATAAATAAAATCTTAAAAAAAAAAAATAAAAAGCCAGAACCAGTTACCAATCACATGTATCAAACCCCAAAATATCTGGAATATGCTGTTTTGGTTAACAAGCCTAAAAGAAAAGGAGCAGAGCTAAAAAGTAGTCCCAAACTACACAATTTAAATTATCACATGATTATAGAGTTGCCCCTAAATGCACTTTGTATCCTAATAATAAATTCATATAACAAAGCAACATTTGAATGTTGTGAGAGACAAAGGGAAAGAGATTGGCACAAGGAACATTTTATAATTAATCAGGGTGTTAGTACAGATCTCTGATTTTAATTAAGGAAAGAGACAATGGACTCAAAATAAAATTATTTAAAAATTTATGTCATCATTCTTAAAATCAAACCCAAAAGACACCATCAGAAAGGAATCTTTTTTTTGTTTGATTGCTTTTTTAAGTAGGCTCTCATGGGGCTTAAACTCACAATCCTGAGATCAAGACATGAGCTGAGATCAAGAGTCCAATGCTGAATGGACTGAGCCACTCAGGTGCCCCCAGAAGGGAATATTATACTGATGCATACTGGTTTAGGAAACAGACCATGATATTGTGGAATTAAACATGTAGTTTTCCTTCCACTGAACTCCAAATACCTGAGAGACTTTCTGATTCACTTTCTTCACCTGTAAAATGGGACAACTGTGCAGGATTGTTGGGAGTATTCACTGCTGTGAGACATAAGCTGTAGGGTCTTTCTTAAGGTCTGTTTACCACCTAACTCAAAAACTTCCATAAACTACAAAGTCATCAGGTCTT
The DNA here is from genome assembly GCA_028533885.1 of Nasua narica. Taxonomy (NCBI): domain Eukaryota; kingdom Metazoa; phylum Chordata; class Mammalia; order Carnivora; family Procyonidae; genus Nasua; species Nasua narica. The sequence goes on from CM052807.1 coordinate 6,322,735, forward strand.
AACACTAACTCCAAACTCAGGGATAATGATGGAGGAACAGCCCTCATATAGCCATGCATACATTTTACTTTTCTCATCAACCAGTGGATTAAAGAAAAATTACAATGTACTTTGTCTCTCATATTCTTACTTGCCTTCTATTCTTTTTTTATTTCTCCTTAAGAATTGGAGTCTGGAAGGAATATTCAAATTTCAATGTTGCAATCAGAAACCTGTGGTCTAATGGCAAACTGTTTTTCTGGCAATAACTTCTTGATTAGGCATAACATTTTCTGAGTTCTATGAATCTTGTATGTCAATAGGATATACTGTCAAACAACCACTAGGTTTAAAAACTTGGAAATATGTGTGAAATAACCTAGTAATAAAACAGTCTGATGGTGGACAGAAAAATTTGAGTTCTAGCCTCGGTTCTGCCAATAACATTCTCTAAGACCCTGAGCAAGTCTCAGTGATTCTGCTTATATTTTCCTCAACAGAAAATCCTGGTTGGTCTGTTAATTGAAGGGTCTTTAAAGGATCTCTGGTTTGAAAAGACTAGGAGTACATAAAAAGCTTTACAGGAAGGGACTTCTTCAGCCAACAAAACTAAAAAGTATTTGGGGAGCAGCGGCTTATTCGAATTACTTCTATAAATTCTAAACTTCTCTTTTTATGTGTAAATAAAAAGCCAGTAAGTGGGATTATCCCCCTGACATTTATGCGACTTTTAGGAACACATAGGATAGGTATCCTTTTTGAAATTTCAGTACTATTCAGATATATTGACATTAATATTAATATTAATCATGCTACTTCCATATAATCCATTATGTTAGTACTTTCTGAAGACATTGCCAAAGTAGGTCAACATAGTAGCTGAGCCAAATAAACTGATGATTTCTACTAGGAAATAGTCAATAAGTATTCACAGCTTTTTTCTCATCTAGTCACTGGGTATTGTTTTTTTCAGAGCTTTTTATCTGTCACGTGCATTGAAGGTAAGATCATATCATCAATTGTCTCGGACACTGAAGTGTTGGAAATAGTCACCTCTGTGATAAGTTAGGGCCCCTGAGCAGTTACTGGAGGACCCACTAGATTGGTTTTACGCCTTCCTGTCATTTCAATAAGACTGACACTAAGATTGACAATGAGATTGACATTTCAGTGAGACTGACATCTCTATGATGTCAAACAAATATTCTAGCAGAGAGCAACTCTCCTTATAGTTATGTATTTTGACTGGTCTCATATCACAAATTTTGTATGGTAGTTATTTTCAATGTGTCTCTATTTTTATATTTTTCTAGTTATTATTTTAATCAGAGTATTGGAAAATTAAATTAAAAGTTTCAAAGGCTTTCCCCCCAGCTTTATTGAGGTATAATTGGTCTATAAAAACTGCACATAATTAGTGTATAAAATTTGGTGAGTTTGGACATAGGCATACACTCATGTTACCATTACCACAATCCAGGTAATAAACATCCTGTAGTCTTAAGAAATAGAAGGAGAATATGGGACAACCAGAGAGAGGCACTCAGGATGAACCCATTCTTTGGGGAAGGTTTCTGGTTGCCATATTCCTGGCAGTAGAGACATGTGGATTTTATCATCCTGAGACAGAACTGCCACCAAGGAGGAAGTTGACTACAGAGTACTTGATCCCCAGTGTGAGGTCCCCTAAAGATAAACTTGACCATGCATTCTTAGAAAACTAAAATCATCATTTAGATATCTTACTATTGAGAGTTGGGATTTTTATTCTCTTCCACAGGAGCCAGAATTTCTGATTTCAGTTCCTACCCTTTATATACTAGCCCTAGAATCTTAGAAAAGGTTCACTTCTGATCCTCAGTGACACAATTTTTAAAGTGACTATAATAGCTATAATATAAGGTATACTTGAAAATCAAATGCTATAGCAGACATATGAATACATTGTAAACACTCTAAAGGCAATATTAAAACAGGAAGATATTGTCTCCCTAGGCTGGTTTCTTGCCATAGCTAAATGAAGGCATTAGTGTAAATCATTGCCGGGCTAAGATTTGCTCCTTTAAAATATCGTGACTGTCATCCTTAGGTAAGTCACAATGTGCACATTACTTTTGCAATGATCTGCCTTTGTAGAGTAGACATTGCTTGCCTCCATTAGAACAGACCATAACTTGAATTTAAGAAGCTCAGGAAGGTAGAGAGTTGGTGAAACTATGGCGCATTTTTTTGACTCACTATCCTTGTCACTACAAAGACAATGACCTTGGTAGTCCAAAGGCCTATGAGGGGGGTGCATTTATAAATTGTAGAGAAATTCAACTTTATAGCCCAAGTGTTCCAAATCCTTGCTGTGAGACAGGACATATCACTATCTTATAGGGCTGACCGAATTGTTGGATTAGTTCTGCCCAGAAATCCAGTTTGAGGGCAAGAGGCCCACTGCTTTCCTGAGGCTCTGCGTGGACAAGAACCATAAATCAGGGAAAGATTCCCTGAAAAAAGGCGCAGCGCCAAAGCTCTCCATCTGCAAGGGAGATTTTACAAAGCAGCTGGTTACATAAGTGTGCTCACAGGATTTGTCTACAGTGATTAACAACAGAAACAGACAAAAATGATCCTGACATTTGGAGAATATAGTCGAGAAGATCCCATTGTAAATGTGATTTTGAAAGACACTTTCTGTAATCTCAACATTATTTAGGAAAACTTTAGAAAGATGGCTTTGGCATTCCCCTCCCCCCCCCCCCAGGTTGTTTGTTTTTCACACAGGAAAACATCATCCCTTCTAGTTTGTCCTGAGAACAAATTATTCCAAAATGGCTTAGTGAATATGAGAGATCGCTTATCTTGCTATATTTAATGGAATAATACAAAATTGTAAGCTTTGACTACTTAATAAGGAAAAGATCTTCTGCCATCATGTGGAATGTTGGAGAATCTTCCGTTGTTTGATGTTTTTGTTCCGTTGCTAGCTTCTCTGTGAAATACATTCAATTTCCTGATGGAGGGGGCATTATTCCTGCCACCAACAAATGTGTAAAAACCATGAAGGAAACCAAGTGAAGATATTCCCAAAAGTGAAATCTTGAGAATTTAGACTCTCCCTTTTCCATGAGACAGAAACTGAAGGAAAAAAAGAAACCTTCCAACTCAAGAAAAAAAAAAACACAATGAATTAGAAATGCAAAGTACCTTTTGTCTAGTATCTCTTCGTTCCACTGTGGGATTTTTTTTTTTTTTAAATTGGGAAACATATTTTCCAGGTTGTCTCAAAAGATCAAATGGTTACACTTTATTTTGTTTCCTTCTTGGGTTAGAATTTCCCAGCCTTGTAAGTATTTGTTACAGAATCATTTACTGTTACCAGTACTCCTTTTTCTGAGTCTTCCTCCTTCGTGCTTAGTTGTTAAATACATCTTTCCCTTTTCCTCACCCAGATCTCTCTTTTCATCCCATCAATTATTTTCAGGGGGCAGAGGAGTGACCCACTTCTTTCTAATAAAGGTTAGAGACGTCAGCTAGCGTGGAAAAGGCTCCTGCCGATACAATGATAATACTTGATTGTACCTGCCACACAGGGACCACTTTCAAAGGCAATTTTGGACCAAGCTGTCATTCAAGGTTAATTTATATGCTAGGAAGGGCCTTCACCAGATGCCACGTATTTCTTGTTGAAGTGATTCATCATATTCTACAAGTAATGCAGTCACCTCTTGTGTGGGAAGAACAGTGGGGAATGCAGTAAGGTGAGGAATAGCATTAAATGAAAAGGAGAATGGGTCCAAATTATCCCTTATTATTGGAGTAAAAAAAATATGATGGCAGCAGCAGGAAAGACATTGTTAAAGAATTGCTGCTGACTTTGCAGGTACCATTTGTAAATGAAATTTCCAGTTTTTCATGAAGGAATATATCTATATGTAGGAGGACTTATATGGCAGATGCAATTTTCCACTCCTTCATCGAATTTTCCACGTAGATTCATCTCTCTTTCCTCCTTTAAATACCTTATGGAAAACTCACTTTCCCCTCGCATTTCAGAATGTTAGGAATGAAGGAGTTAAACCTATTTCTTTAAGTCAGAGGAAAGTTGTTTCCTGCAAATATATCTCAGTAGCCTAGGAGAAATGCTCTGGTAGATTAGGTTGATTGAAAAACTCCACTGATAAAGAAGGAAATGAAGAAGAAGTACCTGGAACCGTTTCCCTCATCTTCTCTAGGAGACTGTGGTCTATCCATCATTTTAAACTATTGCTCAAAACTCACATTTTCAATGGGGTCTTCTCCAACTAAATTATATATGATCCGCATTATAAATACCCAATCCCCTTACCTTTTTCAAATACATGCAATTTATTTTTTTTAACACATCTGTGGACGTGTGTGTGTGTGTGTGTGTGTGTGGATACACATGTTTTCACGTAGAAATGACCGTGCCAAATTTATGACAAGTGAAATGACTGGAAGATGGCACAGTCATTCAAACTTCATTCAAGTGTGTTGTACATCTTCTTTGTGTTCAGTACATTGTTAGTCGCTGGCCCACAGAAATACTTGCTGTGATATCTAGTCAGCAAGGACTTATCAATCAGCTGGAAATTTAGGACTAATTAATGTGAAACAATGGCTTGGTAAGCTTGTTGAGGGCTTTTCTTCTTGGTATGTTTACAGGATCAAGTTCAATGCATGTTATATAATGAGAGAAGGATGATAAGAGCTTATCAAGTAGAGGAGACTTTCTCCCCACTGAGTTCTTTCAATTATTTGTCCATCATTGTGTTTTGACCACCAGGCATATTGGCATGAGGTTGATCGGTGCTGGGAATATATCCTGTTGCTTCAGTTGCTATTAGTGATTTTTATCTGGAATCTTTAGTTATGAGCCAACTTTTTAGGAGTCAAGGGTGAAATCCTCTCTTTTTTTCAGTTATTTATCTTTAGTGTTCAATAAAGTATTATGTCTACTAGAGATACTTGGTATGTGTTTATCACAAGGACTGTGGGAGAAAGAGCTAAAAAAGAAGTGTGTGTTGGGGTGCCTGGTGGCTCAGTGGGTTAAAGCCTCTGCTTTTGGCTCAGGTCATGATCCCAGGGTCCTGGGATCGAGCCCCGCATCGGGCTCTCTGCTAGGCGGGGAGCCTGCTTCCCCCTCTCTCTCTTTGCCTGCTTCTCTGCCTACTTGTGACCTCTCTTTCTCTGTTGAATAAATAAATAAAATCTTTAAAAAATAGTGTGTGTGTGTGTGTGTGTGCGCGTGCGCACGCACATGCTATAGGAATGCTTGGGCCAAGGGGAGAAAGATTGGAGAAGACAAAAATAAAAAATTAAAAGAAATGACATCAGAAAGGGCAAATTGTTGCTATTTGTTGTCACTGCTATCAAAGTGAGACCTATTTAAATAGAAGGTTACAGAGAGTAATTCAGTGGCAAGTCAGTTTAGTCTGGGTTCCAAAGTCATTCTTTGATAATGAAGTATTTGAAGGCACCCTTCAGTTTTGATGTTTGGCTTTCTGACTTGAACTGATAAGGTCCCGGAGGACAGAGATCTTACCAATTCCTTTCTTCAGTTCACCAAAGAACATAATGACCCTGTCCACTAGTGCACAATGATGCCAAATTGTCCTGGCTTCTTGGTGGGTTGGTGGGTGTGGAAACTAGACAGTTCTACTTTTTTCAGTTCAAACATTGACAAGTTCTCAAAGCATACCCTTTAAAGTAAAAACATAATTTTGCATTTCTGCTTCATAAATCAGAACATAAATATTGGAGGACATTCGGGATGCACCATTAGCCTCTCTGGAAATTTTAAGAACTACACAGCACTCAGGAGAATAACAGCTTGGTCATTTAAAACATCATCAACTTTAGATTGTAGATATCTATGAATCTTTTCCTGATATCAACAAAAATAAATCCCTATTGTGGTATCAAAAAAATCCCCAAAACAACAACCCAAAAACCCAAAATGTGAACATGAGTTATTTGTAGATTTTCATAGACAAAAAAAAAAAAGAAAAAAAGAAAAGAAAAGGAAAGAAAGAAAGAAAGAAAGAAAGAAAAAGGGAAATAGAGAACAAGAGAGAAAGAAAGAAAGGATAGAACCAGATAAGCCTCCATTGGATGACTGTCATTACTATGACTGGGAAAAAGGAAAATGGCATCATTTTTTAATGGTGAGTTAGAATGAGTTTAAATAAATAAAATTGTGAATTATTTTGAATGGCAATAGGAAAAAATTTAATTATAAAAAGTAACACAATCTTTGTGAACGTCGTTTTGAGATACTCAGTGCTTATGACTCTGAATATTTTTTCTGTTACGAGCTGGGAGGGCAGTTACAGTAATGCGACATTGATGACAAAGGGAGATCTGACCAACTTTTCTTAGATAAGCTCTGCAAGAAATATACTCTGCTGGATTTTTACTTTTTGAAATACAACATAAAAAATTCCTATTGATTTCCATGTGACCATTCACTTCACAGAATTTATAAAAGTGTCTCAATTCAGTAAAACCACAGCAATCACACACACACACACGTACATACAAACACACGTGTGTGTTTGAGGAGGGAAGAATTGTGTCTGAGCAAAAGAGAAAATGGAAATGAAGTATAAAAGGTTTGTATTGCTGTTGTTTTTCTTTGCAATGCCATTAACCATGCAGTAAAGACTTAGAATTTCCTCATTATTTGTTCTTAAAAAGAGGCACAGAAAAGCAAATTAATTACAAATAAAATTTTCCTCCTACTTTTTTCTAGACATTAACCTGGTGAGTAAGGTTGTCTAGGCTCTGTGTCAAAAGTTTTCTAGTTTAAATCAATAAACAAACTGGACTATTTCCTCTGTGGTGGGACGAAGGAGCACGAACATTGCCCGATGGGCAGTCACGGATCCAGCAAGGGAAGCTGTTGTTTAGCTCCTGCATTGTGGCTTCTTATTTGCCATCTTCCAAATGTTACATAAAAAGTCCAGAATGCGGCATGTTTATTGGGTGGTACAAAAATGCCTCTGGGCTATTCCATTTTCCCAAACTACTGTCTAAATGTTTTTGAAGACTTCAGATGGAGTTGTTGTGGCAAAGTTCAAAGGCAAAATTTACCATTAGCGAAGTAAGAATTACATAGTGACCTGGAATCAGTACAGGAATGTTCTAGAATCTATGTTGTAGCAAGTCCTTGGCAATGTGTGGGGCTGTGTGTATATTTGGAATAAATGCTAACACAGGTGTTTTGAGAACACTGTGTGCTTCGGCTCAGAATTGCTAAGTAACTGTAGCCAAGTAGCATAGATGATTTGAATTTTGAGTGATCTTTTTCAACTGAGATTATGATTGTCCCAAATAGAAACAAACAGTTATCTTGGAGGCTGTATACAAAGACAAGTCTTTGTGAAAAATCAAAGTCAAATCCCCCATATTTGAGATTTGAGAGAGATGATATTGATGTGATGAGTCACTTACTTAATGTAAAAATTTATATTAATTAATTAGTTAATTTTCAGTAAGAATTTGTTAGGTGCTGGAAGAGTAAGGATGAATAAGATTAAAAAGCTCACAATCAAATGGGGAAGAGAACTATGCAAACCAACAGCTGCTATAAAAGATATGTATAAGGAATATGGAGAGGCAAAGAGGGAACTATTGATTCTGCCTAGAAACGGTGTAATGGGCTGGTCTGGATGGGGAAAGCTGTGTCTTGAACAAACTAGTCTATGGGTATTCTATATGTATCAGTTAGTTCTACCTGAGAACTGAAACCAGTAGGAAATACATATTAAAATATCTATCACCTGATGCTAAGTGAAATAAGCCAGACACCAAAGGACAAATACTGCAAAATTATACTTACATGTGATACCTAGAATAGCCAAACTTCATAGAGGAGAATGTAGAACAGAAGTTAGCAGGGGCTGTGCGTGGGGGGTTAGTGGGGAGTTAGTACTTAACAGATACACAGCTTCTGTTTGGCATGAGGAAAGGTCCGGAGAGGGATGGTGGTGATGGTTACACAATATCGTGAATGTGCTTGATGCCACTGAATTGTATAGTAAAAAGAGTTAAAATGATATTTTATATTATATGTCCTTTACCACAATATAAAAAAGCATGGTTTTTCTCCTTCAGAAAAAATTATTGTGAGGAATTGGTTTATGCGATTGCCAGGGTTGGCTAGGTAAGTCCAAAGCCCACAGTGTAGGTAGTCAGGAAGGATGAGCTGGAATCCAGGTATGGGCTGAAGCTGAGATCCACAAGTGAAATTTATTCTTCTTCAGGAAAACCTTAGTACAGCTCTTATGGCTTCCAACTGATTTAGTCAGGCCCACCCAGTTTATTTAAAATAATCTGCCTCAGTTAAAATCAATAAACATCAAAATAAAAAAACAATCAATTGCAGTTATATTTTCACAGCAACATCCAGATTAATGTTTGATTTATTAACTAGAATATCATAGCATATGATATTGACAAATCAAAAGATCAGCACGTCATAGTTCTAAAAAAAAATGAATATCACCTAAGGCAAGGGAGCTACTCTGTGTTGCTCTCTCTCTCTTTATCTGAATGTTATAGAATTCAAATAAAAAGTAAAACAAAAAAATCAATTATTCATATGTCATATCAAAATCATGCTAAGTCTGTTTTCCAATGGCCATCTGAACTAGTTGATTGTGCATCTTTCTGTGAGCTATGCTTGTTTGTGTTTGAGTTTGTGTTTATATCCATGTATGGCCTTTTTATAAGTTATGAAACATTTGAAACCAGTGATTATTTTTACCATATGCATTTTTCCTTTGTAACCATATACAATGTTTTAATATGTTCTTCACAACGTATTTTAAAAGGAGTTTCACAGAGAGCACTAAGTTCAGGAATAATTTTCCCTAACTAAATCCAAAAATAGTTAAGGGTTTTGTGTCTTATCTAAGATACCTTTGTTTAAAGTCACAAATTTTGTCTCCTAGCAGTTTTTAGTTTTTGGTTTTAAATTTAGATCTATGATCCATTTTGAGTTAATTTTCATACATGGTTCAAAATATGGAACAAAGGCATTTCGTTTTATTTTGCATGAAGATATTCAATTATTCCAAAACTTTTATTGAAAGACTATTCTTTCCTCACTGAATTGCCTTTACATAGTTGTCAAAAATCAGTTGTCCCCATATACATGGGTCTATTTCTGGGCTCTGTGCCATACCTCATATTCTGTTCCCTGATCTCCCATTCTGTCTCGACACCAGCAGCACAATTTCTTGATTACTGTAGCTTGGAAATGTATCTTGAAATTAAGTAGTAGTATTCCTCCAACTTTGTTCATTTTCAAAGTTGTTTTGGCTATTCTAAGTTATGAGCATTACCTTATGAATTAAAATCAGCTTATCAATTTATATTAAAAGAAACTCTTTTGGTTTTTTTATTGTAATTGCATTGAATTTATGGATCAATTTGATCCATAAATTGAAGTGAAATCTAAACAATATTGCATCTTCTGGCATCTGAATATATCTCTTTTAATATTTTAGGGTTCTTCAATTTTGTACAGCAATGTTTTATTGTTTTTAGTATATAATGTTATAAATTGTCAGGTTTGTCCATAAATATTTCATATCTTTTATGATTTTATAAATTTTATTTTTACTATGTTAATTTCTGACTTCTGGTATCAGCTCTGATAATTAGAGAGCTCGGGAATACCCCTCCCATACTTAACACAAGAAAAGGCTGAAGAAATTGAAAACCAAGGATGCTTCTTAGACCCAGCAGAGAATTGAGGTCTCTGAACAAACTGCCTTGTGGAAAGCTGGAGCCTCAGGTCAATCCAGATCCATCCCAGTGGAGATCTGTATGTTGGCAGCAGAAGCCACTGTAGTCATATAATGATAGGAGCCATTAAATGATAACTTTGACAACTGCTAGAGGCTGTGTATTAGCTTAAGAGTGAGAAAGCCTTTAGACTTGGGGGGGGGGACCCTCAATTTTGTGAGTTTCACCTCTAGAAACCCAGAAACCCCACTAGGTTTTCATGATGACAATCTATGCTTGTGGCTCTAGCAGGAGGAGGAGAAGGTAATCACTGTGAAATATGCCCTAAATATTCTCCTTAACTCAAAGAGATAACCAGGATCCTCCCGTGTTTCCTGCTCATCTAGGAAACTACAAAGACAGTGAGCTAGAGCAGCCATAATGCTCACTTTGCTTGTTTCCAGTCTCTTATGGATCACTGTCCTACACTGCCCGAGATCCAGTGCCTTGGAAACTGTTATTTCATATGTCCGTTGCATCTTTGAGTTGTTCTCAGATGGGGGTAAACGTAGTCTTAATTATTTCATCTTAGTCATATGCAGAAGTCCTAAATTCACACTTAAAGGAAGCAATTCAGGAATTTCCTTCATTTGCTTTCCTACCTCTATGTGACTACCAATTTAAAACAGACTTTGTACTAACACAAGCGAAAACAATTTGTGAAGTTTGTTGTCTGTGCCGAGTTACAATATCTCAGTGGTTAACCTTTGTTTCCATTTCATTTACAGTTTTTTGCTTGCTGCTTATTCATAGCTCTTCTCAATAATCTTTGTTTCATAAAGCCTGGAATTAAAAGAACCCTTGAAAATGTTAAGGAGGTACATTTGGTCCAGGGGAGCCAACCTAATATTTATAATCATTGTTGCGCCATCTTTGTTATATCCTCTGAACTCTGATGTCACTCAGTGTATGTAATATAATTAATATTTCTAATAATCTATTGGGATTATCGGATTATCAATCAGTTTTCCTAACTAGACTCTAAAGTCATCAAGGGTAGTGAGCATATTTTATTAATCTTTAACCCTTGGTGTCTAACCCAATGCTTGGCATTCAATAACCCTTAATGCATATTTATTGAACTAAACTGAATTATTCTGGGTCCTGAGTGAGTATAGTAGGTTAGTATACTCCTTTCAAATGTTAATGTCTTACCTTTTACATAAAGAATAAAAACCTGTTTCAAAAACTGTCTACTCTGTTATTCAAAAAAGTGGAATTTTTCCAAATTATAAATCTTTAGTTATATCCTTTGACATTAAAACTCTACTTTGCTGTGGTTTTTCTCTTCTATTTTGGCTTCTAATTGGTATTCACTTGATTTATAAATCCCGTTGGCATTATTCTTCTTAAATAAAGGCATTTTGTCTATCTAAATTAAATCTCATTCATTTGATTTTCTTTTACATCTTAAACTCTCAAGATCCATCTGTAATTTTTCTGTTTTTAACTTTCTAGTCTTGAGTATGTAATCTCCTCATTTGCAATCATCTCTTGGGTTTACTCAAGATTTTTTTTTTCTCCTTCTTCTAGTTAACATATTAGAAGGATATTGACCATAGGATTAGTTACCTTTTGAAATCTCCTTTTAATTTTTGGGTTATTCTTGACTATTATCATCAGTGTTCACTATTTCCAATACTGAAGCATCATTAATATGCTTCATGGCTGTAACAAAGTAAAAATCTCCTTGCTTATTTGTATTTCAGAAAGAAGATGATTAATTCAGCCTAAGTTGGGCTGGATCTAGGATACCACCAGGGATGACTCTGCCATCCAAAGAAGCACTGCCTTTAACCTTCAAGAAGCTTTGGACTTACAATAATACTTAAATTACTAGATTAGAAAAAATAAAAACACGGTGTTCTTCAGTATCAATTGTTCATTTTGCAGAAGATAAGCTTTCTTGAGGATCTTAAAAAGGTAATTATTATTTCTAGGTCATGGTGATTATTTATAAATTGCTACAATATATATTGTTATATAAAATATACTAAATATACTAAATGTATAAATATAAAATAAATAAATATAAATATATTAAAATAAATTTCAATACTAGCTTTGTAGGCACTTATTTAAATCATTGTTAAATTTGTTCATGAACAATGCTTTTTACCTCATAGCAAACCAAGAGACAGATAAGCCCTACAGGGAATATCAAATCTCATGTAACATTCTCATGCAACAGGTAACAATTTTTTAATCAAAATTTTTTACAATTCAGTTATAATTTTTAATTTAAATATTTTAAATGATAGCTTTAATTATTCATATCATTTCTAATGTTTGGGGGGATAGTTATGTGGGGCTAATAGTGCCCCCCTATTATAATAAGGGTTCCCTAGTTGCTATGAAATCATGACACTTCTGCATAGATTCAACTCATTTCTCATTTTTTTTTCCAATGTGGCAGTAAAGACTGAAATTTATAGAGGAAAAGAAGTAAATCATCTAATAAAATATACCTGTGAGAGAAAGAAAGAGCAAATGGCTTCTGTGGGACCTTAATAGGACCATGTGTGCTAAACCATTCACAAAATTACAAATAATAGGCAAATGTAAAGAATTATTACTAGTCATGCTTACTCTTAGTTTCCAGTCCAAGCCCCCAAATAGAGGCAAATACTCCAAACTCTTATTTTCCATGAGGGCCATTCAGCAAATTAAAATTATATTAATGATATATTAATGTAATAGTTCTAATGCATAAAGTAATAATTAAAAGTATATGCTATTAAGAAGGTTGTTTGTATGTATAAATGTATATTATTCCTATTGCAGCAATAATTCAGTTCAATATATACATATTGAATTGTGTCATACACTGTACCTGACATTGTGACTTAGATATACAGATAAATGAACTTATATTGGGAAATTTGAGTCTGTTGGATGTGGTGAGACAATGATAGTTATAAATAGATAATAACATCATGTGGTGACACATTTTTCTCACTTAACAGATTTGTGCAGTAGTTACAAAATAATTATTGAACACTAGCAAAATGCCAGTTCCTCTAATAGGCTCTGTGAAGATATAACATTGAACACAAAGTCAAGTTCTTCAGGCAAAAGGAAGTAATTTAGGTAAGAAACATGCATCTAGATGAATAAAAGAACAGCGAGAAAGGATAAATAGAGGCGAAATAAAACATTATCTTTTTTATTCTTAATTGAATTGAAAGATAATTACTTAAGGTTATAATCGTAATAAGGTATTGTATGATTATAGCACATGGATAAGGGAAAAGGATGCTGAAAGAGATAGGAATAGGGAATTGGAAGAGTCTGAGATAAGTCACTGTCTCTACCCATGAAATAGTATAGTGCTATTTGAAGGTGGACTTTGATTAAACAAAATGCTGAATTGTAACCTCTAGACCCCATCACTAAATTCTTTCAAGAAGTATATTTAATATCATAAGAAAGGAGATATGATGGAATCATATAAAATGCTCAGTTAAACCAGGGAAGACAGAGAAAGAGGGAAAAAAAGAAACAAAAAACAAATACAATGTGTAGAAAAGAGATATGAACATGATAGGCTATTAATCCAACTGTATTAATAACCACTTCAAATATGGTCTAAATATACCAATTACAAGACAAAGACTGCCAGAGCAAATTAAAAAGCAAAACAAAAAAAACCCCACCAAGACCCACTGACTTTAAATTTAAAAAGACTTAGGTTAAATGTAAAGGCACGGACAAAAATATATCAAGTCAACACCAATCAAAAGGAAGCTGGAGTAGCCATGCTAATTGCCAACAAAGCAGACTTCAGATGATCACGGATAAAGGAGATTACTTAGTAATTAAGGTGTCAATTTTCCAAGAAGACATAGTATCTTAAACCTGAACATGCCTAACAAGAACTACTAGAGGAAAGAGACAAAGCCACTCTTATAGTTGGAGACTCCAAATCTCCTCTTTCAATAACTTACAGATCAGACAGTCAGAAAAACTGGGAAAGATGTAGATGATCAATCACTTGATCTAATTGACATTTATATGCCTCCCTCCAAAGCAACATAAAACATTCTCCGCAAGCTCACATGGGAACATTCACCTACATAGACCATATTCTCGGGCACGGTACTCCTTAACAACATTAATAAAATGCAAGATCATACAAAGTATATTCTCATACTATAATGGAATTAAACTAGAAATTAATAACGGAAAGATAGAAACCCCTAAATATCTAAAAATTTTAAAGGCACACTTCTAAATAACCCATGGATCAAAGAAGGAGTCTCAAGAGAAATTTAAAAATATTTTAACTAAATAAAAATAAATACAAAACAGCAAAATTTGTGAATGCAACAGTGATAGCAGTGCTTAGAGGGAGACTTATGGCATTAAATATTTATAGAACAAAAGAAGACTTAAAAAATCAATAACCTTAGCTCTTACCTGAGAAAACTAGAGGAAGAAGGGTCCTTTAGGCTGGAAGTGAGGAGAAGAAAGGATATAATAAAATTAGAGAAGAAATGAATGAAATTGAAAACAGAGAAATAATAAAGAAAATCAAAGGAACCAGAAATTGATTCTTTGAAAAGATTATTTTAATATAATTTTTTTAAAAAATTCTGATAAACCCCTGATATACCTCCAGCCAAGCTAACCATGAAGATAGGCTAATATCTCTGAGTATAGATGGAAACCCTTAATAAAATATTAGTAAGTTGAATCCAGTAATGTAAAAAAATTATATACTGTGATCAATTAGAATTTATTCCAGATATATGAGACTGGTTCAACCTTTGAACATCAATCAATGTAATCTACCCTACCAACAGACTAGAGAGGAAAAATCATATGATTACATCAATTGCAGCTAAAAAAGCATTTGATAAAATCCAACACATTTTAACAATATAAACTCCCAGCAAACTAGAAACAAAGTGAAACTTTCTCAGCTCGAAAAAGACATCTACCAAAAACCTATAGCTAACATACTACTTCATAGTGAAATGCTTTCCCCTTAAGGTAAAGAAAAAGGCAAGGATGTTCTCTCTCAGCATTCCTAAACAACATTGTACTTGAAGCCGTAGCCAATACAATATGAAAACAATAAAAACAAACTGAGGATTTTGGAGGGGAGAGGAGTTGGGGGATGGGTGAGCCTGGTGGTGGGTATTAAGGAGGGCACATATTGCATGGAGCACTGGGTGTAGTGCATAAACAATGAATCTTGGAACACTGAAAAAATTAAATTTAAAAAAGATATCACATTAAAAAAAAGAAAACACTGAAATGTATACAAAATGAAAAGGAAGAAATAAAACTATCTTTATTGACAGATAGCAAGATTGACTATGCAAAAAGTAATCCCCAAGAATCTGGAATTAGTAAGTAAATACAGGAAGGCTGAAGGATAAAAGGTTATTATACATAGGCAATTGATTTCCTATATGCCAGCAATAAACAATTGGAATTTTAAAATATGTTATTTGTAATAGCACTAAAAAAATGGAATACCTTGGTATAAATCTAAGAAAATACACACAAGATCTGTAGGAAGAAACTACAAAACACTAGTGACAAGAGTGAGAAAGGTCCAGATAAATGGAAAGATAGTCCACGTTCATGAGTTAGCAGACTCAATATTGTTAAGATGTTAATTCTTCCCAATTTGATCTATATATACCCATGCAATTCCAATAAAAATATTAGCAACCTATTTAGATATCAACAAGCTGACTCTAAAGTTTATATCAAGAGGAAAAAGCCCAGAATAGCCACCACAATCTGAAGGAAATTAAAGTTGGAGGACTCACTACCCAACTTCAAGACTTACTATAAACCAACATTAATCAAGAAAGTTTAGCATTGGTGAAAGAATAGACACATAGATCAATGGAGATACCATAAATATGTAAACATTGTCTAATGATCTTTGACAAAGGAGTAAAAAAAATTCACTAGAGAAAGAAGAAAGGATAGTATTTTCAGCAAATGGTGCTAGAACAATTAGGTGTCCATACATACATAAAGGAACCTAGATATAGACCTTGCATTCTTCAAAACTTAAATAAAAATATATCACAGACTTATATGTTAAGTGTAAAACTATAAAACTTGTAGAAGAAATTATGGAAGAAAACCTATGTGATCTTGCATTTGATGATGAGTTAATGTATGATACAAAAAGTGCAATCCATGAAAGAAATAAATTGGTAAATTGGACTTTTAAGTTAAACACTTCTGGAAAACTCATATCTGATGAAGGACTTGTATCCAAAATAAACAAAGAACTTCTAAAACTCGACAACTAGGAAACAAAAAAGATCTGAACAGATAATACCTCACCAAAAAAGATATACAGATGGTAAATAAACATCTGAAGTGATACTTACCATCATTTGCCATCTGAGAAATGCATTTGAGAAACGACATCACTTGCCATTGAGAAAGACAACATTATACCCCTATTAGAATAGCTACCTTTTAACCCCTCTTGCCACAATGTCAATACCAATTGCTGGCAAGCATACAGAGGAAAAGAAAGTTTCATGCACTGCTTATGGGAATGCAAAGGGGTAGAACCATGTTGAAAGAGGGTCTGACAATTTTTAACAAAGCTAAATATTGTCTTATCTGGCAGTCCTGCCCCTAAGTACTTAACCAACTGATTTGAAAACTTATGTCCACACAAAAGCATGCCTATAAATGTTTATAGCAACTTCACTCATAATTGCTCAAAACTAGCAGCAACCAAAATATCCTTTAATATATGGTTATATAAGCAAACTGTGGAACATTGGATGAATTGCAAATGCATATTACTAAGTGAAAGAAACCAGTCTGCCCTCCTTAATATATGATATCCTGCAAAAGGCAAAATAGTAAAGATGATACACATGACGAGTTTCCAGGAGCTTTTGGGTAGGTGGGCTGAACTGGTGAAGAACAGGAGATATTTTAAAGTGCTGAAACTACCGTGTGTGATACTGAAATGGCCAACACATGACAATGAATTTGTCCAAACTCAGAGAACTTTACCACAAAAAGAAAGAACCATAATATACACTAATTTAAAAAAAATCATTCAAAAGTTCAGGAGATTTCAGGATAAAATGTGGAATGTCATGATGACTCTAACCATAGTGGAAATGTACAAAACAAACAAACAAACAAACAAACAAAAAAGAAACATATGAAACAATATCTCTGAAGAGGGAGAGGAGAAGGTACTGACCTAAGTAACTTTGGGAATGAGTAGAGTCTGTAAAAAGTTAAGGCAAAGGAACTGTGCGTAAGAACTGTACTCTAGTTGATAAATTTCTTTCCCAATGCATCAACAATTCCGAAGCCACTGTACCTGTATACTGCAATTGAACAATCAAGTAAAGGGACAGTATGTGGTGGAAGCCAAATTTCTTACTGTTGGAGTAAAACATTACAAATTAGCAAGGGAAGAAGTCTAGAATAATCCACATGATGATGGATTAGAATTATGGACATGAGTATGAACATATGCTTAGCTTAGGATAGATACAGATGATCACATATTGAAAAAACTGCATGTGTATATGAGATATGTGTATAGACACAGATTAGCATAGATGCATATATTTCCTTGCTTTGATAGCTCTGAGGGCCTAGAGGTCATGACACAGCAGTAGCAACAAGGGGACCTCGTGCCTAAATCTGCGTTTCTAAATCCATTCTCCAATATAGGGAACAAGGGCTTGCTGGACAAATGACAGATGCTAGGATAAAGATACAAGATGAGCCTGGAACATCTCATCATGTTAGAATATAAAACAGTGCTAAAAATAAAACTCCCACCATGATAAGGAAGCTGGAGATACTGTCACAACCAGAGGAGGTATGGACAAATGATCATCAAATGTTATGTGATATCTTGGATGGGACTGTGGAACACAAAAACAACATTAGAGAAAGACTAGGGAAATCTGAACAAACTATGGATTTTAATGAATGACAATGTATCAATATAGCTTCATTAAATGTGATAAAATATACCAAAAACTAAACTAAACTATTAATAATAAAATAAAATATTAGTGATAAAGGTAACATGGTATAAGGTGTATGGGAAGTCTCTCTGCTATATTCAAAATTTTTCCTGTAGATCTAAAAACACAGTGATTAAAAATAAAAATAACAGGTGTACCTGGTTGGCCCAGTCAGTGGAGCACACAGCTCCTGATCTCGGGGTTGGGAGTTTGAGTCCCACATTGGGTGTAGAGATTACTTAAAAAAATCTTAAAAAAAAAAATAAAAAATAATAATTAGAAAAAATTACAGGAGGGAGAAGGTATATCTCATGGAGCAAAAGTCCAAATGGAGTAGAATGGGATCAAAGAGTAAAGATGGAGGTTCTGATCTTGTACAGGAAGAAACACACCTCAGACAAACGGTCAGTAAAGAGGAAGCAATGATGGCTGAATTAATGCAGCTTGTCATCTCCTTGGTGAACTATCATGCAAGCAAACTTCCAAGATCCAATGGAGACTGAGGAATGGAGAGGAGAGTTGTCATTTTGGAATTGTAATAGCGCAGAGGAGAGTTAAACCAAGTGTCAAGGACAAAAAAGCGTGGGTGTCTCGCACCATGTGGTCAGTTAGGATTAGAGATCATGAATTCGTGGCTTTAACCACTGAGGTTTGTTCTTCAGTCTAGGGGTCTGGCTCTTCCACTATAAAAGACAAATAGTCCTACTGATCTAGAAGATAAGTGTACCACGGAGACAGTTTTCAAAGCCTGGGCACAACACAGTTACAGACTTGGTGAAATGTACTGAGGTGATCAACCATGGGGCTTGGGTTTGATATGTAAGAAAATTACAGAACTACGGAATGACAGACTCCAGAGAAATGGAAAGATAAAGGGGCTATCAGGTAAAATTCAAGTGCAAGTAAGGATGTGAGAAAAGATGTAGGAGGGAGAAATACATTTTCACTCACGGCAAAGACCATAGGATAACATGAAAAAGAACATTAGAAAGATCTGTGTCCTGGGGCACCTGGGGGACTCAGTCAGTTAAGCAGGTGCCTTTGGCTCAGGTCATGATCTCAGGGTCCTGGGGTCGAGCCCCGTGTCGGGCTCCCGGCTCAGCGGGGAGTCTGCTTTTCCCTCTGCCCCCGCCCCTGCTCCTATTCTGTCTGGCTCTCTCTCAAATAAATAAGTATAATCTTAAAAAAAAAAAAAAGGAAAGAATGAACTGTGTCCTTATTAAGAATAATAGAATTGTTCTTTACTGGGTTAAACAAAGAAAGAAAAAAGAAAAAGAACCGGAAGTCCCCCTGTATTGGTAAAGATCAGACCACAACACTTTTCATATCAGACATGCCAAGTCTTTATTAAAGGCTTGAAAGCAAAATGTGTATCTTCACTCTTCATTGACTGGGCAGTAAAAAGATCTGTGTTTTACGTAAAAACACCCAGAAGAAAAGAGTTAGCCATTGCCTGGCTCTACTACTCATTGTCTCTTAATTCCTTACCTGGGAGCATTTTATCCCCCCCGCCCCCCGTTTCAGATTTCAGATAGATAAAATAACTTTGTTTTTAGGAATACTGGAAGAATTAGTGATATGATTTGTCTAATGGGTTTCAAACTCAATGTTCTTTGAATACCCCTTTCTTGAAGGAGCATCCTATAGCACTTTCCTCATCCCACGTCTCCTCCTCACTGATTTTGTGCCCTTTGAGTGAAGTAAGTGCTGCTCTAAGCCTCTTTTCTTATCATTAAAATGAGGATAAGAGTAGTGCTGCTTTGCTGGATTGTGATGAGGACTGCATGAGATAATGCATGGGAAGGCTTGGCTCTTTGCCTGGCACATGGAAAGCAGTCACGAATATTAGTTGTGATGATAATGACAGTGATGGTGATGATCAAGATGACAGTTTTGTGGCTATATCCTTCAACTTTTCTGCCTTCAAAAAGATTTATAACCACTGGAAGGAACTTTCCATCCCGCTAGTCTGTGTCCGTTCACTTCCTCTTTAATTAAAATCTAAGATCTTCATCCCAGTCATTGAGGGTCACCCAACCTTCTTCCTAGTGTGGTTTCTCGAATTCTTCATCTCTCTTACCCTTCCTGCTTCCCATGTCCCAGGGAACTTTTGAATTCCTGTCTGCTTTCTTAGTCCCTTTACTCAGATGGCAGTTCAAGACCACGTTTACTTGAATAATTAATATTCGTTCACATACTTCCGGGCCCAATTTCTCCTAGACATTATGTTGGGGGCTTCATTACCCCAAAACCCATGGATTGCTAGCATTATTATGCCTATTTTATAAATGGGAGACCAGAAGCTCTCAAAACAATATGTGGAAATAACCAAAGATGACTAGTGTGTGAAGAGCTGAGACTTAAAATCAAACCCAGTGCTTTACCTACAAGGTTATATTGTCAGTCCTTATATGCTTAGAAAGGATTTCCCCTACTGACATATTAATTCTAGTTACATTAATGTATTTCCATTTTAAAATTATTTAAATAGCTTTAAATTAAGTCTCGTCTCCCCAGGAGATTTTATCTGTTTCTGCCAAGATTCATTTTCTTCCAAAGATTCTGCTATTCCATTAATTTTTGCCAACGTCATTGACATCCATGTTGTTGCTAAGGCCAATGAGTCATTTTTAGCATTTATCAAGTCGTAGCTCTCAAATGACATTTCTTCTTAAACTATAATTCTTTCTTATTTTGCTTTTAATAATGTCCTAATTTCACTGTTACCTCCTGGCATTTTTGATGGTCCCTATTTCTCTGTTCATGGTTGTTTTTTAAAGATTTTATTTATTTATTTTAGTTATCATTTGCTGGAATGTTCTCATTCATTTTATAGAATTGGGAAGTAAATACATTTAAATTCTAAAGCCCTGGATTTAGAATGTAAGATGAAAGAATTTTGTCTATTACACATTCCTAAGGAAATTGCTTTATTTTAGAGAGAGAAGGGAGAAAGAGAGAGAGAGAGAGAGAGAACACGAGTGGGAGGAGTAGAGGGAGAGAGAATCCCAAACATACTCCACACAGAGCATGAAGTCTGATGCGAGCCTCAATCCCAGGACCCTGAGATCATGACCTGAACCGAAACCAAGAGTCGGATGATTAACCAACTATGCCACCCAGGTGCCCCTCTCCCTTCATGTTTTATGTGTAAATATTTATAGATTTTATCCTAGGCCATTTTTTCCCCTTCACCGTCCACTCCCCCTAGGAGATCACATTCCCTTTCATGGCTTTGATCATTTTCCATAAGCAGGTGACTACCAACTACATTTGAGATCCATATACCCAGCTGCACAGTGACCAGCTCCACACAAATGTTCCCCAGGTATGTAGATTAAAAAATGCTAAACTGAACTCATCAACTCTCCTCCCTAACTACACAACATGCTTTTCTTATTTTTTCCTCATTTTAGTGACTACTGCACTACTGTTTATTCAATTAGGAATGCAGATGTCATCTTGCACTTTTCTCTCACTTACATGCATATCTAATCCGGTTCATTTTACCTTTTAAATGTATAGAGAACCCAGTCATTCCTATCCCACCCAAATTGCTGAAAAAGCTTGCCTCATTCTTGTCTCAGTGATAGAGACAATTCTTTATCCACTCAGATGTCTCAATTCCATTCAGTGATAGACCAATGGCTAGACATTAGAAGTAAGATATTCCATAATTTGGGTAGATATTTTCACTTCCTTTTATACCTCTCAACTATATTTTGAAAATGTGCTCATTTTTGTTTATGCTTGACATAAATTCCATGATGAAAAAACACTACGTGTCTTATTTACAATTTCAGTCCTGCACGGGTGAGTATAGTGCACTGAACACTTGACAAAAATGGGTTAGATAAATGGATAAATGTGGTTCAACAACTGCATAAAAATTAGCATGATGGAAAATTTCCTAATTCTGCTTCTTAAGAATGCTTAAGAATTTTGGATTCCAGAAGATTTTAATGAAGGTAGAAGACCAAAAATCAATACCACTCTCTGGTATAAGATTTATAGATGTGTACTTATCAAAGGGAAAATGGAATGCAATACTGAGAAGAACTGATGTATTAATGTACCAGACATAGGGGCAGGACATGGTGTGGGGAGAATGGGCTCATCTTCTATACCACTGTTGGTAATACTAATGATGTTACATCTAAAAAACTATGTGACTACATTCCTTCACTGAGCATTTATACCTTCCATATTCTGGGTGTTGGGCTCGGTGGGTGTCCTTCAAGGGTTCATAGTTCTGTGGAAGAGGCATATTTTAATCCAACAATTTCACTTCAATTTATTATGGAGTTTATGATGATACTAATTTAAAATTTGGCTTTCTGCCATCATTCATTAATTCACTCAAAAAGATTTAAATGAGCCCCATTGGTATCTTGGGAGTTTACAGTCTAATAAGTAATTACTATATGTTGTGATTGGTGCTGTGACAGAATTATGGCAGGAGATAAACTTCTGTACTGTTTCCTCAAAGGTTTCCTTGAGAAGGCATTTTGGGGAAATTTTCAACGACTGACAGGAATTAACAAAATGGAAGAAAAGAAAGGATACTCCAGGTAAGTGGCGGTAATAGAGGGTACAAAGGCATAGAAGAGAAAGCAGGGTCTATCTGGAAACTATAACTTGACACCTGGAGAATGGGGAAGATGGAAGAGATCTCAGGGGGAAGACAAGAAGAGGCAGTGGAGATGCAAGGAGAGAGCCAATCAGGCTGGTTCTCGAATGCTAGAGTAGCTATCAGTCCTTGTCCACAGTATTGAATCATAAAAATTCAGGGCATTTGGTGCAATTTTGTATCAGGAAGCTAATTATTGACCCTCCCCCTTACATATTAGAGTCAGAGCTGGTCACAGGTTCTGGGAAGAAGCAAAAGTGGTCAGCTGAATCTGGCAAAATGAAAATGATGGGCACAATATTTTTGGATTCAGTTCAGTGTTTGAATCTTTTACATCTGTGCTTCCAACTGAATCATTTTAGAATTGGTTCTCAGAACAAATTGAGCAGCTTATAGAATTTCCTTAGTTCAAGGACTTGTTGCTAAAGTGGAAACGAGTCAATTTTGAAGAGTGACCTATTGCATTTTGTGTGCTGGTAAATTTCTCTAACTAGAAATAATACAGAAAAAAAGCAACTGAGTGTTTCCTACTCCCTAATAAGTATCTGGAAGTAAAGCATTCATCATTCTCTTCGCATAGCAATACTTTAGCATTTGTACTATTTTTCTTCCAAGTAGACTGAAAACCTGATATTTATAAGTTCATCAATCCCATGTTATCATTTGCTGGAATGTTCTCATTCATTTTATAGAATTGGGAAGTAAATACATTTGAATTCTAAAGCCCTGGATTTAGAATGTAAGATCAAAGAATTTTGTCTATTACACATTCCTAAGGAAATTGCTTTATCATTTTTTTTTTTGCTTTCAGTACAAATTATGTGCGATATTATTAATAGCATTAATTGATATATTAGAGCCTGAATTCAGTATTGTGCTATCCAGATACAGGGCTTATTTGATTGGGTTTATTTTAATTTGTTTATCACTTCCAGCACTGGGCTGGCAGGACCATTTGAAAGTACATTTTAAAGGAAGAATTCACTTTCACTCTTAGCAACTCTCTCCATTGCCAATGTATTCCTTGAGCATCCTTCCTCTGAGATTTATCTTCTTTGCACCTCGAAGGGGAACAGAATATGCGACTCCAAAATATGTCCCTAGCATAATGATTTTGCTAGGCTGATTATTATGTTAGGCTGATTATTTTTAGGCAATAGCAGGTATAAGAAGAGCTTTGACTATTGAGTTGAAGTTACCTTTTTATAAGAGACCTTTACATCTAGAAGGGAAATATTCATTTGTAAGGGTATCACCCTTACCCCAAGAAAAGAAAAATGACTAGATCTCTCAGAAACTCTTATCAATGGGAAAGGCAAAGACCTAAATCTTCATGACAACCTTCCCCTTGTTTGCTGTGCTTTTCCTGATAACCTCCCATAACTCCCATAGCCCATCTTCTTTGGGCTCTAGCTGGAGATGGTCTTTAAGGTGGTGGTTTGAACCATTTTAGGCAGTTACTCAGTTTTCCTGGTCTCTCCCATGCATACAGGCGGTATAAATGTTACTAAATTTCTGTTTGTTTTTCTCCTGTTAATCTGTTTTTTATTAAAGGGGGTCTCGGCCAACAACCTAGAAGGGTAAAGGGAAAATTATTTGTCCTCCCCTACAACCTGATGCCTCTTGGATAGGGAGAACCATTGGAGCTGCCCATGAAACCTTGCCCCACTTGGAAAGTCACTCACCACATATATGTGGTGTCAATCACTCACCACATAAATTTTATTATGTCAGCAACTCTGTATTCATTTGTGAATAAAAACAGTTTTGCTTTCTATTTCAGGAGACATACATTGAAACAGCTTTGGGAGAGTCATTCTAATCCATCTTTTTAACTCAATAAGTATGCATGTGGTGCCTACCAAATACAGGGAAGAAAATGCAAGGGCATTTTTGTTGTAATATTTATCTCCTTCTCTTACAGCCTCAGCATGGAAAGTTAAGTCTACTGGAAGTGTCCCTTCATCTTCCTTCTAAAATTCATCAGAGGAGCCAGTTCTATCTGCTCGGATAGCTTGTTCAGCCATATACACCGTTGAGCAATGACCAGGGAAGATATTTCCCTCCTAAATCTGGGTCGGGTCACAGCTAGCTACCATTTCTTGCTCATATCCAGACTATTTGGGAGCTGTCTATTCAGTAGTACAGGATCCAGTCTCCTTCTCTTCATGGTTTTTTTTTTTTTTTTTCTCTTCATGGTTTTAAAAGTCACCATACCCATGTGCATCAGTTGGCCAAAGGAGAAAGAACATGAAGATATGAGGGGTGCCTGGGTGGCTAAGTGGGTTAAAGCCTCTGCCTTCAGCTCAGGTCATGACCTCAGTTTCCTGGGATCAAGCCCCACATTGGACTCCCCACTCAGCAGGGAGCCTGCTTCCCCCTCTTTCTCTGCTGGCCTACTCGTGATCCCTCTCTGTCAAATAAATAAAATCTTAAAAAAAAAAAAATAACATGAAGATATGAGAAAGCCTTTGTGGGGCTAGAAGGCCTCAACCACTTCTGCCCATATTCCATTAGTTAAAAATAGGTAAGTCAGAACTCGTTTGTGTAGCCCCATTTAACTTCAAGGGAGGCCGGGCAATGTAGCCTAGCAAATGCCTAGGAAAAACAGAAAACAGGATTGATGAATATTTTGCCCATCTCTGCCAAACCCCACTCATCTGCTCTCAGCAGCTGGGTGGCAGTGGGCTGAAAATCAGGTCCCGATTGTCTGGTGGGAACACACTGGTCAGTAAGGCTGTCCTTGGCTCCCCTCCTTTGGGGCAGTGAGAGTCTGCTTTATAAAGACCTATGCTGTCCTGGGAATATTCACTTTCTTTGTACTTACCAACTATCTTCTCTGAGCAAGAGAACTGAGATAGAAGCACAGTACAGAACATCTAAGCCCATTTGATAGAGCCTTCATTTCTCGGTCAATTATTCTATTTGGGACACACAGTAGCCATGTGTCTCCTTTTTTTTCCCCCTTCAGCTTTACTGAAGTATAATCAACAAATAAAATAGTATAGATTTAAGGTATATAACACAACAGTTTGATATGCATCTACATGATGAAATGATTATCACAATCAAGTTAATTAACCCATCCATCACGCCACACAGTTAATCCTGTGTGTGTGTATGTGTGTGTGTGACGACAATACTTTCAGATATAGTCTCTTTGCAAATGTCAAGTATACAATAGGGTATTATTAACTATAGTTACCATGCTGTACATTAAATCCCCAGAACTTATTTATCCAATAACTGAACGTTTAGACCATGTGACCAACATCTGTCCATTTTCCCCACACCTACCTCCTGACAAACTATCAACACCATTCTGTTTTCTGTTTCTGAGTTTGATATTTTATTTTTTAGATTCCATGTATAAGTGACACCACACAGTATTTGTCTTTCTCTGTCTGGCTCTTTTCACTTAACATAATTATCTTCCAGTTTCATCCATATTATTGCAAATAGCGGGATATCCTTGTTTCTTATGGATGAATAATATTCATATCTATCTATCTACCTATCCATCACATTTTCTTTATTCATTCATCTGTGGGCAGACAGATACTGAGGTTGTTTCCATATTAATGCTCCACTAAACATGAAAGTGTTTCTTCAAGAAACTGATTTCAATTCCTTTGTGTAGGTATCTAAAGTGAGATTACTGGATCATATGGTAGTTTGATGTTTAACTTTTTGAAGAATCTTCTTAGGGAGGAAGAATTTTCTCTGCCCTTCAAGGTCCTTCTAAGGACTTGAAGATCAAATTGACATAAGGTAGATTAACAAGAGAAAGGCAAATTTAATAGCTTATGTAAGGGGAATCCACAGAGACACAGAAATTCCAAAGACAGTTCTAGGGTATGATGCTTCTATAAAGCCAAGGAGAGAGGAAGGGGTCTGAAAACACAAAGGGGAGAAAGACCAGTAGCAAGAAGGTGAGAGGAGATGTTTGGAAAACAAGGGTTCCTTTCTTATGTATATAAGGGTTTTTTTAGGTAAAGAGGAATCTCTTAATAGCTCTCCTCCTGGTACAATTAGGCAAGGGATGGGAAGGTAAAGAGCTTTTTCTGAAGCTGCTGGGTTTTGATTGCTTTTAACTCAAAATGATGTTCATACCAAAGTAACCCAACTTGGGGCTGTCTGCCCTTGGCCCCTACAGCCTCCATACTGTTTTCCACAGTAGCTGTTCCTATCTTCATTCCCACCAATAGGGCACAAGAGTTCATTTTTTTTCCACATCCTCATGGGCAAACACTTCTCTGTTGTCTTTTTTAAAAAGCTATCCTAACAGGTGTGAGGTGATGTCTCATCTGGGATTTAATTTGCATTTCCCTGATGTTGAGTGATATTGAGCAGCTTTTCATGCGTCTGTTGTCCATTTGTATGTCTTCTTCGGAAAGATGTCTATTCATGTCCGTTGCCCATTTTTAATAGGATTGTTTCATGTAGTTGCTGCTGCTCTCTAATTTATTTACCATTGTCCATATAACTCCAGGTGAGGAAGTGAAGAGAGGAGAGTAGTAAGTACTCACTACACATAAAGGCATTTTTCTAGCTGCTTCGTGTACATTATTCTGTTTAGGTCCCACAGCAATCTTATACTTAAGTACTATCCTCAGTTTTTAGACATTGAAGTGATCCTTAGAAGCTTTAAATAAGTAGCTTAAGGTTATGTAGATAGTAAACAGAAAAGGCAAGATTTTAATCCAGATTGTTCTGATTTCTGTGTTTGTGTTTTATCCAACCATCTTATTACAGCTTCTATCATCCCACCTCATTCACCAAGCCTTCACGAAAGACATCATTTGACATCTCTCTCTCACGAACTAGACATCTGATGCATATTTATTGAGAAATGCCTAGGGCAAGTGACTTTTTTTTTTAAGTTTTTTTATTTATTTGACAGAGAGAGACACAGCGAGAGAGGGAACACAAGCAGGGGGAGTGGGAGAGGGAGAAGCAGGCTTCCCGCAGAGCAGGGAGCCGGATGTGGGGCTCGGGACTCAATCGCAGGACCCCAGGATCATGACCTGAGTTAAAGGCAGACGCTTAATGACTGAACCACCCAGGTGCCCCTGGGTGACTTCTTTTGGTATATCAGTGTTGATTAAACTTGTGAAATTTTTTATTCTTTTTCCTTTCTCTGTTTGTCTTTTCTCCTCTCATCAGTCTTCTTCCTTTGCAGAAATTTTCATTTTTTTTTCCAGGTAATTATCTGTGTTGAATTGCTCTTGGTCATATGATCATTTCCTTATTTCTTTAACAAGTATTTTTTGAAAGAGTCTACTGTACATAGGTATTCTGCTACATATAGGAGAGGGCTAGGGTATATAAAGATGATTTTGTCCTGATTATTTATTCATGAAAGATTCTCCATCTTCTTTGGAAAAAGATACTCCAATTCTTAAAAGATAAAGGATTATATGCCCTTATAATAGAACTACAGTTCACAAAAGTGTTGATTTTGCATCTTCTGTATACTGCAAAAGAGTGAGTTGCTTAGGAATGCATATTAATAGTAGTCTGAAGGTTTTTGGTATTTGCATGAAATTCTGATTTATATTATGCCCAAGGCATGTTGAGTGCTTTTCCACTTTTTTTTTTGCACCCCCTCACACTTTTTGGGGATTTACTGTTTGTTCACATTGAACGACTGTATTTACATCTCTGGCATTTGAAATCTGAACAATATCCTTTCACTACTTTAGAGAACATTTCTGATCATGGCTATCCACTTCATAAGATGTGAACTTGGCCATGGTTTCCTATGGTCAGAACCTGGTACTTCACCAATCTTCCCTTTCTATAACAATACATTGTTCTCCACCTGTTTTGCATGTAAAGAGGCCACACTGCTGAGTCAATTAAACAGAAGTTTATGGTGCTACTTTCAACTTTACTATTGACTAGTTGTATGACTAGCTACAATTTAGCTACTTGACCTCTTTGGACCTTTGTTTCCTGAGCAATTAATACAAATTGGAAATTCCATTCTTCGTTCTGGACTGTTCCACCCAGGAATTTTCACTAGTTTCTCTCTGAGTTTATTAAAAGTTTAAGTATGTGGATGTTTTGAAATTCACCAAAGCCGAAAATCTTAAGTATATTTACCATTTTCAATGGGGCAGAATGCTGTGATGAAATGCTCACTGTGTAGGGAATGGGGAAACCACATTGAGGACTTGCTTTAGTGAAGTCTTTGGGTGCATCACTCAACCTCCCGGGCTCAGTTTTCATCTGTTTAAATAAAGGAAATAAACTGGAGGCTCTCCAGATCTTCAGAATTCAGATGCTTTGAGATATAATATCAATTTAAGTTGTTGAAATTGACAAGACAGGATACCAACTCCTACCTGAATTGGTCACTTCTCTCCATGTAAAAGAGATGCAAGTAAACTCTCATAATTTTTTTTTAATTAGAAACAGTTAGGTGAGCATTTATCTGTAATATGGAATAAAAGGCAGACATTTTTGCTGTTCTTTTCTCAAATCTCATGATTTTCCTGAACTGGATCTAAATAGATAAAGCATACTGATATTAGTATATTTAAGCAAATCTGAACTATGCAAATACAAATTGAAAGAAAAATAGATGATGTTGGAAATATTTTTTCTCACTTAAAAAGCATTTCCTTTAATTCATTATACATAAAGGGGTTCCTTGTTTTGTCAGAGATTTTTGGGAAGGACCAAATTTTAAACCAAGGATGAAAACATAATTTTCTTTAAAAAACATGCTAATTCCTATTCAGAGTCTTATAGATGTTTTATCATTGATATCAACCCAGACAAGACTAAATTTCTCTCAAAAGAAAACATTTTTAGGGACCCCTGGGTGGCTCAGGTGGTTGAGCAGCTGCCTTTGGCTCAGGTCATGATCCCAGGGTCTTGGGATCGAGTGCCGCATCGGGCTCCTTGCTCTGCAGGGAGCCTGCTCCTCTCTCTGCCTCTGTCTGCCTCTCTGCCTGCTTGTGTTCTCTCTCTGTTAAATGAATAAATAAAAAAAATCTTTAAAAAAAAAAAAGAAAGCATTTTTAATAAACTTGAAGGTTGCCAAAAGGTTTGTTCATGAATCCTCTTGCATTAACAATCCATACAGGTTACACAGGAGCAATCTTCAACAGTGTAGTGACATGATGTGAATGATTAGCTCCCCCTGGAGTGAAGTAGTGATGCTATTTCAAAGGGTGCTTAAGGGTCACCTGGGAAACTTCTATGTATAATACGCCTAATGAGAAATTTATAATATTTTCCAAGAAAATTTCTAGATTTGCATCACTCTGTTTAAAAGAGAAAGACTATAAATCAAAAAGAAGGGGGGTGATTGAGTTAGGGTAATTTCCACACACTATAACCCAAACTGGTAAAGAGATATCACAATTAATCATCCTTATAAGGTTATAAGAGTGCCTACTGCTACCCTAACTACAAGTGTGCTACACACAATGAATTCTGTAACACCTGGATACAGGGAATATAAAACAGTAAAGTAAGTTCATTCTCATGTGGCAATATCAATTCTCAGATCCAGAAAAGAGTAAGGTCTTTTCATGTGCTCCCTCTTACATTTTGCATTCTTCTCCTCTTTGTATTCCCTTTTCTCACCGCTCCCCAACCCCTAGCTATTAAGTTTTCCTGTTCCACCTGTTTCCAGGGTCCAGTGGCCTCATACTCTTCTCCTTGTCCAAATATATTTTAAAGAAAGTCTCTGAAAATAATTTTTCCCCCTGGGATATAGCAGCAACTTAGAGTATTGCCATGCCCAGGAGATTTGCATTTTAACAGGGATCAAATGCTTGGGGCTAAGAAATGAAACTCTTACTATGTAATTTCAGGCATCAGTAAGCAGATGGGACATTTATTTGGGTGGCCTGAGGGATTTTCCTGAGCTTCTGGAGCTACATGGGTCTTCTCCAATTTAATCTAGGTAGAAAGTTATTCTGGACACTGCTAATATTATCATCCTCTGCATCTTGTTTTGGATTGTACATGTCATAAAATTCAGCAAACTCACTTTCCAGTTGCATCTATGAAGACCTGGGAAATATAAGTTTCCATGTTACTTATTCTACATCTTTCTTCCCCAGAGCAATTTAGATGTTTCAGTGCTGACTGACTGATTTTCATCTAGTTCCTCTACTATCCTTAAATGGAAGAATCAAGTTTGGGCAGAGAGAAACATAAACTTGAGAGGGAGATGAAGAGGGAGAGTAATAACCTACAAAATATATATATATGATCAGGCATATATCATATACATATATATACATATATATGTATATATATATATATGATCGGGCAAGGTAGAGAATGAAGAACATTATCTTGACCCCTCAGGCTGATTTCCAGGTACCATTTGGTTAGTGTAGGCTATGTCACTAAGGTAGTGGATTCTTTGAATCAGATAATGGTCTCTATATGCCATTTTTCTGTTTCTCGTATAGATAATAGATAATAACTTTATAGTCATGCTCCCTAGAGCATAGTTAAATTAATAACACTGAGATTGCCTTCAGGAGATCTTCTGTGGCAAGTCAAGATACAGAGCATCTCAGGACACACCATCAAAGTACTGAAAAAAAAAAAAGGCAAGCAAGCAAGCATGGCAACATCAAGGTAGCTAATTCAAAAGAACCAGTTGCATGACTACCATTGCTAATCTGATCATTGGGACTATCTTCATGATTTTGTAACCATAATCAGTTCTACTGCGTATGGATCAGAATCAATGTGATTATAATTTCTGAAATCAACACATCTTTATTTATTTTTTTAAAGATTTTTATTTATTTATTTATTTGAGAGACAGAGAAAGTGAGAGAGAGCATGAGAGGAGAGAAGGTTAGAGGAAGAAGCAGACTCCCCGTGGAGCTGGGAGCCCGATGTGGGACTCGATCCCAGGACTTCGGGACCATGACCTGAGCCGAAGGCAGTTGCTTAACCAACTGAGCTACCCAGGTGCCCAAACACATCTTTAATCCGCCTCATTTTACAGGTATTTTTTGAGTGACCATAGTTCTATTCACTGTGACCCCCTACCTACCTTTCTAAGTTAAACATCTTCATTCTGGGTTATATTGTAGATTACCCTGGTCTTCATATCTTCTGAGTCCCCCATTGTAATAGATTCTACACGACAGATACCAGTTTAATGGAAAAGCTACATTTTTCATTTGAGCCATGTGTTGTATTATTTCCCCAAATCTGGTATACTTCCTGAAAGATGAAGACAAAATTCTTCAGATTATCCCTTCTCAGTCTACGGGCCACCTCTATCTTTTCAACCTCCTTTCTCATGAATCTTGTGTATTAATCCTCCACTCTGCCCTAAGTTTTTACCCATTCTTCTCCAAATTCCCCCCCAAATATTCTTACTTCACTGTCCCTTTGTTCACTGATCACTACTCCAGGGATTTCTTCCTACCCATGTATTTTAATTATTCAATACGGAACTCAAGTCATGCCTCTTCTAAGAAATTTTCTCAGCCTAACTCTCAAATATTTTTTCTTCTTTGGAAACTCTTATCTACTGTTTTCTTTATTACTCAAATGGCAATTAATCAAGCACTACCTTGTGATAGTATATTCATATTTGCCTAAGACTATTTGCCTTTCTTTTAACTATGTCTTATAATTTATGCACTTTGTCCCTATAGGTCACAGAGCAGGGATTCACATACAAGAGATGTTCAATAAATATTTTTTGATAGAGATGATTCATTAAATATGACCATATTAAATCCATTTATTTTTGAAGAGTAGGGATATGTTATTTATTAGAATATGCTGAGTGTTTTATGCAACTCCTTTCAAAGATTCATAAGTTTGTTCTTTTCTAATTTAATGCAGGGGGTATCTGTTGATGACACAGCTGGGTCTTCAAAAATCCTTCATTATAGAGAAAACTGGTAGGAAACTTTGAAACTGCATATAAGGATGACTTGAGCTTTTTATTTAGTTCCATTAGCATATAGATATTGGATTGGTGTCATGAAATAATTGGGGACCTACATTGGTAAGTTGAATTTTCTAGTTTTTTTTTTAATTTTTTATTTTTTTAATAAAATGAACGGTAATTAGAGTATCTTCCTTAGAAGTTTATGCAATTTAACATAAATCAAACAAGGTGAGGGTTTTACCCCTGAAGAAATATTTGGCAATATCTGGAGACATTTTTATTTGTCAAACCGGAGGAAGGGAGATGGCTACTGGCATCTAGTGGGCAGAAAACATGGGGACTCCTACGCATCTCACAATGCAGAGGGCAGCCTCACTTCAAACAATTATCTGCCTTAAAGTGTCAATAGTGCTGAGGTTGAGAAAGTCTGATATAGATAATGGGTTTGGAGTGCTTATAGTGTTTACTACACATTTAGGTATTCAATGAATGTTAAATATTATCATTATTTCATATTATTACAGGATGGTATATTTGATCTCTCCAATAAAACTATAAGATACTGAGGTTAAGAAATTGCTTCTTTAATTATTATTATATTCGGGTCTCTGTCAGAGAGACCTGACATTGTGTGACAATATGTACAGACATTCTACACATTACAAACCACATGAAATGTGCTATTGAATGTATTTGATAAAGGAAAAAATACAGAAGGCTGCCTATCATTTACTTAAACCTTAAAAATGCTTCAATCAACAGAATAATTTATGAGTATTAAAGGAATAGTATTAAGTGGTAACACATATCATATGTTAAGTTCACTCAGGGATATTTTAAAATTCAAACTTTGGTCCACTCTCCCAGTTTCTGCTGGGTGCCTGTAGGTTCTACTTGATAATAGTGCTACTGAAAGTACCTCTCAAAATAAGCCTTGTGAAGCAGAAAATTCCTCTGAGAGATCTTACAACATCTCTACTGAATCATTTCCCATAGTGTACACACATGCTCTTATTTCTCCTTAAAAAATACTCTTGTCCTTCCTTTGCTCTGCTAGTTACTACCTTATTTCTTTGCCTCCTGTTGCAGCAATCCCCCCTTCCCTCAGAAACATGGTTTACACCGATGGTCTGTAATTCTCCTGGCATTGTCTCCTAAAGTTGGCTTTCCCCCACACCTTTCCACAGAACTTCAAGCTAAGGTCATCAGTCACTTCCATGGTTCAAATCCAGTGTCATCTCTCAGCTCCCATCTTCCCTACCAATTCAATAGCACTCTACCCAGGAAACCATTCCATCTTACTCACTGAAATGTTTTTCTTGTCTTATACAATGCTACCATTTTCTAGTTTTCCTCCCACCTACCTGGCAATTCTATTTCAGTATTATTTGCTCCTATCCCCTCTCTTCCCTGATCTTTAATGTTGGCAGGTGTCAGGGCTAATCTTTGCTCCCCTTCTATTTTCTGTTGACACTCATTTCCTTGTGGGATCCCTCCAGGTTCATGTTTAATAACAACTATTTGTAAAGATGCTCAAGTTCATGTTTCAGTCTTCATCTCTTTTCTAAACTCAGCCTTGTAGAGCCAGCTACTATTGGATATTGGATTTGTTGTAGATATTGTTGGTGCTCTACCAATTCTTTCAGATCCCTTTGAGTATTTCTAGAGCTTATCTCCCTGCTTCTTTCTGCCTCGCATGTGAGGGCTCGCTAACACTGTCTTGGAGCTACAAGAGCCTCTCTGCCCACAGGCAGAGTGACGGAAATGACTGAATGTTCACATACCTGTTGGCTCTACCTTCCAAATTAACCCAGAATCTAAACATTTCTTTCAACTTCCTCGGCTGTCACCCAGGTTCAAACAAATAGTAGCTCTCACATACAAACTAAAACAGTTTATGAGTTGGTTGCCTTGCTTCTGCTTTGTATCTTCTAAAATCTATACTTATTCTCAAAACAGCGGCCTGAGAGAGGTGATTAAAACTTAAGACAGATCATGTCATCACATTTGAAACCCTTGCACAGGCTGCTCATATCATTCAGAATAAAAGTTCTTTCCGTGCCCACGAGACTCTCTGTTTGCCACCCCCCACACACTATATCCTTGATTTCATCTACTGCTTTTCTATTCCCGGTTTATTCTGGCCAGACACAATGCCATTCTTCCTACTCGTTAAGGGACCAGGTCTACATCCACCTTAATGTTTTTATACCAATTCTTCCTGCTGCCCAGACCACTCTCATCCGAGATATCGATGAGCTAACACCCTCGGACCTCATTCAAGTCTGAACTAGACTTACCCTGACAATCGTATTCAAGGACTATATTCCTTTTCTCGAATCTAGCCTCTCTCTTCACTATTATTCCTCTATATTTTCTTTTAGAGAACTTATCATTTTCCAACATACTGCACAATTTTATTGTTTATTCATTTTAGCAGCTGACTTTCCACCCACTCATACCCTTCATTAGAATATGAGGTAAGAGAAGGTAGCACTGAATGAAGTGTGTGGTACTCGTGTATAAAGTATGGTTTGTACTTGTACTCTCTTGAGATTTAAAATTTCCTGCCATCCAGTTGTGGTTGCACTGCTGGTCAACCTCTCATTCCTGTGGTAAGAAACAGAGAGTTAAATGGAGCCAAGTTGGATAGATTGGACTTGATAAGCTCTTCATTATTTTGTGTATGACAGATAAGATTATTATATAACCATTAACAAATAATGTATGAGGCACATAACCTACTATTATAGTGGTAGGAGTTTCACTGGATGTACACCCTAATAATCTACAAGTATTTACAGTATTTTTTTTTCCTGAAGGTGGTTGGTCTTATTGTTATGGGAGAGTCAACAGCAGATTGAGAGCCAGTTGACATGACTGAGAGGTGGCATAACTCAGGCAGAAAGAATAAACTGTCAATAAATATTTACTCACCTGATACTACCAATAGTATTCAACAAATACTATTCAAAAACAAGCATTCCATGAATAATAACTTACACATACAGTATAAGTGGAATTTTGAGTTATTTGTTGAGTAACTGGAAGCCAACCTTCATCTGCCCACCCTTATTCTTGGTGAACTCCTACTCATTTTCAAATCGTTCCACAGAACTGACCCTGCTGTAAAATCTTCCCAGCTACCTCTGCCCTTCCTGGCTCTGGGCATAATTAAGAACTTCCTCCTCTAATTCAACAGTATCTTGGAACCTCCCCCTTTTCACTCATAATTTATTGTATTGTAACTGTTGACTTTCCTGTGTCTTCCTCTTCCCTAATTCCTCCATCTCCACCCCCAACAAACCCACGAGCCTGTCTAGGCAGGGTCTCAGACTTCTTTGTCATTATAGCTTTAGCATTGTGCAAAAATAGGTGCCATATTGATTATATGACTGAACCAATACATATGCCATACTGAATTTCTATTTCTAGGATACGATGCTGACTTCCAAAACAGATTAGCTTCAGGCAATATGTTAGAGAGATGTATTTATTCTTCAAGAACTCAGTGAAGGTTTGGCATGTCGATAGTACCCAAATTTCTTCTGTGTAGAGGATCTCTAAAATAAAACTTACACAGTGTCAAAGCCTGTCAAAGGTCCTATTTTTTCTGGAAAATCCCCTCATTGCTTTCCTCATTCACTTCATTGCCAGCCCTTGAAGGAAGGATGGCTATCTAGAACACCTCAGTGATTCCTGCACGATGAAATGACAGGACAGCTAGAGGCAGAGTGAAGATTTAAGTTAAATGGGCCCCTGGCATCTTCCTTTTGATTGAAGTCGATGAAAACAGATTTGTTAAAATCTAACTTAGAATAAAACTGCCATAAAATGGTAAGAAAGAGGGACAACCCCCAACATACTCCATAAGTAATAATTATGGCATAAGATGTATGAGTATTTCTCCTGCAATTGGGATGTGTGTTCCAGAAGATGTATGCGTGAAGCTGGAAGATTCTCGAATCAGCTTGCTGGGATGCCAGTTTCTTTTCTCCCACTTACTAGCTGGTACCCTGGGCCATTTTTCATTTTTCTCTCCATGCCTTAGATTTCTCATTTGTAAAATGGGAGAAATATGGCACCTACCCCACATGGTCATAGTGAGGACGAAGTACTACTTCACTATTACCATCATCACTAAATTCAGGTGAATGTTTTGTTGGTGTTTGCAGAGTCAAACAATTCAAATTAACTTCCAAATGCTGATACATATTGTATATCCAATCTTACCTAAATGGTTATCATTTCCTTTTTTTCTTCTCTGAATAGTATCTCTATGTAGAGAAGGTTTAGTTACTTATATTTCTTTCCTCTCTTACCTGTGGAAATGGAGAACTTGAGAGTGCAATTATTAGAAATTTGTTCTCCATCTTCCATTTAATTCCCTTGGGTCATTTCTATGCTCTTTAGCTTTCCTAAATGTTTTGATGTCTGTGTGATGTTTTGGAAATAGAAAACCAAATGAGGGACCTCATGAATTAGGGTAGAGCCTGAGACATGAGGATAAGAAAAGAAAGGGAGGTGTACTTTCTCAAACTGCACTATTTACTTCCTTGATAAATTTGGTGTCTTTGTAGGATATTTTTCTACTTCTCCTTTTCCTAGTGTCTGGCTGATACAACTGAGTTGTTGCAAAGCTGTGATATCTGTCTTTTACTTCCACTCTACTCTTTATATTTTGCTCCCTGAAACACCCTTTTCCTCCTTTGAAACTGACAGCTGAATCAAATTCTTTCTGGAATTCAGGATGAAAGGCCGTTGCTTTTATAAAACTGTCTGATGATCACCATTGGAGTTTTTTCCCAGCCCATTAAAAAAACAGAGAGAAAGACAAGCAAAATTTAAAGATATAAGGAGGGATGGAAGAAAGAAAAGAGGGTGAGGGTGAGAGAGAGAAAGAGAGAGGGAGAGAGAGAGAGAGAGGGAGAGAGAGAACTATCTGTGATGAGAATCTGAAACAGGAATCAAGTAAGATTGATTGCCTAACTCAGTGGTGAGTCAAGGTGAGTAAAATTCTCCTGGTCGCTCGGTGTTTCTTCACAGAGGGCAGTTAACTCTTTCGAGTTAGCAGGAAGATGCTTTCTGGGAACAATTTAAAAGTTAAGGATTCAAGAATTAAGACTCTATTGTGATCCAGAACCTAGTGCTCCATCAGTCCACAGGGATTTGTATAATGTAGACTAAAGTGTTTGTGAATTCTTACACTACGCTACTCATTTAGGAGACAAAAAGATGTGTAAGACAACCACTCCAGTTAGGAATGTAAAAGCATACTGGTCATATAACATTGCTATCAAATATTAAAAGAATGAGATGTTCTAATAAAGGACGCTATATTATGTGGCAGATACAGTAAGTCTCCGGAAAGGTCAGATTGAGAAGAGCGAGGTGAGTGTGTGTCAGCCTCATCAAGGACAACACACTGGAATTTTCAAACACTGTTTACCTCTGTTCATTAAGCAACTATTTGCAGCATCTACCACAGCAAGGTACTGGGTCACATGCTTCATTTATATTACAGCTCATTCTCTTTAACCATTGTCTCTGATGTTTAGTTTGAAATGATGAAAAATACTGACCGAGGCTTTGAGTCTAGTCCATTTACAAATGCACCATTTACAAAATGTGTGTTCCTGGATTGGTCACTTCAGCTTTCAGTGATAGAGTTCCCACATTTGGAAATCTGCTTCATAAACGTCTTGTGAGCATAAATGAGATAAGTAGGCAAAGTGCACAGCACAATGTTTGGAAATTGGCTTTTCATAAATGTTAGTGATGATGAAAATGACAGGGAGGTCATCACCATCATCTTCATCATCATTAGAGGTAGCACTGTGTAGTGATTTGATAATGAAATATGGACCCAGGCGATGTGGTTCAAATTCCAATTCTGCTACTTTCTAGATATATGACCTTGCAGAAGATATTAATCTCTCTGTTCCTCACTTTGTTCATCTGTAAAATGAAAGTATCATGCCTCCTAGAATTTTTATGATTATAGTTTTGAACTTAATAAAGTTTAGGAATAGTACTTTGTTCACACTAATCATTTTAAAAATGTTTATTATATAAAAAAGTAGATAGCAAATTATTTCACTGAGTTCTGTCTATGAAAGTGGTAGACCATATGTGTTTTATGGTATGCCCTGCATTCAGGAAAGTCCACGTTACTTATGAGACACTTAACAAGTATTTGGTGAATGATAATGGTAATTACTATGCATATCATTTTTGATATTAATTATCATAAATCTTTTGACAGCAGTCTGTCAATGGTGCAAGTGTGGCCAGAATGATACTCTATGTACATTGTCTACACTTACAATCATTGTTTGGACTGTTCTGTAAAAGTCAGTTGAAAAATCACATGGCTCCTCATATTACACTAAATGCAACTTGATACCTTATTGACATCTGGTACGACCATGACACATACACACATATTACACCTGCACGTGTCTAGAAATTGTTTAAATAATTATAGGATACTAAACAGATGATTTTAAAATAATAATAATATCAAATTTATGTATTTACTTATGCCTATTAATTACAATTTTGTCTTGTTACCTTATAATAAATGATCACCGAACTTACAAGACAGTTTCAAAATTAGAGTTTAGAATAAAGGCCATTAATGACAAATGAACATGTGAACTTTACAGAAAATAGGGTCTATATATCTTTTATTTGTGGTACGATATTATTTTTTTAATTCTTTTTTGAACTACTGAGAAATCACCACTTCTCTAAATTACTTCAGATTATATACAGAGAGAGAGTTGAGCTGATGGAAGAAGAGGCATATAAATTTATATGGGTCTTCCCTCTGCGTGAGCACAACATATCTTTAAGATTGAGGACATGATAGGAGTGATGGCCAAACAGCACTTACAAACTTTAACAATCAAACTAATCCTTCTTAGCGAGAGGAGAAAATATAAAACATGAACTGTTACTTGACACAGAGAACCTGGGCCAAGAGATGAACAGGCCATAAAGTAAAGACATCTGTGTGTTCTATTGATTTGGCTACTTGTTT
The DNA here is from genome assembly GCA_028533885.1 of Nasua narica. Taxonomy (NCBI): domain Eukaryota; kingdom Metazoa; phylum Chordata; class Mammalia; order Carnivora; family Procyonidae; genus Nasua; species Nasua narica. The sequence goes on from CM052807.1 coordinate 6,362,079, forward strand.
ACTTTTGGAATTTGAGAAATAAGGGCATTGGCTTCAAGAAAAAGAGCTCTGGTCTCTGTACTACATTATAGATTAGTTTAAGTGGAGACCACCATATTAAGAATATCCTCTGGAAAACAGGTAAGTAAGCATTTTCAAACCCCAAGAGTGGTTCTATGTGCTTGCTCCCCAATCATACCCTGTGCCTAGAACAGTCTCTGACATATAACAGGGAGTTGGGAATTATTGTAGAATGTCTCAAGTCTTTCTTACACAGGTTTTCTAAACTTGAGACATTCAACGAATAAATACTTAGATTGACTGATTATTTACACTTTGTCCTCATTTACCTCAGCATCCTCTCTCTCCCTTTTTTTCTTTATTTATATGAACCATTTAAGAGAAACATGAAGGCATCATGCTGCCCTTTTGCCCCTAACTACATTAGTATGTATTTCCAAAAATATACTTCCGATATAACCACTGGATGATTATTCAAATCAGAAAATGTAACATTAATATAATTTCTTATCTAATCTCATTTCTTATCTAATCCAAATTCTTTGTCTACACTCAAATTCTTCCATTGTCCCAGTGAAATTCATTTTAAGATCCAGTCCAGGATCAAATATTGCACTTAGTTTCATTAGATTTAATTGTCTAATTTAATCTAGAAGAGTTCCTCGGTCCTTTGTCTTTCATAACTCTGATATTTTTGAAGAGTGAAGAGTGGTCGGTTATTTTACACAATGCTCCTTGATTTGGGTTTATCTGATGTTTCCTTATGATAAGGTTCATATTATGCTTGTTTTGTTGTGGAACACCAGAGATGTGATATGATGTCCTTCTCAGTGCATCATATCAAGAACCTGATGTTGGTTTGTACCATTACTGATAGCTTTAATTTTAGTCACTTAATGAAGATGGTATCCACAAGGCTCCTCAATTTTATCATCACTCTTTCCCCCACCATAGTTAATAAATAATTAGTGACAAGATACTTTGCGGTTATGTAAACATCTTCTTTCTCACCAAACTTAAACCTATTGGTTTTGGCATCTATTGATGATTTTCTAATGCCATCATTTTTTAAATCAAATCATTGATTTATTATAAGTAGAATTTTAAAGAAATATTTTCAAGTTAGAGAGCCATCACTGCACAAAATTTAAAAAAAAATTTTAAAAAGGAAGTCACATTAAAGAGAAATGGATGCATAGATTACAGCGACAGAGATTAGGAAGTGGGCTGCCATTTTCCCTCTGGGACACTAGTTCTTCTTTAGAACTGGGTTCCTTCCCCCCTAGCCAAAGCACCAAACTGTGAACCAGAGGGTCTTGCTCCATTGTGTAAGCACAAGAAAATTATTAAATAGCTTGGATTTTGATTTCTCTTTTTTTTTAACCAGTGTAATTATAGTAGACCTTCTTTTACTTCAAAAGGATGTTGTGAGTAAAAAAGAAGAGATCATTATGATAGATATTTGAGCTCTTTGATGAAAGGTAATTTATAAAACCCTGATCAAATTATGAAACCTTATTAAGTCTATAAATATTCTTCCTGTTTCTAAGGGCACTGTATGCCCCAAACCTCATTCTATATTAGACACCACTGCCAACTCCCATGACCTGATTTCAGAACATCTAACAGTTCTTGCCCAAAGAGTCTGACCCAAATGAAGCATCCTCCAGCCTCAAGTGTTCCTTGTTCACACTTTCTCTGAAAACATTTCTGATTGATGCTCAAGGCATCTCTTTCACAATCTAAATTTCAATTTGCCTCACCCGTAGGTGGGACTCTCTCCTGCTGATTTTGCAAAAGTCCAACTTTTTCTATTTGCAACTAGATTGGAAAGAATATTTGAGACTGCCACAGTAAAACTGGCTAAGTGACTTCCCATCGGGAGTAATTCTGCTCAGTCTCTAAGCACTATTTAGGAAAAACTTGCCATAGTGGAAGCACTGTCTCTGGTCTGCCCCTGGGGATTTTCTCAGCTGATTTCTCTCCAGAGTAGATACACAGAGCACAGGTATAGAATGCTATAGACAGACCTTTTCTGGAGTACGCTTTGAATTTAATAGAAGGAGCCATACCTCAAAGTTTCGAAAACCTGTTTCCTTCGCCCTGCAGATTTAACTTGTGAAATCAGCTCGCTTCTGATCATCCTTTGCAAAACGTGCAAGGGGAGTGAGAGATGGTAAATTTCTCACCTAAATATAGACTCGCACCCCTTAATCAAGCTTGATTAATCCTCCTGACATCTGTGTAATGGGGATTGCCGGTGCTAAGTTGCAGGACAATTCTTGCAATTAGTTCTTGTCTCAGCAGGAAGCATATAAGAAGCTTCATGGCTAAGCCAGAAATTCTGATATGCTCTAGCAACCCATCTGTTACATAACTGAATCATCTGGTTTTATTCTTGTTTGCCAGTGTTTACCTGGACTCCCTGACTTCTTCCTGGCTCTAGTCCTAATCAGTCCTGCTGTAACTATCTCAGTGAACTTCATTAGTCCTGCCCTTCCTCGGATAATCTGAGTTCTGGTTTCTTATGCCTTTTGTGGCCCATAGTCCTAGGGCAGCTGATGTGGGAAGCGCTGCACATCAAAAGAAACCAGGAATGGAAGTCTTTACAAACCCTCTGATTTGCATTTGGCTGATTGCTATCAGCCTTTTCCACCAGAGTCCTCTGGGCATCTCTAGGGCACATAGCCACTCCTGACAAGTAGGCATGCCTCTTTGGTTGGGCATTTTGTGAGCATTATGTACATAACAAACAAGTTCTCCATAATTTCTACTTTGGCATAGCTAATACTAATGTTCTACAACAGAGCTGATGCCTTAAATGATCAAGTCCCCTTCAGTTTCTAATTAAATTGTGTGGAAAACCCAAACTGAGCTGATGATATCCCATCGCACCTCAGTAGTAATTTTTCACATAAGAAAAAAAAAAAAAGATTGGATCATTCAAACAAAAATGAGACACACCAACCAGACTTAAGGTTTATTCTCCTCCCAACCCCCCAATTTTATTTTCCCAAGGATTTTAAATGCTCAAGAGGAAGAAAATGTTCTTAAAAAAATGTAGTTGGCTTCAGTATTTTGGCCCTGTCATTTACCACTGACACCGTGCTGAGTGAGGGGGGTGAGAGCATCCCTGAGCCCGGTTTGCTCATCAAGAAGCTGGAGAACATAGTGAAGTGCCTTTACTTCTTTTCTAAAATGAATTTACATTAAAAAAATACTTGCCATATTTAAATTTTTCAGTTGCTTCGTTGAATTTGACCATGTCCAGAGATGGCTTAAGTGTAAAAAAGTATGTATGTAAATAAAATTAGAAGTGGCAAAATGACACTCTGAGTTTTTGGTCCAAGGGCTTTTGCCAGAAAATGGCACCAGTACTGACCGAGGATGAATTTCTCCTTAGCGCATTTAATATATGTAATATGCTTTCTTAAATTATAATCACTGTTTAAATTCTCAGATATTCTCAATTAGTTGTTTTTAATTATAAGAAGACCCATTTGACCCTTTAGTTTGTTAGATGAAAAGTTTCAGAGTATTCCTTGTCATTAATGTTTTAAAGAAGCTTTCTATAAGTAGAGGTTGATGGCATTTTTCATGTCAATAAATGCACTTTTACTGCCAAAGCCAAAGCTCAAAGGTGCAATATAAAGTTTTTCCCAATTTCAGGAAGATTCAAGACATTTTTATGAGTTGAGGACAAGCTACTCAATTTGAATGACATTTTATTCGAAATGGTTGTGCAAGACAGGCCGCTTTAGGAAGAGATAGATTTTGGACTTTTGCTAAAGATCTCCTCCTGGTTCCCCATTCATCAGACCACACACACACACACACACACACACACACACCCTAATAAGAATCCAAGAAGAGACTGTCTTTCTAAAATGGGATCATTTCTTTGACATTTGAAAAAATTTCCAACCCAAACAATGCAGTTGAATGCTCGAAGTGTTCAGAGAGGTCTGAAGAAATAAATTCCAGTTATTTCGACACAGTTTAATGGGTGAGGTGAGAGATCACCCAAAGATTATTTCCAAGCCAAGAACAGAAGTGATAAAAAAGAAAAAGCAAAAATCAAACAACAAAAGTGTTAGGTCTTTTACACGCTAGATCTTTTGCATATCAGCCATGTAGCTGGGTTTGTGGTTGCTTATAAAAGTAGAAATGGTACAGTATGTACTTGTATCTATGTACCTAGATACATGTACACATGTGTGTGGGTGTGTGTGTTTATTATTTTCCCATTTATAAAGTACATTGAAGAGGCTTGTATAGGCTCTTTCAGAAATAAAATGTTTCATTTTTCTCTAGTTAATATTTAAGAAATACACATTTTGTATTTTGCTAAATGCCCTATGTTGACAAACGAAGGCAAGGGGATCATAAACAAATAAGCCTAACTGCAGAATAGAGATGATTTGCCCATTCGACCTGAAAATGCAATCATTTCATTCTAATTGGGGATCTAGTTGCACAATCTCTCCACATTTAATTTGCTTTGAAAAATATATACTATGTGCACTCCCCAGAAGGCAATTGCTTCTCCCCAAAACATGTTCTACTTCTTTTAAAGCCTCTGGTAAAATTTTTATCTAAGCCATCAGATTTAGCAATTTGTAACTGATCTAATCTCTCCACAAAATCCTTGCTTACTGAAATTGCATCCAGCAGCTCCTCACTATAAACCTTTCGGTTCACATAAAAATGGATGACAACCTATGTCTTTCCTTCTTTTTATTTCATCTCTTGATGCTTTAATTTTACCCAAAAAGAAATAAAAACTAGGTACATGGAATCAGAACTCATTTCAGCAATTTCCAATTGTTACATTATGAAGTACATAATCATTAAGAGTTACCAGCATAAAAAAAAGAACTACAATATTAGCAACCATCAGATCAAATTTGAATAATTACAGTGTTATTTTTCACATATCCCCAACTGGAACATTACAGTTCTTAAAGGCTTATAGGGGGTGCCATTGTCTGAAATAGGGGGTGCCATTGTCTGAAAGAAACTACTTTTATTCACTTTTTAATTCATTCACTCATTCTCCAAATATTTATTGAGTATTTCCTATGCACTAAATAGTATTATAGGTGTGGAGGATATAGGAATGAACAGAAATTGGCACATACTAAGTAATTGCTTCATTTAAATGACATTGTTTCCATAATTAACTCTAAGGTAGAGTGACGCAAACATCAATTACATAAACCTATTCTGAATAAGCAATTCTGATGGGGAAAATAATTTTTCTTGTCTTCTGTCATAATTACTGGTTGCTTAGCACAGTATCTGAAACAGATTAGATGCTCAAGTAATATATGTTTAATGATAAAATCTCTATTGATATTAAGATGAAGTCTTTGATCTCTTAGATTTCTAAGCTGCACTGGTTAGTTTCTTGAGTCCTGTATGGACCTTATGCCGAAGTCTTTATTCAGTTTGAAGCCCCAATTCTGGCCAGTACCTAAACTACTTCCTGACAATGAATGTGTTTGGGAGGTCTGCCATTTCTTGGGTGACTTGAATTCTATGAATTTTATGGCTCTATCTAGATTCTCCATCAGATGGAGATTCTCCATCTCCTATAAATGTCTAACCTAATGTGCAGAAACCAGAGTAGTTGTGAGATTGAGGCCCCTAATATAAAATAAGGTGGATCTCATTCAATTAGGGAAACTGTAATACCTCTCAGTAGCAAAGAAAGGAAATCTGTATTTATCAACCTATAAATTGTTCAAGTCTTGTCATTCCCTGAACAACTGGGCTTCAATGCTGGAAAATGAGTGATTGTTTAGAAAATGAGAGTAGGACTCTCTGGCTTTATATCCTATAGGTATTTTATAGCCATTTATGGAGCAAGTGGTCGATCAATTCATTGAATACATTATTTTTCCTAAGACAGTAAACAGGAGTCCCGAAAGGTGTAAACTTTGAGACTTCCAAACATGATTCACAATGAGTAATGTTAACAGTCATGATGCTAAAGGTGAGTCTACTTAGAACAGGTAGGTGTTCCCCTCACATTCACCCTTTTTTTCTACTGTGCTTAGCTCAGGAAAACTTGTAGCTTTCCAGCTATGATGAGGGTGTCATACTTCCATTTCACATTTTTTTCCCTAAACTGCAGCTTCTTTCAAAACCCAGTTTAATAAGGGGTGAATCCCTTCTATGAGACTTTGAATGTCGGGTGGTCGGAGAGATTGGGTTTCTATTCCTCTTGCCCTAAAGTTCAAGTTTTCCCAAATTAACATAGATCCTTAGTACGGCCACTTACCCCTCCAGGTTACTGATTGTTCTAAAACTCTGGCCTGGTGGTTTCTTACTATTCTGATGGTTTTCTAATACTTCTAAGGGAAAATTTTGAAAATATTTTTTATCCAGCATCTTGTCTATTTCTATTATCAGTACGAGGACTAATATGAATAACCTAACCTGCCTAATTGCAGACACTGAAGTTGGAACCATCAGTAGCTTTTTCTTTACGGATTTCTCTTGGCTTCCTCTTCCTTCCACAGCCGGCAGGATAATAACTGCAGGATGCTCTAAGAGGAGAAATTCCTCCCCCGAGTTAGCTCATTCTTGTATCTTGGCCTCTTGCAAAATATATAATAGAGTATAAATATGCTAATATTTATATATTCTATACTTTCATACTTAATATGCTAATATTTATAGTTAATAGTAAAATATGTTAACATTTATAGTTATTAGCATATATAGGATATGCTAATATATTTGGCTGTAACACTAAGACAGTTTTGATTCCTGTGTTACTAGTATTTTGCCTTCTCTGTAATGTTATAAAGAGCTTTTAAACAGGGGCACTGGTGTGGCTCAGTCGTTAAGCATCTGCCTTCAGCTTGGGTCAGGATCCCAGGGATCCCAGGGATCCCAGGGAACTGGGATCAGGTCCCACATCAGGCTCCTTGCTCAGCAGGGAGTCTGCTTCTCCCTCTTCCTCTGCCCCTCCCCCACCCATGCTTGCTCTCTCTGTCAAATAAATAAATAAATAAATCTTTTTTTTTTTTTTAAAGAGCTTTTGGACAAATTAATCCCCAGAACATGAACCATATTTTGAGTGTTTAGAGTAAACTCTTCTTTAAATGGTTTCTTCCTCACTCTTCCCATAATACTTTATGACACCATTTTCCATTCTAAATTAGCAGCATCGTTGAGTTATTTGCATTTTCCCAGTCATTGTGTTACAACGGTACGATTAACCAGATAGAGTACAATGTCACTTAATGCATCCCTCTCTTCCAGAATGTCATTTGATTGCATTCAGTTAATCAGCTCATATTTACTGGATGCCTAATACGCATTAGGTGTACGACACACATTAAGAAGTAGACAAGACACAGAAAATTTGCTGCACAGCTACACTACTCCAACAGTCTCCATGACAGAGTCTCTTTCTTATTATTTTTGAGAAAACTTTAAATGGAATAGCTCATGTGTTACCTGCAACATGATTTTCCTTTCATATGACACTCCCTACTCATTTCCCAACAATGATAAAAAGAGGACAGATGAACCAATTGTCTCTGCACTCACAGAACTATAATACATAAGTAATGCATGGAAATGGTTATCTAAATAGGAAAATATGAGACAGTTTATATTTTATTTCTCCATCTTAAAGGTTCTTTAAGAATAACTCTACTTAAGTGAAAGCCACTGGTGTTAATGTTTTTTGGAACAGAATTAATCAAAAAATAGTTGAGTTGACTTATCTCCCCCTTCCATAAAACTTAATGTTCTTCCATGTCCTTCAGCCTGAAAATTTTCATTGCGATGTAATGTGTCATGTGTATCAGTCGAGATGCAAATAGAGATATTATTATATATAATTTTTAGAACATTAAGAATAAGATCCATTTTTTCTGCATATATTGATGAGAATGAGTTGAACACCAAGAGGTTGGGTTGAATAGACCAGAATGTAGTTGAGAGTTGACTATAGCCACACTCCTCACCTCATATTGTCCTACAGCTGAACTCACATATCACTAACACATGACAGAACGATGGATTATGCACTGAGTAGTTATGTGCATGTTCCTAAATCAAGTATGTTCTTCCAAATCTACTCTGAAACTTCTTTCTATATGGAGATTTCAAAGGACATTGGTGTGTATAGAGTACATCTCTTGAAACATTATGTTCGTACCAGATAGTTTTCTTCAATTTTTTCGAATAATGAATAAATTATTTTTTACCATCACAGAAGTGCAATGAGCAAAACTTTACATGTAATCATCATTCTTAAGACTTGCTATGTAAACCCAAATTCAGAACTAAGAAACGTGAACTTTTATAAATCATCCCCATAGGAAATCCCTCTGCGAATCACAGTTTGGATCTCATTTGATCGTCACATTAAGTTGGAAACTTAATAATTCTACATCATTTCTCATACTTGAAACACCTTGCCAGGGCATTAACTAATTAATCAAATTAGATAACAATTCTCTTATGAACGAAACATTATATTGAATCATTTGCTCCATAATATCAAGATGGTAGATGTATATATGTCACTTTTGAGGTAATAATTATAGCTATGTGCAGTAAAGTATTTATTACCTTATCTAATTAATACACATTTTGGCATGTCAGGGTTTGTGGATAATTATAGTTTTCTATTGCGGTAATAATTTGTGTGATTTATGAAGCCTATGAAACAACACCGTGAGCCAAAAAGCTGTCTGGAATAATTGCAGTTAAGCAGTGTGATCTCAGGTACGTCCAGCCAAGGGAACGCAGCCCTGAGGATAAAAGCCTCAAACAAACAGAAGCAATGTGAGGTGTTCACTTCTCAGCCTGCTTTTTCTCACCTGGGAAAAAAAAAAAAA
>CM052807.1:6371445-6396046 GCA_028533885.1 Nasua narica
TGTCGTGTTTGAGTTCTGAATCTACATGTAGGCTCATTCTTATTATACCAGGCCGAACAGAGAGTTCAGGTCCAATGGTAAGTCCAGAAAGAGAAAACTTCTCTGTTTTCAAGCATTTTTAAGCAGAATTTGATAGGCAGATATTTGAGTAATTGTGTCCAATCTATCACAGGGCCTGGCATGCAGGTAGCATTTAAAAAATTATTAGCCTTCCTCCCCTCTGCCCTGAAACCCTTGCACCCCCCCTTCTCCCACCTCACACACACATTCACACACACTTCCTCTGAAAGACAATGGCCCCAAGTAGGTGGCTACACCTCCAGGAAAACAAACAAAGAAGGTAAAATAAAGTTCAGAAATCCAACGATTTATCAGGCTCAAGATCAGAGTGAAACCAAAAGTTATGTCAGGATGTAAGGAGAGGTAAGTACAAAATAAAAACACATTATTAATCCTCATGATTATGACATTATCTGACTGCCCCTCATGGATTAGGGCAATCAGTGTGACAAAAGTGGGGTAAGAAATGGCATAGGTTCAGCAAGGACAGATATAAGCACATATACACATGGAAACACATGTACATTGGTACATATATTTAATTTATGTGAGCTATTAAACAAGTGGCTCTTAACGAAGAATATGCATTAAAAACAGATTTATGTATTCAAAGATTTTTGTTGTCATTTCTAGGTATCACTCACTCCCATTTTAGCAACCATCAGCTTATTGTCTAGTTTCTATTTCTTTAATATTTGCCACTTGATCTTTTTTTTCTAGAAGTACTTCAATGAAGAGTATGGAACATATTTTCATTTTAAAGTCCCGGGTGGTTTGGAAAATTGACTTATTACCCACAACACTGAAAATATAAAAAATGACTACTATTAAAAACATTGACTCTGTTGATGTCATCTTCCAGAATATTTTAAATGTGGACAAGTCTCATTGACCTCGTCCACGTTTTCCATTAGTTCCTTTCCAATTGCATTATCCAGTAACGCCATTATCTGCATTGGCTTTTTTCCAAGAGGGAAAGAACAGAGCTAAGTAGGAGCACAGCCTACATATCGTGCCCAGTAAACAGGGTTCTGATGTTCCACATTAAATAGTGGTCCACACAAAGGTGTTGCTGTGAATTTGCCTGCCTATTCTTCTTTCACCTTAAGAGTCAAAAGCTCTATTTCATTTTGCCTTGCTCTTAATTAGCTTTTTTCACAGGGACAAGAAACCCATACAAAAATCTTGGTGTATCTTTTGGCATTTTCCTTCACTTTGCTAGGGAAGCACTCTCTGAGGTGTAACTTCCTTGCTTTGAAGATGCAACATCTTTTGACATTATTATCACTGTTCACTTTCTGGCAGTGACACTCCCCCCCTCAAAAAAAACTGAAGAAACAAAAACCAGAAAAAGATGAACAATGTCAACTGGAGTTCTTCCAAGTCAACAAGCCTGTTTTGCAAGTGAAATGAATCATCCCCAGTGTTCTAGGCCAAGTCACCTTGGAGCTTCTTAATTTTATATTTTTGATCAGTTGCCTGATAGCTGGGGCCTGGGATGGGGTCCGAGTTGAGTCTTTCTGAATTTCAGCACACCTATTATTATTTACAACTATTACTAAAGTGTGTTTTGGGGGTTTGCTTTGAAATTCTTCCTGAGATATGTTCTCTACTTCCTGAAAATAGAGGCGAAGCATCTAGATTACAAGGCATTAAATATAACCAATAACTCTGGTTCTTTAAAATGCTTATTCAGGGGCACCTGGGTGGCTCAGTCAGTTAAGCATCTGCCTTTGGCTCAGGTAATGATCTCAGTGTCCTGGGATCCAGCCCCGGGTTGGGCTCCCTGCTTGGTGGGGAGTCTGCTTCTCCCACTCCCTCTGCCCCTCTCTTACTGACTTTCTCAAATAAATAAAAATCTTGAAAATGCTTACTTAGTTCACCTCAATATGCTGCAGTTAAATTTACCAGATAATCTTCATGTATTATCAATTTATCACATTAGATCATTCAATTCTGATCTGTTACATTGGTTTGCTGCCAAAATTCACTCAGAGTCCTTCCATGTCATTTCATGTTGGAGGGAACACAAACACGTGCAATAGAGTGGATAATTATGCTGATTGGACAGCTCAAAGAGATTCAAACACCTATTTCCCAATAATCTGAATGTGCTCCATCAAACTTTTGTTTGGGAATTTAATAAAAAGCTTAATTATATGGTTAATTAAAATGCATCTTAATCTTTCTATAGTGCCTCATAGTCTAAAGAACGTCAGGAGTTGAACACAGAAAACCTTGGAAAAACACTTTTTAAAGGAAAATATTACGTGATTTTAAATTTGAAATTAAATTCTTATGTATTTATTTTTTGCAGTTTTATAATCTGAAAACACTTATTTTCAGATGCTTCTGAAAGAACTTAGTAGTATCAAAGAAATGGTACAATTTCCTTGGAAAACAGGTTGTTTCCAAGGTTTATTTTTTTCTTTTTTTTTAAGATTCATTCATTCATTTATTTATTTATATATGAGAGAGAGACCATGCAAGAGGGGGAGGGGAGACAGTGTGAGAGGGAGGAAGAGAAAGAATCCTCAAGCAGACTCTCTGTGCTGAGCTCAGAGCCCAATGTAGGGCTCAATCTCAGGATCCTGAGCCAAAATCAAGAGTTGGCCACTTAATTGACTGAGCCACCCAGGAGCCCCTGACAGTTTCTTAACATATAAACACAGACTTATAATGTAGTCGGTCCTACCTATTTACCCAAAAGAGATGAGAGCGTATGTCTAACCAGACTTGTACACGAATGTTCATAGCAGCTTTACTTGCAATGGCCCAAGTCAGAATAAGCTCTAATTTTCACCAACAGATAAATGTTCAAATTGTTGTGTATCTATATAGTCAAATAGTACTTAGTAATAAAAAGAAATGAAATGAACTTTTGAGGCATAAAATATGGAAGAATCTCAATATAATTATACCATATGAAAGAAAACATAAAGCAATTGATAATGACAGAAAGCAAGCCAGTGACTGTCTGAAGAAGAGAGGATGGAGCAGAGGGACAGATTACAAAGAGGCACGAGGAAATTTTTCAGGTGATGAATATACTCATTACTTGAGTTTCGATGACAGTTTCATAGATGTGTACCTGTGTCAGAACTTCAATTTGTATGCTTTAAATGTGAGCAATCTATTGTATGTTAATTACATTTCTTTTTTTTTATAATTTAATTTTTTCAGTGTTCCAAGATTCATTGTTTATGCACCACACCCAGTGCTCCATGCAATACGTGCCCTCCTCCATACCCGCCACCAGGCTCACCCATCCCTCCATCCTCTCCCTTCCAAAACCCTCAGTTTGTTTCTGAGTCCACAGTCTCTCATACTTCATCTCCCCCTCCGATTTCCCCCAATTCACTTTTCCTTTCCTTCTCCTAATGTCCTGCATGTTATTCCTTATGCCCCACAAGTAAGTGAAACCATATGATAATTCACTTTCTCTGCTTGACTTATTTCACTCAGCATAATCTCCTCCAGTCCTATCCATGTTGATACAAAAGTTGGGTATTCATCCTTTCTGATGGAGGCATAATATTCCATTGAATATATGGACCACATCTTTATCCATTCGTCTGTTGAAGGGCATCTTGGCTCTTTCCACAGTTTGGTGATTGTGGCCATTGCTGCTATGAACATTGGTGTACATGTGGCCCTTCTTTTCCTACATCTGTATCTTTGGGGTAAATACCCAGCAGTGCAATTGCAGGGTAATAGGGTAGCTCTATTTTTAATTTCTTAAGGAATCTCCACGCTGATTTCCAAAGTAGCTGCACCAACTTGCATTCCCACCAACAGTGGAACAGGTTTCCTCTTTCTCCACATCCTCTCCAACACTTGTTGTTTCCTGTCTTGTTAATTTTGGCCATTCTAACTGGTGTAAGGTGGTATCTCAATGTGGTTTTGATTTGAATTTCCCTGATGGCTAAAGATGATGAACATTTTTTCATATGTCTGTTAGCTATTTGTATATCTTCTTTGGAGAAGTGTCTATTCATGTCTTCAATAAATGGTGCTGGGAAAATTGGACCGCTATATATAGAAGAATGAAACTCGACCATTCTCCTACACCATACACAAAGATAAACTCAAATGGATAAAAGCCCTCAACATGAGGCAGGAATCTATCAAAATCCTACAGGAGAACATAGGCAGTAACCTCTTCGACATTGGCCATAGCAACTTCTTTCAAGACAGGTCTCCAAAGGCAAAAGAAACAAAAGCGAAAATGAACTTCTAGGATTCATCAAGATAAAAAGCTTCTGCACAGCAAGGGAAACAGTCAACAACACAAAGAGGTGACCCAAGGAATGGGAGAAGATATTTGCAAATGACACTACATAGGGCTGATATGCAAGATCTATAAAGAACTCCTCAAACTCAACACCCAAAAAACAGATTATCATGTTAATTATATTTCAATAAAACTTTTTAAGATGGTAAACAGAAAAGAGAATACATACCATGTATATCTATTCACCAATAAGTAATTTCTTTTTTAGGTTGAGATTAGAAGGACCATCATTACTATGACCTGGGAATTCTGTGCCTTCCTCAATGCCAAATCTAACTAAAGATTTCTCATTCTTGCCTCTTCATTGCATGGTGCTCCCAAGAATAACAGTTCAAGTCAGTAATATAATTGCTCAACCACATTTGTTATCTTATACATGGAAAGAGTATAAGAATAACAGTTCAAGTCAATAATATAATTGCTCAACCACATTTGTTATCTTATACATGGAAAGAGGTATTTATTAGAGGATATTTATAAGAGCAAGATGATTTCCAGGCTAGCACAAATGTCCAGGAATATGTCCTTAACCCAGTGTATTTATAATATTGCTAGGATGGTAGAAGATAAGGAATTTACCTTTTATCTAAGATGTGATGAATTATTTCTTACCTCATAGCCTGGGGTTAAATTTTTTAATATTGATAATATTTCCATAGGTCTCATGCTCATTTACTCATTCATCTATTCACTAAGTATTATAAGTATGAATTATGTACCAGGTCCTATTCTAGAAGTTGAGATACATGGAGTTCATCATCTAGTAAGACATTGCATAATTAGTAGCCATGCCTATGTTCCCATGTAGGCTTTGGAAACTTTTTCATCATTCAATTTCAATTTTTACATCAAAATCTATTCAACCCCTACTTTCTACCAGGCATTCAAGTCAGGACACAAAGATGAACGAGACAGTATTTTCTCCAGCTTCTCCAAGGGTGATGGATGCAAGTACAAGACGCTGTGGGAACAATTCGCTAATGAATGGAATTGACTCGGAGAGATGGCTTGAAGGATGAAGTCAGTACTTGAGTGAAGGTTAGTTCCATAACTAACTCACATTTGACACTTACCAATTTTGTTCACCTTGGTTCAACTGCTTGTAGTATTTGTGAACATTTCTTCTACAGCTAAAGGATCCCAACTTCCTTTTGAAGGTAAACACATGTGTTTTTGTTTCTCCTTACAGTGCCTAGTTCCATAAAAACGTGTTCCTATTATTGTTGATATGATGATAATAGTAATAATAAATGGAATAACCGACACACAGAAATCTTGATCGAGATTCTCAGCTAACAGATAGAAAAGGCTGTATTCAATTGGAATTGTTCTTCCAGTAATTTTGAAAGAATTAAATTACCTTTGATATAGAACTTATTGTATAGATTTTTAAAAATATGTTAATATATTATCTTCTGTGCCATTCTACATTCACAAGAGCACTCAGTTGGAATATTCTATCAACTGACAGTGATAAATAATATCTGTTTAATTAGTATTCTTGTTTTCTTGGTGCCTATGGGAATAGAGTGTTTTTGTATAATTAAAACACTTGCAACTCAAGCAAGAGTGGTGCTTACTCCAATAATACCTTGGAATTTAATCAGTTCTTTTTACTGGAGAAACTTTTACTTTGAAATCTTTACTAACCATTTATTTGGCATTAGATGACATGGCTTTGTGTAGCTTATAGCAGGAACTACTATTTCTCTACAGAAAAGACAGCTCATACCTGGTAACGGAAGACAATTTTTAACCAATTCTCAGTATATTATAGTTCTAAAGGGAACATTTAAAACCAAGTACTATAGGAAATCCAAAATTGACTTTACATATAGGCTAAAAGATAGTGATATAAAATACTAATAACAGTAACTTGCCTTTATTACATCTTCACTATCTTCTAGGTACCATTCCAGATTTTCCATTTATTAATGCATGTAATTCTTACAGCAATCTCATAAGTGGTTATTCATTTTATAGATGAGGAATCTAAGGCTCTGACTGATTAAGAAACTTACCCCAGGTAATACAGCTAGCAAGAAGGAGCCAAGATCTGAACCTCTGCTGGTTGGCTCCAGAGCCCAGGCTCTTAACCTCTATGCAAAAAGATTTCCTTAAGGCTTTCTTTTCTACCCATGGTAGGAGCTACTGCTACGGTGGGGAAAATTCAAGGAATTTATTTATAAGCAGGGAACAGGAATAGGGGCCCTTCTTTACAAATAGGAGATGACAGCTCCTTTAAACATGATCCACGAATATCTCAGAACTATTTTCAGATGGAACCCAGTGGGTTCACACTGCTGGGTTAGATTTTTTAAATTACAATGCATTTTGTTTAGAAGAGGGATTAAAGTATTTGTTGCCAAAATGATTTGTGTTGACAAAATGGCTTAGTACATTTGGCAGATTTATTTTGGAGAATGGAATAAATTAAGGTGTCTAGCAAAAGATGTGCTATAGCCACTGAAACAATTTCAAGTATTTCAGAAACTCTATTTTTATTCACTTTGCAAAATGTGCTTAGTTGAACTGCCAGTCCCTGTTACATTTCCATTTCTAAGCAATTAATTAAAATCCCAAATCAGTTTTTTTCTTGATCATGCCAGCAGGAGTTGGTTACCATGGAAATAGGAAGATCAGTAGTATTTGGAAGAGAGAGAAAAAATGGCTTGCATCGGTCTTTTATTTTGGAAACCTAAGTGATGGTCTAGAGTAGCTTGTCGGCTCTGCAGTAGGAACTAGCAGCAAGTGTGGCAGCAACAACTGGAAATTACTGACAGTCTGAGGATTACATTTTGCCCCCAGGGATATCATTCGGCCAGTTGAAAAAGTCATCAACTCAGCTTTTTCATGTCTTCTATCTATAGGTTAGACCCCCCCAATGTAATTGATTACAGAGCAGTCCGTTGTGGCTAAGCAGGATTTCAGATCAATAATTGGTTATATTTTGCAAAGACCCATCAAAACCTATTTATGATTTTTTTTTTTTGGTATGTCAAGCCAGTGTGCTTTAGATAGGAAGCTCATTTCCAGGCAATAGTGCAAACTAAGAATGACCATGATTGAAACCATACTTCTTTACATTTTGGAAAATGGAAACCGATGAGATATCATCTGTGGGTATTTAATTAAAACGTAATTCAGTAAAGCTACCTTAAAGACAGTACTTAAAGAAGAAAGTATAATGAATAATACTAATATGCCTGTAGTAAAACAAATAGTTGTACTGAAAAAAATCTAACCCTCATTAAAGACATGCCTTTAAAAGATGGTAATAATAACAGTAATAATTTCCAATGTTTATTAAGGGTTAATTATGCATCACACACTGTTCTTAGTGTGTTGAAAGTATGAACTCAGCCTCTCTCAGCCATGCCGTAAGGAAGATCCCTATAGTCACAGATGCAGTGATTACCTTAAATTATTGGAACTTCTATATGTGAAGAGATTCTCTGCTTCCCTGTGCTCCGCAGGAGGCAGTCTGTGAAATCAGACAGGTGACACCATTACATTGCACAAGATCCAGCACAAAAACCTTAGTTTGATAGCTACTGCTTTTCTCAAAATCACTGAGGAAAATTCAGATATTAGCAAGAAAGAAGGAGCAAATCAGGACTTCCTGTCTTGTTCCAGCATTAAACCTCAGTGTGGTAACGTGTCTAACAACACCCGGAAGAAGCTCCAGTCTGTAGGCAATGGGAATAATTAGGGAAAGAAGAATTTCTCAGCAAAGTTTTTCCTTATTGCTGTAGGCAACTGATACAAGGTTGCTATTTATGTCCATTAAATACTATTGTGTTTTCCTCATAACAAAGTCCTCAAGGCAGATCTACCTGTCTTTAACTATAAATATTTAATAGTGATAATTATTTAACATGGGGGCTAGTTGTTTTAGTTAAACTTTGGAAGAAAAAACCAGAACCGTAGTTCCCTCTAGTTCACTGTCAGATGAATAGAAGGCTCCCGGCCAACTGAGGCACTTGTGGCAACACCATCATATGGGTGTTTAGAATTCAGGTGCCATAGCACACATGATATACTATGTATGCCTTACGTCTCCGAGCTGCTAGCTAGATAGCTAGAATGTATTTCAAAACATACATGCACGTTAGAAAAGGTGATTCGGTATGCTAATATCTGTTGCTATTAAACACCCTTCCCATCAATCTAAGCTCTCCCACAATGATAGCCTGGAAGTTTATATGCACACTTCCCAGATTTCCTTGCCTGAAGGATCCTGGTTTAGACTTCTTTTTGTACCTTTTAAAATTCTACATGTTGAATTTTAAAATTCATCATGTAGGTAGCTCAGGGTAGCTCAGCTGGTTAAGCGTCTGCCTTTGGCTCAGGTCATGAACCCAGGATCCTGGGATCCAGCCCTGCATTGGGCTCACTGCTCAGTGGGGACCCTAGGTTTCCCTCTCCCTCTGCCTGCTGCTCCCTCTGCTTGTGCTCTGTCAAAGAAATAAATAAAATCTTTTTAAAAATTCTACATGTCTATCAAGCACATGCTAAATAAATTAATAGTACTCTGCTCAGTAAGGAGAAATCCAAGAATAATATCCAGCTATTGATTTCAAGGGGCATAAAAGCTTATAATGTTCCCTGTAGTACAGAGTATGGTGTTTTGAATGCCTTGAGGACTTAGACGTCTTTGTTACACTAATCTCCAAATGAAAGTCCCATACATTGTAGACAAAGATAAACAGAATGTATATGCAAGGATCTATTTATTTAATTTACAAGCATCCACTAAGCATATGTTATGTTCTAGACACAATATTAGGTATTATGGTCTATCTATGCAATGGACTATTCTTCAGGGAAAAAAGAGGAAAAAAAATACTAGGTATTGGGGAATACAAAAATATGTAAGATATAATGGAAGATAATATACCATAGTTATTAAACATACTATTTCTGATGGGGCTTAATGTTTTTAAATTCTTACTCCACTGTCATAAATCTCCAAAGATAGATTGTCAATGAACCAGTCTACCAGCTTCCCAGTGTACATGTCCCCTCCCATTAAATCTGGGCTGGCCCTGAGACTCATTTTGAGAGTAAAATGTGACAGGAGTGACTTCTCAGACTAAGACACAAGAAACCTTGTAGCCTCCACCTGGAATACTTGGGATGTTTTCTCTGGGGAAATCAAGCACATAATTCAATCCCCATGAGACTTACATGCTATATGGGAGCCCAAATGAGCCAGACAGAAAGCCACAGAGAGAGAGAGAGAGAGAGAGAGAGAGAGAGAGAGAGAGAGAAGTCTTCCAAGAACCTAGCTATTCTAGCTATCCCAGCTGAGGCACAGACCTGTAAGTGAAGCAGCTACCATCCTTGTCCATCCCATTGGGTCCTCACATGACTCCCATCCCAGCTGTAATCTTCACAGGCAAGTAAGGGACAATAAGGGACCTCTCAGTTAAGCCTGGTCAACCCACGGACAGGATGAAATAATGATAAATTATTGTCTTAAGCAACCAAGTTTTTGGGGTGGTTTGCTGGGTAGAAATAGATACAGAAGAACCTGATGCTATGTGACCTTAGGCAAATTAAATCCCCATTGTTCAGCAACCTTACTGATAAAATGGAGATAATCACAGTACTATATTTCTTCAGGTTGTTGTTTCTGGTCCTCAATAAGACAATAGCTCTTTTTAGCCTATAGAACTATGCTGCCCAATATGGTAGCCACCGGCCATTTATGGCTAGTGAGCATTTGAAATATGGCTGGTCAAAATTGAATGTGCTATAAGTATAAAATACAAAATGGATTTTAAGTACTCAAGGTGCAAAAATGTAAAATATCTAAGCAATATTTTAAAATTTTGTGTATGTATTTCCCTTGCCTTTGGCAATGTTTCTAGGAAGAAGTTGCTGTAGCTGAGGTCGAAGAGGTTGCTGCCTGTGTTCTCCTCAAGGATTTTGATGGATTTCTGTCTCACATTTAAGTCTTTCATCCATTTTGAGTCTACTTTTTTGTGCATGGTATAAAGAAATGGTCCAGTTTCATTCTTCTGCACGTGGCTGTCCAATTTTCCCAACACAATTTGTTGAAGAGACTGTCTTTTTTCCATTGGATAGTCTTGCTTTGTCAAAGATTAGTTGACCATAGAGTTGAGGGTCCATTTCTGAGTTCTCTATTCTGTTCCACTGATCTATGTGTCTGTTTTTGTGCCAGTACCACACTGTTTTGATGACTGCAGCTTTTACAATAGAGCTTGAAGACCAGAATTGTGATGCTACTGGCTTTGGTTTTCCTTTTCAACATTCTTTTGGTTATCTTCTCATTCCATACAAATTTTAGGATTAACTGTTCCAGCTCGGTGAAAAACATTCATGTATTTTGATAGGGATTGCATTAAATGTGTAGATTGCTCTGGGAAGCACAGACATTTTCATGACATTTTTTCATCCAATTCAGGAGCATGGAATGAAATCTTTTATTAAAATTAATTTCTTTTAACTTTTTAAAATTTATTACTAAGAAAATTAAAAATTATAGATGTGGCTTGCATGTGCAGCTCTCACTATATTTCTATTGGCCAGTTAGGCCCTAGAATATCAGTAACATAGGGTTGGACTTTGTTCACCTTTGTTATTACAGTGCCTCTAGCAATGTCTGACATATAGAAGGTGTGGAAAAAATACTTACCAAATGAATGATGTCAGTCTGTAATCGTATTAGAATTTTCTCATATTAGTGATTTCTTCTGAACCTTTAATATTTAATTTTGTGGTGATGAACCCATCTACTCATAGGTAATCTGTAAGTGTCCGTTAATTTCCAGGATATTTATCTGTTTTCAGATGCTAGACAGTTTTGTTATTGTTAAAGATTTTAGGGTCACCCAATAACTTTTTCACTGAAATGTGTTAAGATAAGCTCTTCTTTCTCATGTGGAAGGACATGCAGAAATTATAAGAATTCATCAAAAGTCTTGATCTCATTTGCTTAAACTTAGGCAACTGAATAAAGACATTGTATTTGCATTATTTTAGAAGGCCTTTGATGTTAACTCAAATGGGGCTAGGTGGGATGAAATGTCCATGAAATAAAATCCAATGGTGTTTTGTGTCTATTACATGTTCTTCCATGAAATCCTGTAACACAGCGATTGTATGGCGTCTACACTGAGCCAGCATGTCATTTATGCTGAAAAATAGGAATGAGCTTATTTCTGCCTATTTATACAGCTCCTGTGTCCTTTCTCAGTAACACAGATTTTTTTTTATTGCAACTGACAACATGAATTAACTTAAACAGAGAGCAGCTGTGTGAGTGTGTGTGTGTGTGTGTGTGTGTGTGTGTGTGTGTGTGTGTGTGTATGCACACATAGCTAGTGGGAACAGTTAGCAAGGTTATTGGCACAACTAAACCACCAAATCTGGCAAGGTGGAAATAAATTCTGGGAGACTTCAGGGGCTGGAATCATACCTTCAAATTCCATCCTGACTCTTTCTCGAGTGGTTTTCTCAGTTGATCTTTTGTGTCTGCTTCATCCTCTCCTACCAACGTCCTCATGAGTCTCGAATGTACATCAGCAGCTATCTGGGGGCCTCAGCTTCCCAAATTCCTTATCAGAGAGTAAAAAGTCGCTTCTCCCATAATGCATTTTGAAATATCCTGGGGAAAAAAAACTAGCGCAGATCCTGCATCTAGTGCTGGCTTAGCACTGTGGGCTGGGATGTGGTTTCCACTGTAATCACATTACTGGAAGGATCAGGTGAGAGGCTATTCCATCAGCAATGGGACTTGGAGAAGAAGGGAAGGGAACAGGTACTGGGTAGACAAAACATGACAAGTCCATTGCAGTAGACAATAATCATTACATTGCCTGGTGTCACATTTGAAAGTACAGTGATGTAATTGCTGATACATGAATTCTTCCCAATGGTAACAGTTTAGCAGAGGAAAAGTGGCTATATCTCTTTTATGAGGAAACATTTTTTATTTGAAATGTGTGCATTTTAATATCCTCTTTAGTTTTGGATATTTACCAATGAGGAAGGGAAGCAAGGATGTTTTCTGTTCCTGACATCGGGTTTAGCAGGGCAGGAATAATGTTATCTATTAATGAGCAGAGATGTTAGCTGAAGAGGTCTGGCGATGTTCCAGTTTGGTTAATTAAATTCTACCTGCTTAAATTCTGTCTTTATTTTCAAATGAATATTCACTGTTATTTCTCATTTGAAAAATTATATGATGTTATGAGTTTTGGACCGCTAGCTTACTTGTGACGTAAAGAATTTCAGTTTACTCTGAGTTCAAAAGGCCCTTGGTCCGGTTCAATATTACCTTCGTTTTGTGATGACTTTGAGACATTTCCCTCAGGACTATAAAGGTGGAACTATATATTTTCCCAGTGATAATACACTCTTTTAAAATAATTTCTCTCTTTCTCACAGTGATAGCGAATAATGAGATACCATGACTTTGCAAACCAAACTTGATCTGACGCATTAGATACAGTAACTATACACTAATACTTCGAGTAACAGGCAATGTCTGAAATGAGCATGTTGCAAGTTGACAAAGGATCAAATCAAAATTAAATTACTTCTAATTAGTCATTATTGCGTAAGAACCTATTTCATGGAATCTATTGTACAACGTGCCAAATCAATATATTGCAGTTTGAATAAGCGATGCAAGTCATGACTGATTTTTCTCTTTTGTGGTTGTGATAAGAACATTTAGCATGGGATCTACTGTGCTAAAATTTTAAGTGTACAATGTTGTAAACTGTAGGTACAGTACTATACAGAAGATCTGTAGAACTTCTCTTGCTTAACTGACATAAACGCCTGTTGATTTAGCAACTCCCCATTCCCTCTCCCTCAGCTTTTGGCAACCACCATTCTCCTCTGTTTCTCTGATGGGGACTTTTTAGATTCCTCATATAAGTGGAATTATGCAGTATTTGTCTTTCTGTGATTGGCTTATTTCACTTAGCATAATGTCTTCCGGGTTCATCCATATTGTCACGTATGGCAGAATTTGTTTTCCCAAGCTGAATAATATTCTATTGTATGAATCTACAAATATATAAATACATATATAGTGTACATATGTGTATACTATATATGTAAATGCATGTATATACATTATATGCTTATACGTAGAAGCATCTTAATTATACATCTTAATAATACATCTTAATTTGAGTAGGCTACATTTCAAGGGCTTAATAGCATAGTATCAGATAGCAAAACTATAGATGTTTTGCTTTAGTGGCTGGAAATACGGCAGTGTTACTGGAATGGGGAAAAAAACTAAAGGAGGAACAGGATTGTAGGGGCTGGCACGTAAGGTTTACGATACATATTAGAAATCCTTACAGAAGTGAAAAGTTTATAGTTGAGTAGCTTTAACAGCTGGTCAGTATTCAATTGTATGGATATAATATGATTTATGTGAATAGTTCCTTACCACAGGAAAGTTTAGACAATTATAACAATGTTAACTACAGTATGATGAAAACTTATGGACTTGTTAACTGCTAACTTTCCGAAATATCCTTGAGATATTATTCCTAGAAGTGGAATTTACGGGTCTTACCATATTCTAACTTTAAATGCTTTTGGTAAGTTAACCAATTGTCCTCCAGAAATAGTAGAGAAATTTATTTTCCTATCTACAGCATGTAGCAAAGCTCTAATCTGCATTTTCTCATTATCAGTGAGTATTATTAGATTTTAAGCCTATGTAATATCTTTTAAAGCCCATTTACTTTGATAAGGAATCTTTGGTTTGGTATTAGTAACATATAATGAATAGAAAAGTGTCATTCCAGAAGAAGCTCTGGTTCTAGTGGAGGAAGCTCTATTAGAGGTATATTCAGTGAGAAATGTGAATTTTTGCTTTTCTTAATACTTGAATTTTTTCTTCAAGCCAATGTTACCTATCAGTAATTTAATAGTTTTATAGGAAATTAGCTTGTTTTATGTAGATAGAGGTGGGTCTATGAAAATATGTTTTAATCCTTATTTATTATGAGATATTTGCCTCTGAAAATTATTTTTTGTATGAAAGTCACTGAATTAGGACAAAACTTGTTCTATAAATTATTGTTTCCAAATACATGACCAACTAGCTGACCAATTTTTGCATAGAGGGCTATTTTTATTATACCTGTCCCCTAGATTTTTGTCTATTGAATAATTTGTAATTGTGCTTTCCCTTAATTCATTAAGGGTTTTTGGTTGAATACTCAGAAATCAAATAAACTAGGATGATCAGAGATACCACATTTTGATAATACCTGGGGCTGTAAGAAAGACCAAAAAATTTCTATTTGGAGAGATAGATATAGACAGGAAATACCAAAAAAAAAAAAAAAAAAAAGTGGAGTTAGTGAATAAATGAAATTTAACTATGACAAGTTGAGAAAAACTTTTATATTCTTGGACCGTCATGATTAAAACTCACAATAATCTAAAAATTGCAAATATATTGACAGAAAAAAGCTGTGACACTTCGAAAGATTCCCATATTAAGGAGAACTTGGATATCCAACTACCCTCATAGATCATGTATCTCAATTTAAAAAAAAAAACACTTTGAAACACAAATGGTGGTACTAGTGTGAATGGTCAGAGAGGGTATATACATAACTGCTGTACTGGGATTACTAAAGCAGTGGTGCCCCATTCAGTGATGCAACAGGCACACGTAATTTCAGAATTCAAGAGGATTTTAATCTATGTATTGGGGGACTACTGTGGCCGCCAAATGCCACATGGGCTGGATTGTAACCACAGGGATTACTCATACCCTCTGGAGTTGATTCATCTGTTCTCTTTTTTTGGGAGTATATTTTAAAAACAATGACACTGAGAATTTTACATTGTGGGATTATGTCAGTTATATCTCAGCAGGCTGCCACAATACAAAATTATACTTATACTTCTATTATTCATAAAATAGCCAGAATATCCTATTGGGCTTGTATAAGAAACAAGGTAGGATAGTAAGTATTGGACATTTTGTTTATATTTAAGGATTTGGAAATATTATTTGAATATAATTAAAAATTTCCCTTATTTTTTACATACCAACTTCTGGTTCTTTCCTGGATTACATTTGATGGTTACTGCTAAAGGAGAAATACATAGAATGAAACTGGTTTCTGCAGATATAGTCATTTGTTTTAGCAAGTTGTAATAAAGAAAGTTCCCAATAGTTGGTGTAAACCATTTGAGGACAGATTCAAATTCATCCATGATACAAAACTGAGCACACTAGAAACTAAAACTATTTTTGCATGCTGTCATATTCAGGTAGGCATGGTATGGAGAAAGAGGGGCATGAGTACATCCCTAGGCTGAGAAAAAAAAGCTGCTGACTCTCCTAGAACTAGTTGAGTTTGAAATGTCCTGTTCTGGTGATATCTATGTGACACGGTTGAAGGGACCAAGAAAACAGTGGCAATGCACAAGGGGGGCAGATCATGGCTACATCTGGGACCAGCAGTCACAGGAGTGAGGAGACAGAGGGTCAGAGGAGGAAGGTCACTTGCTCAAATCCATGTACTGAGCTGAGGTCAGGACCTAGTTCCCTTGACACACAGTAGAATGTACTTTCCACTGCATGCTGATGGAGTTCTAATGGTTTTTGATTTGTAGGAGCAGCGTGTTTATTTTCTGGGACCAAAGCATAGAAAAGAGTGGCACAGAACACAGCCATTATGCAAAGTAATTTTCCGTATTTACACATGCAGTGTTCGGCTTTACCAAATAGTCATCTCCAAGGTTTAAGAGTAGAAAGATCAGGTGCTTATACACAATATCAATGAAGAGATGTGGATAGTTAGTGTGACCTATATCTGAGGATAGCCTTCAATAATGAGAAGCATATCTGCAGGGAAGTGAGGATCTGAAGATATATACACATCAAAGAAGGAAATGTAAGCTTAGTCTAGGAAAGAATAGGCAGGGGATGGCTCATAATAATGACTTCCAACTATTTGTTGGGCTAAAATGAAAAAAAAAGTGAATTAAACATTTCCTGTATATCTGCAGAGAACAGAAGTAGGGAAAATAGGTGAGGCAGAATTTAACACATTAAAATTTTTTGGCAATTAATAGCTGTTCAGAAGCGAAATCAACCATGTTGCCTGGACTCATTTAAATTCATGATTTTGAACCCCAAGAGAGTCATTTATACTGTCTTGATAATGTTATTTTGAGTCTCTACTTAATTATTCTTTCATTCTCCAATGTCTTTCTCATTCTTCTCTCCAAACACCTAACACCTCTTCTCTCCTCCTCAGTCT
Organism: Nasua narica; assembly: GCA_028533885.1. NCBI lineage: Eukaryota > Metazoa > Chordata > Mammalia > Carnivora > Procyonidae > Nasua > Nasua narica. Next base: position 6,388,087 of record CM052807.1, read on the forward strand.
CAGCCAGTGTCCTTGCTTTTCCTTTTCGGAGAAAATTAAACCAACAAGAAGAGAGCATCTAGAAACCCCCATTAGCACATATACACACCTACCACTATCTACACCCAAATACTTCACATTTTTGTCTGTTATCATAGCAAGCTATCTGTACTTATGGTCAAATCCAACAGCTCTACCCTGGCATCACAAAACATCTCCTTCTTCTGAGGAAGGGACACAACTCAGCAAATTCCCCTTTCTCTCCTACATATTATTTTTGTCTTTGCTCTATCATTTCCATCACAATACAAATATACTGTTATCTCCTCTATCAAACACACACACGCACATAGACAGAAACTTCTCTTGACCATCTTTCCTCTACCAGCTACCACTCATTTCTTTTCCTCTCCTCTGCTTTCCTAGAAAGCATTGCCTATACTACTGAATCCAACTCATCTTCACCATTTCCCTCATAAACCAACTCAAATCACTATTTACCTCAGCACCACTGCAAATAAAGTGCTATCATCAAGATCGGGTGATCTCCATGATGCTAAATTCAATGACCAATTCCTCCTTCTCACCTTCCTGAAACCAGCAGCAGCATTCAACACAGTGCATCATTTCTCCCACATTGGTGCACTTTCTTGACTTGGCTTCCAGTTGGCTTCTACTCCTTTACTTGGCTTGCCACACTCACCTGGGTTTTCCTTTGACCTCTCTGGTCACTCTTTACAGTTTCTTCCCTTACTTCTTAATTTTAGCACACCGAGGGCCCAGCCATTAGACACTCCAATTCTAGTCTCCCTTGGGGAACCTGGGTGGCTCAGTGGGTTAAGCATCCAATTCTTGATTTCAACTCAGGCTTAGGTGATGATCTCAGGATCATGAGATCAAGCCCCATGTGGGCTTGAGATTTTCTCTCTCTATTTCCCTCTACTAGCTTGCTCCCTCTCTCACTCTCTCTTTTAAAAAAAAATTCAGTCTCCCTTATCTGACTGTTTGTCAATGTCACCACTTGTATGTTTCATAGTCATGTGAAACTTAACACGTCCAAAATGGAATTCCTGATTTCCATATATAAACCCTCTTGCCTCTAGCTTGTCAGTTGATGGCAACTCCATTCTTCCAGATATTCAAACCCAAATTCCTGGGAGTTCTAACTCTCCCTCACATTACATATAAAAGCAGTCCAAAAGTCCTATTTGTTCTAACTTCAAAATATACCCCAAACCGAATAACCATGTCACAACCCTTTCACTGATAACCATGTTGGTTTCAGTTACCATATTTTACCTGGATTTCTGCAACAGCCTCCTAACTGGTATCCTGTCAGAATGTGGAGGCTTCCACAGTGGAGCCTGTGGAAATGTGGGAGCGTTTTGCACAGAGCCTGTGGAAATGTGGGAGCAAGAGCTTTTACTCTTCTGCTCAAGACATTGTCCTGACTTCCATTTTCAGAGTAAAGGGCAAAGCTGTTTCTTCTGTTCTTTCCTTAGTCTCCCTTTTCTAGTCCTCATTCCTTCCTCAAGCTAATAGTCAAATCTTACATTCTCAACAAATCCCAGTGTGACTCTACTATCTAAAATGTCAATTGGGGCACCTGAGTGGCTCAGTGGGTTAAAGCCTCTGCCTTTGGCTCAAGTCATGATCTCAGGGTCCTGGGATCGAGCCCCACATCAGGCTCTCTGCTCAGTGGGGAGCCTGCTTCCTCCTCTCTTTCTGCCTGCCTCTGTCTACTTGTGATCTCTCTCTGTCAGATAAATAAATAAAAATCTTTTAAAAAAATGTCAATCTATCACTCTGTTACAGATTCTCCATACCCTGTATACCCTTTTCTAGTTCCAGAACTACGACTGAATATAATTTTTTTTTATTCCTCCTGCTAAGCATAACTGAAAACTCTGGACTTAATACATGAAACAAACATAAGAATAATCTGAAAAGGAAAGGAATGAAGGAAGCTTAGCTAAGGACTTGAGACCCAAAACACAACATAGTGATGAGTTCCTTGGGTTTTCTTTTCCCTCAAAAAAGCTAACGTAGGAACTCAGAAACACCAACGGATACATATGAAAAAGCTCCAACAAAGTCTGGCCTTATATGAAGGACCAGGAAAGAGGCAGCCTACCAAGTGAGATAACCTGTGATAGTAACTGTCTTCCTCAAGGCAAACACCTTAGAAACAAGCTGTGGTCCCTCCTGCTCCACACTAATAAAGGCCGAATGGGAAGCCCAGAAGTTCATCCTATTCAGGTTGTAGAGTTTCCTCAAGTCCCCTGCTGGGCTGTGGTCAGTGAAGGACAAGTAGGGAGCTGCATCTTTCATCCCTACTAGGTAGTAAAAAGATGCAGGGAACAGGAACAAGGCATGTCTAACTACCAGAAAGTGGAGCCCTAATGGGGAGCTGAAACTTCTGTTCTGCCCAGCAATAATGAAGTGTTAACCCGGGCTGAGAGAGGACCTGTACTTATACCCACAGCTGAGAGTACTGAGGCAGTAGCACTCCCTTACCCAGATGCAGTGATGTCAAAGGAAGACAGCAGAAACAGAAGCTTTAAATAAAATGCAGATTCTCAAAACATAATATGTAAAATCCTCAGATTTCAATAAAAAAATCACCTATTGTACCAAGAACCAAGATTTCAAATGGATGACAACCAATAGATATCAACATCAAGATGACATGGATGTTAGAATTATCTGTAAAAGATGTTAAAGCAGCAATCGCAAATATGCTTCAGTGATTAATTACACACATATTTGAAACAAATTAAAAGAGAGATCATTTCACAAAAGAAATAGAAAATCTGAGCAATGAATTGAAAGTGAAGAACTAAACAGAAATTTTGTAAAATAAAATAACCAAAATAAAAACTAATTAGAAGGGCTCAGCAGCAGAATGAAAGGGGCAGTGGAAAGGAGTAAGCTAGAAGACAGAACAAGAGAACTTAGTATGAATGACAAAGAGAAAATAAACTAAAAAAAACTGAGCAAGCCTTAGGGGCTGTGGAACCATAACAAAAGATCTACCACTCATTTCATGGGAGTCCTGGAAGAACAGGGTAAAGGGCAAAAATAGAAATGCACTTGAAGAATAATGGCTGAAAATTTCTCAACTTGGCAAGAGACATAAGATCACAGATTCAAGAAAAACTTACACCAACCCCAAATAAGATAAACCCAAAGAAACTCACTACAAGAAACATTTTAAAAATGAAAAATTTTAAATTACAAAGAAGAAATCTTGAAAGCAGCCAGAGAGAAACAAAACCTAATCTATACAGGAAAAATAATTCAAATGACAGTGGATTTCTGATGAGGAAATCATAGAGGCCAGAAGAAAGTGACAGCATTTTTCAAGTATTGAAAGAAGAGTCAAGTCAGAATCCTATATCCAGTGAAAACATCCTTCAAAAATGAATGGAAAATCAAGACTTTCTAAGATAAAGGAAAAGAGAATGTGTCACCAGAAACTTTCCCTAGAATGGTTGAAGAAAGTTTTTCAAACAATAGAAAGAATACAATAAAAGAAGGAAATTTGGGACATCAGGAAGGAAAGAGAACACAGTAAACAAAAAAAGGGGTGGTAATACACAAACTTTTCTTCTCCTCTTGAGTTTTCCAAATTATGGTTGGCAATTGAAGCAAAAATTATAACACTGATATGATTCGAAATTAGTATAGAGAAAATATCTAAGGCAATTATTTAAAAACCTCTGTAAGGTAAAGAGACATAAAGGGAGATGAATTTTCCATACTTCACTCCAATTGGTAAAATTATGCCACTATAAATAAAAGCACTATAAATAAATCTAAATGGAATCTTCCCTTCTTCCCTTCCTTTTCTCTTCTCTTTTCTTTTCTTTTCAATATACTGATGCTACCCTTTTTAAAAATTATATCTCCAATACACTCACTAGTTTCTAAAGTTATTATTGTGCTCAGATCAGAAATGGTTGAATGGAAATTTTCTACTTAATAGAATTAAAAGTGACCCCTTTCTTTCTCTTAATATACAGCTAATTTTTTAAAAGATTTTATTTATTTATTTGTCAGATTGAGAGAAGGAGAGCACAAGCAAGGGGAGCAGCAGGCAGAGGGAGAAGCAGGCTCCCTGCCGAGCAAGGAGCCTAATGCGGGACTCGATCCCAGGACTCTGGGATCATGACCTGAGCCAAAGACAGCTGCTTAACCGACTGAGCCACCTAGGCATCCCTGTACAGCTAATTTTTATAAATGTTCTATGGGTCAATAATTACTGTAATGATTTCCAAATGGTGATTTTCAAATTTTATTTCTTCTACACTTATTAGCTGGCATCCTACTGTAGATGAGAGCTCTCTCCTATTTGGTGCATGCATGAACATATGTATATGTGTGTGCTTCTTTACACAGTGTCTGCTTTGGCTCAAGTATTCTCATTTTAATTAACAGGTTACAACTCCTTACTGCCATTTTTTTTTTAAAGATTTTATTTATTTATTTATTAGGAAAGAGAGAGAGTGAGAGAGAGAAGGTCAGAGTGAGAAGCGGACTCCCCATGGAGCTGGGAGCCCGATGTGGGACTCGATCCCGGGACTCCGGGATCATGACCTGAGCCGAAGGCAGTCGCTCAACCAACTGCGCCACCCAGGGGCCCCCATTACTGCCATTTTTTTAAAAAAAAATATTTACTTATTTATTTGAAGAGAGAGTATGAGAGTGAAGGGGAGGGAGAGGGCAGAGGGAGAGAGAGAATCCCAAGCAGATTCCCTGCTAAGTGTGGAGATGGATGCAGCGATTGATCCCATGACACTGAGATCATGACCTGAGCCAGAATCAAGAGCTAGTTGCTCAACTGACTGAGCTACCTAGGCACCCCTTACTGTCAGCTTTCCTAGATTTGGCCAACAGGAGTCTTTTCAGACAGATTTTTTTGTCTATTTGGTGGGTCTTCATTCTTTGAGCAATTCCTGAGGTTTTGGCCCAACAACATATTTTAGAATCAGCTTGTAATTTTTTCTCTGTGCCCTGGAGTTTCCATTTCTCTAAGTCTCTGTTTGTGAGAAATGGTACATGATGATTCCATAGCATCAGATGAAATCTTACTATGAAAGCTGAATATATTATTCTTGCTTCTTTTCCATTTGTAGCAGCATTATCCCACTATCTCCATCCCAGTTCTCCCCATGCCTGCTATCTATCTACCAGGCGTACATTTAGCTTATCAAGTGGATAGCATTTATACTCTGTTCTCTAAAATAATTTCAATGGACATTTAGACAGATTTAGTGGTGATCATCAAAGTTTTGACACAGTGTCTGTATTGTCCTCTTTACTAGCTGGATTTGTCAACAAGGGGATAGGTCTTCTTCCATTGGAACAGGGTAGTGATGTGGCTTTTCTATATAACGAGAAGTGTACCTTTGCTGCTAAGTGAAAAATACACAGTAAGAAAATAACAGGAACATTAGGCAGACCAGCCAGGAAGCTATTGTACCAGTCCAAAAGAGATAACAAGAGGGATTTGGGCTAGATTTAGAGTAGAAGGAGAGGAGGCTTAGTTCCAGGATACATTTTGCAAACGAGCTCAAAAGCGAATGAAGGGTTGGGGACATGGGAAAAGTAAGAGACAAAAGATTAAATCACGATCATCTCTCAGGTTTAGCTTGGGCAAGAGGGACAGTGTTCCTCGGTTAATGATAGGCACAAGTCCGCTTCAGCATGTCAGATTTGTGAAGTTTAGTAGGCATGAAGATAGTTACAGATAAACACTGTCGATAGATGGAATTTAGAGTCATCTAATTCTGGATGCCAACAATAGGATGATGCTATTTAAAGCCATGGGACTTGGTGAGATTCCCTAGACAGAAGTGTACTTAAAAAGAGAAGATCCAGGGCCCCTGGGTGGCTCAGTTGGTTAAGCAACTGCCTTTGGCTCAGGTCATGATCATGGAGTCCTGGAACTGAGTCCCACATTGGGCTCCCAGCTCCATGGGGAGTCTGCTTCTTCCTCTGACCTTCTCACCTCTCATGCTCTCTCTCAATCTCTCTCTCTCAGATAAATAAATAAAATCTTAAAAAAAAAAGAGAGAAGATCCAGAGGCTAGATATATTTCACATAAACAAACTAGAACTGTAAAACATTACATAAAACCAATAAAGTAAGGGGTAATTTGTTTTACAAAAGTATTCACTTGATGACCTTTAAAACATTGATTTTTCTTAGGAGATTAAATATTGTTTTTCTAAAAATCCTATTTACATATCACATTTTATGAATATATCTACATTAAAGAGAGGTTCGATTTTACTTAGGACTTAATGTGGGATGATAAAGACTTCTTTCAGAATCCTCCCATTTCATTACTTGTTTTCTGAAATGCACAGTCATACTTTTGCATTTCCCCCTTCCTCCTCATACACAGATACTGCACCTAGGATTTCAAATAGAGGAAATTGACAAGTTCATATATTCTTGATTTCAGGCAATGTGTAAACTAGCACATTATATGAAGTACAATAAAAGTTTGAAGGTTTTTAAAGTTTTAAGTACAATTAAAGGTTTTAAACTTTGATGAGATTGTGAGAGGTGCCTGGGTGGCTCGGTCAGTTAAGCGTCTGACTCTTGATTTAGGCCTGGGTCATGATGTGAGGGTTGTAAGATTGAGCCCCGTGTCGGGCTCTGCACTGGGCATGAAGCCTTCTTGAGATGTAATCTCTCCCTCTCCCTCTGGCCCTTCTCCCTCTCTCTCTCTCTCTCTCAAATAGATAAATTAAAAAAAAAAAAAAAAGTCCTGAGAAGAAAAAGATTTTCCATTAAATGCCACATCTGGACATGTGAAACCATGAACGTCTTTAAAAGTACACCAAAACCCACGCAGACTGAAAAAGAAAAAAAAGCGAGGAGAGTGGTTGTCTCATTTTAAAGGTGGGACTAATGTTCATCACTCTGAGGGTATGTCCTACGAATGCAAAAATTGAAGCTGACCTCGATCTGAATAGTGCCAACCAGTTGAGTTGAAAATTGGGATGCAGGGAAACCTTGGGTGATTATAGTATTTTAAGTGCTATTTTGACTTTCTAATAATTGACATAAGCCTGAAAATAACTCAGAATAAGAATTCGGTAAGAACAACCTCACAATCACCCCAAGCTATGAAAGTAAAAATATAACAGCACTGAGAGACACATATCCTAGTTGGCCAGAACAAAGCAAACTTTTCCGGTTACTCTGTTGTGCTGCATTCGGATTTTGTGAATCAAGTACATGAACTGGAGTAGATTAATGTTTGCTATAAACACATGAACATTCACACATTCTCCCGCTCTCACGTTCACTTATTTAGGCATATAACTTTGTGGTTTTTATCTCTGTCAAAGATTCATCTGATCCGATTTATCAGACTTCATATTTCACAACTGAAGCAAAAAAAAAAAAATCTTTCATGGAGAGAGAAAAAATTTGAAACAAAGGTTTTTGTTATCAGAAAGATACCTACAAGAGGATTAAAGTTTTTCTCGATCCAATCTAGACGCAATATGCATCATGTAGCCAGAGGCAAACCTTATTTACAAAAGAACAGCTGCCGGTATGGTGATGCGCTATGATGGATGGAGGGCTCTTCGGGAAGCAAATGAAAGACCCTATTTTTTCCAGTAAAATAAAGTATCTGAGAGTAGATTGTCTTATTTCTTTTAATGTGGGTTAACAGCTGTAAAACTGAAAAGGTTGGTAATGCTCTCAGCTTGTGGTGTTCCTACTTAATGTTATGCCCAGATTTTGAGATCCCCAAATACCAACAGGGAGCCAAGTCTGATGCAAAAGCAAAAGAGCCCTTTATTCGAGCTAGCTTGAGCTCCCTCTCACACTCACCAACATAGCGGCATGGTGTAGAGAAAGAGAGAGAGTTTAAAAAAGCGCAACAGTTTTAGAGGGGCCAGTGGCCAATGAGATTGTAACACACAGAATGTTGCTTAGTAACTGTTTGAACTA
>CM052807.1:6396146-6478830 GCA_028533885.1 Nasua narica
GCTAGGTGTTCTGCAGGAAACAGACAAGAATCATAAAATATCAAGGCAAATATTGAACCCACTTTCAATTATCGTCTTAGCACAAGTGATGAAGAAGCTTTGCTTTACTGAAGAGTACAATTAGCCTTAATTTTTTCTCTCCAATAAGCCAATATGCTTGTGGTAAATGAAACAAGTTGGGAGGGAACTGACCAGACATGAAGGGCAATCTTTCTCGAGCCTGGTGCTAAAGAAGAGAGTAGCAGTGATGAGAGTAAGAGCATTCTGAAATCACAGTGGGTGGTATTTTAAGGGCCAGATAATGACATAATTTCTTCTTGCTTGGGTGTACATTTTTTAATGAGGCTTAAAATGGTCTCAGAAATTGCAGGGTAAAAGCCAGGAAATAATCTAAATCTACGGTAAGACTATTTGTAACATAAACTGAAAGATCGTCAGAAACAAGTTCTGGGAAACACTCGATTTCTTAGAACGGCCCACCCAACAACATCATCTAAAAATTAATCTTAGAAGAGTTTACTTAAAAAACAAAATAAAATAAAATTATGTCTGGGGTAGCTGGCTGGCTCAGTTGGTAGAGCAAGCAATTCTCAATCATGAGTTCAAGTCCCACGCTGGGTGTAGAACTTACTTAAAAATAAATAAAAATACTGGCTTAGAAATTTTATTTCTATCTATGGCCAGCACAAGTCAGAACAGAAGCTTTAAAAATGGTGGAAGCAGTGGAGGAAAATATTTTGTATGGGGGCACCCGGGTGGCTCAGTTGGTTGAGCAACTGCCTCCGGCTCAGGTCATGATCCTTGAGTTCCGGGATCGAGTTCCACATCGGGCTCCCAGCTCCACGGGGAGTCTGCTTCTTCCTCTAACCGTCTCTCCTCTCATGCTCTCTCTCACTTTCTCTGTCTGTCAAATAAATAAATAAAATCTCTAAAAAAAAAAAGAAAGAAAGAAAATATTTTGTATGACCTAGGCCAAACCAGGCTATATTTATCTTAAGAGATAGCAAAAAGCGATTACTTTTAAAATATATTTGATTCTATAAATTTTAATTAAAAAATTAGTTTCCCAGGAAAAATAGCTTTAAAAAACTCTGATCTTGGGGAGCTTGGGTGGCTCAGTCAGTTGAGTGCCCGATTTTTGCTTTTGGCTATGGTGATGATCTCAGGGTCATGAGATGGAGCCCTGAGTTGGGCTCTACCCTCCGCGAGATGGAGTGTCTCTCCTTGTTTGAGATTCTTTCCCTCGAGCCCTCTCCTCCTCTAAAATAAATACACCTTTTTTTAAAAAAAGAAAGAAACAAAAGCTCTGATCTTGTTTTGATTTAGAGAAGAGACTGACCACATCTTCAAAAATGGCTGTTTGTATCCATGGTAGGTCTTCATTGGGTAGTTTGCTAAGGAATTTTGGGTAGCATCTGACTCTAATCCTCAGCAAACCAATATGCATCCCAGTTAGATGAGCAGTTATGTAAATAATAAAAATTTTAAGAGAAGGCTGTCCAAGATTCAATTACATTTAAACCTTATTATATAAAATTCTGACTCTCCTGAAACAAGCAAACAAGTAAACAAAAAGCTCTTTTCTCTTTATGAGAAGACCTAAATATGATCATCAAAACAGGTAAAGAGAATCACTGAATTGATTCAATTTGGGAAATTGGATGGAACCCATTGAGCATATGCAGACAGACATCTTTGTCTGTCACATATTCCTATATGTGATTTATACTCACAAATCATCATGCTTATAGTTCAGGCATCCCAAGTGGAAAGCTTTACATAAATTAGGAATTCATTTTGTGATACTGTTTGATTTTGTTTTTGTTGTTTTTTTAAAAATTTTATTTTTAAGTAATCTCTATGCCCAATGTGTGGCTCAAACTCACAAACTTGAGATCAAGAGTCACATGCTCTATCAACTGAGCCAGCCAGGCACCCTGGCATTTTTTGTTTTTATATTTGATGTTAGTTAATGCCAATAAAGTATAATAAAATAACAGATTTGGAGAAGATTCACACTTCCTCAGCCTACTAAAGTCTCAAAGAGTCCTTATTAAAAACCATGCTAATTTTAATGAAACTATTATTTACTGAAAATGTTTCACTATGTTTTTTAAAAAAAATTTTTTTATTCTAAAGATTTTATTTATTTAACAGAGAGACAGAGAGAGAGAGAGAGATCACAAGTAGGCAGAGCAGCAGGAAGAGGGAGAGGGAGAAGCAGGCTCCCTGCTGAGCAGGGAGCTGGATGCAGGGATCAATCCCAGGACCTTGAGATCATGACCTGAACCGAAGGTGGCCGCTTAACTCACTGAGCCACCTAAACACCCTTGACTATGTTTGACTATGTAACTTTTCAAATAAAATCTTACTAATGGAAAAATACTATCTAAAAAAGAAAATTACATTAAAGACAATTCTTCCAGAAACACTGGCCTAAAATATGGTAGACTACAGAATATCAGACTATGAACACTAACCAGAAAAAACAATGAAGAACATTTGGGTCATTCCAGAAAGTACATATTTTTGTTTACATTTTGGAAATCAAGGGTGTGTCTCCTATTACATTGGTAGTAAATTATTATTTGTACATTAATTATCTCTAAAATTAAATTAAAATTAGAAATTTATGCATTAAGTACTACTCTAGCATTTTTCTCATTTATATAATGTCTTTTTTTCCCCAAATTGATTCTTTTAAGAGAATCAAATTGAGTCTTTAAAAAAAAATGGGGTGGACTATAGGGTGATGGATGATAACTAGACTTTTAGGGTGATCATTTTTTAGTGTATAAACTACACTATAAATGAAATTATAATTTACACCTCTAACTTATATAAGAAAACAAAATGGTCTTCTTTATATTTTTAGGTATCACATGTTACCCCCATACTCAGAGGCCATAGGGTCTTATTGATTATTTGCTGTTCTTTCTAGCAAAATAACATTGCCTCTGGACTTCCTCCATGAACTCAAAAGACCCAACATTGAATTTGATATTTAAACTGTATTTGTGACATTATGAAGTACATCTGGCTATTGGATTTTTATAATATTTAATCTCCAAGGAAAGCTTGAGAACTAAAATGTCAATCTGTAAGACATTTTGAAACAGCTGCTCATTTTTTTAAGCTTCATCATGATATAAAGACAATAATCCTCAGAGAATCTATTTTTCTTCCACAATAAAAGGAATCACAATGATGTTAAACTTATTCCTTTTACTCAAGTTGAAGTTGTCCATAAAGCATTGCAATGTGAAAGAGGTACTATTAAGTCTTCAATCTAGAAGTGTTAGCTATAAATTCAATGGCATCATAAACTTGACCGAGTTATCGTTTTGTAGACCGGGTAATTCTAGCACTGATAAATCCTAACCATGTTTTTAGCTTCACTCACTGCCAACACTTTCCTGTCCCTCTCTAGGTTGGTCTTTGCCACACCAGTATCTTCACCTTTGATTACTACCTCATTCTCACCCCACACAGAACTAGATCAATCATCTCAACAGTCTTCACAGTAGTTTATACTTTCTCATTTAGTTTTTTACTCAGGTAAGTGTCACCCACAGATTACTACATTTTTTGCCCTCAACATAACAGGATGTTTCAGAATTTCCATATTGCTAAGTAAGCCTTCATGTGTCACAGAAGAGCTAGGGTTTGCACTAATATGTGGGTCTGGAAATCATTTCTCTGCTTGTTGAAAGCATTTTGTCTTTTTTTTTTTTTAAAGATTTTATTTATTTATTTGACACAGAGAGAGAGAGAGTACAAGTAGGCAGAGAGGCAGGGAGGGTGGGGCGGGAAGCAGGCGCCCTGCTGAGCAGAGAGCCCAAGGCGGGGTTCTATCCCAGGACCCTGAGATCAAGACCTGAGCCGAAGGCAGAGGCTTTAACCCACTGAGCCACCCAGGCGCCCCTAGCATTTGGTCTTTTATTAAATACAATGACAATATTTAACTGACTTATTGACTATTTCTTTTGATCCCTTAATTCAATCTGTATCAATGTTTTTAGGGGGTTTAAGTGGCCAGAAGATAAAGACTAGTTTTGTTTAACTGACTTTATAAAAAGACTGATGTAATGCCATATCCTATTAGGTGGTTCATAAAAACATTTTAGGATTACATGTACTTAACATCAGATATTGATGAGATGCTTTCAAATAGTGATAAGTACTATTATATATGCACATAATGAGAGATTGGAAAAACACCAATATATTCAAGATCAGATGCCACTAATGAAGATTTTTTGATTGTAAAATATTTATAGACTCCTAGGTTAAGATGCTATCTTGACAGTGAAAAAGGTTGCATAGTAACATGGAAAATATTTATGATATAATAAAAATAGCCACCCTTTTTTGAGTACCTACAATGGAACAGGAACTTTATGTCAATCGTTTGTTAGCTGTACAATGAAGCCTCCATGTCTGTCCTCTACTTACATAATTTTGTCATCCTCACATTACAGATGAGGAAAGAGACATGCACCCAGCTTAGAGAACTTTTCCACTGTCACATAACACATACATGGTATCGAACATTGAAACTAGGGCTTTTGATTTTGAACTCTGAGAGTTTTCACTGCGCTATCCAAAATTAACAGCATCGAAAAACTTGGAAGGGAAAATGTACATGGGAAATGATGCATGCAAATCAACACAGTTTAGAAAACAATGCAAAACTTGGATAATAAAGATCTGATGTAATAGTAAGTATTAATTACCAAGCATTTCCATTCTTTTTCAAAAATTTCTTAATTATTTTTGCAATAGCTAACAATGGAGGAAAAAAGTAAAAGCAAAAGAGAACTAGGACAAGTTCAGTATTGAGGCACTCATTCCTTTTACATGATGGACTTGGATTAATTAGATGAACTTTGTATAATTTAATTTTTCTTAGAAGAAGCATATAAAGACCTGCTCAGGACTAAGTAGGCATGGTTGTTAAAGGAAGCGGACTTCTCGATGACAACCTAAAAAAGGAACCGATAGGAAATGAGATGAGCCTCAAAAGACCGGTATTATTATGTTTTTAATAATGAAAGCATTAGCACCACAATTGTGAGAATTTTATCTGCTCTATCATGAAATAAGGATCTAGATAGTATGCAGTAATTAAAGATTGACTTTGATTTAGATAATCCATTTTAATTGCATTTTTAATTGTAGTGAAAATTTCATGAAGTACCATCTGAAAATGCTGATGTAGAAAGATCAACTAATCAAGATCATGCCGTTATATTTGAATTACCAGAAAGGGACCATGAGAAGTAAGAGTAAAATACATCCCTCAACTGCACACGAGTCCTCATAATCTCATCTCACCTTCTGGAACAATGCAAAACAAATTAAAGCTGGTTCACGAAATGTCATACAATCTGGCAGCAAGATTCTAATTGATGAAGAAACGGCTTTTTAATGATTCTTTAACAACCACAGAAAATTTCTATTACTGGGAATCATGGCAAAAACTACCTTAAAGGAACAAAATTATTTCTACCAGTTTTTTCTTTTTTTAATCAACTCAGAGGCCCCCCTGGACAGTATCTGACCTATCTATACTCTAGTCTGTTCAGTGTGGTTGAATGGATAGGCACCTGACTTGTTAACTGTGAATGTTTCCCCCACCTCCCCCAGACCCCCACTCTGAGTGTTCTTTTTTTTTTAATATGTTCCAAATTAGGAAAACATAACTTGCAGTTACCAGGTTTACTTGACCTGGATCACCACTTCCCACTTCTGTGGTCTTACCCACTACAGCTTCTCTCATGAATCCAGTGATCCACAGTCCTCTTGAAATGAGTTTGGATATATAAAATTTGGTTTTATTAGTGCCCTTTCCATCCGTTTGTCTTCCTCTGTTTGCCAGTTGCCACTGTAGCACTTACCATAGTGTATTTTTAAAATGTAAATTTATTTTCAGTGTTTCCCACTAAAGCAATGGAACATAGTATATGTCTAATACTTATTTCAATGTTGAATAAGTTATGATTTCCTTCTATTTTGATTAGTATTCTCATGTAATATGTGTTGATTTCCTGAGCTTAACAGCTCTCTGTGCTTCCCACAAAGTATATACATACTTCCCCCCTCATGCAGACACAAATACACACGCTAATTAAGGCTAATAAATATATATTATCTTTGTTTTGGGTATTCTACAACTTTCAGATTATATCTGGAACCTGACTATGATGCTGGTTCTATGTCTAATCCATACAAGAGAAATGGTGATTAATAATCTTTTAAAACTTTTGTACTCACAACTTAATTTCTTCAGAATTATGACAGCAATAAAAATCGAGCTTTTTAAAAGTTGTTATCAAGTCAGTTTTGAAGGTTGCTAAAAGAACAATTAAAGGACTTGGAAAGAAGATATAATTGAACTGAAAATGAAAAATAATTCAGATAATATTTAATAAAGGTTACTGGATTGTCCTAAATTCTGATTTTCCATGGTTCTGTTGGAGTTAAAATCGTATTCTGAGTCTATTTCCCATTTCACATTTCCTTCCAAAATAGGTTATTAAACTTCAAAAAAAAAAGCATACATTGACCTGGGAAAATTTAGATTACAGGAAAGCAAACTCGTAATAATCAACAAATATTTAAGAAATTATTTCTCCAATCCCTCAATGTGTTTCTAAGTGCATATCACTACCATAAATGAAAATTAAGAAGCAAGGGTATCCAGGTTTTTTTTTTTTTTACTCAAGTATTTATTTAGCCAATATTACATCTTCAACTTTGGGTTTTTTACAGTGAGTGTTGGGCAATGATCTTCTAACACAAATGTAAATAAGACCTAAAGGACACTGTTGAAAGTATGTATCTTTTTGTCCCACCCTAGAAGGTCTGGAGCAAGGCTCAGAAATTTGGAAAATAATGAAATAACATTATATAACAATTATATAATAATAGGGAGAAGTAAACAGCATATGGAATCACAGAAAATTCTAATTACAATTATTTCACCTATCAATCACCAAGTGATTTGCTACAATTAAAATTTCTTCAAAATATATGGGTTAAGATTATTTTCTGGCTAAAATCACCAGAGTAGCACCAAAGTCTTCCATCTACTGCTCAATGAGATGAAACACCAGATATCCAGAGAAGTTCCACTTGATGTCGCTTTTGTAGGATAGGCTGCGGAAGGTGGATCATGAGCCCAAATGAGCCCTAATGAAGTTGAGTCCTGGGGGGCATTAGAAAAACATTTCTGGTACTATAATAAATCTTAAAAATTTCAGAAATAGTTCTATAACTTCCGTAGGCATTTGTGTTTGGGAAATATGGAGGGTAAGAAATGCTACTTACGTTAGTGTAGGAAACACATCAAAGCTCAAAGTAAAACAAGATTTGTATTGCATTTTCAGATTAAGGTATATTACTTTAAAAAATAGATTTATTTATTTATTTTAGAGAGAGAGCGTGCAAGGGAGAGAAGGAAAGGGAGAAAGAGTTTCAAGCAGACTCCACGCTGAGTGTGAAGCCCCACTCGGGACTCAATCCCATGAGCCTGAGATCACAACCTGAGCTGGTCAGTTCACCCACTGTGCTGTTCCCTTAGGTGTTTAGTATAGTAAAGATGAGAGATTTTGGTGAAAGATGTCATGTGAAAAGGAATTCACTTTCCATCACAAAAACTGAAAGAAACGAGAAAATGGTAAAATCTCCATTAACATTGAAACTTGTGAGGCATCTATATCCCACAGATTTTTAAGTAGTATCTCTCATTTTTATATCAATGAGTTAGAATACTTTCTTCTTTACTTATTTCAGTGAATATTTATTGAGCACTTATTGTGTGCATGCAGAATGAACTCATTCATGTGCCAGAGATTTTTCAGGAATGTCTGTTACATTTTGTATAGAATGAGCCATATTACTGACATCAATAAATATTTACTGAGCATTTATTATGTGCAAACAGAAATTCAGTACCCTCAGAAAGTGGTTATTGTCAGGGGAAATGAATGGAGGTAAATATCCTTTATTATGGAAGAATGAAGGCTAACATTGGCTATGGGGCCAGAAAAGAGAGAATCTTTCCATTTGAAGCTTGTTTTTGACACAGATGGCATCATTCAGGATTGCTTTGTCTGGATGGAGGTTTAAAAGTTATACATAAAAAATGAATCTTGGAACACTACATCCAAAACTAATGATGTACTATATGGTGACTAATATAACATAATAAAAAAATAAAAATAAATTTAAAAAATTAAAGCCAGACCAAAACAAAATCCTGCCACTATGGGGCCTTTTACTGCTCCCTGACATGGGGATTGCCATGACCTGAGGTTTCCTGGGTTGGCAATTGGAGAGGTTTCAAAATCACATTGTGGAATGGGAAATCCTACTTGTCTGGCCATAGGTACCAGAAAGAAGCATCCACACACATACATGTGTAAGGCTACTTTTCTTTATCCTGTGAAAACATGGTCAGAGTATGCATGGTTCGGCTTCTCTCATTAAAATATATTGTGCAAATCCTTCTAACTCAATATTCAATATTATGAATATGTCAGTCCTTCCCCGAATTGATCTATAGCTTCAATGCAACTTCAGTAAAAATTCCAAAACTTCCCCCACCCCAGGCCTTGACAAACTCATTCTAAAATATAGATGGAAGAGAAAAGAACGAAAAATAGCTAAAATATTTGAAGAATAAGGGAAATTGTGCTATTAAATATTAAGGTTTATTAGAAAGCTTTATTATTTTACAGAGAGTGCTTTCAAGAACGAGTGAGAAAATTAGACTATTGACATAATGTAAAACACAGAAAAACAGATGATCAACTGATCGATCAATAGACCAGGTATGCGGCAGAGATGGCATTAAAAAATAGTAGGAAAAGAATGAGCTACTCTATATATGGTTTCAGGAAAAGTAATTTTCCATCAAAAATTGTGAGGGGTGGGGAAGAAATGTATTCTTTACCAGCACCATAAAATATCTCTATATCTTCTAGGTAGGGAGTATCTTTAAAATATCATACAAAATTAGAAAGTACAAAGGATATGGTGAAAATTTTGACTGCATAAAAATTAAATCTTTTGTTTGGAGATAGCACATAGAGAGTAAAAAGGGAAAGCACAAACTGGGGAAAATATTTTGACCATATAATACTAACAGATAACCAAAATATGCAGTAAATCATAATACTCAACAAGAAATAAACAAAAAAGCTTGTAGAAAAATAGTATGTAGATATTTTCAGAAAAAGCATTGCAAAGTAACCCACACGCTCATGTAAAGATTCAGTCTCTTAGTAACCTAAAAAGTACAAATTGAAAGATGACAAGGAGATACCATTTCATTCCAACTAGATTGCAAAGACCAAAATTTTAATAATACCAAGTGTTGGTAAAGATGTGAATTCATGGCGGCATTCATAAAATGTTCATAACAGCGGAAAACTGCAGACTATCTACATGCATCAACATAAAGATGCAAAAATAAATGGTGATACAGTCAAGCAATAGAATTCTCTCTAGATGTCAACACTGAGCAACAGCTCTGGGGCTCCATGAATGACACTGGAGCCATAGTATTGAGTGAAGAAACATTATGAGTTGAGTAAAAAGTCCTATCATTCATCTTAGTCTGTAAAGTCTGCCATAACAAAATACCATAGACTGGGTGGCTTAAACAACAGAAATTTGTTTTTTCCCAATTCTGGAAAGCTGGAAGTCCAAGGTCAACGTGCCAGCTACTGAAGTGGTTCCTAGGGAGAACTCTTACTGGCTTGTAGTTGGCTGCCTTCTCACTGGGTCATCACAGGGGAGAGAGAGAGATAGAATGAGAGAGAGGGAGATTGACCTCTGAGCTTCTTCTTATAAGGCTATAATCCTATTGGATTGAGGCACTAACTTTATGAACTCAATTTTAATTACTTTCTAAAGATTCTACCTCTGGTCATGCTGTGGGGTAGGGCTTCAACATATGAATTTGGGGGGAAACAATTCAATTCTCAGCATCATCAAGCAAACTAATATATTGCGTAGATACTCCTATTCTTTAGTTAAACAAAGGAAACAGTATAATAAGGGAAAAAGAAATGCCAACTTCCTTGAGGATGCAGAGAATGGGGCCAGGAAAAGGCACTCATGTTGATTCAGTGGTCCTGGTGATAGTCTATTTTTTTTAATGAGGTAATTTGTGTTTATTTGGCTATTATAATCCATAGGTTTTTTTTATTTCTTAATAAAATGGGAAAATATTTACAGACTATTCCCAGTTGGTGAACAAACTGCGTATTTGTAACATGTAGTTGGAATGATATGGACAGAAAAATTTTACTATAATACATACTAAAGGGATAACTTTAGTTTTCTCTGCCTGGTGGGATTATGAGAATTTTTTTTCTTATTATTTTTCTAATTAATTATTTCCTTCTATTTTTCCGAAAATATTATGATCTGGGTTAAGCAGCCATTTAAAGATAATAAAGGTACAATGAGTGCACATGGAGTGCACTTGCAGAAGAATCATTTCGGCACCAAATTTTCAGGGAAATTCCACCTGTGGTGCGACAGGAGCCGAGGTGGGGTGAGTGGTACAGGGAGTGCCCCAGTCCCGTAGCGTATGGGATTGGGGACCATAGGCTTCTTTGCCAAGGCTCTTACCAAGCATTTAAATAAAAATGGATTTTGTTGCCAAACAGCTCAGTTATTAGATGGGAAATTTAGGTAGCTCTTCATTTTGAGGCGTGACTCCTTTGTGAGTACCTGTCAGATTAAAGGAACTCGCTTCCTAGGTTGGGTTTTATTTACTGTCATTATTAATGATCCAGCGGATGGAGTAAACACAGAACCAGTTAAGCCGGGAGGGATTGCTAACACCTGGGAAAACAAAAGAAGTCAGAAATTTCAGTACTATTGCTCTACTTCTGGGTAATAGCTCAATTTAAAATCAGTCATTAAAATTCTACGTCTCTCTTTTTTAAGGGCATACAACCCTTTTAACCCATGTTGTTTTGCCTTTAAAAGATTACAGGAAAAAAATCTCTTTATTTACAACTTTTCTCTAAGGAAGGGGCCTCACAGTACCCTCCAAAATATATATTGAGGGTGATGATATATTGCTCAGTAGGGGGAACTTCTCGACCTCAATGAAATGCATTCTAAGTAATTGCATTGCCCGAAGGCTCCCTCTGACTTTGAAGTCCCAGTAACTTGGGAGGAAATCTCAGAAACACAGACATAAGCCAGAATATAAAAGGACCCACGGATTTTCAAGAGATACGCTTTTATCCCCATGGAGGATGAGGAGGGCCTTCTGCAGAACTTCCCAGCACTGAGGAATCATATATGGCAACATTGACCTACACGGGAATGGGGAACCCTGAATATACAACAGACATGAGAATAAGAACTGTTAGGTGTACAGACGGTGTGACAAAAGGTAAGAGTGTGTGATGTATTTATAGTAAATGGCTATGTGATTTATAGCCGAGGGATATATAGGCCTGTCAGGACCAGGAAGGACACACGGGCAAGGCTAAAAAAAAGCAAAGCAAATCTAGTCTGCTACAGCAGACTAGATTGGCAACACAAGAACACAATAGTCTGGAATGTGGAAGTGAGCACACTCTTGAGAATATCTCTGCAGTAACAGTAATAAAGAGCAAAGATTAAACTAAATGTGCAGGAACCCTTATGGCTACACAGAGAACCCAGTTTTCAAGAAAACATGCACAGAGGACATAAGAAGGACACACACCCTTTGATACAAAGGCAAAACCCTGTAAGAGCTGAATCAGAAAGGGCAATACTCAGAATAAACTGAAACTCAGAAACGTGAAAATGTCAACCCAAAGCACATATTTCAAAATGTTTTGGTTGAGGGAAGAATCATAACGAGTTTGTGAAAGTCTGACTATTCAAATTCCATTTTTACTTCTTTCTTCAACAGAAGACTGGCATTTAATTTGAAGAGGTAGAACAACCTTAACAGGAAAGAAAACGTTTATGGCTGAGGCACTGCGAAGTGCACAAGACCATTTCGGTTTTGCTCCTGGCCTAAAGGAAAACGGTGTGTGTGAGCCACGTGTCCAGTTCTGGGCTACTCATGGTGGTACAAGAGCTAAATACAGGTTGTTCAGTCCAGGCTCCAAAAATCTCCTACGCTGGGGCGCCTGGGTGGCTCAGTGGGTTAAAGCCTCTTCTTCAAGCTCAGGTCATGATCTCAGGGTCCTGGGATCGAGCCCTGCATCGGGCTCTCTGCTCAGCAGGGAGCCTGCTTCCCCTCTCTCTCTCTGCCTGCTTCTCTGCCTACTAGTGATTGATCTCTCTCTCTCTCTGTCAAATAAACAAAATCTTTAAAAAAAAAATCTATGCTGTCCTTGGTTTGCTTTCTCTTTCTTTCGACAACAAGCCAGAAGCAAGAAATCCAACAAAAACTTTGAGGTCTCAAGGACACAGAAGAGCCACTGGATGGAAGGAGTTGGATCCCCAGCCAACTTTTGAGGGAGAGACTTCAGTAGAGTCACCTGCCTATAAACATTCACATGGGGATTTGCAAGAGTAAGAAATAAATGTTGATTATGTCAAGCCACTGTGATTTAGGGGTTGTTTATAACAACTGTTAGCCTACCCTGTATTCATATCAAATTAAAATCTCAAATAATAAAAATGCTTTCCCTTTAATAAAATTTAAAACTTGGAAATATATTCGCAGAATCATCTCCAATGATTTTTTTAGGAAATAATGGGCAATGCAAAAAAACCAGAAAGCTAGGAATTGACGAACACAAAGTTTTACAAGAAGACAAATTGGTAAGCTTTCTGTAAGTCTCCAGCAAACAATGTATAATGATTATTGAATAGATAACTTGTGAGTAGTTTCCTGAGGAGTACTCATTATCAGGAGTCAGTTTTGATTCAGCAAGATGTCAGACCTGTTTTCCTATTTGGAAGTTATTTCTAGGCCAGTCAATAAGGTATTGGAATATAGGAATACAGATGAATAGGAATACAGAAATAGGAATACAGAAAATAGGAATTGGAATACAGATGACAGGAGTGAATATTCAAAAGCATGTCATCTGGTATATAGCAATTACTAAAATTAATGTTTAAGAACTCAAATAGGTAACCAGGTTTTTTAAAACTATGTGGCTTTTTTTTTAAGATTTTATTTATTTATTTTAACAGAGAGAGAACACAAGCAGGCAGAGAGGCAGGCAGAGGCAGAAAGAGGAGCAGGCTCCCCGCTGAGCAAGGAGCCTGATGTGGGACTTGATCCCAAGACACCAGGATCATGACCTGAGCCGAAGGCAGCTGCCCAACCAACTGAGCCACCCAGGTGTCCCAACTATATGGCTTTTAAGAAAACATGCAATGAGATCAATTCAATTATGCCTAGCATTTACACCAGAATTTATAGCTTATGAAGCATTATTGTGCATACCTTCCCTTATGATTTTTATGACAAAGAATTGGTAAGGACATTGACGCTCAGAGAGGAAAGGTAACTTCTTGAGATCATATAGTAAATTGCAGTTGGGATCAACCTAGATTTTTTTCTGACTTAGCACAGTTCTCTGGCTACCACATCCTTGGGCCTCGTCTAAAGTCAATGCTAAAAATGTTTCACATTCATTTCAATGCTGGGTAGTGACAAAACAAACATGTCAGTCAAGATTTCTCTCGCACAGTATCAGAAAAAGTCACTCTCTAATGTGATGCTTTGTAATGCACTGAACACTTGCTTTCCCCCAAATTCACACTTTGAAACTCTACTCTTCACCATGCGATGGTATTAGAAAGTGGAACCTTTCTAAGAAAATTAGGATTCGATGAACTCATGAGGGTCATAATCCCTCACGAATGGGATTAGTGCCCTTGTAAGGGTCCCCAAAGAGCTGGCTTCCTCTACTCTCCATCAGACGATGTTACATTGAGAAGTCCACAATCTGCAACTTGGAAGAGGGTTCTCATCAGAACTCAACCATGCTGGCATTCCAATCTTCGGCTTTTGTCCTCTAGAACTGTGAGAAACAAGTTTCTGTTTTGTTTTGTTTTGTTTTTTTTATCAGCTGCCCAGTCTGTGTTGTTTATGTTACAGCAGCCCAACCTAAGACATGCTCTACTAAAGGAGCCCATATGATAAGGGAGCTAGGAGGGCTTGTTTTACTCCATCTATAATCTGTGGGCTCCATCCACACCAAAGTGTCCATGATATGCAAGGCTGCGTTACCCCCAAGGGCTGTGCCAATAGTAACTTGCATAATAAGGATGAGCCACTGCCAAAGGTTCTGTCTACCACCAGGGTTCTTTTCACTTTGGAGGCACTCACCAGCTCTAATCTACCTCTGCTGCTACTATTACAGAGGAGGAAGCGTGTTTTATGGAAATGCTTGTTAAATAGAGTGTGAACAAATGCAGGGAAGATTATGCTGGTACCAAACTGATACCAGAATATTCTGTTTTTAGAATAGCATATTAAAAAAGCATAAAAAGTGGGCCCCATTTTTATCATTTAAATACTTGCCGAAATTGTGGGTGAAGGAGAGAGGAGGAGAAGGAGCTGTCCAAGAAGCGAGGCCACGGCCACATCATGTGGGGCCTCACGGGTCCTGCAAGCAACTGACTTTTACACTGAGAGTGATGGGAAGTCATGGAGGTGCTTTAAACAGAGGGGGAAGACTCTGTTTAAAGAGATGTGACTAACATCTTAACTAGCTTACCTGGGCTACTCTATTGAAACCAAACTGAAGAGGACAAGACTGGGAGCCGAGAGTCTCATCTGTGGGTCGCATTAAAATTATGGACGCTTCACCCCAGAACAGTAAAGATATGCACACATCCACAAACAACTGCATTTATAATTATAGAGGGCCCAGAGGACTCATCAACTCCCCCTTCTTTAAGAGAGGAGATTCATCAGACACTTCACAGAACTCCTTTGCTTTGGGCTCAGAGCGGTTCTGACCCAGCTGGTTGGTTAGAGCATGGAATTCTCCCTGGTAGAGCTCAGTATCCTTCTGCTAATAAAGAGACAATAATCATTCTGGGGGCCTGTGCCAATGGAACACTTTACTAAAAACAATTAAATCAAATTTTAGTTTTGGATTGTTAAAGTAGCTCGAGGCAGTGTCACTTACATGGCCTCAAATAATGTCTCCAGTGTTGCAGAAACAACGATTTTCTCTCTGCACTAGAAGAAGAAGGGCTGGGCTTATTTTTTTCCCCTTCTCTTCCCTGAGCAAATCCCCATAACAAATAAAGTTACACTTCAAGACCGGATTACTCAGTCTATTGGCTTTGCATGCCAATGTTTACTTTAAGTAAAAATGATACTTCTGAGAATTCAAATAATATGTTTAAGTATTTCCAGGCTACAGTTCTGCTTGCATTTGTCTTGGCACTAGCTCACCACAAATGTGTCAGCTTTAAGAAAGACGACTCTTCAATCAGAGTTGAATGTCTTCATCCAAAGTCTCCCATGTACTGACTCTATGACTACCGTCATTTGATGGAAAGTTTACCATCCCAATGACCACACAATTAAATTGTCATCTCTTCTAGAAATGACCTCATTTTTTACAAAAGAGAGAGAGAGAGAGAGAGAAGGAGAGGGAGGAAAATAAAAAGTCTGCTAAAATAAATTAAGAGCTACAAAACTTACAATGATGGAAATAATTGATCGACAGTCAACGAACTCTCCCAAAAGACTTCAGCCCTGTCCCTGTCCTCATTTTAAATGAACTTACTTTACAAATGTCAGTAATTCAGCACAATCTTACAGATTATACTAAGTTTATTGTAAAGAATTCATGACTTTTTTCTGCTTTGTGTGCTCTTTCTCTCTCTGTTCTCTAAAGCATATTATCAGATGACAAGAGCAGTTCACATTTCCTGTGGGTACCTTCTGTTTGTACTTGTGTGATGATTATCCACCCAGAGGAATATATTATAGTCCATACATCTATCATCTAAGAAAGTATAACTTTTTAAGAGGAGACATCAGTAACAGATAACCTATCTTTATAGTACTTGAAGCTCAAAGATTTTTTTTTTTTATTCTAAAGGAATTATTTTCAGGGACTGTGGTCAGAATAGTGTGGGAGATATTTTAGGATAATCAAAGGTGAGAATCTTTAGCTTCATTCATTTACTTCATTATCTGGGAATGAAATCATGCCCAGGTTCTGTATGACAGCACCTATGGATTCAATGATGCATGAGAGCCATTCTCTTACCTGACAAGATTTCTAGCTATAAAACCTGCATGACCTTGGATATTATGCAATGAATATAAAAAGTTTAAGGTAACTTTGATTTCAGGTGCATTTATTTTGTAGCCTTTTTTAAAATACAACTGGCTTTTTTTTCATTAGAGTTTCTTATGAGTACTTTATATAATGCTCAAAAATATTTCCCTATGGGTTAGGAAGCTCTTTTTATGTTTCAGTAAGATTCCACCTGGGTAAACCCATTTTTCCGTATTTTGCCTTCAGTTGGTATTGAGGACATCTATGTCCTGTTCCTTTGAGATACATGTTTACAAATTTTAGGGCTCCATTATTTTATTTATATATGCATAGGGAATGCCAAGAATTCTAAATTCCTAGAAAATGCACTATTGTAGAGACAGAAAGCAGATCTGTGATTGCCTAGGGCTCAGGGTAGGAGCAGAGAATGACTGCAAAAGGTCATGTGAAACGTCAAAAGGTTATAAAAGTGTTCTAAAACTGGATGGTGCTGATAGTTGCCCAACTGCATAAATTTACTAAAAATCACCAAACTGTATACTTGCAATGGGTAGATATTATGGTATGTATCCCCTAAGCTGCATATAAATATATAAAATGTGTTTATATATACACATATATATATCATGAACTATATGAAAAAATATATATATACACATATATAGATACATGCACACACACACATATGTTAAGTATGAATTCTACCAAAGATTGAGGTCCCATGTAATTACCAGATAATTAAAAAATCTGAAATTAACTATGAATTCTGAAAAATAAGATGGCCTTTTTTCCAGAAGATTTCAGCGGCATTTATGTAACCCTACACAGTTTTAGAAATTATTCTGTGTTATGACTGTTTATAAACTATGCATTCGAAAGATAAAGCATTTCTGGGACAAGAGAACAAACTGTTCATTGTAGATTGATTTATTGGAAAAAGTTTAAAACCACTTAAAGATGACTTGTTTGCCGTCAAAGAACAATTCATCTTTCCTGACTGTAAAATAGGAACTTCTTATTCTCCTACTGTTCACTAAATATTTATGGCTCTCTGCCTTCTAGGCATATGTAAGGATGATGAGTTCATCCTGGCGTCAGTGTGGTTGGGTAATGCCATGTGACCAGTTCTGGCCAATGATTTGTGAGCAGAAGTCAGGCCTCTCACTTCTCTCCTGGTGAATTTATTCTCAGTTGTGAAATCTGCTAGAGATTTCTATATAACTTTTCACCCTGAGATCAACATTTATTATGAGATCCATCAATTATGTGTATTCATATATACTTAATATATATTATATATTATATACATAGAGAGAGAACACCAAACATTTGGTAATGTTTGTTGATGTAATAGAACAGAGCCATCCTGAATGATCAAGGAGACAAGAATGTAGAAAGGGAGGTAGTTCAGTCTGGAGATTAACTGAAGTGATTCATTTAGGAGATAATACAGTCTTAGCCAGGGTGGTAGAAGCAAAGGTGGTAAGAACTGGTCAGATCTGGAAGGTAATGTGAACATAGCTGAGTTGATAAGATTAACTGCAGAGGTGGATATATCAAATGTGAGAAGAGAGGAGTCAAGGGCGAAGACAAGGTTTTGGTCATAGAAGTAGGAATATTGGAATTGCTGGTTCCTACGACAGGGAAGATTGGTAAAGGAACATGTTTAGAGTAGAGACTCATGAGCTGGGTTTTAAACAACATTAATTTGAGATGCCTATTAGACGTTCAAGTAGAAATGCTCATTGGCAGCAACACACATAAGTTGGAGTTGAAGAGTGAAGCCAGGATTGGATATATAACCTTGTGAGTTATCAGACTAGAGATGGTATTTAGAACCAAAGAATTAGATGAGATTACCCAGGAATGAATGAGCTCACAAACATAAATTCCAGAACTCAGACTTGAGGAAACCAATGTTTAGAGTGGCATTTCTCATTCTTTTTTTTCTTTTAGGACACCTCTACATACTTAAAAATCATTAAACTTCTATGCATGTGGCTTATATCATTGTTTTATATATATATGCACCTAGGTGGCTCAATTGGTTAAGTGTCTGTCTTCGGCTCAGTTCATGATCCTGGGGTCCCCAGGTCCTGGGATTGAGCTCCACATCAGGCTCCCTGCTCAATGGGGAGTCTGCTTCTCCCTCTCCCTCTGCCCCATCCCTTGCTCATACACGCACTCTCTCTCTCTCTCAAATAAATAAAATCTTTAAAATATATATATATAAAATATACATTTAATATATATAAAATGTGTCTATAAAATATGAATTCTAATAGTTGCTTCTATATTCAATCTGTTGGGATATATATTGTTTGATTAAAATAGGTGAAGAAACCCCAGCCTCACAGAGATATGTAATTGAAAAAGGGAGAAATCTTTAAATATTTGTTTATTTATGAGAGATAGGTTGGGAGAGGGAGAAAATCTCAAGCGGACTCCTTGTTGAGCATGGAGCCCAATGCAGGGCTCAATCCCACAATCCTGAGATCATGACCGGGCAGAAATCAAGAGTCTGACACTTAACCAACTGAGCCACCCAGGTACCCTACAAAAGGGAGAAATATTTGAGCAGATAACTTTTCAATAATTGTAGTTTCTTAAAAATTATTAACAATATGAAGTGTGAAATCATATCTGTTACATTAAAATCTTTTGGTCTATCTTATCCTTTGAATAACTTTGAACCACATTTGACTTTACAACATCAAGCATTGGGTCATTGGGAAAATACTGTCTCACTGAATTACACAGATCTGCCAGTTGCCTACCACACTGGCAAAATCACATTAATTATTAGTATTACCAACTTCATGAGAAAATTCTTTAACTACTAGAGCTCTCTCAAGCTTATGGTGGCAGATACAAGTTTTTCAAAATTCTAAGTTTTACTGGAAAACTCAAAAAAAATTTTAAAGATTTTATTTATTTATTTGACAGAGAGAGGCAGAGTGACAGAGGGAACAAAAGCAGGGGGAGTGGGAGAGGGAGAAACAGGCTTCCTGCAAAGCAGGGAGCCTGATGTGGGGCTCAATCCCAGGACCCTGGGATCATGAACTGAGCTGAAGGAAGATGCTTAATGACTGAGCCACCCAGGCGCCCTGGAAAACTCAAATTTTATCATGGGCAGTAGGTACTGTTCGAGTTTTCTTGAGGTAGAGAATCCTTTTACTGATTTTTTTTTTGATAAAATTTCTTTTTTTTTTTTAAATATTTTATTTATTTATTTGACAGAGAGACAGATCACAGGTAGGCAGAGAGGCAGGCAGAGAGCAAGTGGGAAGCAGGCTCCCCGATGAGCAGAGAGCCCGATGCGGGGCTCGATCCCAGGACCCTGAGATCATGACCCGACCCGAAGGCAAGGCTTTAACCCACTGAGCCACCCAGGCACCCCTTTTTTTGATAAAATTTCTATGGACAATCTTAAGTGAATTCAAAGTCTCCTAGGATCGTTTAATATAGGGCAAGGCATTAGTAATTACCATTATTAACAATTATCATTTTTCATCATTAGTGAAAATGTCAAGAGAGTGAAAAGGCAGGTAATATTTTACTACTATGAAAATATTTTTGAGACTGAGGATCTTGGGAAGCATCTCAGAAATTCCCTGATGTCAGAGGACCATACTTTTAGATCACTGGCTTAGAGACTAGCTCCCAAAAGTCTTCCAGATAGCATGAGTATAACTGGCACATCTGAAAAAAAATCATAACAATCACGCAGTCTTACTTGTTGTGGAATTCAACTTTTTTTTTTTAATGTAAATGTGACTTCATTCCTTTTAAAACGTGGGAAGCTCCTGAATGTAGTAAATACTTTCATGGCATAGAAAAATGATCATATTCAAGTAAATGAACTATCTACATAATGAAATATATGAATTAAACACTTCATGTGTGTCTTACTCTGTCCTAAATGATGAACAAAAGGAAAAGTTGCTCAAGTTAATTAACACATTGTTAAGGAACAAAAACAGCATAACAGTAGTTTTAGGAATGACTTGACACTGAGATAAAGCAATAAGTCATTAACTGGTTATCTTGTGAAGACTTTGGGGAGTCCTAACAAGGTTACCATGACTTTGGCAATGACCACAACTATACTGCACTCAGGAACTTTAAGGGAAGAAAAAAAAGACATATAAAGGAAGAGGGAGATAAGAAAATTGGATAGGTAATTATGCAAAGGTCTTAAGTAAGGGTCAGGTGATTTTCAGAAGGTCAAGAGGCAAAGTGTGTAATCAAAATGGCTGAAATAAGGTTAACCCTAAATGTATTGTCACTTTTCAAACTGACATTAAATAAAATTTAAAACGCTGATAATGGTTGTAAGAAGATAATTAGAAGGATAGCCATAGACCATATTAAGGGTAGCTAGATAGTAATGCTAATTAAAAATGTATACAACCTAGGAATACAAATGCCACAAAATAACAACACTAAAACAAATGCAAAAAAGTTAAGAAAATCTACAATTAGTCATGATGACATCATTTAAGTCTCCTGGGTGATGTCAATATGAATCTTTGTGGGTAGGTTTCTTTTTTTCTTTTTTTTTCCCTTTGGAAAAGTTTTAATTGTTGAATGTTAAGGATTACAGTTAAATGCCTCTCATTTTTTTTTTGAAAAGTTATCACAAATTACAAGTAAAAATTTAATACTTACTATATTTTTTTTGAGGTTTCTTTTTTTTTTTAATTTTTTTATTAACATATAATGTATTATTTACCCCAGGGTACAGGTCTGTGAATCATCAGGCTTACACATTTCACAGCATTTGCCATAGCACATACCCTCCCCAATGTCCATATCCCTATCCACCCCCCCACCTCCCAGCAACCCTTAGTTTGTTTCGTGAGTTTAGGTAGGTTTCTTAAATTGGCATTATTTTAAGTAAAATTTGTTAACCTTCTGAGATGATTATTCTTTCAGTATTAGTTGGTTTTTGTAATTTTTTTAAAAGGTTTTATTTATTTTAGAGAGAGAGAGCATGAGCAGGGGTAGGAGCAGAGAGAGAGAGACAAGCAGACTCCATGCTGAGTGCAGAGCCTGACACAGGACTCGATCCCATGAACCCAAGATCATGACCTGAGCCAAAATCAAGAGCTGGACACTTAACCAACTGAGTCACCCAGATGCCCCTTATAATTTTTTAGTAGTTGCCCAGTTCTGTGCTGTTACTACATAGAACACCAGGAAATAATTTTGTAATAAGGAATACCAGCATAAACTTGGAAACTAGCTTTTACTGTTTGAAGTTCTACAATGATAAGCTGAAAGAACTATCATCATGTTTATTAAACCATACTGCTTCTCTTTTCAAAACCAATCATGTAAAAGCAAACATGCTTGGGGCACTTTAGTAATTAAAATCCCTTGGGAAAGGGTCCAAAAGGAATGGCACACATTGCCATCTGCTTCGTGGAAAATCCAGGTGCCCTTCAGAGCACCGTTTTTATCTGCAAGAGGTAGAAGTTTTAAGGTATTGGTACAACTATTGACAGTTTAGATATGGGCTTAGGCTCAAGTACAGGAATTGACAGTCCTTTTCAACAATTACAAAATATATCACAGAAATATAGATTTAGGAGGTTTTATGGAGTGGGACAATCAATTCTCTAAGGTTACTGGAGATCTTATAGTCCTGGGTGCATACAAGGTAATAGTTTTGTGTAATCTTCTTATATGTATGTATGCCTCTCTATTGAAAGTTTCATATCCAATTCCATTTATGAATCAGCTGATATGTTTTGACTCTTCTCTTTGTTTAATTACATCTAATGATAAAATAATTTACACATCAATTTCATGCCATGATGAAATAACTTACCTATCCATTCTCTTAAATGTCATTATTCTAAGTTGCAAAAAGTTTAGAGAAAGGATAATGGGAAAAGAGTGTTCCTTGAACAAGACTACTTTCATATTTTTAATGATGTTTTGATTCTCTCAATAAGCTTTTGGAAAATATTTGTATCTAGTTACAAATCCCCTTCATTTCAGGAATTGACTGAGTTATGATAAATCCATTGTGGGTTTTTTTGTGTGTGTGTTGACAGTATAGACACAAGAAATAACTTTTCAACATATGAAATATTTTTAGAATAAAATATATTGAAGGTATTATTTCTCAGTAATTCTGAGATACTTTGTCAAGCACTGCTTTCTACAGAACACTATATCATTTATTCTAAAAATTTTAAAAGGCTTCTCTAAATTAAGGTAAAAAGAAAATATTGCTCTTATATATTTAAAGACCCAACAATGAATAGAAACATATAGAGTTAAAAATATTACATAATGGTGTTCCCCCTAGTTTTTGAATTACAATCCAATTTAAGCTACCAAGAAAGCCCAGATACCCAGAAATAAAAAAGAGACTAATAACACCAGATTTCCCAATTGCTGAGCCTCATCCCTTCTCCCCATTTGTCCCCAAAGATTCAAGACCATTGTTAAAGCAACATAATCTATACATTCTGTATTGTGAAACCCACTTCTGAGGATGAGGAATACAAGAGTGTGTATCGTCCTGTATTCTGTGGAAGGACACTGCTCCTTGGTTTTAGACATTGTAATGGGTAAGGAAGGAGTTTACAAAGTCCCTCAGGTAAAGATGTTGCTGTTTCCTCCAGATACATAGGATTAAAAGAACTTTCTGAAAGTGAAAAAGGAAGTGAAAGAAAGTGTTTCAAACTGAGGATACTTCTTCCCTCTGTAACATTTACAAATTACTCTTCATTGCCCTTTTGGATTAAGTAAAGCTGGTTCCCATAGAAACCAATGGTCTCTGATTACACAGTCTGTAACACACCAATACCTCAACTTCCAGGAAACAAGGGTGATGGCTCGGGAGAGCTTAGGAACAAGTCGGAGACAGTGGAAGCACAGCTGACTGGACGGGGAAATCACTGAGCTCTAACATTGAATAAAGGTTGCTTGGAAAGACTTAATTGGCATCAGAAAATAATGTGAACACTTATCAAGGACTTTACACAGCTACCACAAGCAAGGATGAGAACATGTAATTTATAGAACATTTTAAGAACCAAAATTCCTCAGTCAATTTTCCTACCTCCTTATTGATTGAGGCAGTACCATCCAGTGTTTATTGAATTCCAGAGTCCCTTCCCTTGGACCCAAATCCCAGATCTGCCACTCCATACCTGTGTGTTCACCTGCAAGATGCTGTTTTCTAGGCTTTGGTATTCTCATTTGTATAATGGGGTAATGGGAATAGGTTCCTTGTAAAATTTTTAAGAGGATTAAATGCATTTCTACATATTAAGAATTTGTCCCAGATCTATTTAAATCAGAAAGTAGTACATACTCTTAAGCTAAATTTGGAAAGTCTTTAATAACATGAATAATATTGGGGTACCTGCGTGGCTCAGTGGGTTAAGCATCTGACTCTTAATTTCAGCTCAGGTCTTGATCTCAAGGACTTGAGATCAAGCCCTGAGTTGGGCTCCATGCTGGGTGTGGGGTCTACTTAAAAACATTAACAATGCTTCTATCTTTTCATGATGCATATTTTTTTTTATACATACATAGGTGTACTTTAATGATATAATTTGGTTTCCTACTTTTTCCTCACTGTATAAAAGATAAGGATTCCCTTTATAAATATTCATACTTCACAATATTCTATCATATTTAATGCCATTTATTGCATGAAACTTCTCCTCAGTAATGTGCTATACTTTCTAAAATTATTAAATGTTATGGATATTTGAGTATTTCTGTGTGTGTAGATTGGACTTTCTATTTGATTTGACTCTTCAGTCCTGCAGGAAAATCATACTATTTTAGGGACTATAGCTTTGGGGGCTTTATTAACATTTTATGTTAATATACTTTATCACTTTGATATTTATCAGCATAATCTAGCTATTCTTCTTTAATTCCAGGTGATTTGCAAGCAAATTTATATAAGTACCATGAACAAAATTTCAAACACACAAAATATCATTCTTGGAATTTTACTCCAGATTTTCATTAACATGCATTTGTTTGTGAAGAAAAATATTGATTTTATTGAGAATCACCATCCAGAAACAACATATGTATCATTTATTAAAAGCTGTTTTCATTCCTCCCATAAGGATTTTGGTAGTGTTTTCATCTCTATTCATATCTTTCTCATTTTTTATAAATAAAAAAAATAAATGTAGTATGGGGAGGAGTTTGACTGTGTTTATTTTATAACTGTGATCTTTTAAAATTTACATATGGTTTCTAATGGGTTTATTTTTGGCGTATAGAATGGCTGATGCTTTTATATCTTTATCTTGTTTTCAGACACTGAACTTTCCAGAGAATTTTTTTATGTTTTTATTTTTATATGTAATATTTTTCATTTTCTCATTAATACTTTCATTATTCTTCAAGACAAATTTCAGTTCATGTTCTAAAAAATATATGTATTTTTAAGATGATGTCAGTCACTTTTCCCAGGTGTCTGTAGATGTCTCTCTCTATTCAAAAGAAGGAGTCATTTTTCTTTTCTGAGGCAGTGCTGTGCTATTTGCTCTCACATCCATGACTCAACTTTTCCTGTGCTCTTCTGTTACATCACGAGTGGGCAGTTCCCTCTCGGGATGGATTCCCATGCTTCAGTTGACTTCCAACTGGGAGTACCTGGTGGGATACTGGGAGTGGGGTCAAAAGATAATGCTGGGCACATCTCTCTCCTCTTCTCTGCTTCCAATGATAATATGACAGAGGCAAAGTTTCACTGTGACTCTAGCTCTTGCTTGGCAATTCCGCCATGGCTCCAGCTTCCCCGGGGAATCATGGACCTCTTAGGCTCCACTAATATGACCTTCCTCTTCTATCCTTACAGTCTGGAAGCAACAGTCATTACTCACTCTGATAAGCAGTGGGTTGCCTCATTCTTCCTGTTTGTTCTTAGTTTTCCCATTCCTCAGCCTAGCCTTTCTCTATTTTAAATCCCCAAGTGGATTCTGTTTAGTTCCTGACTAATCTACCCTTCCCCCATCTGCATTTGTGTTTTCCCTTAAACTGTTGCAGAAAGCAATGTATCCAACGCAACTTCTACCTAAAAACAGAAGATTTTTTTACAGTGACCTAAAAGGACTTTTACAACAGCCTTACTGTGTGCAACAGTGAGGAAACCTGTGAGGGAACTTGGTGGAAAAGGTCCCTACTGTGACTTTATCTTGCAACATGTATATCTTTCTCTAAGAGCATCTCCATAGTGAGAAGACATAAGAATGTATAGAGCCTGATCTCAGATAATTTAATAGAACAATTTTACATTTTCTACAGAACTGAAAGGGCATCACTTAAAAATGGGAGTGACCATGTATTCACTGGTAAATTCACCTTCGCCAATGCCATATTGATTGTCTCCACAAGAGATTGTAAAGATGGAAGGCATCATTCATTGGAGCATTTCTTTAACATTGCTTGCAGCTGAAGATCTGGTCTATTAACCTTGTTATAAAAACCAATTTATTAAAATTAGGTGTACAAAGGATATGCCATTCCAGATATTCAGAAGGAGAGTTGCTAAGCTTCTGGGTGTATGAATCATTCCATTGGCAAGATGGCATCTTGCCTGCCAGACTATAAACTCCCTCAGAGCAGAGGCAGCCTGTGATAGTGGCTGCTGTCACCTCTAGAATCCTGCCTTACACATAACAGATACTCAACAAGTATTTGTTATATAAAAGTAAATGAATAAATGAGTTGGTCTGAAAAATCAACTATGAAAATTCCCTCATGATTTGGTGCTGGGGGAGGTCTGGAGGGAGATCTCTTGTTCACAGTGTGGATATTATCTTTCTTCACCCTCTCATATTTATAAGGAATGTTCAACTTAGACGGATGGTCACTAGACTCTTGGGGGTGAACACTTTGTAGTGTATACACATGTCAAATTATAATGCTACGCACCCAGGTTCCCTGAGAGTGAGGGGGAAAAAAAAAGAAAAGAAAAAAAAAGAAAAAAGAAAAAAAGCTAGTTGGCAGAGTTTTTCCACCTTTTTGTTCTTTCTGAATATCTCCTTCCTTTCCCCCTTTCTCAAGAAACTTCAGAGCCAGTTAAAGAATGAACTCTCTTAATAAACTGAACAATTAATTTTTAACAAGTGTGAACCACCTTTCCAATGCCTAAAGTCAACATTAAAAGTTTATAACAGTACAAGTTTATAACCATTCCTTGTTAATTTGTGTATAGCAAAGCGTGGGGGGATCTAAAACAACCCGGTTATGACATCTTGGTTCTTTGTTTATTTGTTTTTTATTTTTGGTTTTTAACAGTAGTCTTTTGGATTGGGACTTTTACACTGGAATATTGCCTTGGAAACTGAGTAGAGGATAGTCTGGTACCTCAAGGCTCAATTCCTATTAGTTGCCCTCTCTGGTCTCCCTTCACTGGAAGGAACAGAGAGGTCCCCTCTGGTGCCCTTTCCAGTCATCTCTTCGGTGATCATTTGGGACTTTCTGTTGCCTTACCAATGCCTAACTAGGTGATTGAAAAGGACAATGAATCCAGCACGTTGCAATGTTTGGCTATCAACAGAGGACACTGTGAGTTTCCTCATCCATAAAACAGAGTTAATTAAACCTGTACCCTTCCTAATCATAGGGGTGCATTTTGAATTAACAGAATCATATTTTAAAAACACATTGGGCTTCATAAAGAAAGGACTTGCATACACACAAGCCATTATGATTATTAGTGGGTTGATTTATTACCAAAACCACACCTGCCTCACTATAAACAACCCGCCTGCTTTCTTTGTGCAATCCTGGCTTTCTCACTGGCCCCTGCTTTGCTGAGCTTTGGTGATGCAGAGTCCTGTAACATATTCTGAGGATGCTGCAAGACGCTGCAGGCAATTTCAGAGAAAAACAAGAGAGAGTGACTTTTATACTGGATGTGTTTCAGCTGTCCGATTCAAAATAAATTACGCTCTTGTGCATGCTTTCTTCACTTCTGACCTAAACTGCTTTCACTGTATGCACTAACGAACTATTTTTGAAAAGAAATTCATTTCATGGTTAAGATAATACTGTCCAATCCTTTGTGGTCCATTTTTCTCCTTTAGAAAGCACTTGTTACCACATCTTAGATGATAGGTTTAATAATACATACTGGAATGAAGCTGAAAATGGACGAACTTTTGTGAATTAGTAAAAGCAGGGTAATTAATAATAATGCTTCCATGAAAATATATGTTGTGCATATGAAGGCTTTTTCGGCATCACCAAAATTTGCTAGCAAATTTCTTCCATAAATTAAGTTCATTATCAAAAATACTTAGTGAGCCAGCTTTTAAAATTCCCATTAAAATTTTTTTTGAGCAACTTTAATTAAAACCTTCTGAATTCTTAGTGTGTTTCTCTTTCAATTTATGGAGAAAATACTTTAGACTAAACCCTCAGGATTACAAGCCTTTAACAACCACTTTTAATCATAGGACTTGAGATATCTGTCACAGTTTTAAAGTCATCTCATCTTTAATACAGTGTTTTGAACGGACAAAAAAAATGGAAATTGTTCCAATCAGGAAAATAATATTTCATAGAAACTATGAGTTATTCTTCTTCCCAAGAGTGTTAATCAGATTTCATTTATTTTTATAGCACGCCAGGCATTAGCATTACCCTTACGACACGGCCCCCTTTCTATTTGTCCTTGGATAAGTTATCTGCTGTATTAGGATAACTTTCTTCCTCAAGATAAATGTTTCCTGATAAAACAATATTATTAACCTGGAGCAACCGCGATGTGAAATAAACACAGTTGTCAAGTCAACTTTGAAGAAATGTGACAGATTAAAAAACTGCAGTATTGTTCTGTGCCTCTCTTGAGTCCATTTATCTCCCAGGCTACAGTGTATGATTGAACGACAGAGAAAGTGTCTGCGAGGAAGAGCCAATGGCAAAAGACGGATTAGCACCCTGCCCGGACTCTGACGCTCCAAGGGTACCAATAATACCGCATCCTGAGTCATCCTGGTCACTGCACTTCAACTCAGAGTTTAATTCGAGAGGCCGCTGGTTTCTTTCTCAACCGAAGGAGGTAAAAGCATTTTTAATGAGGGTCTAGTGCTCCTTCTCAAATTAAATCATATTCCATGACCAGATCGCTTCAGACTGGCTAGTTCTGATCAGGTCAGAGCCTTTGACTATTAGCTGTGGTGCCACTCGCCTGTCTCTGTGTCCACCTTTACCAGGCTACAAGCTCCTCGAACAGAGCGATGAGACCTTATTTGGCTTTTGTTTTTGTATTTTCACCTTCAGTCCGGAAAGGTGAGGTGGCAAAGGCATGACATAGCACTCGGTTTTCACTTCTGGTGAAGCTGGGCTCCTTAGGGAAGGAAGCAGCTCT
Organism: Nasua narica; assembly: GCA_028533885.1. Lineage (NCBI taxonomy): Eukaryota > Metazoa > Chordata > Mammalia > Carnivora > Procyonidae > Nasua > Nasua narica. The sequence goes on from CM052807.1 coordinate 6,424,755, forward strand.
AACATACAATAAGTGCGACCTCCTGGGGGCTGGGGTGGGGTGGGGTGCAGGAACAGGACCTAAGCCAGGGTGGAAGGAGGCGCCCTGGGTTTAGAGAGCTCTTTCTGTTATTCAGAGCACGCCAAAGAATGGTAAGCAGGTCGCGCCGTGTCAGCAGCAATGCCCTCCTTATGTAACTATTCTGACTTTGCTTGATTAAGGAGGCAATGATTTCAAAGAAGAAAATGGGTGGAGCTGAGAGAGCACAAAAGGGAGAAACAGCCAAGTTCGTGCATGCATTAGCAATACGGCATTGTAATCTATTAACACGTTGCACAACTTAAAATCATGTCCGTGTATTGGAGTCCTTTTTATTAACTGGATCCAACATAGATTATGCAGAGATAGAGCAGCAGTGTTACTGGGACTATCAAACTCCACAGTGCTTTTTTGGCTATTTCAGTATGAACGAGTGAAATATACATAATTCCACCATTATTAAAAATATTCACATTTCCTATTAAAGAAAGCTGTTCCAGAAAGAGAGAGACCACTCAAAGACAAACCACAAAACCATCCACACAGGAAAAATGTTTATGTGACCTAGGACACAGATCGGCAGATTGGGGTCAATGAGTTGTAAGAAGTAATTCTGCCCTTACTTACTGGTCCTCATAAACGAGACACTTCAAAATTCCGATGCATCACCATTCCACTGTGTGATCGACCTCAAGAAAACTGACCAAGGGGGAAGCTGGGTCAGTGTTATCAGCCTCCCTTTTTAGAACTTTATGGTTACATATTTCTCTCTTCTAAACCGTCTCCCTGATGCCTTTCTCGCTTCAAAAGACAGAAGTCCTGGGCTAGAAACTTTAACATTGAGAACCTGGAGGTCCTGGTGTCAGTTCTGAAATTCTGCACACCGTTCCAATACTGTGTTGCATCTTATTTCACGTGTATTTATCTCTGACATCAATAGATATAGATCGCCATCTTATCTCCATTCAGTACATACACTTCCAAATAAAGGAAAAGGACAAATAAAAGGTTCCAGTAGATGTTTCTATCTTTTAGAGGATACTATTTGAATATTTTTTTTTTCTTTTCCTGGAGAATTCCTAGTGTATACCCTTTGCAGGACAGAAAGTATAATTCCCATTAAAATTAATGCTCACTGTAAAATTAGTGAAAGGCAGCTTTCAGCTCTAACTCTTCACACCTGTGATCCACCGTGGCCTACCATGATCCTGCCTTACCTCATACACATCCTTTTCAGGTTTCCTTTTCTTGCACTTAATACCTTTACTCAATTTAATTCATTTACAGGTTCCTCACATCAAAAGAGAGAAATTACCTGGCAAACAAGAAAAATGTCAACTAAGTCTCCCATTCAAAAGCCCACTTCCATTTAGGTGCTATGGCCTGGAAAACGCACAAAAGGGTTGGGGATCCATTTTCAATTATCTGAATGTTTCTTAGAGCCTTGGATGACCATTACTGAAATAAGGGTTTGACCTGCCTCAGGGATCTCGGTAACCCCTATACAGGAACTCCTGCTCTGAAATGCTTAGAAGGTTCTTGTTTCTGAACATCAACCTAGGGGTAGAGTCATTTGAAGAATTACTGGATTCTCTTCCAAGTCAGAATCGAGCCTTCTCGTTGACCTACAGGGTAGGCACACACAAAGTCCAAGCCTCTTCTAAATTACAGATGAGAAGTATAGCTATGGCTGCTAGTTTGAGTAGGTCTGAATCCTCCATGACTTGGGGGAAAGGTCACTGTTTCCCTGGGGAGAGACATTGAAAGTTAAAGTCCCCACAGCTCTTGGCGCAGGGGTTTTGATGTAAGAGATTGGCAACAAAAAACAGCTGAAGAAACTCCAGCAAGAGCCTTGCTTGGCTCCCAATGAGAGGAGCAGACGCCATGTTTGCTTTCGACTTCCTTTCTTCCTCTCGACATCTCCTTTGGCTTCCTCTATGTTTTTATATTGTTATTAACGGGTACATCCTGCCTGCACTTTCATTCTGTCCATTCTTATAATGATCATACTGGCCCCTTGTGAATTCCATAGAAGCCCATTACTCACTTCAGGCTTTCATATTTTAAAACATTATTAGTTTTATTAAATACTGTTATATATCTAAAATTTAAATATTATTAAATATTAGTCTGGCAATTTCCTACACTGATAACATGTTTCTATAAGTGGGGAACCATAGTAAGAGTACAGTTTCTTCCCGTGTGGTGTCGTCCAAGCTGAAAACTGTGTAGGACCTGAGATTAATAACAGCATCTACACAAGAAGTGTGTTAAAATTTTCAAACACTTGGGCAAGTACTCCATTTCCCCGATAGTCTTCAAACTCTCCAAACTGTATCTAATATTATGCAGAAAACATCTGCCTGTGGTTGCTTTCTGTGTTCTGCTCATGCTTGTGGACTTTTTTATTTTTTGCAGACATTTTTCCAGTGAACTAAGGATTGGGGCAAGAGGCTCTGCTATCACTTCTTAAATTCCATACAAACACCAAATCATTTTCATTACATAACATTGGAGTTTTTTTTGTAATATTTTATACACTACAAATGGCAACATTCTTATCTCAGTTCCTTATATTATGCCTAGCCCGCAATAAGTTCCCATAATCATTCAATAATCATAATTAGGAGTGGCCTCCTAAGATAGTTGTGTAACAGTGGAATTTTAAACCATCCCATCAGCAGATGCCACAGAACATAAGGGGCTATATCTCCAACACACCGTCCATTTGTGAGCATGCGTGTGTGTGTGTGTATGTGTGTGTGTTTTCAGATTAGAATTACCTAAGGCAAGAAAGAATGGCATATCTGACAATTGCTGCTGAGAATTCACTTCATTCAGTCTCCCTTTGCTTTCTATACATGTGTGACTAAATTCATTTCTATCCATACACTGCAGTCTTCAACACATGCAGCTTTAAGGCAGCTCACATCATTTCTGTGGGTTTGGAATTGGACTGAAAATTATTAGAATGTATTTTTCACACCATATTTTCAAAACAGAACTGCCTTAAGATGTCAAGTGGGGACAAAATGCTGTAACATTATTACTCCTCAGTGTTGTGAATTTATTTTATTTTTCAACTAAGTGATAGTATACACAGATCACTTATTTCAAATATATGGTATCATATATATACCTCATTGAGCATCCAAATTCAGGGAAATATATTTTATAACTGATAATTATGATAATAACAATAATGAAAGATAAGAACGATGGTATACCAAATGCCAAACATAAATTGGGGTGAGGTGTCTGGGTGGCCCAGTCGGTTGAGAATCTGACCCTTGTTTTCTCCTCAGGTCATGATCTCAGGGTCCTGAGATCAAGCCCTGTGTCAGGCTCCATGCTCAGTGGGGAGTCTGTTTGAGATTCTCTCCCTCTTCCTCTGCCCCCTCCCCCTGCTCTCTCTTTCTAAAATAAATAAATACACCTTTTTAAAATAAGTAAGTGAATAAATAAATAAATAAATTGGGGATTAAAAAGGTATTACTTCTAATTTTTGTGATTTTATGCGATTGTTATATATATATAACATATATATACATACATAATTATATTAGATATAATATATAATTTATTAGATATAATATATATCACTTAATTCAAATATATATCACATATATATCTCAATGAACACTAAAATTTAGGGAGATATATTTTAGACCCAAAAATTATGGTAATGAAAGATATATCAAATGATAAAAATAAATTGGTTTAAAAAATAAAATAAAAAAATAAATTGGCTTAAAATTATGGCTCTTGGCTCAGAGCAATATGTAGCATGAAAATAGAAGTAGTTATAAGAAATTGCAAATCAACTAAAAGCATTATCTACTAGACCTTTTGTTTTGGTTCAGTTTGCTTTAATTAATGACTACTTGGCACAGATTCTTCTTTAGGGCAAATTTTCTTTGATATGCTTCTGAAATAACTTTGAATCTAGTCCAACCCTCTACTAAAATAAACCAAAGTAAGAAGGAGTACATAGGATATAAGTTCTCAAATGGATTTTGCCTTCTTGAAAGTAAGAAGCCAATAAATTCACTTGGAATACCCTTGAGAGACCTAAAAATAGTTTACTTTTAAGTTAATCCTTGCAATTAGACAGCTTAGCTAAAATTAAATTTTTTATTTCCAAATTCATAAGAGGCTGAATTGGTTGACTTGATGATTGGTGATTTATACCTTTGGATTTTTTTTTTTTAATATCATACAAATTGACTTCTGTTTTTGCTTGTCCTTACTCTCCTTCAATTAATTCTAGAATTTGCTTACAAATGCAGAATAAGTCATATCCCCATATACATCTTCATTCATTTTATTAATAGATAATCCACTTTGCCACTGCTCTCAATAGATCCTCTCATTCTAGCAGGTGAAAGGGTGGTTTCTTTCATCAGAGAGGAACAAACTTTGGAACAATTCTCCCTTTTACATATAAGAGAAATTCACAGGAATTCGAGGAATTGTATGAGCACGATCAGGAGAGTGCAGCTAACTTATGTCCAAATAAAGGGGATCTTTCTGAGGTCTGCCAAGGAAGTGTGTTCTATAGGATTCCCTGTTCACGTGACTCTTCACAGTTGTCATATCCTGGTAGTGTTGAAGCAGGGATAGTTTCCCAGCCAGCAACTTGGGAACAGTTTGTCTTTTTTAGTCAATGAAAGAGATACGAAGAAAGAGAAATAAAGCTAATGTGTCTCTCTGCAGATCAGATGATCTGAGTAAGAATTTATGTACTTACAGGGAACATTTATATACCTCCTTCCCCTCTTTTTCTTTTTGAGTTTTTTTATTATATAATTATTTGAAAACACTGAAAAATGTTCTCATGTGGAGGTAGTTAGTCAAGGGTAGAGACCCCAGCCTTCTGGTGAACATTCTTGAAGAATTATATTATGTGCTGTTGGTGATCTTGTGTTTCTCCCACTTCTGCTGTAGACCAAGGAAAAGACCGCCTTCTGGTGGTTTCAGGTTTGCTCTCTTAGTGTGTCAGCTGCTTGCGAACTGGGTTTTTGGGTTTAATTGGACAGACATTACTCACTAATATGCTGGTTTTCAAATTAACCACATTCATGAGTCACAGTAAGCATTTTGGTTACTTAACTAAATAAATGAGCTAAATGAGCTGAATGAATGAGCTTCTATAACCCGAGTGTTTCTTGTCTTTAATTCTCTTCTCTCTCTCTCCCTTATTCCCTCATTCCTTTTTTCTATTTGACTAATGGCAGGACAGAGCACTATGATGGTAAGTAGCATTTAAGTACTCTGGGATATTTTTCAGAGTATTTGAGTAAGAATTTAAATGTGTTTTCAGGGTAGTTTATCTAAATCGACCAATCTCTCTGATATAAAAAAATACATATGCAGAAAGTCTCAAGAGATTAGCTTTTCTCACAACCACTATCATGAGTCTTATTAAGCATGGGCTTTTATGAGAATTCAGAATCTAAGTGCTTTTTCTTTAGGTCAAATCACCACAAAAAACAGACTTTAGTGTGGTATTTCCCTTTTGTAGTTCTCATTAAACCTTGACTTCCTCTCATTAACCTTATAGGATAACAAAATGTACAATTGTCAAAAACAAATGAAATAAGCTGTTTTGAACCTCAGATAAGATTGAATTGGGTCACTAATTCTGAACTGAATGAAGTCTATTTTTGTTCCATTAAACAGAAGCCTGTTTGAGTTTCTTGTTCCTGAGAATCCCTCCCAAATCCCCTGTCCCACACCCGTCATGTTTCCACAGCCATACATTGCCAACGGTCAGACATACATCATGAACAAGTAGTTGGCGGACATTGACAGAGCAATGGTGTTTTTTTGGTTTTTGGCTTTTGTTTTCCCCTTACCAATAAAAGGGCGGAGGCTTTAGAGACCACACTCCATTTCCTGAAGAATGTGGACTAAATAAATAAAGATAGGGTTGGAGAGAGCCTAATCTCCCCCTTTACACTCACAATTTCTGGATGAGACAATCCCTTCCCTCTATGGAGCATGAAGTACGTGAACTTACTGCCAAGATTATTAACTGTATCCTGAAGATAGATGGTGGTACTACCACTTTTAAATGTATATGCTTTGTGATCAGTGAAGTCGGAATAATTATGCTAAAATATGTACATTAGCTGGTTCTGGATTTGGCTGGGTGGTGGATGCAATTGTCTATTTTCCATGGTTAAAGGTCCCTCCTGGGACTAAAAGATGTACAGGTGCTGTGAAACCCAGGTACCATTTTGCAAGGGACCCTTGTCTGTAGTGAAATGCAAAGCGACTCCATTTGATGGGGTATGTGCCCTATCAGATCCTGTGACAGCAAAGCCAGCGCGGCAATCTCCCCCAGAAAAAGTGCTCTGCATTAATACCACCAGGCGGTAGACAAGCTGTCACCAACAGAGTCATTAGAATGCCCCAGACAGAGTATCCTGATAACTCTGTTTTATTCCATTGGAGTCACTCTGTGCTACTTCATGATTGAGTGTCTCCCTCGAGTTTAGAAAAGAACTTAGTTCATATTACCACTGTAAACTCAATACCTGGACATATCACCTCACAGCAACAGTAGAAGATGCAAATGACAACACTTTGCACTTTATACAGAAGGTTCCAAGAAAGACTGTCAAAGTGGTTTGTAAATGAGTACTATCTATTCTGAGGGTAAACAAAGGCACCAGCGGAGCTAGATAATGCTGCCTTTTAGTCAACGGGCCAATTTATAGGAAGAGGGAGACAAGAAAAATAAAGGTGTCTAAGTGTGGTAGTATGACAAGCTGGTGTTATGTTTACAAAAGTATTCTGAAAAAAAATTTTAAAAAAACATGTGAAAATCTGATTTCTAATTTAGCAGAGACAGTATCATTTTCTCTAAAATGACCGAGTGATTCACTTCCAAAAAAGTGTTAGAATGCCAAACATCAAAATCTTTGGGTGAGACATGAGTCTAATATTCAATTTCTATCCAACTTATGTCCAAGTTGGGAATCTCATTGAATATACAACCTACCATTCTGGGATAGTGCACTGGACTTTCGTGTACCTTTTCTCAAATCAGAGCCCCTCTGTTGAGGAATTTCCACTGTCAATAAAATGGTGGTTTATAAACTGTCCCTTCCTCCCACAATCGTGTGGCAGTGTCCTCTAAGAAATTATTCGTCATTCAGTGAGCACATAACTGATACAAGATGGAACAAAGTAGACTGACAGCAATATTTAGAGATTAATAACAGCAACAGTAAAATTGTTTAGGAATAATTTCCTTGTGTTTCTGTTGTCCTGGGAATTGGGGATTTCTTTATTTAAACGAGTATCATGAAAAAATTTTTAAAAGAAACAAAAAGGGGTGCCTGGGTGGCTCAGTGGGTTAAAGCCTCTGCCTTCGGCTCAGGTCATGATCTCAGGGTCCTGGGATCGAGCCCCGCATCGGGCTCTCTGCTCAGCAGGGAGCCTGCTTCCCCCTCTCTCTGCCTGCCTCTCTGCCTACTTGTGATCTCTCTCTCTCTCTGTCAAATAAATAAATAAAATCTTTAAAAAACAAAAACAAAAACAAAAAAAAACCCACTGAGCTTAATACATATGCTAGAAGAAGGACCTCTGCAGACATTTAAGTCCCAGAAAAGAAGTTAAGAAATGACTATGCTGGCCCCAAAATGGAATGGTCATGAATTCCACCCTCAAAGGCTACCCATCAATCTATAGTCTGTATCATATATCACTTGCTACCCTTCAGTAAGGACAAGACTTTGTTCTTGCTTTCTCCTGTTATCATCAATTTCTCCTTAACGGATTTTTTTTATCCTTGGGTCCCAGATATTAATTCTGAACTTCTTCCTTACTCCCTTTTTCCGTTCTTATACTTTTTGAGTCCCATAGTTTGGCTATAAAATAAAAGGTCTGTTGGCTTTCTCGGGAAAGCAATAATATGGGGATCAGAATCCTGTCTCAAAATATCTCCCTTTCTGCTCAGTATCTTGCCCCAAAGGGCAAAATACATTTAAAAATTGACCTGCAGTCTTCCCATACTCCTTTTGCGATGGTAGGACAGGGATTTGGGGAATTCTCTGTGCCTTAGCAGAAAGAATGTGAAACAAGTAATTGCTTTAAGTGAATGATAATCTTAGTGTCTCAAAGCCCTGGATGCCAGGTCAATATCACTCTGAGGAAGCTGGCAGGGATTCTTTACAAATGCAGCACTTTTCTTTAGAAATGATGGATTCACACACCTCCTTATTGCGAGCATGAAAGACAAAATTTGAGTGAGTGGTTGGGGGGGGAAGAGAGAGAGGGAGAGAAGCTTATGCTCCTTGAGTTGATCAGAAGTACATTGTTTGCACATATTAGGGTCAGCAGAGATTTACCTAAGTTCAGTCTTAACAAGATCATCAGGGAGACGTTAGTAGATACTTTTTATAAATAATAATGGATAATGATGGATAATGATTTTTTATATTATAGCTCAAATAGAGAAGAGAAAGCCCATATTAGACCTTTCTGACGAAAAGAGATACCGTCCCCTCTAGCTAGATATTTTAAAGGTAAGTAAGTCTAGCCTCTATATAATAAATATGGTATCTTGTGCCTTTTCATATTAACTTTTCCAAATGCTTCAGAGAAAAGATTCATTGAAGGGATTTTTGGGGGGTAAGACATTAAACAAAAAAATGAGACAGCAAAAGACAGAGGATTTTTCACCTTCTGTTCCTTAGTAATAAATTAGCTAGACGGATATATAAAATGATGATAACGGCATGCACATTTCACTGAATATGCTGACTGTATGGACTAACTAGCTTCGTTAGTGAAATGACTATAAAGAAAAAGGTTCACCATCAATGAGAGTTGTGGCCAAGGGAGTGCTTAGATTTGATTAACGATTTTCTGCCAGAAGGGATTTTCTCTCATTTGAAGAGATCCAGGTAAACTGTTATTGTTGCTTTGCCTTTTTGTAACTTTTAGTCTAGGATTTGGGATTTTAATCAGAGCCCTGGTGGTGTCATTAATGATAATAAGCACAGAATTTTATTTACAGAATCATAGTAAGACTGCTGTTTGTAGCACTCACCAAAATCCTTACGTATACTGTCATCTAATTCCCATAACGACTTGGGGGGTAAAGAACTATTATTCATATTTTATAGATGAACAGGAGACAAAGGCTAAGGGAAGTTAGGTAATATTTGTCATTTCAAATCTAGGTCTGTCTTCTGCTGCACTGTCAAATTATCTTCTTTCATTTCTTTTTCATTTTTCTTTCACCTAGAAGTGTATAAAGCATCTCTTAATTTGTAATTTTGCCAACTGAAACCTACTTAAAATGAACATGAACTGTAGTGGGGTAGGGCTGTGACCTTAAATTGGTTTGTAGATAGGGTAAGAGGAGAGAGAGGCACAAGAAGACCATTAAGGAATGCATGGGCCACTGCCAGACTATGGCGAGAGCCCTGGTATAGAATTTCCTGACTTTATTTCCAGTATATTCAGTAAAATATTTTACTTGAGTCAACAGCTCCAGAATGTCATCTATGAGAAGTGGATAACTATATGTTGATGGAATATTTAGAGATGATGAAGACTCAAAACAAAAGAATTCTAGCTCCCTGACAGCTCTGTGAATGACATTTACGAGTTAGCTACTCCTAACATTTAAAACGCATAATTCTCATAGGAGGTTGTCTTTACTATTTACATCTGTAGTATTTTGTATCAATACAATTCAAAAGTCATTTTACCAACCTAATACCTATTAATATCCAACATCTTCCATTTATATCTGCGAGCCAGTTTTGGATTAAAAATGGAACATAATTGCCTTTACCTACTCATACGTAGGCAGAATGGTAATGTGCCACCAAGCCTTTTGATATTGAAAAGTGTTGTATTTGGATTTACATGGCTTTAGGCTTCATGTTAATCACCACATCCTCTTTACATCTAAAAATAGCCCCTGTCTTTCCAAATGGGTACCAAACTCTCTGATTTCTTAGAATTTGTTTTTCCCCCTACGTACATTTGAAGCCGCCCACCCATTTTTGGTCTCTTCATGGCTCCACAGTGGTGTTCTGCAGAAATGTTCATTCATCTTCCCTAAGCACCAAAGTTCCATCACTGCCACTGCGGAGTGGCTTTGATGTGCACATGAGTGAGAGGGCAAAAGAACCCAAGTCAGAAGAGGTTTGAATGTGTGGGGTATGACATTAATTTGCACTTTGAATAATCTTCTCAGGATATGTATACAGGATGTCAGCATATCTGCTTCAAAAGTTGGGGAAAAAACCCTGCAGTCAATCGACCTCTCGGGCTACGCAGTTTTACACTACCGATGGGTATTTTTGCTTCATTTACTATTGCTCTGTGTAATTAAGAGAGACCAGTCAGCGAGAGGGTGGGCATCCAACCGTTCCATAAATCTTACCATGGGCACAATGAAACAGTGTGCTCATAATGAAAAGTAGTGATCATTAACAAACACTTGGATACTTGTTTTTATTTCTTAATATAGCTGGGTTCCCTAAAATAAATAGTTTTGGGGGCTAATTCTAACGATATTCCTATTTCAATAACTTTCGGTTTGAATTACAGTGTTTGTTTAAAACTTATTTCAGATCGAACAATCTATTAATTATGGTCGAGTAAATCTACTTGCACTGAAAGAGCTGAAATCATTTACACTGGCACTCTCAAACCACTCAGAAAGGAAACAATTGTTAGAAAATGTTTGGTTTTCTTCTATTATTAATGCAAGTGAGCTGTAAGACTGGTCGTAAGAATTTTATAAATATAGTAAATTCAGAATTTTGACTTTCTCTTGGTTTAGAGAAGGCCAAAAATATATTTATGAAAATGTTTGCTTACTTTTTAAAATTTGTAGCACAGTTTTCTACCATTACACCTTGGACCTAGCTCATTTGATAATCTAATGACAGCTTTGTCTATCACACCCACTGGTAAGAATGGGAGAGAGTTTGTTATGAGTTAAAATGTGCTATTATTTGCTATTTGCTAATGTGCTATTGCATTAGATGCAATTAGGTAAGGTGAGGTCACATATACTTCGTGGAATAGGGTGGATCCGTAGCCCAATAGGACCAGGATACTCCTGAGAAGGAGAAATTTGGACACAGACATGCACATAAGGAGAACACCACGTGAAGGAGAAGGCAGAGATCAGGGTGATTCTTCTACAGGAGTTGCTGATAATGGCCAGCAAATGACCAGCAACTAGGGGAAGAGGTGTGGAAAAGATTCTCCCTCACAGCTCTCAGAAGGAATGCACTCCTAGTTTCAGACATCCTGTCTCCCAAACCATGAGATAATAAACTTCTGCTGTGTAAGCTGTCAAGTTTGTGGTATTTTGTCAGGGCAGCTTTACAAAATGAATGTAGGATGCAACTGAGGAGACCCGCTCTCTTCCCTTTCAGAAAGAAAATCTTACTGGGACGCCTGGGTGGCTCAGTCGGTTAAGCGTCCGCCCTTGGCTCAGGTCATGATCCTAGGATAGAGTCCCGCATCGGGCTCCCTGCTCAGCGGGGAGCCTGCTTCTCCCTCTGCCTGCTGCTCTCTCACACTCTCTCTCCCTCTCTGACAAATAAAAAATAAAATCTTTCAAAAAAGAAAGAAAATCTTACTTTATGCATCCCACATAGTTACTGTTGGCCCCTTCCTTATATATTGCAAAATCATACATGTGCACATGTGTATAAGAGAGAGACAGAGGGAGGGAAAGAAAGAAAAAGAATAAGATGGACAAGTATATTACATGTCAGCCTAAGACTTTATTCATGCCTTCATTCAGGCATTCTGATTTGTATAGGAAGTGGCCCTGTTATTATTGCCAATAATAACACATCAGTTTTAGACATCTGCTCTTGCCTTTTTAGTCCCAAAGTGTCATCGGTAGTCAAAGCAGTCCTAGTCAATCATGCAGTATTAGCAATGTTGCCTCCACATAGGAGTGAAGCCTCCTCATTTGAAAAGAGCCCATTACAATAATAGTAATTCAGTTTATATATAGTATTCAGTTTATTATATATGTTTTACATATATAATACAATTATAGTATTCAGTTTATTATATATGTTTTGTTTCACATAAAACCTTTTTTGAAATGAAAGGTGATTAAGTTATTTTGCTTTAGTTCGGTGACTAAATTATGGCAGAGCTTCAATACTATCACTATTAAAGTTTTATTACTTTCAGCAAGTTGTGTGCTGTGTATATTTTTAATAAGCTACCTTTAAAAATGTTGTATCACACGGACCAACACCTAATCAATCCCTCCTTAGTCTCCTAAAGGATAAGAGCTGTTAAATGATTTGGGGAACAAGAATCGGTTCAAAGAATCAACTAATACTTGGAAAGGAAAAGTCATCTTTTTGTTCATTTGTGTCTTCATTATTTTTCATTATGCTTCTTACTTAGAGGTAATTATAGATTCACATGGTTAAAAGAAATACTATTGAGAGCTCGCATGTACCCTTTATCTATTTGCTACCCTATGATAACTTCTCCCAAAATTACGGCACAATATCACAACCAGGATACTGACATTGATATAGTCAAGGTACAGAATGTTTCCATCAGTACAAAGATCCCTCACCATGCCCATTTGTGACATCTCCTACCTCTTGTTCCTAACATCCCCTTTTAGCCCATGGCAACCACTAACCTCTTCTCCATTTTTATAATTTTCTCACTTCAAGAATGATATATAAATGGAATCATATAGTATGTAATCTTTTGAAATTGGCTTTATTGACTTACCATAACTTTCTAGAGATTCATTCAGGTTGTCGGGCATATCGATATTTATTATTTCTTTTTATTGCTGAGTAGTGATCCATGGTAGGTCATAGCAAGGTTTTTGTCTGTTTGTTTGTCTTAAGCATTCAAGCATGGAGGGACTTTGGGTTATTTTCATTTGGGGGCAATTATAAATAAAGTTACCAGAACCAAAGTTTTTAGTTCCCTGGAAAAAAATGCTGAAGGGTACAATCACTGGGTCATACGGTAGTTGAATGTTTAACTGTTCAAAAAACTGTCATATTATTAGCTATTAGAGAAACGCAAACTAAAATCACAGTGAGATATCATTACACATCTATCAGAATGACTATAATAGGGATGGCATCAAAGGTGGAGGAGGAGGCAGAGGACCTGTATCACTCATACATTGCTGATGCAAAAACAGCTTGAAAAGTCATCTTTATGTAAATTTCCTGCAGTCATTTGTTCTCCATTTAAATTGACCTCTTGAATGCCACTTGGAATCTGATTGGGTAACCCAGCTATGATGAAAGATGCATATCAGGGTTAAGGACAACGACCGCCAGTCAATCCTCAACTACTCATAGATTCCAGATTCATAAATTTGCCTACTCATTGCAAATCCTTTGTAACCCCAAATCAATACTCAGAGTGCTTTTGTGGTCATTCATGGACATGTGCAAAACAGCAAACATTTTGAGTTCCTGAGTGTGCATGTTTCCAACTGAGGCTGAAGAAGGGGACACTCTGCCCTCTTGTTTCAGTTCTTACAGGGTAAACAAGCGTCCTATGGGGGGGGGGGGGGTCTGTTTGTGCCACATTTTTTCTTGCTTTATGTTTTTTGTTGGCAATTTTGCTGTTTAAAATGGACTCCAAGTGTAGAGCTGAAGTGCTATCCAGTTCTGAAGGGCAAGGAGACTCTAATGAGCCTTACAGAGAAAATACATGTGAGATAAGCTTCATTCAAGCATGAATTAGAGTGCTGTTGGCTGTGAGTTCAATGTTAATGAATCAATAATATACTTGAGATGTCTTTAAACAGAAACACACATAAAACGAGGTTATCCACTGATTGGTTGATAAAAATGTATGACCAGAGTCTCACAGGAAACTAATCCTGCATTTCCTTTAGGAGCCATGGTTCACTATTCCCTAAGTCAGTGTTCCTGGAGCCTTTAATGAACCTAACTACCCCAAATAATGAGAATTGACTGTTTTTTATGGCACAAAGGAGTGACAGTTAAATACCAAAAATAAAAACTTTCCACTCAACCAAAAACTTGCCTTTCTCCCAAAATACTCTTTATTAAGTGCCTGCTTTGTGCAAAGTAGGTTGGCAGTCCTACAGTTAGTGTGGGTGCTGGGCTGGGGGCACACAATGGCTGAGTTAAAACTCAAATGAGCTACTCCTCTGATCTCAAGGAAACAAGAGGGCCGGGGGTAAGTAAATAATATCTGTCGGCTGCCTGTCTTGGGTCTGAGTTTCATTTATAGATAATATTTCATCCCCAAAGCAACCATAGACCATTTCAGGGCAGTTTCACAGAACCTGAGGGTCAGATTGATTAACCTGACCAAAACTAAACAGCCAGGACAGGGTGGTGCTGAGGTTCATGCCATATTCTGTCTGACAGGAAAGCTTCAACGCTTTTCTCTACAAAGCAGTTTTTCAGGGGTGGTGGCTCTTCAACTTTACGGTATAAGAATCACTGGAGATAATTGTTTAAAAAAGGAAATTCTTGGGCCCCACTTTCAGAGATTCTGATTTAGAAGCTTTAAGCTGGAGATATGGAATCTACCTTTCAAGAGCTCCTTCACCATACTTCAAAAGCAAAATGAAACAAAACCACAAAAAATTATTCAAGTTATTTATAATGGGGCAGTAAAGAATACACATATAAAAATAAGAGGGTAAAACAGAAAAACTAAGTGAAACAAATGTAGTTGTATCAAAAATGGTCATTTATTTCTCTAAATACAACAAAAAACATAATCTTCCATGACATGTTTTGTTAAATGATTTTATGGAACAGTGAGATTCTACTCTTAAGGCACCGGCACCGGACCCCAAACAGAATGCCTAAATTTTCCTCCAGTTACCCTCCAGTTACCCTCCCGGACCCTCCAAAAGATTCACTTCTCCATTGTCCATCAGGTAGAATTAGATGGACCATACATTCTAGTTTTGGGGGAAAGTTCTGGTTGACACCCATTTTTCTATGCAATTATTATTAACCCTTCATTTCATTCTCAAAATATCGTGATTTGAATAATGTTATCATTTTAATTAGCAGTGAGATGGTAGCTACACTTGTGGTGAGCTTCACATAATGGATAGAGAAGTTGAATCACTGTTGTGTACTCGAAACTAATGTAACATTGTGCGTCAAGTATACCAAATAAAAAAAATTAAAAAGAAGTGAGATGAAGCACATATTTTTCTTAAGCTCTATAGTGAAGTTAGAAATTTCATCTAGGGCAATTTTAGTTTACTCTATATATTTTCATGCATTATTTTTTTTCCAAGGTTTATTTATTTATTTTTAGAGAGAGAGAGCGTGCACACACAAGTGGGATAGGGGCAAAGGGAGAGGGAGAGAGAGAATCCCAAGCAGGCTTCATGCTCAGCATGGAGCCCGATGCGGGGCTGAATCTCACAACCTGGAGATCATGACCTGAGCCAAAATCAAGAGTCCACTGCTTATCCTACTGAGCCACCCAGGCACCCCTATTTTCATGCATTCTTAAATCAATTAAGCTTACAGATTAATTTGCTTATTTGTAATATATAGGTTAATATGCTTACCCCAAAACTAAAATACATATAAAATTAGAAACAAGTTTCCCTGAATTGTCAGCCTCCCACCTCCCAGGGCTCTTTCTATTCCCTGGAGGTTCTGGCTAGGGATCTCTCTCCAGCGTGTGGAGCATGTTGTTCTCCAAGACTGTGGTTGAATCCAGAGGTGGGAGAAGAGTCAGCATCACCTATAAGATAGGATAAGGACTCTGGTGCAACTGATTTAAAACAGCAAAGTCCAATGTCTTTGAGGCTCTTCGGCTCCAGGAACATAGAACTTGAAGGAAAGTGCTAACTAGGTCAAGACTCTAAGCATGAACCCCAGAATAATGAACCCTTCTTCATACACCTTTTGGTGATGGAGGGAGTTCCTTGGGATATTCCCAGGTGAGTCAAGGGGCTACCAGTAAACCCCCTGGGTGAAGATGCCATCAGGGATTCCCCCAGAGAGTCCCCAGGGACTGAATGCTCCTGGGGATGTCCAGGACAACAGGATGTAAAATGGGGACAGTTATGCCTGTGGCCAGAGTGAGTTTTCTGAACCTACGGTTCCTGAAGGTCACAGCTGTGATGCCCAATTTCCAGCTAGGAGACAGAAAGATAGCTTTTGAAAGTTTTGCTGTGGTTCCAGCAGTATCAAGCTTCAGTCTATAGTCAGTTACTCCAAACAGAATAATGTGATTAAAATGCTTTATGCCACTGAAAAAAGGAAAAGAAGAATTTTCTCTTGCCACATGATTCCAGTACTGGATTATGAAATTGGGAGAACACTTTTCTTTCCATTGATGTTGCATAGGTAAAAAGAAAAAACAAAACAAAACAAAACATTTTTTCTGGATGGTACTGAAAAGTGTATTATATAAACTGCTTTAACACATAATAATAGGGGCAAGAAGCAAACAATCTTATATTTTTAAATGCTGATAGCATAGAGAATTACTTTAACTGCCATTGCTTTTTAAGCATAAGTATGTATTTTCACCTGTTTTTACTCTGAAAAGGAAAGAAATTCCTAAAAAGTAGATAAAATAAAATTTGAGGTTTTTTTTTTTTAACTAACTCCAATCCCTAAAATGGTACCCTGTTTTGATGATGCTTAAAAGTAGGAAATGGGTAACAATGACTGAAAATGCAAGAGTTCATTCATCACTTTTAGAATCACTTTTGTCTATTTTTATAAAAGCCAGAGGTTAGTGAGAAATAATCTCCTCTTTCCTGGGAAATTTCATTAATGTATCTATATACCAAAAAAGGCTACATGTTCAACTAAGTGCATATTTTCCAAAACTCCAACTAATACCTTCATGAGTATGAAGGAAAGACTGATGTTATATGAAGAAATTTTGTGTAAAAGGCAAATTCTGAAATTGCTCTTAACCTTTTCATCTTCAAATGTAGAGTGTGGCCCATTAACATGGGCATCAAAATACCTCCATCTGTTCATTATCTACTCAGCTGTCATCACCAATTCCCAGAAGAAATCCCAGGTAGGATTATGAATTATTATTTACTTTGTACTTAAACAGGTTTTTAAAATTATATGCATTATCACTTATGAGTTTACTCATCGCCTTCGTTATGAAATGGCCAGGGCAAATTTTAAAATTCTGATTATGCAGACCAGGCAGTTGAGTCTTAAATATTTTAGATCGATTGACTAGATACACTATTACTAAGCAGGACTCTATGTCATTTTTCTCTCTGTCTCTGTAGCTCAATAACTTTCCTTCCAGAACACGTGCTCCTTGTTCTTGTGTCAAACTTTCTTTCTCCTTTTCATTGTCCTCTCCTCCTCCTGGTGTTTCACAATGTTGGGAGACCCCATCTTTCTCATTCGGGTGGAAAAAAACCAACTGAATCAAACCAAGGGTCTCCAATGCTATCATTTGCGGGGTACTCTGCATCTTTTAAAGAGGGCAGCTAAGACAACAATAACTACCCCAAAAGGCTTATGCTCAGCCTCCTTCGCAGTGGCCACAAGCAAACTGTGCCTGATGTCAGTTCAGTGAGCCGTGCAATCTCATCTCCTGGGCAGTATTTGTAGTTCAATGCTTAGGTCACACTGAAGCAAGGTCCTAAGATGCAATTTACTTAGAATTGTCATCACCCTCAACTTTGCTGACAAAGATGATGAAGTAAAAATATTCCTCATGTGTGGATAGGGAAGGATGGGAGAAGAGGACATTTGTGATAACTGTATCTAACTTTGTTTTTCCAGAAAATAAGGTTGTTTATCCAGAAACTACCTAATGTACCTTCTAACTTACGATTATGTGTGTAATGACACTGTAAGGGTTGGGAAGGTACTCACTGCTGCTCTTCAGTCTGATTCAGTGTTTTGAATTCTAAAAAGGTATTTCAGATCTAGAAGTCTGAATTCAAGTTGTGGGGGGTAGGGGTAAAGAAAATTGGGTGGATTATAGAAGTATTTGGGAGTTGGAAACCCCAAGATTTCATAATGGAGGTTAAGTCCAGAATAAAATGTAGACATTCTCCTCTCCCAACTCATAATTCTGCCAAGTTTTCAAGTGAGCAGCTGGGTAGACAGCTAATAGCACTTACAGAGTTAGAAACTTAGAAAGGGAAAGAGGATATTTTGGGAGGTGGTAGAAGACTGTGGGTAGCAGAGATGTTGGATGTCAAAGATACCTCAATTTCGACATACTGAATTTGAGCACCCACGTGAGGAAGTGAAGAAGGCAGCTGGATATTTTGCTCTAAACTTCAGAAAAGAGATACGGACAGGGATGGGCTTTGCAGTGTTTCTGTAGGGGAAGTTGTTATATGAAAGGAAGTGTAAGGCTAATAAATCCTCTTCTAGATTTTTAAGAACTTTTTTTTTTCCTGTGGTTAGCCATATGAGTCTCTGAAATGGTAATTGAAAACATTTGAACCTTAATGTCTTTCGTAAACAAAGAATTCAGATAGGAATGATTTTTAGCTGAGTACAGTATGTAGCCAAATGTAATACAAAAGCTAAAACCACGCCCAAGTCTAGGCATTTTTTTTCTTTTACCCTGGACGAAATATAATGATCTATTTTCAAATAATGTGTACGTGCATGGGTATGCATATGGGGACGGACTGGTTTCATAAGTATATTTTAAAGGCTCAAAGGGCTTATAGACATCAAATGGCTCTTCAAAAACAACAACATAGTGATTGAAGTGTAAATGAATCATGAAATATATGGATTAAATATGCCTTCATTTATTACACATAATTAAAAATTTAAGACTTGCTTTGGGCAAAGTGTGACTGAGGTTTTTTTTACTGAACCCCAAACACCCAGAAACACTGAAACATTATAATACCAAATCTTTCCAGGTTTGTAAGACCTGAGATTTCTATAGATCACATTGCCAATTTTCCTTCAGAAATATATTAACCCTTCAAATTAAAATTTCTAAAATGCAAGAGCTGGGCAAAATAACGCATTCCTTAAATGTTCAAATAAAAGTGGGTTTGCTTACAGATAGAATATTAAAATGAGAATATATTTGAGGAGAATTTGATTTGTTTGACAAGACCTGGGTATAAAATGAACTAAACAGCTGTAAGAATGGACTATATCTAATTAATGGAACAAATGTCAGACTCTGATCGAAAAAGATAAAAATTAATTGCACACACAACTTAGGGATTTGGGTTGATCATGGACTCAGCACAAGTCTAGAATTTGATAGTGCTTCCATTTGTAAGTTATATTTGCCTTGAACTGAATAAAGAATTAAAGCGTGTGGACACTCTACTCCATGCCAGTCAAATCATGTATTAGTTGTGTTCACCACACGCTTGAGAACATTGTCTGGGGAAGATCCACCTCAGTCATGAGTGGACGCCAAATGATTCCTTGTGTATGAAAAACAGAGCAAGCTAAAGAAGACAGCAAACTCCAGATGGTCATAGAACTACCTGAAATATAACTAGAGGGGAACAACCAAGGAAAGGTCAAGATTTTTGATTCATAACAACTCCTCATTGACTAGAATTATAAAATTGCGATGACTATTATCTACCATTAAGGCAACAGTAACTCCCCTGATCAGAGGTCTTCAAGTAAATAACTTGGCTGTAAATATGGTTTACTATCACCTACAAATAAAAGCTCCCTGCCCAATAGTGTGTAAGTACACTTTGCCTAATGCGATTTCAAAGGAGAGCTTCGGCTTCTTCAAATGACCGCCCCCTCTTTCCTCACCACCTATATTTTATTCACAAGTTATAATAAACTAAGGCCCCTTGTCCAGGAAACTGGCAAGATGTGAATGAAGACGTTTCAGGACAATAGCTGCCAAGTTCTATCATACTTGCCCCGAGAATCAACACGCACCCTTTAATATACATGTATTTTAAAATCTCTCCCTTCCTTCTGCAACCCCACTGGGAGGCCATGAAGTCTCTCTGACTTGAACTGTGAGACATATGCTGAGTAACCAACAGATTGGTCCTCAGGTAGCCCCTAGATGTCAGAACCCCCAGATTCTTGTGGAGATTCCTGTGGAGAATTCTTTTTTCACAGTTGACAAGCCAAGTTCTCATGGTTGCAACAGCGCTTTCAGCTTACAGCACTTGTGGCTAATAAATTATTTGAGGTAGTTATTAATCACAGTATATGCCATGTTAAACCTGGAACCATTTGTCATTCTGTTGGAAGTATCTTTTGCTGAGATTTTGCTAAAAGGAGTTGCTTTATCTTGGACCATTCACTTTTTTTTTTTCAGATATAACTCCATCTTTTGGCCAACTGCTTGAAACAAGGTATTCAACCAGTAGTTGGATTAAATATCAGATATTCTAAGCGGTAGTGGGGAGGGTGGTAGAGGAAAACAAACATTTACTGAATAAATACTCTATGTGTGGAGAGTCTCTCTAATTTGATCCAGATCATAACTTTGAGAGATAGGAGTTGTAATCTCTATTTTACAGATAAAGGAACTGATCTGGAACAGGTTTAGACTGCATGATTTCCCAGTTGCCAACTCCATGTATGTTTTACTTGCCCCACTATAACATGAAGATAGTGTACTTTGTGCTCTTCTGACGCTTAATACATATTTAAATTATTACTTCCTTTATTTATAGTAATTCCTTTCAAATTCTGCTACAGAGAAAGTGAATAAGGGCTTATGTAGTCCAATTTCGTTCTTATAAGACTTTCTATAATTCTTAGCATAGCCTAGAGGTCCTAAAATTGTTTAAGAATTAGTAAGTAAATGAATACATGAATGAAGAAAGCATGTCACATGTATATTTAAATGCCCTAACAAGAATACAAATTCTATAGTTGTATGGAAAAAAATTGCAGATGAAATTGCCTATTGTAAGACCCCTGAGAATAATGTAATCTCTCTAATGGCAATTATTCCACTAGACTCTGCTATCAAAACCTGGAAACAAATTTATGTGTGTGGATGGGTGAGTGTGAGTGTGTTCGTGTGTGTGTGTGTGTGTGAGAGAGAGAGAGAGAGAGAGAAAGAGAGAGAGAGAGGGAGAGAGAGAGAGGAACAGTGAATGTGTGTGAGTGTGAGGTTAGGAGATTCATGTGCTTTGTTTTCCTTCTTGATGAATCACAAAAATATAGCCCCAGATAAATAGTCCCAATCACAAAGTACTGTTTCAAATTTCAAATACTACTTTTCTGTTCAAATGAAGAACTGATTCACAGTGCAAATTAGTACTCAAATGGTGTTTTGGGAGAGATTCGGTACAATCAAGCCCTCAGGAGTACACCTAAGAAACCCTTTTCATCTTCGAACAACTATCTAAGGAGCACATAAAGAGTGGAGACAATAATAGTATGTTCTAATCTAATCAAAAAGGAAGGCTCCCTTCCTCCCTTCCTCGCCTTCCTTTTTCTTTAGGGATGTAAAAATAAAAGCAGTCATTTTAATTTTTATTTTGAATATAAGGCATTGGCGTGTCATTTTTTAACCACCTAAGTCTCTCAAAGGAACTCAAAGAAAGGATAAGTACAACATGAAGAGAAACCCTGGCTAGTGGAAAGTGGGGAGGTGAAAGGCCTCAAGCAAACCAGAAAGTGAAAAAGTGTTCTCAAATCAACTGCTACATGAATTACAGGGCAACACACTTCGTTCCCACAAACATGTTTTCCTTTACAAAATATTTACCATTTGAAGTCTTTCTAACCGAACAGCCATATGTCCTGTTTTCTGACACATTTGTATCTATATCTGAGTTACTTTAATCTTCTAACTAAGATCTGAGAGGAAAACGTCAGTATCTCTAGATTTTATGTAATGGATATAAGGTTCATATAGTGATTAATTTTGCATCTTCATTGCCTACACTTTTATGCTTAAATGAAATCTGTAATTGTACAGCCAAATAATTTGTAGAAATATGTAGAATGCATGAAAAATAGGAGGCTATATATTACAGAATATCCAAAATAAGTTGAAGTCAATTAAAGCATTCCAGTAATTCTGTTTTACTTAAAAATAAAGGTATACAGAAGTTAGTAACATGCTATGATTTTATTTTGAGGAGCAACTAAACCATAGGTAAATTATACAGTAGTTGTCACCAGTTGGAAGGGAATGTTCTAGGCCACACAGACTCATTTATTTCCATTGAACAAGATACCAAACTAAATACTTTAAAATAATTCATGCAGATTACTCTTGCTAATCCAAGTTTATTAAGACATTAATTTGTGCTCCACAGCAATATCTTTACATGTGGTAACATTGTTAGCTCACTTGATTCTGTGTTTCCATATATGAATGATATGTATCCTGGTCTTTATTTTTCTATCCAGTATATTTTATCTACCTACCTATGTATTGATCTATCTATCCATTTTGTTCTTCTTTCCTAGACTCATTTGATGTGTCTTGAGAAAATAAAATTAAACTGATACAGCAATTACACTGTTGGAAAAAGGAGATAGATTAGTAAAAACACATTTTCCAAGAAAGGAAGTTATTACAAGTAAATGTGTGTCATGAAGTCTGTACCACGGCTGAAGGTCATGGTCATTTACTAAAGTCATATGTTTACCAGTATAATATCAAATTGGTTGTTCAAAAGGAGTAAAGATTTTACTCTGACAGAGCTCTAAAAAACCTTTCCCCCATGAGTTCTTCTGCCATTTGGTGATGTAATGATACGTGGGCACTTTCAACAAAATCCTTCTAACTTCTGATGCTATCTAGACAGCTATTAAAAATGCACCAAAAGCACTACAGATAAGAGAATGTGAAATGTTACTGCAACAGTGCTATGCTCTTGAGATCCTTAAATTCAATATATGATTTCAATATACGATTTAAATTCAATATATGATATGCAAATTTTCTTTCTGTCAGGCAGTCCACTTATTAGAATATTTAGAGATTTTGTAGAGCACATCAATACTCTACATTAAAGCTTTTAAATAGGACAGGGGTCTTATTACATGGTATACCAGTCCTTGGCATTTCTTGGTTCTTCTCATAGGACAAGTTGGTCAAAAAAAAAAAAGTCATGATAACCTGGGTAAAACTTGGAATATCTCATTTCACAGGTGTACACCCGGACACACCCCCTGAGACTATCTCCTTATTCCTTCAACCACGCTTAGTGCCTCCCCTCACCACACAGTGATGAAAGTTGGGGGTTGGGGCTGCAGCTCGCAAGTCCAGTGGTAACACAGAATGGCCTCAGAGGAACCTATTGTTATGAACTGCTCTGTGGGCTCTAATGGGAGACATTCTTCACAAAACCTTTAAATCTACAGTTAAAACTGAGGGTGAAAGTGCAAAGAGGCTCATAGGAAGCAATAGGTAATTTCATTTCCCATAGAGAAGCAAACATTGCTAGCAGGGAACTTCTCTTGAGAGGAGCTGGGTCCAGGAGGAAAGGGTGAAGCATTTAGAGTCAAAGACAGGCGGCCAGCTCTCCCTCTGACGTCTTCACTAGAGTCCCTTCTGTCCAAATTTCAACTTCTTCATCTTAAAAAAAAAAAAAAAAAAACTTGGGGGGGGCGGAGAACAGACCATGAGAGACCCTTAACTATAGAGAACAAACTGAAGGTGGATGGAGCGCAGTGGTTGGGGAATGGGCTAGCTGGGGGATGGGGATTAAGAGGGCACTTGCTATAATGAGCACTGGTCATTCTGTGTAAAACACGACCCACTGAACTCTACTCCTGAAAACCAATATTAAACTGTATGTCAACTAACTAGAATTTAAATTTTTAAAAATAGGGGTAATAATACTAGGACTTTTCAAAACCTCAAGGAGATGAAAACACACGAACTCTAAAGAGCTGCTGGCTTTTATTTAATTTATTGGCTTCTAACAGAGAGTTAAGAGAATTCTTCCCAAAGAAGTAAGCAGAGTAGGTACAGATAATTCTGTAGAGGCCAGAGGGGAAAGGGACAAAGGAAGGAAGCCTAGGTCTCTTTCTAGATGGTTTGACTTCCTTCATGATTTCTGAAAGAACCTGAACTGCTAACCTACAAAAAATCCCATGGAAACATAAGCAAATGCAAACTGTTCCAAAGCTGCCACTGGAATGCAGTGCTGACTATACGTTGACAGGCAAAGAAGCTGAACGAGCCTGAATGGCAATGGGCACTGGCTTCTATGGCAAGATTCAGAAGTCATGAATACTCCATGACTCGTCGCTTATACAAATTCATTCTGTTGGTTTGTAACATGCCTCCAACTTTGGGAGCATGGAACACGCGGTAGGCTGTGCATGGAGAATTAGTTTCTAGTTCAGCCCAAATTCCTGCAGAGTTCTCCCAGTGTCCGAATTTCCTGCATTGTAACATTCGATTCCATCTGTGATCTGCTTTGTAAATGTCACTAGTGATGTGTCCTTAACACAAAGGGCAATGACACTGAGGAGTGTGCTTCTATGTACATAGGATATGTCTATTCTAACACAGCTCCACCGGATAAAGCACTGGCAGAAGACAGATGATGACAACCTAGATATTGGGTATTAAAATGTAATGTGCAGAACAATCGGCTGCAGATCTTGTTGAAATGAAGATTCTGGGTCAGAAAGCTTGTGGGGGCTTGAGATCCTGTTTCTAATTGGCGTTCAGGTGATGCCGATGCTGCTGATCTGGGCACCCAGAGACTCCTACCTGGACAGAAGAATGGCAAAATGGGAAGGAGAGTAAGTAGAATAAGAACTTAACTGTGAGTTGATAAATAATGATGAAGAACAACAATGTAAAGGAAGTGGAGACTCTGAGTAAGGGATACAAGGTTGCCAACCAAAGGTCTCATAAAAGTTAAATAGAACTACACCTCATCCCTGTTCATGGTTAATACCACTTGCTTTTCAACTCATGTAGCTGAGGACATAGTTATACAGATATAAATGTAAATAAAATATTAAAATGAGTTGAAACAGATTGTTCATCTATATCCACATGAATGTGTAGATGGGGCTAGGGATATGTGTGAGTGTGTGTGCGCACATGCATGCATGTATGTGTAACAAACATACAATCCTTTTGTGGAGCTGAGCTACACCAGAATCCATTGAGAAAGAACATGTTAAACCAGACATTTCTATCATGTAACCAGATATATATCCATACTGGGGATTTTATTTAATCCATAATTTTCATGTGAGGATAAACACAAATAGTTAAAATAAAAAATAACTCAAATAAGCACTCAACAAATTTGTTTTATAAATGCTCACTCATTATATGTAACTAACATAGACTCTTGGTTAAATAGATATCGACTTAATTCAGTTACTCACTTTTTATAAAGACTATAATAAAGTAATTTTCACTATTGGCATGACAATTTCTTGCCTAAAATTTTCTTATTTCAATAATTTTATTCTAGTATATTTGAAAAGTAAACCACATGCACCTTTCTTCTGTTGCATAAAATTAAATTACTGTGGATATCCAAAGCAATAAATATTTCTTTGTTGGCTGGATGTATGCATAATTGGATAATTTAATAAATTATTTACATTTACTGAATCTCTGAAAGAATCAGAAATGAAATGTGGCTCTTCATTACAAGCTAACTAAGTTCTGGTAGTCTTTTTATTTTAGCCTTTTAAAATAGAACTTAGTTTTAATTACATTATTCAGTGCAATTCAGTGCAATCCATTCTTATAAATAAATATTTAATAAGTTTAGGGCACCAGGCTCAGAGTTTAGATAGAACTTATGGAATGTATCATAAAAAGACACATCCTAGGACCAAAATATTTTAGTAACATGGAACATTAAAAGTGAAAAATGTGACTGCATTAAATGATGCATAGATGTGGTTTAAAAATGAGTTTCCTTTTAATCTTGAATAGTTTTCAACATAAATATTTGTACTCTAAGAAAGAGCCACAGGCAGTCAGTAGAAACTTTAGGATAATCTTTAAATTTCTACATTTTCATTGGAACAATTTAAGTCGGAAAGCATCCCCCCAGGGAAAAAAGTAAAAAACCAAC
The DNA here is from genome assembly GCA_028533885.1 of Nasua narica. Taxonomy (NCBI): domain Eukaryota; kingdom Metazoa; phylum Chordata; class Mammalia; order Carnivora; family Procyonidae; genus Nasua; species Nasua narica. The sequence goes on from CM052807.1 coordinate 6,450,775, forward strand.
CAACCAAACAAACAAAAAAAAAAACCTCCAAAAGACAAAAATACTCTTCAATATTATTGCCCAGCACTGGAATGGTAAAGCGTATCATTTTATTCTACTCCCTTTATTCAGAGAAAACAAATTTCTTAAAAGTTAAACCCTTTTAATTATTAGAACAGAGACACCTAATGTTAAACAGATTATGTTTAGGGAAATGTTTATCATCAATCAGACTCACTGGCCATTCGACTTCATGAGGGCCGAACATGTCCTGTTCCCACCTGCATCTCTATTTGAGAGAACAGCAGCTCACAAAGTACTATGTTGTTACTGCATGAATCAGTGTGATGGATTCAATGTCCAGCCAGACTTTCGAGGAGGTTTTGAAATCATGAGAGATTCTGTTTTATGCTTTCATGCCAAATAAAAAAAGCAGCAAATATTACATACTTACTATGACCATAAATTAATGAATGGTAAAGGATTTTCAGGGAAACATGTCGAAATATCAATAATTAGTTGCTTGAGGGGGTAAAACCCCACAATGGTGTAGCCCACTCCTACTCAACTACACATTTACACTCTCCAAATTTCACTCAATGAGCACAGATTATATTGACCCCAAACCAGTTTTTTAAGAACATACTTTCATGTTGTAAAATAACTAGAGACATAAATGATTACGGTTACCAATTTGCTGAAAAAGGAGGGGCACTTCAGAGATGTGGGAATTTGGGAAAAGGTTTTCCTGTGTTTTATTGAAAAGACTAGAATACAGTCAGTATAAAATGGGAATTTTATGAGGGATCACAGGTGGCTGTGAGAATTGCCTATCCGAACAACAGTAAATTGCTGTGGCTAGGAACACACTTGTGTAAGCCTGGGAATCCATAGGCTCATTCTGCAATCTAGTTACTTGCACTGAAATTACTTGAACTCTCTCTATTCAGTTTCTTCATCTGTGAAATAGGAGGAATATTGGTACTCACTTCCTACTGTGAGGATTACCAAAGGTAATACTTGTTGAAGCACTTAGAATGGTACATGGCACATTTCAAAAGCTATGCAAACACAAGCCCTTATTATTTACCATTATTCACTCTATCTAAGGGACCACAGTGAAACAAACAAAGACACACTTGTCTCCCTCCTGGTCTTTTAACTTTACCTACCCCTTCCTGTCAAGAGCAACCCTACCCCTCCCCTTTTCTGTTTTGCTCAGTGCTGTGACAGGTCTGGGACACCAAATATTCCTTTGCATATATGGCAACCAAGTCTGTATTTTCCCAGCAATATATGAATCACTGAAGTTGCATGCAGGCTGAGGCCACCCGCAACTTCCACATACAATTAGCCATGAAGGGGTTGTGATAAGACCTGTAAATTCACTGCCATAGATAGATTTTGCTGTATGTGACATTGTTCTACACCCTGCTCAGAAAATCATTTTAGATATTTTTGGCACACTCGTTAAAAAAACACAGGAAAAAAAATGGACTATTGTCTGAGCACATTTCCCACAAAATAATTGTTTTGAAAGGTACTCATCTTGCCTAACCAATAATACCTCTTTATTGGGACAGTAAGTGGATTCCTGGAATCAAGAAGGTACTGACCATCATCTCCAATACGTAGACCAACAACAAATCCACCGAAATCTGAGATCCTGTGAGATTTCCTCAAGGTTCAGACAATAAAATGTGATAGCTGTTTACTAACCCCAGAGAGACAGAGTATTAGTTTCCAACTCTTTATTAGATCTTTTATATGTTGATATGCAAAGAGAGCATGCTCTGCTCTTTAAAGTAACACCCAAAAATTCTTATCAAGATGTTACAGCATTCCTAGTCAACGCAAAGCCAGAGCAGAAGGGCTTTCATGTACATTTTACCTAAGACTAATTCTCCAGGGGAAATCTTGCTCTTTTAGCATTAAAAAGGATCTATGGAGAGAAGTGGCAAAGGAAAGACACACCTACCTGATGTACAAATTATCTAATTTTAATTAGATAAATCAGTGAAAATGGTGGATAACATCCAGCACAGAGAGAGCAATTTGCTATTTGCTTCAGTGAATCTAGGCTTCATACTAATGCTTTATTTAGTAGGGACAAATATAACAAAGAGCTAATTCTGAATTTGTGATTCTTTAACGTCCACTGATGACCATTCCAGGATACATTCCCCTTCTCTCATTTTAGTGTTAAGAAAAAGATCAAGATATTCAGAAAGTAGTCTCAGGTCCTCTAAGGCATCGTGCTTCAAGAATAGAAAATAAGGTAATCGGAGTAACCATAATCTCAGTTCTCTATGAACTGATGTAATACTCTAAAACAAAAGCTTGTCTTGGAAGGAGGACATAGGGAAAATAAAGTGATCCCAACAGTTTGATCAGGGGAACACTCCATCTTAATAAATAAATCGGGAAAGCTGATAATAGACTATTTAGTACACCAACCCATTTTGTGAGATTATCTGTCACTTATCTCGAATGTAGTTCTTGCTGTCAGATTTGCTGATGTTTAGAACAGTCTCTCGTGTTCCTTTACCCAGTTGACTTTCTGTTGAGTGTGACCGTGAATGAGTCAATGGGGGGAAAAAAATCTAAGAGTAATTCAAGAAGAAAAAGCATTGTAATCCAGGACATCTTTCTTTGTGTAGAATCCTTTTCTTAGAGACTACTTCCTCAAATAGCAGCAGCAGCATTTTTTTTTTAATCCAGCAAGCAGCAATACAACTTGCCTCTTAAAGTCTTCTGTTGCAAACTATATTTTGAAGGCTGTTACTCTCTCTCATGTTGTATCTCAATTTTTGAAAGAAACTTTAAGAAGGTACATCCTCACTAATCAGAATTTGAAAAAAAAATCACCTTTCATTTTAAATGACTTCGTAGAGAAGTGTGTGTGTTGTGTGTGTGTGTTTGTGTGTGTGTGTGTGTGTGTGTGTGTGTGTGTGTTGGCATTGCTTGCTAGTCAGTTCCCTCCAGGTTAAAGAGTATTGTTTTTGACAAGATCAGGAATTTTATTCTTCTGGTTCTTTCTTCATACGGTGATGTACACAGGAACCTCTACCTAGCTGCCAGGTTGTTTTTTGTTTTGTTTTGTTTGGGGTTTTTTTCGGTCGATTGCCCCGAAAGGTGAAGTTTTTTAAAAGTTGTGGCATTTCACCACTCAGGCCTCAAAGTGAAAGGTGAAAGACGCACACAGCTTTGCTTTATAACAATCTCAACCCTGTTTCCACTTCCTGCTTTGCAGCAGTATGATCGAGCTCATCTGCCTTGGTTCTCAGCTCTATTTTGCTTTAAATGACACACGGAGGGTGGCTATTCAAGAACTCTTGTTTTCCTCTTTGAAATCAATGCTGTTTTGATATTGAAGCACATCTAATGTATTTACTGCTCTCTTTACTTCTATGAATTAACCCTGTCTTCGTCTGGATTTTTGCATAAGCATCTATCAGGCAGCATGTAAAATATGAACAAATGCCTATTGATCTTTATAATTATTAGAATTCTTCCAGTGACTCCATTCATACTTAGGGCCTATGAAGCTAGCCCCAGGTATGAGCTACAGGGAGAACTTTATATTTATTTTTATCTAAGTAGTTAACACTTCCAATAATCAGTTTGATAGTTTTTAAAAAAGTAACAGCAACATGCTGGGATTATATTTTCCCAAAATAAAATCTTCAAGAAGTTTTGACATTCTATTCCTTGAACTATGGTCAGTAAGCATCAAGATAGGAGCGTGCTGGTGAGCTCTGTTATTCCCTAAGTCTTCGCAATGTTTGTATTGTTGTTAAATTTAATATCATTTGAAAGAATGCATTAGTTATGTTTATTCAATCAAAACAAAAATTGCTTCTGAAGAACAGATGAAATGCAAGTCATTTAGGACCAAGTCATTTATTGACCATAAGGCAATTTTAATCCACAAGTTGCATGATATGTTGTAGGAAGAGGGATATATACGGCAAGTCAAAGTACAACCACAATTCAAAGTATACCATAAAATAACCACAGGAGAGCCAGGATCAGATGTTGTGAAGTGTTCAATGAGCGAGAAATCTTGGACCCTAAGTGAAGTTTCCTCACTAGTTGACAGTATGTTTACAAGTTACAAGGCTATAATTTTAAAATAGCTTTGAAAGTATCCTCAGGAAATCTGAATAGGTTTAAAATAAGCTTAAATTCAAATAACGGAAGTATTACAAAAACCATCTAGAGTACCGGTTTTTTGTTTTTGTAAAATAACACCTTTTGTTACCGCTCACCTCCTCTGTAGGTAAAAAAATCTCTAACGAGTATTTGCTCTGGGTAGAATTTAGTACGACACAATAGAAAAAACAGAGAAACTGGTGCTGGGCTTTTCTAAAATAGATTCCAGGATTTGACAGACCTGATAGTCAATTTTCAGACAAAATCCTGCATATTTATGTTTCATTCCATCATCTCCTTCACTGTTTCTAAAATCAGTTGGTCAAAAGGTGTGTGACTGACCATGTTTCTTAGAATGGCATTTGATTTTAATGTACTTGAAATTCTCATAACTGTATCAGTATTTAGAAAGAAATTTGCCTTCAAAGGGCAATAGAAGTCTCTATTACTTAATCTCCTTTGAGCAACTATAATTTCCTTTTGATGTACTTTTTATTAGGACATTATTTTTTTAGGAGAGAAGTAGATTCTGGCCCTTGAATGCCATTTGTAACCTCCTGCCTACCCCTCCCCTCACCAATTAAAAGAGAAGTCAATCATTTTAAGAAAGCATATCTGTTTTCGAATCAAACAATGTAAAGTAAAAACTGTATCTAAAAGTATCAGCCAATCCACATGATCTTCTACCTATGAGCAACATAAATAAGTTGTATTCTTCAAAGATTTGGAAGCAGTATGAGGAATACTCCAATAATCCTCTGAAAAGGAAGAAAGAAAATGGATGACTAAAAGAAATCATTAGTAGGTCTATATTTTTCTTCCAAAGGTTTACCACATATTTTTATGTTTGAAACACCTTCAGATATGTGACCTTGCAAGTCACTAGATAATTTTAGCAGCTTCTTTGTTCACTTCTAAATATAGTAATTGCAAGTGGTCTCTCTAATCTCCTAGAAGTAAAGCAGTCTGACACAAACGAACACTACGTGGATCATTAACAAATAACTTTGGAACTGGAGGCTTCTGGATTGGTAGCCTGAGGAACTAGGGGATCTGAACTACATGGTTGTGGAGTATCCACAACTTTCTGATAACAAGAATTCAGATATTGGGGAATTTGATGATCCCTAAAGAATATTTCAAATATTTAATGAATAAGTCCATCTCATCTGTGGGGAGGACATCATCTTACAAAATCCTGCATAATTCAGATCCTTCAAATGACCAAAAAAAAAAGAGAGAGAGAGAGAGAGAGAAATCAACAAAAAAGTCTTATTATGAGTTCTGATTCTGACTCTGAAATTATCTGATGGTTGCATTTGAAATTAGTTCAGATAATAGCCTAAAATCTCAGTGACACTGTCCCATGTTTCCCCAAATGCAGGAATTGGGCATTATGTAGATAAAATTCAGAAAGTTCACAATTTTAAATTTCTCCAAGTCAGTATTCTAAATGTTTTAGCAGTCATCCACTTAAGCTTGGCCATTAAACAAATATGAGAGTCAGCCTTAGCATTTCACTCTTAGGCAGTTTCCCTTGCTTGGTCTTAATATTATCATTCCAATTAGAATTTCAGGATTATCAAATTAGTAATCATACAGGAAAGATTCCAACGTTTGTGGCAAGAACATCAGCCTACATATGTTATATATATTCTGGAACATTATCTTTCTGGAGTTTTTTTACATTGATGCCTGCACAGGAAAATGTTCTCATTTTTTAAAATATGAGTGCTCTTGGGCGCCTGGGTGGCTCAGTTGACTGAGCAACTGCCTTCGGCTCAGGTCATGATCCTTAAGTTCTGGGATCAAGTCCCACATCGGGCTCCTGGCTCTGCGGGTAGTCTGCTTCTCCCTCTAACCTTCTCTCCTCTCATGCTCTTTCTCGCTTTCTCTGTCTCTCAAATAAATAAATAAAATCTTTAAAAAAAATAAAATAAAATACGAGTGCTCTTAAGAACTTACTGGAGATTCCTACCAAACTTACGATAAGTAGGTTACTGGTGTCTTTTTCAATGCATACCTTTTCAAGATTTACTTTCCCAATTTTCATTGTTCTTATGTTTCATTCAGATTTCCACTGTTACTATTGTAATGCATGTTGATCTTCTGAGTTATGTTTTTATTAATCTTTTCACATTAATGCAGGATTTATGGAGGTTTTAGCCCGGTGTGGTGGTTCTTAGGTGGTTCTTACCCTACCAGAGGGTAGCTGTTGGCTACATGACGTATTTGGGATCAAGAAAATAGAGAAATATCACTTTATTCTACTTAAAAAAAAAAACCCACACACATACACTGCCAAGAATAGATGTAATAGGCTTCATAAACTTCAGACTTCTACCAAAAACATGATACTGTAATATATATTAAATTTGAAATTACTAAAATCTACTTTATCTTCCAGCTTAGAATCTTAAAAGAGCTACATGTGAATCTGATTTCTACAAATATAATATAAAATAATTTATATTATTTACATAAATACTGTTATATATTATTATTTCTATATGCAAATACAACTAATTTAGCATTTATAATTGTTTTATAGCAATTTCTCTAGTTGATAACTTTGTTTTTATGTTTTACATGGGGTAATCTTGGATAGAAAGATGTTAGATATTTGAACTCATATGCTCCATTTTTTCTAACATTGTTGTTTTAAACCAATTTTTTCCTCAGATTTAACTTTTTTATTACTTCCTGTAGGTAAACAAGTATTTATTTTAAAATGTCAGTCATTCTTATTATATCTAACCATAAAATACATGAGGAAAGAAGCCCTAAAAAACCCTATTACTACTCCTCCTTTGTGTAACTCAAAGTGGCTGCCATTTATTTACCTCCCAATATCTATGCAGACCTTAACTCTGAGTAGACTCAAAACATACACAGGGATTTCAGAAACTAGTAAGTGACCAAGAACATGAAAGGATAATGAAAGTCATCTTGAGACCTTAAACACACCGTCTTTTACCACAAACATTTGAATTTACTGGCTGGTGGTACAAACATCTGAAATGGCCATTAGCCTCTCAGTTAAAATACAGTCTGCATATGGGCACAGATCTCTCCAGCAAATCTTTTTTTTTTTTTAATTCCAAGAAGTTTAGCTACCATTTATGAAGTCAATTCTTACAGAACACATTTGGTCATTCACCAGAGTATTTAAATGATTTTTTTTTTTTTTTAAGGAAAACAGTATAGCTTTAAATAATTATGTTGAAAGGTTAACCGATATTCTTTTAAAACTGAAGGGCTACCCCAGTGCCCTCCTTGGGTGTTCTCATTTAATAGATGCAACAACAGGGCCTTGGAGGAAGGAAGGTGAGCTAATTTCCATTTGTAAAGGACCTCCCTTCAAACCTTGGTGGCATTAGTGGGCTTTGTGACCATGGGGTAGGTGAATCACTCTCACACCCAGTTCAGTCAGAATAGTTTAAATATGGAATTTTTTTACAGCTAAATTTTGAAGATTTTTGTTTAGTCAGACACAACTTAAATTAAGCTTAACAAATACCTTAAAGGAGTTATATTCTCTGTTTCTTACTTTTATCTTGGTAGTAAGTAATCTCTAACCCTTGAATTGCCAGTTTTAAGGAAGAATGTTCTTCCTACTTAAGGTTATAGATTTGGCCCCAATGCTTTTATGCAAGTGAAACTATTACTACTCACAGCCCTAAAGTCTGTCTTAACATTTATTTATTTGATCTGTTTCCTTTCCACCGGAAAAGTTTTTCCATCCTTTTCTGTTATCAGTTCAAGATGAATCTATTTTGGAGATTTGTTCCCATAATAAAAATGAGGTGATTTAACCTTGGCCAAGAACTTAAGCATTTTGAAGAGGAAGATGTACAAGTCAAGCAATTCAATGAAACTACTCTCTGGGGATATAGCTCTTTTTGATACACTGAAAGGGTTTATCAGTTCTTCTGAATTTCTATGGGAGATCTGTGGGCAGAACTAAACCAGGAAATGGTCGCCTCTAAACTCTGAAAATACCAGGGGACAACATTTAACACTTTCCACTTTGTCATTGTGCTGACCCTTGGGCTCTGCTTTTATCTTCCCTAAATGAATCACTCCACTGTGGTTTTAATTAAGAAAAATCATGTTGCAGGGAGTGCAAAGATCTGGGAAGGATCAACCCAAAATTTACATGAAATTGGCTACCTATAAACACAAAAGAATTTTTTTCTGTGTAATTTACAGTCCAGTTTTATTTTATTATTTTAATTTTTTTTTTTTTAGTTATCCTAAGGAGACTAGACAAGGTAGTGTTTTGGTTTTTTTTTTTAAGATTTTATTTATTTATTTGACACAGAGAGATCACAAGCAGGCATAGAGGCAGGCAAAGAGAGGGGGAAGCACGGAGCAGAGAGCCTGATGCGGGGCTTGATCCTAGGACCCTGAGATCATGACCTGAGCCAAAGGCAGAGGCTTCACCCACTGAGCCACCCAGGCACCCCTAGACAAGGGTTTTTATAGAAATGTTTAAAAGTCCTAAAATGTTCATTTATTAATTTTATCAGAAGTATTAGTCAATTTACTTTAAGTAATGATTGCCTCTGATTGTCAAACACTGGCTAACATCCCCTTAATCACTTAAAAATTAGTTTCACTTCTTTTGAAGGCCCCATCTTTCCTTTCTTTGGTGCTGTGATGGAAATCAAACAGAGCTGATATTTTCTTAGAATAATAAGCAGTTTTTAAAACTTTAAGTGGTTTTGTGACTACAGTGACCTACCCAACTATTAAACTGATGCTTCCAGAAACTGAGTTTGTTACTCTTAGAATGGTGCAGACTATTTAAAGGCTTTAACATCTATTGGACAAAATGGTTATTTCCAGGGAGCCTATTCACATAAAAATGTGTTAAACAGAGTCATAAATAGTCATAGAGGAATCTAGTTAAACTTGAGACATTTTAATAACTTAATAGTGAGAATGGCGTGAACGCAGCAAACCGGGAGACTTTCTTAAAACTACTTTGCTCAACAGCAGAGAAGGAAATGGAGGGATGGCAGAAAGCACAAGATGAGACTTGCATGCAAATCTGTAATGTGTGATTTAAATGAGTTTAAGTGATTCTAGGGGACAGCCTCTGAGCTTACTTCTTACCCACACCTGTAATAAGTTAGATACTGTTTCATGGTCTATGTTGGTATAACTAACAGAAACAAAGTAAAGCCATTTATTTGGGGAGCTTAATATATTCAAACAAAGCTTTCATCATTTAAGCAAGAGTTTTTGAGAGACTCAAAATGGGTTTCATGTTTTACAAATAATTTTGTAGGGGCACCTGCGTGGCTCTGTTGGTTAAGTGATTGCCTTCAGTTCACGTCATGATCTCAGAGTCCTGGAATCAAATCCCAAAACAGGCTCACTGGTCAGTGGGTAGCCTGCTTCTCCCTCTCCTCCCTGCTCTTTCCTCTTTCATGATCTCTGTCTCTCTCTCTCCAATACAAAAAAAAAAAAATCTTTAAAAATAATTTTTGTAATTTACAAATATCAGCTGCAGAACATATAAACCACAACTAAAATTAAAAATTATACTTGTCCAATCTATTTATTTTTCCTTTCTTCTTTTTTTTCCTCTTCTCTAAATTTCTACCTGAGTCAGTGGAAATTCATCTCTGGTGCACAAATTCAGACTGAGATGCAGTAAAGATGTGATAATAATTTTTTTAGTCCAACAGGAGAAAAATTGCTATTTTATAACAGTGAAGATTGGATCAGTTTGAAATGCTTATTATTGGATCATTAATTAATTATAGAAATCAATTCATTTTTCCATCAATACTTTCTACACAATGCAATGTTAAAGGCTGGGGACAAAATGAAGAGAACATTGGCATTCTGGAGATGGGGGCTGGTGCAAACAGTCTAATATAATTCAGTGATTTTTCCACTCATCAGTCTGATTGGCACAGGCCATCTACCTCCCGGTCAGGAGTGGTAAAAGTCTGAGATGGGCAGACTGACAAGGACCACCTGCTCCAAACTCCCATTTTAGAGTCAAGGAAAAAGGCTGGAAAAGGGCGTACGTCCAAGGATACACAGTTGGCTAAAAATATGCTGGTTGGTTCTCAACACCCAGTCCCCTTATGTGTGAATTCTGTTCAACTATTTCCAAATGAGGACATTTAGAGGAGTCTGATTTTAACCCATACTACCTTTTTAAGTCTCTTAATACGTGTGCTTGTCTCATCAAATACTTACACTTCAAAAGATTTTAAGAACTGAAAGTAGTAAGTCATGATTTCCCAGTTTTAGGGGACCAAATGCTTAGCATCACAGATAGTGGTCATGGGAATTTGTTAAATGGCAGATGCAGACCTTTTAAAACAGAGAATGGCCAAAACTCCTAAGAAATAAAATAGCTCCTCAGCCTGCACTTGACTAGGACAGCATATACAGATATGTTGAGACCTGATTGGTAGGCACAGAGTTCCCAGGACTCTGTTCTGGAAGAAGGACAGCACCTCGTATCAGCCTCCTAGACGTGAGGACAGAGAGGTCCAGCTGAGGGGCAGATGGACCAACCCTAAAACCCTATTGGAGGGACAACTAGTCCAGTCCATGGAGAGGCATCACTTGGCATTTTATTTCTGTGTTGTCCCATAACGTATAAGGAGTTTCATCCATATGACCTCCCAACATTAGAATTCTCACATTTTTTTCTGTTTCTGACAATTGAAACAAAACCAAACACAGTAACTTAAGAAGAAACCAGTTTAACCTTCTCTGTCAGCAGTAGCAGATTCTAACTATGCCTATCTCTTCTACCACTTCTTTGAGCAAGGAACGGAATTTAGAATTTAATATATTCTATACATTTAGAATTATAGCTCATGTAATCTTGGCAAATGTTATGAGTAGAAAACAGAAAATGTCTCATAGGCATGCCCGGTTTCTCAGACACCCCAATCAGGGGCTTGGGACCACAGACTCCTTTTCCTTATACGAATGATATTTCTGTAACAGTAACACCAAATGCATGTATCAAAACGCTACCACTAAATCCTACTACTACTTCCATATCTTTGAAGTGAACTGAACCCACTTTCACATTGTGGGGTTTGTGGATTTAGGATTTCTTTTAAAGAACATATTTCAAATTTTTGGAAGAATTCCACAAAGTAAGGGAAAAAGGAAATTCAATTACAGTTTTAGTTCTGTAAAAATTCTATTTTGGATTGAGCAGCAGATTGAAAATTAGAATTTCCAAAGGGATTACCCAGCAGGGGGAAATATTTTCTAGAGTTTAAAAGGACCTCGTATGGTACTTACACTGAACTGCCAGGGCTGGAGAGTTGGTATCCTGAGTCCTCCTGATGAGCAATGAAGTTTCCTTCATGAAGTGTAAAGACATCATTCTTAATTTGAAAACCGTGGGCAGAAACAGAAGCACAGGGCCAATTTTTCCAGCACTAATTCTAGAATCTTGGCCACTGAAGACTAATGGTGTTCTCTTTCAGAAAGCATATATTTTTACTCACAGCTAAAGCATTAAAATATCTTAGCTGATCGGTGAAGTGAGATTAAAGGTTTCTTTTTTGAATCATCAGATCGAGGTGTATAAGGCAGAGAGCTTGTAGGGCTCGTTCAGAAGAACTTGCTAAGGAACTCACCTCCCAGAATTAAAAAAAAAATGATATTGATATACCATCTTGATTTAAAACACTTATTTACAAACCCTAGTCACGAAATAGGAGGAAAATAACAGCAGCTATAATCACTAAAACTGATGTGTTATGTTTCTCTCCCCTGAAGTTGGGGGCAAAATTTGCAGCATGCCACTTTGGAATTGATTACCTTCTTGTTCTGTCAATAGCAGAGGACTTAGTCTCACCAACTCCATGGGTTTTAGGTCATGCCCCTTCTGACAATGTGATAGAAAAGCAAAGAGGAATAGCTCTAGGGAGGACCTGGGGAGGAAGAATATTCTTTCTGCTCTTAATGCATAAATGGATAACCACAACAAATCGCTATTCTCTTATACAAATAATTATGTTTGGGTGGGGGTAGTTAGATAGAACCCCCCTTTTTTGTTTCCAGTAGCTTATTCTCATTCACCCAGATGAGGGAGAGAATTAGCTGTCAATTTTAAGTGTACACAGCGTTTATCTTTAGAGAGTAGAAAGAGGTCTGCATATAACAAGATTTACTTAAAGTGATAGAGTAGAAAATAATTTCTGACAAACCAAAATACTCTTCCCAGTCAAGCACCACGCAGGTACTTACATTCTTTCCATTTGTATCACTCTCTTTTCTCACTTTTCCACCTTTTTAAGAAACACCCCCTATTTTTTCCTGATTAGCTCACTGGAAATAGAGTAATTTTTTTTTTCCCTGTAGAGATACACATATGTATGTGTCTCTCTGGGATTACGTAATGATTTCCCGAGGAAAAAATGTGTATTTGAAAAGTACAGAGGATGGACGATACTTTCAAAAAAATATGGTCATTCTTCTCACTACAACAGTGAGAGATAAGCAGGGAAGATCTGTCTTTCTTAAATTAAAGACTATTAAACCGAGATCTATGAGAAAGATGACAGGATGTGCTACTTTTATCAGGCCAGAAATTGAGGAAGCAGGTGTAATCTGTGTCTAACTCCAGCGACACTCTCTGCTCTGATAATGACACCCTTGTACAAAGTAGAGCCCCTTCGAGTGTAGCCTGGGCCTGAAGAAACAGAAAATGAACATCAGATTTTTTAATAATTAAGACTTGTATATTGTGGTTCAGGTTTATTACCTTAATTCCAGGAATTTGGCATCAGAGAAATGCTAAGAAGACACTTTAAATTTTAAAACTTCTCTCAAGTGCCCGATACAGATGCAAATTCCTTGCTCATTACATTCTATCAGCCTAAAACATTTTCTGGCAGAAAGACAGCTTACCTGCCAAGCTTGACATTTCTATAACCAAATCAATATTTCAATGGCCTCCAAATATAAATCTGATGTTGATTTGAATTCTGGAAAGTAATGAATGATCCAATTCGAAAATAAACAAAAAAGTAAAAAAAAAAAAAAATAATTAGAGTGTTTATTCTTCCCTGATGATAAGGAGTCCTTGACAAGATAGAATGCTGTTCCCAGCAAGGCTTGTTCTATAGGTGTAATTGATCTTGGAAGTTAAAGGTTTGTTTGCATTTTTAACATTAGGAGTTAAATATATTGCTTTGATAGAGCTGTTAAGTGGCAGCTTACCCACCCCACAGTTTATTACTCCTTTGTGTCTAAGGTATGCGAAAATGTTCTACTAGGCAAGATATATTTATAAATGAGCATCGACATGATAACAAAATACTCAGCAGAGTATCATGTGGTGGAACCCATTGTCTGTTGACTGAATAATAAATGCCATTGCATTTCTTTTTATAAGTTTTTCTTCTCTTTGGAGAGTCGAGAATTTGATAAACATTTAGGCCCATCTGAATGCTCTATTCCACTCAAAACTTTAACATTCAATTTTTTCCATTTATCCTTTCATTTATCCATCCATTCATTTATTTATTCACTCATTGTTTGTTATAACTAATATGATCATCATTCTGTAGAACATACAAATATGAGACAGAAACTGACCATGATTCCAAAGGGCTTAGTATATTAAAAAGAATATTAACACACACACACAGGAAGGCACATTATATAAAGGAAGGCATACTAAAATCACTTAGGATAAAGTGATAAATATTCCGGAGAGGCACACAATGCATTGTGCACATTCATTCATTCCTATTGGATAAACCATCCATTCCTGTAGAAAACCTGATCCCAGATGATTGAGTAAATTGTATCATACTGAGGAAGTAAGACTCTGATTCGCAGGTATGGTGAAAAGCATCAGACAAAAAATGGATCCTGAGGGGAGAGGTCATAATGTTGTGTGCTAGCTTATCTGAAACATTGGGAAAATCAAATGATATTATTCTTTGAGGCCAAAGGGCTAGGTGAAAGTTATTTATTCTGCAGACAGTGAGGTTTTTGAGCAGATATTCAGAACCTCATACTTTGAAAGTTTGCTTAAGGAGACATGTATTTTGACCAACACTGGGGAGGGACTGAAACTGGAAGAACAATGAAGACTCTTAGAAAGACCAAAGTCAAGGTGTTGAGAAGTCTGCACTGTAGAAATTACAGGGAATGTATGGGGGGAAAGGTAGATGTAGGAATGTACAGGGGAAAAGGTAGATGTAGGAAGTAATTTTGAGATAGAATTAAAATGTCTTTAATTTATTCAACACATTTGATTTTCAACCTAATTCTCAAGACTATACAAGATGCTATGAGCATTTATATAAATTAAAAAACATCAGATATATATTACATATGGTATATATGATTTATATGATATACCACAGTAGTATTCTTATGGGGCTCGAAATTTATATTTTTCATCTACAGACCAGCAAGAAAAATAATTACATGAATTAAAGGAAAAAATAGTATCAAGATATGTCTCGGGTTTCAGATCTGGGTGAAGAAGGTGACTTCCAACAGTCTAGTGGAAGAGCACACAGGCTTTGGAGGCAGAAGCACCTGGACTAAAGTCCCAGCTCTGTTTCCCATTAGCTGTGTCACTTCAGAGTGGCTTGAACTTAATCTTCCTTAAGTTTCAGTTTCCATTTCTGTACATCAAGAACCATTATGTGCCTTTACTGTTTATGGTCAGAATTAAGTGAGAAAAAGGAAAGTGCTTACAATAGTAGCTGGTTAATGAGTAATTACCATTAAGATTGGTTTTAAAAAGTAAAATTAGTGGCATAATTGGTAGTGCAGACTGTGAGCTCCATTTTGTCCATATACAGAAATACAGTGAGAAATGTGGATTCAAAGAACAAAGATCCAGGATGCTAGCTGAAAAGGAAGGTGGATAGAGCCTCCCACGGGGGGCAAAGGAAAGGAGGAAAGCCATGGACAGACAGATCCTTGAGAAATTCCTGAATTTAAGAAGTATAAGAAAGAGCCAAAAAAGGAGTGAAGGAACTGGTAAATTGAACAGACATGTTTTTCATCTTGTTTCATTAAATTAAAATAATTTGCTTCATTTAAGAAAAAAATATAAATCGTAATTTCAAGAAGCTTCATATTTAGCTTCATCATGATTCACGTTGGCTTTCTTAAGAATCCTGTTTGATATGAGCACTTTGTGTTTTGCTAAGCTAAGAAATTTCTCCTTGATAATGGCCGTTTTGGAGTAGGGCCATGTGATTGACTAGATTCTCACTGAGGTGTTGTTAGAGAACCTAACTGTTAACTTTACTAACTTCACTCAAGAAAATGCCTCTCAACGAGCTCAAGGCTGTGATGGAGGACAACCTGCTTTTACCACTCTGCTTTTGTTCTTTGTGAAAATTTCCATCTATGAATAATAACTAGTAAAGCGGTAACAAAGTATAAAGAGAAGTATCTGGATGATCTAATAATTTATTTGTTTTCCCACCATTAAAGCTAAATCAGTGTTAGAAATCTCAGTATGATAATTTGGGGCCCCAAGTGTCATCAAAGGCAAAGTATTCACACTCTCAAAATGAAGTTCCCAGAATACGAGCTCCAGAAAGCAAGCTGGTTTTAATGAAGCCTTTCAGTGCAGAGCTAGCACACGCATTTTAAGAACTCAATCTGCTCAAATCATAGGGTTGCAATTAATTACAAATTTTTTATGCTAACATTTTTTCTTTCTTTCCAAGTAGGAGCTCTAGAATCTATAGTGTTTGGAGTAATAAAAATAGGAGGCATCTAGTCTAGGAGTTCATTAAAGATCGCAACTACATAAATAACCCACACCCAATTTCCTCTCTCAAACACAGTCACTTAAGAGAGACATGACAGGGACATAAAGAAAACTGCTAAGCTAAGATGACAGAGAAGTATCTCCCAGCACACACGCACAAAGGTTTAAGTTTTTCTCTGTGTGGTTCCAATATAGCATGACTTATGTTGGGGATATATATTTTCTTTTGCCAGCGTTTCCAGGTTAATAATTCAAAGAAAATAATAGCAAGACTTTAGAAATAAGTGCTATGATACAAGACATGTAACTTGTGGCTCAGAGATGGGGGCGGTTATCCTCAGTTTTTTTCCAATGTTTATGAACCTCCTGTTGCTTTTCAAGAGATACAAAGACACAGGTAGTAGAAATAGCGTCATTGTCTTTAAATTTCTGTAGCATCCTTTTGTTTTAAATAATACTATTTTTTTAACAAAGAGGGAAATGAAATGATAACTAAAATAAGGTAGGCAGCTCTAAAAAAAAATCCTCAAAGGAAAGATGAAGCAAATAAAAAATATTTCTTAAGGAATTAAGCTCCTGACATATTTTGAGTTGTTGAAGCAAGCTGACTTCTTTTCATGGTCAAGTAAAAATTAATTCGTTGGAAGCAATTCTTCCAGAGAAGAACGATTTTAAAAGGACACCATGAACAGACAGGAGCCACTTATAAGGTGTTGATTACTATTACAGGTGTTGAAAATCCTTAGGACTGACTGCATTTCTGTCTCCTTCAATCTTACATGGGAAAAGAGTAAAACCACTGATTAAAACAACACTTCAGAATCACTGATGAATACTCTTCCTTTCTCAGTGCCGGAGCCTACTGCTTATTAGTGGGTGACAAAGCAGTTTCTTCACGAAACTGTGGGACTTGCTAAAAAATGACTAGAGCCTGAAATGAATTAAGGATCACATGGTAATTTGGTCATTTTAGCAAAACATGGAATCATGGATTTGGGGTTAAATTCTAGTCCTTGGGCGGCGCCTGGGTGGCTCAGTCGGTTGAGCATCTGATTCTTGATTTTGGCTCAGGTTATGATCTCAGAGTTGTCAGATCAAACCCTGTGTGGGGCTCTGTGCTCAGCACAGAGTCAGTTTGATTTTCTCTCCCTCTGCTACTTTCCTGACCCCCACCCAGGCTCCTGCACACACTCTCTCTCTCTCTGTCTCTCTCTCAAATAAATAAATCTTTAACAAACAAACAAAAAAACAACCCTCTAGTGCTTTGCCTTGTTTATAGCTACTTGACCTTTGAGGTGAAGCTGATCTTATAGAAAGTCGTGAGGATTAACTGAGGTGATGTCTGTGAAACCCAACACAGGACATAATGCTCAGCACAGAGTATTTATAGGCACTGCTTGAGTTTATATTCTCTTCCTTTGTATAGGATTCTGTTTTGTGGAATTATAGCAAGGGGCAATTGTACTGTTTTATTTCTACAAAAACAATCATGCATGAATGAAAGTCTATTATTGACTCAAGTGTCATCATAATATGACCATGAAGTAGATTTTCTATGGTTAAAAACACTGCTTTTAAAACTATGGAAAGTCATAAATGAGTCATGGCAACCTTTTGACAAAAGCACAGATTATACAGAAATGTATGATTCATCTGTGTTTTCCTTAAACTTTTACCTGGGTGAGTGAGGAGGTTGTAATGACTTGCGCATCTCCTTCTAGGATTATTGGAGTATATGCTTTAACTATGAAATTTATGTTCAAACTAGGGAATTACATCTAATGTAAGATCCTCTACTTTAAAGTGAAGTGAAACCTATTTATTACAGTTTTCCCATTTTACACAATTTCTATTAAAAAAAGAGTGGATTTCATGATCTGAAAAGGCTTAAAAATAAATAATAAAAATTATTACCTACAATGCTAAAATTACCTACAATAAATTACCTGTAATAAGAGAGTTAGAGAACATTTGACAAAGAATATGCATATATATATGATGTTTAGAAAAAAATGTTTTTCTCTCATTCCCTAATTCTATCCCTTCAACACATGTAATGGAAAATGGGTCCCATTTAGGATGAACATTTGTAAGCTTTTCTTAAAAAATTAGAAAAACAGGAAAAATTTTATTTGTTGCTAGTTTTTTCCTTCCATTTTATGAAATGTTACCATAAATAAACTGACACATGCATCATCTGTCACTTGTGTGCATAGGTTTATAGGGTAAGTACCTAGAAGTGTGACTGCTGAGTCACTGGATTAAAAACTTTAAATATTAAAAGAAAGGCAAATTTCTCTTAAATGTTGCACTAATTTATGCTGCCACCAAAGGCGTATGAGCGTAAACATTTCACCACATCCTTACCAGCAGTAGATATTATCAACCATTTTAATCTTTGCCAATCTGATTAGTGAAAATGGCATTTTGCTGCTTTAATTTGTATTCATTTTTTAATCATGAATTAGATTTAAACTTTTCTCATACTATTATTAACCATTTGTGTATCTTTTTTTCTGATTTTTACCAGCTCAAGAAATTTGGCCTTGTTCATGATCTAATGTCATTCTCCTAACAATCCTATGATATAGGAACTATTACGCCCATTTTACAAAAAAAGAAATCTGGGGGCACCTGACTGGCTCAGATGACAGAGCATGTGATTCTTGATCTAAGGTTTGTAAGTTCGAGCCCAACGTGGGACACAGAGATTACTTAAAAAAAAAAAAAAAAACCCAGAACACAAAGAAATATTAAAAAAAAAAGAAATCTATAGCTAATAGATATTTAATATCATGCCTAGTATGACCAGACTGGCTAATGACAGCAGCTTTCCTAACACCAAATGAATTGTCTAAACCACATGGCCATATTGAATCCAACTCCTGTTTATGTAGAGAATCACGTGGCTTTTTCAGTTTTATTCATGCTAGAACATTTCAATCATTCAGACATTTAGTCAGAAAGGATTAGTACCTAATACGTGCCTGGCATTGTTAGTTCTATACAGTTTCTATACCTACAGCAATAAATGATTCATAATTAATAAATTAATTAATGAAAATATATTTTTTCTCAGTGTGTAATTCAAAATAATTTTTTAAGTAGTATTTAATTATAAGTATGACAAGTACAGCAAAGGCAAATTACAAGGGTACTGTTTGTATGAATAATAGAGGGCTCACTGGCTTCACATTTAGAAAGCTTTGCATAAACATAATCAGGGTGCATAATTTGTAGAAAATACTTTGGAAGATGAAAAGCAGATAGCAAATGTTACAATGAAAATGTCTTAAGAATTTCATTTACCCGTACAAAAATAAATTCATCCAAAATTTTTAACTTGGTTTAAAAACAAATCTCTTAAAAAATGTACAAACTTACTGAACACTTGAAGACATTTTTTTCCCCCTGAACTTTAACTTCTCCAATAAGCAGGAAAGAGCAGGTGGGAGAACTGAATTGCATTTAAGTGCAGAGAGGTGAACATGTATATTTTTTTGGAAATGCTGGGAAGGTGAGAGATGAAGAGACTGTTACAAGAGAAATAAATCCTGGATGGACAAGGAAAAATTCGGTCCTCTTTTCTCATTCCTCTTTGTAATTAATACCCTACCTCTGCAGATATTTTTTGGAGAAATGAACTGGGTTGGTAGTATACCTTAACTGATTGAGTTAACCAAATCAGAAAATAGAACACTAGTCAGGTTTAGAATTCTGAACAGCTCTGTATATATTGAATATAGTTTCATTAACTGTAAAAAAGAGGAACCGTTTTAGTACCATATAACACCAATGGAAAGAAATTTATGATATATTAGTTGAATCACATGAACTTGTGAGTGTTCGACCACTTTAATTTACAAAAACTGCAATTTCGTATGGTTTAAATATGGATGCAATACAGTATAACAAACCTAAGTACTTTTCCTTTGTATTTACTCACGGGTAGGTGAATGAGCCTGTCTCCAGGTGATGTGATGCTTTTCATAAACTCACTTCCTGTCATTTACACATATGAAAAAAGTAAGAGAGATTCAAGGGAAAAAAAAGATGCAGAAAAGAGACAAAAATGCAGATACTTTAGAAACCCCTGTCATCAGGTATTAAACACCCAAGTCACAAAATGTATACATTTCTTTCCTACAATTCATCTCTTGCAAGTAGTTGAGATGTACTGAGCCAAGGAGATAAGCGAATATTAGTTGTTGCCTGAAATGTAGCATCTTGTATTTTTGCTTTTTTTTAACCTTTAATTTTTGGTTTTATTCCTCAAAAATAGTTCACTAAAAGAAAAATAAAGAAGCATAAGAAAAGGAAAAAAATATTAAGATATTCATAACTTTACTTGATCTATATTATAATTACAGGTACATTTATGTGTATATATGTGATGTATATAAATGTATACATATAAAAATGTATATATAGATAGATACATACATACATAAATGTACATTTAGATATCTTTACTTGGTCTTAAAAGTGTTACATGGTTTAAATTATCATTAACTTAGATACTGCCTTTTCATTTTATGGTAACGGATTTCCGAGAATGCTCCCTAGTAATGGAAACTAAAGAATAATTTAATAATGTTATTTACTTATAACATGTTTTTATTGGAGTATGGGTAAAAGTTATTGAAGTCCATCAACAAGAAAGTTTTCCAAGGACAAATATTACTTCTGCAAGATTAGATATGGAAGAATCATTTAAACCATGAGAACACAGATCTCTAGAAGGGATAATATATAGACTTTAAGAATAACTTAATGTGAACCAGCTACTGATCTCTCATCTTATGCCAAGGACTGACTATTCCAGGTGCTATGACACGAGACAAAGTTCTTGCTTTAATACAGCTTAATTACTTTCCAATGTATTTTTCCCATTTTACTAAACTTACAAAGAGATCTCCTCTTTCTTGCTTTGGTTTTTTGCTTGTTTTCTTTCTTTTTCTTTCTTTCTTTGCTTTTCTTGCAGCATAGGTTCTCTACCACACAAATAAATTAAGGAAATATTTGCAAAGATTTACTGTCAAGGCATGAAAGACCAGACCTAAAGTAGAAATATAGAAAATAATCTAAATAATAGATGTAGGGTCAGAAAAAAAAATCTATTAGAAGTTTTGAGTTTACTAACATTCAGACATTTAAAAAACGTATCAAATTTGGGGTGCCTGGGTGGCTCCGTGGGTTAAGGCTTCTGCCTTCGGCTCAGGTCATGACTTTAGGGTCCTGGGATCAAGCCCAGCATCTGGCTCTCTGCTCAGTGGGGAGCCTGCTTACCTCTGTCTCTGCCTGCCTCTCTGCCTACTTGTGATCTCTCTCCTCTCTGTCAAATAAATAAATAAAATCTTTAAGAAAAAAAAAAGTATCAAATTTGGTATTATATGGTAGCACATTTAAACATAATACTTTTCCAGTAAACAAATATTTCAATTTTTACAACTCTCTAGATAATTTATTATATAATTAATTATAAAAATGAATTACTTTATTACAAAATTAATTTATTATAAAACTAATTTGTCTAGAGTGCTTAGATTAAAAAATTATCTTTTTTTTTTTGAGTGTCAACAACTAAACTAATGGTTACTATAAAATCTGTCCAGAGAATGCCCCATAAGGAGACAAAAATGTCTGAGGGTAGGGTAAGAGTGATGATATTAGAGAGAGTACTTTTCCCAGAGCACCTGACAGGAGCCTCATAAAAACTACAGTCATCAATGTTCCATTCTCACTCCCCATACCAGTGAGTCACACATCCTAAATCTCAGAGAAGTTTTAGAAATATCACAAATTCAAGCAATATACACGTATGAAGAGATTTTACCTCTCCTCATGAGTTAGCACTTTTGATATCTGACTACAGTTACGGCGTATGTATTTATGGATAGAGGTACCTGGCATTTAGTTAGATCTCAGTATTAATATTAGTTCTGCCAGTGATTGACTCTCAACCTTCAGATATGACACTCCATGTAAAAAGTACACTGAAACTCTCTGAGCCTTAAGTCCTTCATCTGTAAAGTAGAAATAACATCACCCACCTTCCTAGGTTGTTCTAAGAATTAAACTAAAGTGTAGCAAATACTTACCAATGAATAAAAGTTAGACATGATTACCTCTTACATTTTTTTCTCCCTCATAAAGTATAGTTTATTTCTTTTCCTAACAGATTTTTAAATTTAAAGTCCATGGGGAGATCTAATCAAAGTTTCTCCATGTAAGAATCAACTTCTCAGCTACAATTATATTTCCAGATTTATCTTAGCTATCTGTGGACATATTTCTTCCTTTTAGCATGTTAACATCTCAAACAAAATCCTATCCCAGTCCATGACATTCAGATGTTCACACCTTCCAGGAAGTGTTTACTTCCTTGATGTGGGATATACACAAGAAATGCTCAATGAGACGTGGCAGAAAAGGCGAAGGACCACTTCTTAATAAGTGCCAATCTCTTCTTTTAAGATAATTTTTTCCCAAGTGACATAAGATACCAAGCTCTCTTAGTAAGTGACTATGCATGATTCATTTACAAGAAACAATACAATTGAAAGATTCATTGTAATATAGAATAAGTCTGATTCTTTACTTTTCCAATTAATTACTTACAATGATGTGTTGTCTCTATTTCAACAGGACTTAACTATGTAAGTGTAAAATCATAAATTATAAAATGAGAAAAACATAAAGTCAGTGACTGCATAGGGGAGATACTTGAAGCTAAAATGAACTTAAAGACCACAAAACAGAGGTTCTAATTCTATCTTTGATATACACTATTTTTTACATTTGTGGTTTGGAAAAGAGATTCAAAAATTTCCCCTAACATGCTATCCAAAGTATATTTCTGACTGGTTTCAACAAATTAAGAGAAGAAATTTCTTTGCCTATAGAAGCAAAACAGACATGACCAATCACCTTGGGCAATTTATGGAATATTTAAGAATTGAATAAAAGTCTACTTTTCTGCTAGTCCAGTTTTTCTTTCTATAAAACCAAGTTGCCTTCCTGGAAATAACTGCTACACACATGGGATTAATTATATCTACTTCCATAATATTTGTGAAAAGCAAAGTCTAATTCCATGCATTATTTTTATTTTACAGATTGAGGGAAAGTGAGGAGCAAGAAACAGTACCCAGAATGAAATGATTATTCACTGGTAGGGGTGGAATCAAAACCAAAACCACCTTGTTCAATAACCCCCCAAGATGGAGTCACTGAACAGAGAAATCCACAATAGTAAAGTCAAAAGTTATCTGTGTTTTCCCAAAGCAATCAAATGTAACAATCAAAATAGTATGTGTCTTGATGTGGAGACCATTGGACTTTGGGTATGTTCATTTAATGTTCTGGAATTTATTTCCAACATCTAAAAATAAGAAGTTGGGCTAAATAAGCTATTGGTTTCCTTCCATCTCTAATACTGTATAATTTAACCTATAATTAAGGAAACTATAATTTTTAATATTATAAAATTTTGTTATGAATATAATTATATCATTAATTCCTTGAGCCATAGCTAACTTATGCTAAAATTTAAAAACTGAAAAAAATAAAAATAATGTTATTTTTTATGTTTGAATTGTTTTTGTACCTCTGTTAATAATCAGTGTTCCAAATAATTGTGGATTCATTTCTTGGCTTTCTGGTCTGTTCCACAGATTTATTTGCCTGTCTTTACCCAAGAGTATACTGTCTTAATTACTGCAGCTTCATCAAAATCAAAACTTCTTTTTAAAAGATCCTATTAAAGAATAAAAAAGACAAGCTACATAATATGAGAAAATGTTTGCAAAGCATTTATCTGGTAAAGGGCTTATATTTATAATATATAATAATATCAAAATTTAATAAAAAGAAAAATAATTCAATAAAAAATGGAGAAAAGATTTGAAAAGAAACTTCACCAAGAAAAAAAAAAATGTACAGATGTCAGATAAGGAAATACATGAAGAGATGCTGAATAATGACTTTGGGTTTCTGGTTCAGCATGCAAGCAGTTTGTAGTTTACCACTCTAGCCTAACAACAAGTGAAAGGCTGAACCCAATCACTGGGGATCCCTTCCCTTTTGTGGATTTTGACCTCCAAGTGCTTGACCAGGTTCTCACAGAAGACCAGGAAAAATTCTCTCTTGCTTCCAGTGGGAAGAGAGGAAAAGTAACAATATGAAATATGCCAGAGCATCTTTTCTTAGCAAGTCCTGTTTTCAGGAGAAACGATTTTACCAGAACCTAACCTGTCTGGGGGAAGGAAAGTATACAACTCCAAGATTCTCCACTATGGCCCAGATAAAGGGGAAAAAACAACTGAGAAACACTGTCAAGTTCACTATCCAGGAGTTTAGGCTCACCAGAAGACTAAGGCTAATCAGAGGACTAGAGAATACTTCTACCCCTCACACTTCACCACTACATTACTAAAGGCCTTTTTCCTTCAGTCCTTTTATCCAGTATATTACATATACCTTTTGGCAAAGAATTACAAGGCATATTAAAAGGCAAAAACACAGTTTGAAGAGACTGAACAAATATCAAAACGAGGGTCAGCTATATCAGGTAGGTAACAATTACCACTTTAAAAGTCTATGGTTCATATGTTAAGAATTTTAATCAAAAAAGTACAGAAGAGTAAAAAACAGATGGATAATGTAAAAAGAGATAGAACTCTACGAATGAACCAGTTAGAAATGTTAGAGATCCAAAACAGTGACACTGAAATGAAGAATGCCTTGATGGGCTCATGAGGAGACTGGACACTGCTGAGGAGAGCATCCCTGAGCTTGATACATGACAACAGAAACTTCCACAAATGAAAAGCAAAGAGAAAAGAGAGAGAGAGAGAGAGAGACTAAAATGAAAAACAAACAGAGTATCCAGGAACTGTGGGAAAACCAAAAGAGATACAACATATACATAATGAAAATACCAAAAGAAGAAGGAGAGAGAGAAACAAACAATATCTAAAGCAACAATGAATAAAGAATTCCCCCCAAAACTAATGTCAGACACCAAACCAAAGGTCCTGGGAGGTCAGAGAACAGCAAGCAGGTATATGCTAAAAGCAGCCACCCCTAAACATACACTATTCAAACTTCAGAAAATCAAATATGAAGAAAAATCTTGAAAAAAGCCAAAGGAGGTGGGAATCTTACCTATAGAGGAGCAAAGATAAGAATTGGGGCACCTGGGTAGCTCAGAGGGTTAAGGCCTCTGCCTTCGGCTCAGGTCATGATCTTAGGGTCCTGGGATCGAGCCCTGCATCAGGCTCTCTGCTCAGCAGGGATCCTGTTTCCCCCCCTCTCTCTGCCTGCCTCTCTTCCTACTTGTGATTTCTCTCTGTCAAACAAATAAATAAAATATGTTTTTTTTAAAAAAGAATTCTATCTGACTTCTCATCAGAAACTAAGCAAGCAAAGAGAGAAGAAAGTGAAATATTTTCAGTGTTCAGAGAAAAGAGACACCAACCTAGAATTTTATACCCTGCAAAATTATCCTTCAAAACAGGAGGAGAAATAGACTTTTTCAAAAGGACAAAAATTGAGGGAACTTGTTGCCAGTAAACCTGCCTTGCAAGAAATATTAAAAGAAGCTCTTCAGAGGGAAAGAAAATGATATAGGACAGCAACTTGGACCTACATAAAGAAAAGAAGAGCAATGAAGAAAGAATAAGTGAAGATAAAGTGAAAGATTTGTTTTCTTGTACTAATTGATCTAACAGATAACAGTTTGATCAAATAATACCAGCATAATATTAGATTATGTATGCTTGTGTGTATATATATGTGAGTATATACATTATGAATAAAATGAATGACAGCATTGCTACAAGACATGAGGAGGGAGATTTAGGAAAACTGTGACTATAAAGTGTTTGCACTACCTGTGAAGAGGTATAGTGTCATTGAAAAGTGGACTTTGGATATACTGCAAAATCTAGGGCAACCACTAAAAAATATTCTCAAAAAGTTTATTTGATATGCTAAAAAATGAGAAGAAAAGGGATCATGTAGAATGCTCAGTTGAGCCACAATAGGCAGAAAATGTGTGAAAGACAAAAATAGGAACAATAAATAAGGGCAATAAATAGGAAATGGTAAAAAATATAGATATTAATCCAACTATATCAATCATTACTTTAAATACCAATAGTCTAAATACACCATTTCTAAGACAGAGATTGTCAGTGGATAAAAAAATAAGACCCAAATATATTCCATCTACAAAAGACTCATTTTAATTTAATAATTTTAATGAAGCAAATGCTTCAATATATATATTTTATTTTTAAAAATATTGTTTAAATGCCATTACAGAGACACCTGGGTGGTGCAGTTGGTAAAGTGTCTGACTCTTGATTTCAGCTCAGGTCATGATCTTAGAGTCATGAAATCAAGCCCTGCATATCAAGCTTCATGCTGACTGTGGAGCCTGCTTGAGATTCTCTCTCACTATCTTCCTCTGCACCTGCCCCACCTCATGCCTTTGTCTCTCAAATAAAACTTAGAAGTTTTAAAAATTAAAAAAAAAAAAAGCCAATAACATACAATTATAAGATACTGGCCAATTTTAAAAAGATTAGGAATCCACACCACAAATACAATTATACATTTAACTTCTTAAATAAATACATTTAACTTCTTTCTTTCTTTCTTTCTTTCTTTCTTTCTTTCTTTCTCTCTCTCTCCTTCCTTCCTTTTTTTCTTTTCTTTTCTTTTCTTCCTTCCTCCCTTTCTTTCTTTCTTTCTTTCTTTCTTTTTACATTTAACATATTTCTGGGATGCCTGGGTGGCTTAGTTGGTTAAGCATCTGTCTTCAGCTCGAGTCATAATCCCAGGGTCCTGCTATCAAGTCCTGCATGAGGCTTTTAGCTCAGAGAGGAGCCTGCTTCTCCCTCTGCCTGCTACTCTCCCTGCTTGAGCTCTCTCTCTCTCTCTCTGACAAATAAATAAATAAATAAACAAATAAATAACATATTTCTTGCTGAACATTTTTCCCACCACTAACATGAAAAAACTCACCTTAAATATAAAGTTACTTACAGATTAAAATATAAGAGATGAGGAAAGACAGACCAGGTAACATTAACAAAAAGAAAGTAAAACCAGCTATGTTACCTCAAATAGAGCAGACTTCAGAGTAAGGAGATTTAGTAGCCAGAAAGTGGAGCATTACATAATGATAAAAGAGTCATTACTCCAAGAAGACACAACAATCCCTAATGTGTATACACTTAGAACAGAAAGTCAAAATACATGAGGCAAAAACTGATAGAAATGCAAGGAAAAATAGATGAGTCCACTATGACAGCTGGATACTTGAGCATCCCTTTATCAGAAGCGGACAGATCCAGCAGGGAGAGTATAAGTAAAGACATAGTTGAACTCAACAGCTCCATCAGTCAACTAGATCCAATGGGCATCTATAGGCTACTTCCTCCAACAACAGCAAATTACACATTATTTTCAAGCTCACATGAAACATTCACCAAGACAGATCATATTCTGGGCCACATTCTGTTAAGACACATCTTAACAACTAAAAGAACAGAGGTCATATGATGTCTGCTCTCAGACCACAATGGAATTAAATTAGTAACAAAAACTGGAATCATGTGTGGTCTGTGATTTTATGAAAGTTTACAAAAAGAGGCAAAGAGAAGAGCCAACTCAATATGTAAAAAGTGAGAAATGAAATTGGAACACTGGCATTACCTAACGTCAAGGCTTTTTATGAACATACAGTAATCAAGATAGTGTGGTGTTTGTGAAATAATAGAGTAGAATGACCAGATACAGACTCACATAAACAGAGTCAACTGATCTTTAACAAAGAAATAAAGGTAATGGAATGTAATAAAGATGGTCTTTTCAATAAATGGCACTGGGAGAACTGGACATCCACATTAGAAAAATGAATCTAGACACAGAACTTACACTCTTCAAAAAAATTAACTCAAGCCTCAGCAATCAGGCAACAAAAAGAAATAAAAGGCATCCAAATTGGCAAAGAAGAAGTCAAACTTTCACTCTTTGCAGATGATATGATACTTTATGTGGAAAACCCAAAAGACTCCACTCCAAGACTGCTAGAACTCATACAGGAATTCAGTCAAGTCTCAGGATATAAAATTAATGCACAGAAATCAGTTGCATTC
>CM052807.1:6479330-6567712 GCA_028533885.1 Nasua narica
ATGGGGAAGGAGACAAACCATAAGAGACTCCTAAACTCACAAAGCAAACTAAGGGTTGCTGGGAGGTGGGGGGGTAGGGATATGGACATTGGGGAGGGTATGTGCTATGGCAAATGCTGTGAAATATGTAAGCCTGATGATTCACAGACTTGTACCCTGGGGTAAATAATACATTATATGTTAATAAAAAAAAAAAAAATTAACTCAGAGTAGGGCGCCTGGGTGGCTCAGTTGATTAAGCGACTGCCTTCGGCTCAGGTCATGATCCCGGAGTCCCGGGATCGAGTCCCATATCGGACTCCCGGCTCTGCAGGAGGTCTGCTTCTCCCTCTGACCTTCTTCTCCCCTCTCATTCTCAGTCTCTCTCTCTCTAATAAATAAATAAAATTAAAAAAAAAAGATTAAAAAAAAATTAACTCAGAGTAGATCACAGATGTAAAACACAACTATAAAACTCCTGGAAGATAACTTTGGGTATGGTAATGACCTTTTAGATACAACACCAAAGGCATAATCCATGAAAGAAACAAATGATAAGAAGGACTTTATTACAATTAAAAATTTCTGGTTCACAAAAGACAATGTCAAAGAATGAGAAGGTAAACCACAGACTGATAGAAAATATTGGTAAAGGCACATCTGATGAAGGGCAAGTAACTATTATATACAAAGAACTCTTAAAACTCAATAAGAAAATGAATAGCCTGATTTAAAAATGGGCAAAAGACCTGAGCAAACACCACAGAAGAACCACAGATGGTTAAGAAAGTATATGAAAAGATGTTCAACATCATATATTCCCTATCTTAAATGTATCACACATCACACATGCTAGTCTAAAATAATTTGTTCCTCCTCTCAGTTCAGCAAGTATTTTGTACTCCTCATGGCACTTCTCATTTTATAATGTGTATCCCCTCTGATAGGGTAAACATTTGAGGGGAAGCACAATACCCATGTCATCTTCTGCCTTGAGGTTCACAGAATGTCTGAATAATAACTGAACCCCATAAATATTTGGGCTTGTTGATTTTAGTAAGAACAATATCAAGGGCCTTATAATAGTGCTGGGTATATAGTAGTAAATGTCAATTTCCTTTCTTCCTAGTGTGTCTCAGATAATCAGATAAGGTCTCTAAATTGATTGTTGGCAGTAATTCTTTAGTGTCACGTGAGTTTTAATATATTTTTCCAAAATGTCAAGGCTAATTTCATTTATTTCATTAAAACTGGATCAATAATTGTAATAAATAACATGGAGGGGAGTATCTTACACAATCACTGAAATAGGAAAAGTCTTTCTATATATTGTATTTTGAAACAAATGCACTTTTGTTTTCCTTGTTATTGTGTTATAGTTGTTTATATTTTATTTCTGAATATATATTGTAATAGTTATTTTTAAATCATATAGAAAATCTGAAAATTTTTAAAACCCTAGCATCCCCAAATTGTGTTTCATGAAAAATGTTATCAAGTTGCTAATGAATATTTCTTTCAAAAGAGATAGAATTTGGGAAATGTTGGTTTATGAGAGCTTATGTCAAATGTGCATCAAGAAGCTCCAGGTAGGACGTAAGATTCAGTTGTTTCCAATAATACACAGCAATGATACCATTTGTTGTTCAGGTTTGTTTGGGTGGATTTTTTTGGAATACCTTTTAATATTTCTTATCATTAGCTCTTCTCCTTCTCCTTCTCTCTCCTCCTTTTTCTTCTTTTTTTTTTAAGTCAGATACTTAACCAACTGAGCCATCCAGGTACCCCCAATATTTCTTAATATTACGAATGCACTTTGGAAAGCAGTGTTGTCAGGCGATGAAGTTTCATCAATGAATTTTAACACAAAAGAGAATTTGAGGAGCTTGTGTTGCTACAACCGGTTTTAACAGAACATAAGAAACATGAACAAATTGGATAATGCTCATTAAAAAAGCACTGTTATCATTGTCTGGCCCCTTTTGCTGTAAATATAAGCCACTTGCAGAAAGGATCCTTCATTCACATCAGACATAGCTTTCTAAGTGAAAAACATTTAAACACCACATCCATATTTGTTCAACTGAGATTACGATACTTTAAAATTTTAAAGGTGTATGTTCTCTGAAATGAATGTGGGGGACAGAAAATAAGGAATCTTTAGAAAAAATTTTTTTTAAAGATTTTATTTATTTATTTGACACAGAGAGAGAGATCACAAGTAGGCAGAGAGACAGGCAGAGAGAGAGGGGAAGCAGGCTCCCTGCTGAGCAGAGAGCCCGATATGGGGCTTGATCCCAGGACCCTGAGATCATGACCTGAGCCGAAGGCAGAGGCTTTAACCCACTGAGCCACCCAGGCACCCGAATCTTTAGAAAATTTTAAATAGCAAAGTGGCCACACTGATACAAGGATCCCTGAGACTCTGAGGAGAGTACTCGTTCCATTGGGTCCCAATTACTCTGAGTTTGGATTTCAATGCCACCTTCTAAACTGACAGTGAGCTGAAGAGTAAAAATGAGTTTTAGTCTGCAATATGGGCAACAGAATTTCTCTTATTTATCCCTTTAAACGGGATAATATCTAATAATCTAAAACAATGAGAAATATTTATCACTTCTGTCCCTCAAATCTAGCTGAGAAATTAATCCATTAGTCACACTGGTAAAACAACAATAAATGAAGTTCTCCTAGGAGATTTTATTATATAATTTACAAAGTAGTCAACGATTTATTATCTCTTGGAGATTACTGTCAAGGAGCCCAGAGGAATTCATCCACTTCATTTCTATTCAATAAATGTGGCAATTAGAACATTTTTTATTACTAAATAAATATTTTCATTAAATCCTTTTGTCAAAATATTATGGGGTTTTAAAACCATCTTTTTTTGATCTTTAACTGATTAAACTATAGTCTCTTGTTTCATCAGTTCTAACTTTTTGTTACTGTTGTTAAGTTTCTTAAAGTAGATATTCAAGACCCAGGCATCTAAATTTTTCGCTGTTGATTAGTGTTCTATTTCAAAAATCAGAATTTGCTTTAGAAAAGATGATGGGTGAGTAGAGATGCAACGAGAGAAGGAGAGAAAGAGACAGAGAGAGAGACAGATCAACTCTCCATATCTTTTAGGAAGGTCATGGGTGGTGTGATGGTTGATACCAGGCAGCCAACTGGTAAATATTCAGAAGTCCTGCAAGATGGTTGTTAGGCCATTGGTAGCTTGAAATCAGTCTTGGTGTAAAACTCAGCTAGGGCTACCAATGAGGTATGTTTTGCTTTCTAGTCTAGTACACCCACTAGATCCACAAATATATTAATATATGTTTGAGAAAACAGAACAACACATTAAAGGTTCCAGGAAGTTCTGCAATTTGATCTATTTATTAGGTCAAATATTTTCTAAATTTTATGGTAGGGGCATTTCTTATTGGAATAAAAGGCAGTATTTACTATGGTTCAAGAGCTCAGGCTCCAGAGTCAGACCGCATGTATTTAAGGCTTTGCTCTGTCATTTGCTAGTTTCATAATGCTACAATTATTTAACTGCTCTGTGACTTAACATTCTTCACTTGTAATGTTACAAGAAGTATGTAAAGTTATAGGTTAAGGATACAAAGTTACATACTTCAGAAGCTTGATTTGAGGGTGAGATGGGTTAATATTACAAATACTTAGAATGATGCCTAGAATATAATACATTCTCAGTACATGTTCAATTCTACTATTTTAAGAAAATCATGCTCCTCAGAACTTATTTTTGAAAATGTTCCTTGAGAGTGTAAAACAGTCCCTGAGGGAATAACTAGGGATTCTCTGATTCACTTTACTCAAACCATTTTACTTTTCATACAGTACACTAAAAGTAATTTTATGTATAGACTCTATAATTCCTAGGTCAGTTTCTATTATAAGTATACAATAATTAGGATTTTGTTTTAATAGAGTAGTTTAGTAATTTGAAAACTTTTTTTTTAAGATTTTATTTATTTATTTGACAGAGATCACAAGTAGGCAGAGAGGCAGGCAGAGAGAAAGGAAGCAGGCTCCCTGCTGAGCAGAGAGCCCATCATGACCTGACCCAAAGGCAGAGGCTTTAACCCACTGAGCCACCCAGGCGCCCCTTGGAATTTGAAAACTTTTGAAATCATCACTGCTTCCCATTGAACACTCCTTTCTTATACTTGATTAAAATATCACCACTCTGTAGTTTCGGTCATTGCCAAAATATGCTTTTACTAGAGTGAGAAATAAAATAGATACAGCCTATACGCTTTTATCAGATTTCCTTTATGTTTCCACACAGGCTGCTATAAGAAAATATCACAGACCTGGTGGCTTATAAATAACAGAAATTTATTTCTCACAGTTTGGAGACTGGAAGTCTAAGATCATGGCACCAGTTCAGTTGCATTCTGGCAAGGACCCTTTTTCCAATTAACAGCTAGTGCCTTCTTACTGGGTCTTCACATGGTGGAAAGGGCTAAGGATCTCTCCGGAGCTTCTTTGATGGGGGCATTAATCTTATTCATGAAGCCTCTACTCTCATGACCTAATCACCTTCCAAAGGCCCATCAACTTTTAAGGTAGGATCTCAATGTATTAATTCTGTGGGGACACATTCAGACCACAGCATCCTTGAAAATATTTCTGAGTGTATATAACCAAAAAATAAGTAAATTTTTAAATAAAATTTTAATGATTTTTTTTTCCTTGAGAGAATGTTGTAGTCTGTAAGGCATGGAGAAATTAGAAATGAAACATAAAACTGAAGCATTTAGGTCTTAGGATGCAGAAAGTTACCACCTGGAAATGGGGAAAATAGTAACTAGAAGGCTTAAGGAGCTGAGTAAAGACTTCATATGTTGCCCATGATGGGGTGAGGAGAGAAAGATTATAGTTTAAGCCCTTCCAAGTTAGAGGGACTTGGTAAACAACTCTGACTTTTTATTAAAACCCAAGAATGACTATATATTGGGGGTAAAAACTATGTTCCAGGATGAAGGGCTGACCTAGGAATAAAAGTAAAAGAGAAATAGACAAACCTCAGGAAAGGCTAAAATCAGGACTTCACAAGTTCCAGTTCACCTGGCAATAATTCAATTACTTGCTAGAGGAAAACTCAACACTCTTCAGAGAAATATAACAGAATTTACAGCATGTCATTTATAAAGTCCAATATGCAACCCAAAATTATTACACATAAGGAGAACAGAAAATATGGCACATGGTCTAGAGAAAAATCAGGAGACTTGCAAACAGCCCAGATGTAGAAGTTAGTAGGCAAGAACTTTTAAGTAATTGTGATGAATCTGTTAACAAGTCTGATGTAAGAGATATTGTTACAGTGTGTGATGTGGTGGAAAACTCTCAAAAAATAGGGAAACTTTAAAATGGAAATAAAATAGAAATCCTAGAATTATAATAGACTATATTTGAAGTTAAAAGTTCATTGGATAGATTGGCCTCAGATTGACCATAATAGAAGGAAGAAATTAAGCTACACACTTCAAAATAGTTTTATCAGTCAATGAAGACAACACAATAGAAATTAGAAAATACTTTGAACTGAATGATCATGAAAATAAAATCTATCAAAAGTGATAGAAAGCAGCTAAATTGGCCATCAAAACAAAAATTTAGGTCTAAATGCTTCTATTGGAAAATAAGTTGAAATCAATGCTTATATAGCTTCCATTGAAAAAAACGAGGGAAGGCAGAGTGAATGAAATTCAAAGTACACAGAAGACAACAAATAGTAGAGATAAAAGTAGAAATCAGTGAAAGAGGTAACAACCTAGGAAAACAACCTAAATCAAAAACTGATTCTTTTGAAAAGATTAACAAAATTGGTAAATCCTTGGGAAGACTAATCGAGTAAAGGAATGGGAATATAAAACTGGGAATGATAGAGAGGACATCATTATAGGTCTTACAGATTTTATGAAGATCTTAATGCCAATGATTATAACAGCTCAGGTAAAAAAACAAATTCCTTGAAAAGCATATCCTACCAAAACAAAGAGGACGAGAAGTGTGAAATTTGAATAGTGTTATATTTATCTAAAAAATTTAATTTAAAAAAATTTTTAAAGATTTTATCTATATATTTGACAGAGATAGTACAAGCAGGAGGAGCGACAGAGAGAGGGAGAAGCTGGGCAGAGAGCCGGACATGGGGCTTGATCCCAGGACCCCTGGCATCACGACCTGAGCTGAAGGCAGACACTTAACCGACTGAGCCATCCGGGTACCCCCAAAAAAAAATCTTTAAAAAAAGAAACTTAATTCATAGATGAAAATCTTCGTATAAGGAAATCCATAGACCCAAATGGCTTGATTGGTGATAGATTGGTGATCTATCAAACACTGATGTACCAAATCTACGTGTACTCTCAGAATATAGAGGAGAAGGATTACTTCCCAATTTATCTCGAGGTGACAAGAACTCCAATTCCAAACTTGACAGTGTCATTACTAGAAAATAATCAAATATCAACACCAGTCATGAACACAGATACAAAGATATTTAACAAAATATTAGGGATATGAAACTAGCAATATAGAAAGAAGGTAATACACCATAACCAAAAGTTCTCATCCCTGTGAATACAGGTTAAATCAATCAACATCATTTCTCATGCAAAAGGTTTTGTACTGGTAATTCTCTTCTCAAAATTATACAGCTTTTCAGGTCTACCTCTGTTTTCCTTGCGAGCCATATGTGAAATGAGTGACAACTAATTAAATAAACACTGGCTCTATTAAAATTAACTTTACTTAGGCATTCACCTGCTTATGCAACATAAACGGCTTGCTTCCTTCCCTTTACTTACTGGAAATTAGATGACAATCATTTTAATGTTAAGTAATATGTTTGCCCAAAGTCCTTTGGTATATATACCCAAACTACTGGCCACTGAGACTTCTTAGGTCAAAATGCTCCATGAGAAAGATAGTGAATTCTGCCTCCTCTGCCAGGTTCAGAAGCTCCAAGTGGAAAAACCCCACATCTTGAAGCAGTTTTGTCACAATTATCCAGGGCTCAGAGTCTACACTGTCAGAGAGGGTAATTGTGAAAGTCACATCGGCCGGTGGCAGGAAGGGGCCAAGCTCTGTGAGAATGTCTGGCCAACGGACTGCCAAATGCCAAGCCAGAGCTAGATGCTGACCTACTTACTCAGTAATGTGCAAAATTATGTTTTCCAGTCTCCTGTTGGAGTACACTCAGATATAACTGAATTCTCAAGTGACATACAGCTTCTAAACCCCGTCAAATGAGGTGGTTTCCTGAGTGACCTAGACTAGTCACTGGAGTCAAAGGTTAGAAACAAAGTAACCATATTACTCACATGTCTCTTTTGGCTTTACTTGTGTAATATATACACAACTTACCGAAGGTTTATAAAAGCAAGGTGTGTTTACTAACTAAATTGGTGACACATAGGAAATATATACATATATTTATTTTATTTCTATTATTCTATATTCTATATATATATCTACATTTGTATAGATATGCAAATTTACTCACGCTCCAATTTATAAATCATGACTTAACAAACGAATTTTTTTTTTTCTTCTTCTAAGTAGGCTGCATGGTCAGTGTAGAGCCCAATGCAGGGCTTAAACTCTTGAACTGGAGATCAAGACCCGAGCTCAGATCAATAGTCAGATGCTTAACTGACTGAACCACCCAGGTGCCCCTGAATATTTTTCATTATCTTAAAAAGTAATAGCCATTCTTTTGATAAATACACTTGAGCAACTGATAATCTTTATATTTCATAATATCATTGCTCAATAAGTAATTACTTAAGTAATCATTACTTATTAAGCATTGATATTACTAAATAACCTATGTTTTATTGGTGGTCAGCTGACCAAACTATGCACTTGCCATACATAGGTGAGGAACAACAAAGAACAAAAAGCTTGCTTGGAAGGCCTGGTTTAGTTCAACACAACTGGCTGAGATCTGCCACTGGTCGCTGAGACCCAGAGGTCTCATCGTCACAGAGTGGCCTAGATATGACTTTCCCTTCCTTCCCTACAGTTTATTTTTTCATGAACAGTTGAGTGTGGAGTCTCTTCCTCAGAGCCCTTTCAATGATGCATCCAATCTTCTACGGTTCTCCTAATTAAGCACAGTTTTGTGGGAAAATGTAAGTTCATGGGACTATTTATGCCCTGTTATTTATCTGCTGCTAATTTTTCCCCTGGATAAAACCTATTTTGTATTTACACTGCATGACTATGCTTGCCATGACCAAGTACCAGAGATTGGGTAGCTTAAACATCAGAAATCTATTTTCTCACAGTTCTGGAGGCTAGAAGTCTAAGATCAAGGTGTCAGTAAGTGTTGGTTTCTTCCAAAGTTTCTCTCCTTGGCTTGTTGAGGGCCATCTTCATGTTCACATGGCATTCTTCTGCTATATGTGTCTGTGTCAAGCTTCCTCTTCTGACAAGGCCACCAGTCATAGAGGAAGAAGCCCCATTCTAATGATTGCATTTTAACTTAATCACTTCTTTAAAGACCCTAGCCCCCCAAATAGTCACATTCTGAACTGGTAGTGAGCATTTCAATATATAAATTGAGTGGGGCAGAGGACACAATGCAGCCCATGATGGGTACCTAATGTTCCTATTGGTGTAATTTATGTCCCCTTTTCCAAACAGGAGACAAGTGTTTATAGAATATGTTTTATCTGTGACCTTTCTCTTTTAATTTTACTTATATTCATTCTTTGTCTCCAAAACTGGTTTATAAACTCTTTGAAGGAAGCATTTATGTTTAAAACTAATGGATGCACAACAATTATTAATTGCTATAAGATGATATCTGAAAGGAACAAAATCTAGAAATTTATGTTTTTTCATTTCTCTCTATAGGGAGATAAGAAACATATTGCTTTTGTGAAGCAAATCATTTTATACCAATTAAGAAATGGGCAGCAATGTAAAATCATCCTTTCAACACTAAAGCAGGCTTTTTTTTTTAAAAAAAGATTTTATTTATTTATTTGACAGAAAGAGAGAGATCAAGTAGGCAGAGAGGCAGTCAGAGAGAGAGAGAGGGAAGCAGGCTCCCTGCCGAGCAGAGAGCCTGACTCTGTGCTCAATTTGGGGCTCAAGGCGGGGCTCGATCCCAGGACCCTAAGATCACCACCTGAGCCTAAGGCAAAGGCTTTAACCCACTGAGCCATCCTGGCGCTCCTTAAAGCAGACTTTTAAACAAGAAGGTGATACATTCCTTTCCCCTCCATCCCCACTCCACGGCATCTCTAAGTTATGGCCTTTGCCAAAGAGTGACATACAAAGCAGCAAATTGAAAATTCATCATTTTCCAGTGTGGTGGGATTCCCTTATTCATTCAAAAAGGATTTCTTGCTTGGCACTGATGTGCCAGGAACAGGGCTCGGTGCTGGTAATACCTTAGTGAACAAGACATAGATATGCTACAGAACAGTAACTGAGTTTAGATTTTTACATCTCAACC
Organism: Nasua narica; assembly: GCA_028533885.1. Classification (NCBI taxonomy): domain Eukaryota; kingdom Metazoa; phylum Chordata; class Mammalia; order Carnivora; family Procyonidae; genus Nasua; species Nasua narica. The sequence goes on from CM052807.1 coordinate 6,488,809, forward strand.
ACTTGAGTGCAGATTAGCATATGAATAAGCCATACAACTTATTTTCAGTCACAGTTTTGGTCCAGTCTTTGATATTCTTCCTCTATCATATGAAATAGCTTTTCTTTCATAAGCAGAAGAGGAGCAGGATGAAATAGAGAGCTCTGCTACTCCTTGGCCAATTTCTTTATAAAATTACATTTGGAAATATCTATTTAATTGGTCCCTCCAAGGCCTGTAAGCTGGAAAATTTATAGGCTGTTATGTGGTGACAGAGTATAAAAGTGGTCCAAGTAATTTTTGAAAGGTGCCCACCAAAATAAATGAGTTTTACCAGTGATATCTCTATAAGGTCGGCTGACACGTGAAAATTCAGGAATTCGGGGATTTACATCCTAGGGCACTTAGGACACCCTAGCAGAAGAGAACCATATGAGGTACTCTGGGTCAATTACATTTTCCCATAACATTTTTTAACTTAAAATAGAAATTTCATCCTTCTCATGGTGGATTCTATGGAACAGAATATTCAATTGCTACTTGCTCATATGAAGGAAGATTTTCTGAAATCAGCAGAGAGGAGAAGTGGGGTCCACCCAGAGACTCTGGATTTTACTTTGTATATAGTGCCACACACTCCGATTACTTTTTACCAACCCCCCCTCCCCCCAGCTGCTTTCCTGGTCCAAAACACCATCACCTCTCAACTGCCTACTAATGGAGCTTTTTGCTTCTACATTTGTTCTTTTAAAGTGTTTTCTCAATAAGATACCCAAAATAACTCTTTTTAAAAGTTTAAATGAGACCATATTACCACTCAGTTCAAAATTCTCCGGTGCTTTTTATTTCATGCTTAGTAAAACCCAAAGTCGTTACCAGGAACGACAAGGCCCCACTCTTTCAGTCTCCATTATCTGGTGCACAAATATTGCAGAGAAGCGGAAGAAATGAAGTCCAAGAGGAAATGGGGACAGATACAGTAGAGCCTTGCTCTCTTTGCAAGCACACCAGCCTTTGACTCAGCCTCATTCAATCCTCAGCATAAAGAGTTCTCCCCCCACCTATCCAGGTGGCTCTTCTTTGCCTACTTCAAGTCTTTGCTCAAATGGAACATTTTCAGAGATCTCTGACTTGACTATGCAATTTAAGATTCAACAACTCTGGCACTTCTTATCCCCCTTCCCTGATTAATTGTTCTCTGTATCAGGCTTCATTACATTCTTATGTACTTATGTGCATTCATAATACATTTCTATATTGTGTTCTCTGTCTGTTCCCTTTAGAATATAAGTTCCAACACCAAGGGTTCAGGCCAGTGGCTGGTAGGAAAGTAGTAACGTTACATAAATTGTTACTCGGAATGACTGAAAGTCATACGCAAAGCTCTGGATTGTGTTAGGGTAACATCAGGAGAATGACCAAGTAAGCTTTGGAGCTATACCCAGTCAAGGTCTACCTATTGAAATTTACGTATAAATAGGTGGAAGGTAAAAGAAACATGAGAGAGTATCAAATCAAAAAGTTCTTTAAGTTAAAGTTGTAATTGTGGGTAGAATGAAAGGTTTGGATGGGGTATTTCAGGTGGAAGGCCAGATTTAAACTCGTAAAGTTTAAAAATGTGTTCTATAAATTTATAAACTAAAAATTCAATTTTTTGTCACCTTTCAAAGACACACATTTGTTGTCATTTTAAGTAAATTGAAGTCTTCAGAGGACATCAAAAGATGGTAAATGTCAGGTTCCTTTGAATGGATTCCAGGCATAGCCTTGTATCTAGTACAGTCAGGGATTTCTGCAACTATGGTGTTACCCTGGGCCTTGCAATGAAAGAGGCCTTGTACTTACAATTGCAGTTTTCTTAATTTCTTGGTCTGCCTTTATGCATCATGTGACACTTTAACCATTAGAAACTTCCTCAACAATTTCTATGTATTTTCCATGAATTGCATACAATCAAAGGAGATACCAAGGCAAGGTGCCACTTTATTTTTCCCCTGGAATGACACCTTTCTCTTTAGGGAACCATGTGGTTCTGTGTATCTGTAAAAAGCACAATGTCCAGAAATTTATGAGGAGAACATGTGTAACCTGCTTTGCTTTTATCTTCAAGTGACCAACACAATTCAACCTCAGAAATTTCCCCATTTTCTGGAATTCACTAATCCTATGTTATATCCTGAGTAACAGTATTAGTCCCATCCTGAGGGTCAATGTCCACATACGACTACTGACCTGTGTGTTAGCAACTGTCATGTGATTCTTATTTCACAGAGACAATACACAACCTATGAATTAAACCACACTTTAAGACTCTAGAATTGAGGAAAAAGTGAAAATAAAAAATAAGTTCTTTCTCAACCATTCATTTTAGGAATTCCTTGGTGTGACTTTAAGTTATCACCTGTGTGCTCAACATTCTTACAACCATTTCCCTCACCTTAAGGGTTATATTTCATCATAGTATCCTAAATTGCCTAAGAGGCAATTTTGTTTAAAGTTTACCTTTAAACAAAAGCAAGAAAGAAGAGCACGTGAAAGCAAGTGCAGTTTAACGTTTTAATTGTTAAAAACATAATAAAAATTTGGTATATTAGTTACAACAGCACCATTTTTGCTCAATGATTTTATTTCCTTTTTTAAACATGAGGGTTTTTAAAAAATTATTTATTCATTTGAGAGAGAGAGTGAGTGGGGGGAGGGGCAGAGAGGGAGAATTTTCAAGCAGGACCCTTTCCCCCTTCCCCACACCTCTGAGAGCACAGAGCTGCAGGAGGGGCTTGATCTCAGGACCCATGAGATCATGCCCTAAGCCAAAACCAAGAGTCCCATGCTTACCTGACTGAGCCACTCAGGCGACCTTTGCTCAATAATTTTAATTAGTTACTCAAAACCATAAGCGGTAAGAGTCCACACAAATAAAAGTTTGAAAATTAAGACAAAGTAAACACTAAAATACAGGATTTGTTTTGCATTTCTGAGCTCTCCTCCTCTGTTTCTTTAGGTTAAGACCATAGAATATATAACCAATTTAGGGATTGTTCATCCATAATGCAAAAAAGCAATTATTAAGTGCCTATTATGTCTCAGGTGCTGCTACTAAGCACGACTCTGTTAGTGTTCATTTGTTTGTGTTCCTATAAAATAATCTGTAATGTGTCTCTGCTGGCACTGCTGGATCTAATGGGAGCCTGTTTAACCTTAGCTGTCATCATTGCTATTGCAAAGCCATAAAAGTACATCCTGGTCCATGTGCCTAGGGCTTAATACAAAGAGAGTCAACCAAGTGAAAATCAGACTGTGTTTAAATAGAAACCTGGAGAAGGCCTGAAATGTATTTAGTCTACCAACAGTCTTCTTTATGTTTTTATTTGGGTTCCATGGGAATGGGTTTCTGTGTGGGAGCTTTGATGCTTTAACTGCAGGGAAATATATGTGTTTTCTTTGGCAAATTTTAAAGAGAACCATAGAAAGGCATCCTGACAAAAGCAAACGTTATAGTAGAGCCATGTGATGAATTTTATGTAACCCTAATAACTTTGTTTCATTTTTACCTAATTTCAAACGTACAATACAGAAATTGCTATAATGTAGAAATAAACAAACAATACTACTGCTTCTATTTTCCAGAAATTGGTAAAAATTAGTGATTGTTGAAAATTGTTTTTAATTGAATATGAGAACCTGTGTGCACACTAACTAAAGGTAATACAGATTCAAAGTAATGTCTCAGAAGCACAGATTAGGAGCAGAGTATCTAAAGAAAAGAAGGAAATGTGGTTGCCCTTGTACTCGCATTTGAGATTATTTCCTACCCTGGACTGGTGGCAATGACTGGCCACATAGGGAAAGTAAGAACTGAAGTCTTAGGTCAGATCGAATTTTTAGTCCAGAGGAAGGTCATAATTGTTTCCTCAGTTAAGACACCAAGGCTTCAACATTGACAATTGGCTGTGTTTGCTAGCTTTCAATCCACACATCTCTCCCAATTCTTTCTCTTCTAGAACATTTTCTAAATCTCCATATAGACTCTTCATCATACCTTTACAGTTGTCAATATACATAGTCTTATTTAAGTGAAACAGAATTTCTTATTTTTACTGATTCTATATTTACTTCATCCTAATTTCAACAGTTTGACTAGGATTATGGAATTTAGTGAATAAGTCCAAATTCACATTTTCTCCTATTTGTTTATTATTTTTTATTAACACATAAAGTATTATTTGTTTCAGGGATACAGGTCTGTGAATCATCAGTCTTACACAATTCACAGTACTCGCCATAGCACATACCCTCCCCAATGTCCATCACCCAAAAACCCTATCCCTCCCCCAACCCCTCAGCAACCTTCAGTTTGTTTCCTGAGATTAAGTCTCTTAGGGTTTGTCTTCCTCCTCGGTCCCATCTTGTTTCATCTTTCCCTCCCTTCCCCCCAAGAAACCCTGACCTGCCCCTCAAATTCCTTGTATCAGAGAGATCATATGATAATTATCTTTCTCTGGGGCACCTGGGTAGCTCAGTGGGTTAAAGCCTTTGCCTTCAGTTCAGGTCATGATCTCAGGGTCCTGGGATCGAGCCCCGCATCAGGCTCTCTGTTCAATAGGGAGCCTGCTTCCCCCTCTCTCTCTGCCTGCCTCTCTGCCTACTTGTGGTCTCTCTCTCTCTCTCTCTGTCAAATAAATAAATAAATAAATAAATAAATAAATAAATAAATAAATAAATAAAATCTTTTAAAAATAATAATTGTCTTTCTCTGATTGACTCATTTTGCTTAGAATAATACCCTCTAGTTATATCCACCTCAAAAAAAAAATCCCATTAAAAAAGAAAAGGAAAACAAACAAGCAAACAAAACTTGCTAGTTTCCCTTTACTGTTAAGACAAAGCCCAACTTCCTTCTCTACCCTAACCCTGCCCCTCTCAGCACTGCTTCTATTACCTTCATTCCTGCCACACAACTTCCTCTGAGGCAGCCAAGAATACTTAAGCCTTCATATGTACTGCTGCATATTGCTGGACAATTTAATACACAGTTGCTTTCATCATGCCTCCCATAGCTGATTCTCCACTGAGTTTATTTATTGCAGTCTGTGATGAACCCTTTAAGTTTATACCCAAGTGGTGTATCTTATTCACCCTGTAACTATGGTTATCTTTGATGTTTTAATGATTATCTCCCAGTGGTCCACAAGTAACAGAATTTGGAGAAATCTCTGCCCTTCCCACATTTACCTCAATATAGTTCTTTCAATGTGCATCATTTCATACTGTATTATTATTATTATTTTCTGTGGAAATACATCTTGTTTAAAGCTTGTATCTATCAAAATCATATATGTGCTTAATTTTAATCCAACTATTCCATTTCTCACGGTTTGTCTAATGTGCATTTTGAAACATATAAAATTTGATTTATCATAATTTGTTTCACCACTAAAATCATAAGAGGTTGGTAGCAGAGTTCATGTCAATCAATAGAGTACTGGTTGAATCAACTATGATATACTCATCTAGAACTGGAAAAAAAATAATGAAGAAACTATATTCTAAGATATGTTGGTAAGTAAAAATAGCAAAGGACAGAAAAATATGTATAACACATATGAAAAAATGAATATACTGCATAGTATATTTCTATTTGTGTTGGTATAGAATTTGTTTGTATAGAATATAGAATTTGTGTCTCTGGAAGGATAAACAAGAAACTTCCAACATTTGTCATCTCCATGGAGAAGAGATAAAAACATTAAGGAAAACCCTCATTAAGGATACACTTTGGAAGATTCTGAATTTTAAACTATATAAGTCTACTACCTATTCCTAAATAACTAAATTTTTAACTAAAGATAAGTGTTTCTAGGTAAGATGGTAGATTGAACATGTGAATCTACACTTGTTTCCTTTTAAAATCTCAGTAAAACCACAGAGTACTCGTTTGGGATTGCTGATCACAAAGTTGGTGGCTCACAGTGATATGAATTTATTATCTTACAGTCTACCTCTCAGGACTCCAAGACCATTATCACAGGGCTAAAATCAAGATGTCAGCAGGGCTGTATTCCTCTGTTGAGGCTCTAGGAGAGAATCCTTTTCTTTTGCTTTTCTAGCCTCTAGAGTCTGCCCCAACTTCCTTGCTCCTGACCTTTCCTCTATCTCTAACTCTTCCTCTGTCATCACATCTCCCTCATACCAGAGTCTGGAAGGGCTCTCTGCCTTCAGAGAATCATTAGGCTAGTCTGTGATAGCCTGGAAAATCCACGGTACTCACTCATCCCAGGTCATTAATTTTAGTCATATTTTCAAAGTCCTTTTTTCCATGTAAGAGATCCAGAGGTTCTGGGAATTAAGACATGAACATCTTTGGAGTAGGACAGCACTATTCTGTCTACCACTGACAGTCATTTTTTTTTTTAAATGACATAAATCCATAAGAACAAGGAGAAAGGGGAAATTTTGGAAAGGGATTTTGGGAGCTGGAATACACATAGAAGTGAAGTCAAAAACCTCAAAGGCCCAAGGGAATTGAATACTATATTTCACTGGGAAAAAGTTGAGATCTATACCTCTCTATATCTCAAAATCCTCAAATGTCTGAATAATGTGGTGCCATACATTTTGGGAAGGGGAAATGGAATAAGAGGGGATTTGAAAATGAAGAGGACTCTTTGATCCTCTATTTAAGAATCACGTGAATGACACAGGTCTTCCACAGATTTCTGTGAAGTTGAGGACTACTCCTGTTCTCACAAGGCAACTACAAGATGATTACTCTTTAGAGAGAGTAAAACAAATACTCTTGAGGCAAAGGACAAGAGCCTCAGGTAAGGGTGGTGAAACCCTATTGAAATAGGTGTGACTTATTAGATCTTCTTAGATCTAAGACCTCTATTTTCTTATTCCTCTAAGCTCCTAATATGTTTGAAGCCAGTAAGGCTGAAAATTCAAAGAGTCATCTTTAGAGAACATAAACTGCTTAAGTGGAAGGAACACAAGTACATCAACATCACGTGCTGTGCAATCAAATGTTCCAGCCAGTGTTCCCTAGAGCAGAGCTCACAGTTAAACCCTATCCGTATGCTTAGGGCATCTTCTATTTAGAAATCAATCCCCCACACTCTTAATTATGAGATCACATAGATGTATTAGTTTTCCGAAGAAAGCCTCTAGCTTGAAACTAGAGGCAAAAGCAAATACAAAGAAAACAGTATATTGGAGAAAACAGAAACTATAATGGGAGATAAAAATTTCAGAAAAATGTTATTAAAAAGAGGACATATCTTATCTACAAAACAGGAACAGTATGCTAGAAAAGAGGAGACTCCCATTTATTAAAAAGTAAATTTAAAAACAAAAAAACTTACCAGACATGGAAAACTCAAATTCAGTGAAATTACTGAAAGATTACTTTTATTATTTTTTGAAAGATAATTTTTTTTAAGATTTTATTTATTTATTTGACAGACAGAGAGAGATCACAAGTAGCAGAGAGGCAGGCAGGGGCAGGGGCAGGGGTCAGGGAAGCAGACTCCCTGCTGAGCAGAGAGCCTGATGCGGGGCTCGATTCCAGGACCCTGAGATCATGACCTGAGCTAAAGGCAGAGGCTTTAACCCACTGAGCCACCCAGGCGCCCCGAAAGATAATTTTTAAAGAATCCTCAGAGAATAAAGAAAAAAGACAAAGCAACAAAAAAAAAAAAAAAAGAGAGAAAAGGGATTTAAAAATTAAATAAGGAGGTCCAAGAGGTCTAACATCTGACTAAAAGGAGTTTAAACTTAGTGTTTAACTTGGAGAAATATATATAAACCCAAAAGGAGCCATATGCAACAAGTATATAGTCATGTTGCAAAAAGTATCACATTTTGTTATTCGTGCAATTGTAAGGGAGAAAGATCTCCTTTTGACAGGAGACATGTAAAGTTGCTCCAAGGCTAACTTTTAGAGAATGCAAAATATAACAGTATAGTAACCAAGATATATTGTGAATACATCATTCTCTTATGAGAGCAAGTGCCATAATAACTAATGTTTTGCTGGCATCTGAACAACTAATAATGAGATTTAAACTACAACAGAGAGGGATTTAGGTTTAACGGTGGTGAAGAAATCAAGAGGTCTGTGAAAATAAACAGTCATTTATATAAAATATTATTTGTAGGTAGGCCCTTAAGAGATTGTATCTTTAAAAAGGAACTCATTTAAATCCATAAAAAAACAAAAGAAATGGAAGGATAGTCAGAATTAGAAGTGTGAAGACTATATGGGAAGGAATTGGAGACTAGTACTGGGATTTTTTTAAATATTTAATAAAGATTATTTCTATTATGCATAGTATTTTTTTTTAAGATTTTATTTATTTATTTATTAGGAAAGAGAGAGAGTGAGAGAGAGCATGAGAAGGGAGAAGGTCAGAGTGAGAAGCAGACTCCCCATGGAGCTGGGAGCCCGATGTGGGACTCGATCCCAGGACTCCGGGATCATGACCTGAGCTGAAGGCAGTCGCTCAACCAACTGCGCCACCCAGGGGCCCATGCATAGTATTTTTTAGGAAGTACTATAAAGGGATTAAATTTAAAAATGGCCTGTATATCCCAGATTTCAAACTATACTACAAAGCTGTAGTAATCAGCACAGTATGGTACTGGCACAAGAAAGGACACATAGATCAATGGAACAGGATAGAAAACCTAGAAATGAACACACATTTACATGCCCATTAATCTATGAGAAAAGAGGCAAAAATATACAATGGGGAGAAGCGCCTAGGTGGCTCAGTTTGTTAAGCATTTGACTTGGTTTCAGCTCAGGTCATGATCTCAGGGTCTTGGGATTGAGCCCTGTGTCAGGCTCCCCACTCAGCAGGGAGTCTGCTTCCCCTCTCCTTCTACCACTGCTTCTCCCCCTGCTTGCACACCCTCTCTCTAAAACAATAAATAAATATTTAAAAGGAAAGAATATACAATGGGGAAAAGACAGTCTTTTAAATTAAATGGTGTTGGGAAAACTGGACAGCTACATGCAAAATAATGAAACTGGACCACTTTCTTAAACCCTATACAAAAATAAACTTAAATTGAGGACCTTAATATAAAATTTAAAACCATAAAAGTCTTGGAAGAGAACATAGGCAGTAAGCTCCTTGACATCAGTCTTACCAATATTGCTTTGAATCTGTCTTCTCAGGTAAGGAAAACAAAAGTAAAAATAAACAAATGGTACAACATCAAAGTAAAAAGCTTTGCACAGTGAAGAAAACCATCAACAAAATGAAAAGGCAGCCCACTGAGCAGGAGATAATATTTACAAATGATGTATTCAATAAAGGTTAACATCCAAAATATATAAAGAACTCATATAATATATGGGGCGCCTGGGTGGCTCAGTGGGTTAAGCCTCTGCCTTCGGCTCAGGTCATGGTCCCAGAGTCCTGGGATCGAGCCCCGCAATGGGCTCTCTGCTCAGGAGGAAGCCTGCTTCCGCCTCCCTCTCTGCTTGCCTCTTTGCCTACTTGTGATCTCTCTCTCTCTCTCTCTGTATCAAATAAATAAATAAAATCTTTAAAAAAAAAAAAAGAACTCAAAAAAAAAGAACTCATATAATATATAAAAAAACCACAATCTCATTTTATTTATTTATTTTTTGTGTATTCTTTTTTCTTTTTATTTCTTTTTTTCTCCCCAAATATGATTATTTTAATTTTTCAGTGTTACAAGATTGATTGTTCATGCACCACACCCAGCGCTCCATGCAATACGTGCCCTTCTCAATACCCACCACCAGGCTCGCCCACCCCCCCCTCCAAAACCCTCAGTTTGTTTTTAAAAATGGGTAAAGGAACTGAATAGATACCTTTCTAAAGAAGACACACAGATGGCCAACAGGCACAAGAAAACACACTCAACATAACTAACCATCAGGGAAATTAAAGTCAAGACCATAATGAGGTATCACATTATACCTGGAATCAAAAAGACAAGAAATAGTAAGTGTTGGTGAGGACATAGAGAAAAGGGAACCCTAGTGCACTGCTTCTGGAAATGTAAACTGGCTTAGTCACTATGGAAAACAGGATAGAGGTTCCTAAAAAAAATTAGAAATAGAATTACCATATAATCCAACAATTCCACTTCTAGGGATTTATCTGAAAAAGATAAAAATGCTAATTTGAAAAGACATATGCACCCTTACGTTCATTGTGGCATTATTTACAATAACCAAGATATGGAAACAGCCTAAATGTGCACCGACAGATGAAGAGATAAAAAAGATGCAGTATATATACTCAATGGAATATTACTCAGCCACTAAAAAGAATGAGATCTCTTGTCTCTTTGTGACAATATAGACTGAACTCTAGAGTATTATGCTAAGTGAAATAAATCAAGGCAAATACTGTATGATTTAACTTGTATGTGGAATCTAAAAAACAAAACAAATGGACAAACAAAACAAAATAGAAAGAGACTCGTAGATACAGAAAACAATCTGGTGGTTGCCAGGAGAGGGGGGTATAGGGATAGGTGCAATAAGTGAAGGGGATTAAGAGATACAATCTTCCAGTTATAAAATAAATAAGACATGGAGATGTACATCATAGGGAATATGGTCAATAATAATTGTAACAACCCTGTATGGTGACAGATGGTAACTAGACTTATTCTGGTGACCATCTCATAACAGATATAAATACTGAATCACTATGTTGTACCCCAGAAGCTAATAAAATATCCTATCAATTATTCTTTTACAAAGTGGTCTGTATGGTTATTGCTTTGGTTTGTTTAGCAGATACTTCAGTTCCCTCTCCCTTTACTTATTTGTTTAAAATATAGGTGTTATTAAAGACTTGTGAGGCATATATGTTATAAAAATGTCAACTTTTCTAAATAATGCACATATGTAATTTGCACAGAAATATCCTCAAGTGCTGATTAAATCAGATTAAAAGACTCAGATTAAAACTTTTATAGAATGGTGAATTGGCTTCTCAGAATAAGGTCGTACATTTTTTTCTGTACCATGGGGAAGTTTTGAACTTTATAGCAAAAGAGACGCGGCTTGGTTGGGAGACCCACAAGAGAACCATCTCCCTGATTAGGTTCTCGCATTCTCATAATTTGCCCCAATAGCTACAGTACACTTTTAAACATAAAAGTCAGCCCACTGTCCTGCATCAGGCTTCTTATAGCTTACCTACTTAGAATTAAGGAATAGGGAAAACCTGTTGCTCTAAAGCAACCTGTACTTGCTTTACAAAGTCTTACAAGGTCCAACACGATCTAGCACCTGCCTACCTCTCCCACATCCTGCCATTCACTCCATGCTCAACCCTCTGGGTCAAAAAGCACAGCTTAATCTCACCTCTGCGTCATTATACTTCTTTCCACTTTAAAGTTTTGTTCCCAGGTTTTCCCCTGGTTTACTCCCTCACCGCATCCATCTCTCTGCCAAAATGCCTGTGTCCCAGAGGCTTCTCCTTGCTCCGCCCCCACCTGCATAACTCATTTCTACCCTCAAGCCCCCAACATCTAATTCTTCTCTTCAGCACTCCCTGATTAACCATCGGAACACAGCCCACCAGGGGGATTGGAAGGGTGCATATGTCACCTTGCGAATTTAAAGCAGCAAATTTTGTAGATTGTTCACATTTGCATGCTCAGAGCTTGAAGCTAGCTTTATAGATTACAAAGTCATGTAATTAAGATAGTTTACTGATGAGAAAACTAAGGTTAAAAAGAATAAGTAAATTGAGCAAAGTTACACATTTATCAAGTGGTGCAGCCCGAATTTAGATATAGTTATGCCCCCAGAGCCTATGCTTTTCATGTGTTACATTTCCTTCCAAAAATGAATTGATGCACTTTAGTGTTTTCCCTATGAGTTACTACAAATAGAAACTAGAGAGAGCAATCAGGGACAGAAATCTATGGTCTCTGATAAATAAATGTTTTACCAGGAGCACCTACTTGCTCAAATTAGCCCAATTTCTCTTTCTCTTATGCCAGCTGTTTTAGAAATTATAGAAAAATCTTTTAGATTTTAGATTCACTATAAATATAGTGAATATATGGTGTTTAGCATTGAGGTATAATGGCCATAGAATAAGTTGCACATAATTAAAGTGAAAAATCTGGTAAATTTTAACACACATATATATACCCCCATAAAAACGACAAGCACAACAAGATAGGGAACATCTCCACAACCTTTGGAAAATCCCCTTCTCATTCAACAGTGATCTGCTGATCATCATAGATTTTTTGCATTTTCTAAAGTCTCATATAAATAAAATAATCCTATACGTACTCTTTTAAGGCTTCTTTCATTCAGCATAATTATCTTATGATTCATCCATGCTGTGACATGTATGAACATTCATTTTTTAAGAGTTTATTTATTTATTTGACAGAGAGAGAGAGAGAGACCACAAGTAGGCAGAGAGGCAGGCAGAGAGAGGGGGAAGCAGGCTCCCCGCCCAGCAGAGAGCCTGATGCAGGGCTCGATCCCAGGACCCTGAGATCATGACCTTCGGCAGAGGCTTTAACCCACTGAGCCACCCAGGCACCCCAAGTATTCATTTGTTATTGCGGAGAATGTTTTTATTGTGTGGATGTATACAATGTTTTTTAATCCTTTCACCTATTAGTGGACATTTGGGTTACTCACACTTTTTCATATTACCATAAATCTGCTATGAATTTTTGTTTAAAGAGCTTATAATGGACACAGTCTCTAGGGTAAACACATAGGAGTGGAGTGACTAGATCATAGGTACGTATACATTAATATTTTTTTAAAAAATAGCCAAACTGTTTTCAAAGTGTTTGTAGCATTTTTATTCCACTTACAGTGTGTAGAGAAGTTCCTGTTCCTCCGCATTCTTGCCAACATTTGGTTTGGTTTTTATTTTAAAGGTTAGCCATGCTAGCTATGTAACTAAACCTAGCTGTTTTATTTTGCATTTCCCCAGTGACTTAGGATGTTCAGCATCTTTTCCTGTGCTTATCTGTAATATCGATATTTTCTTTGTTGAAGCATCTGTTCAAATGTTGGTACATTTATTTGAGTTGATGTTTCTATTATTAGATTTTGACTTTATATTTTTTATATATTATGGACACAACTCCTTTATCAGACATATGCTTTGCAAGTACATTTTCCTAGTCTGTGGCTCATTTATTCTGTAACATTATTCTTCAAAGAGCAGAGGTTTTAAATTTTGGTTATCTAATATACCAATTAAATCATGCATACGATATCATATTTAAGAAATCTGCGTAACTATAAGGTCCAAAAATTTTTCTTCTATGCTTTATTCTAGATACTTTAAACTTTATGCTTTAAATTTTGGCCTATGATCCATTATGAGTTAGCCTTTGTATAATTGTGTAAAATAAGCATAAAAGGATGTTGGATTTTATTTTCTCTCTCTCCCCCCTCCTTCCTTCCTTTCTTATCTCTCTCTGTCATGTATGGATATCCAGTTGTTCCAGCACCATTTTTTGAAAAGACTATCATTTCTCCTTTGAATTGCCTTTGCATCTTTGTTAAAAGTTCATTGGGTCAATAGACTTCCTATTGAGCTACACTGATTTATTTTTCCACTTGATAATGCCATCTTGAATACTCCAGATTTGTAATAAGTCTTGATGTCAGATAGTTCTCATCCTCTCACTTTGTTCTTTCTTTTCACAATTGTTTTGGCTATTGTAGATCATTTGCTTTTTTTATATAAACTATAAACTCTGCTGGTCAATTTCTTTTCTTTTTTTCTTTTTTGTCCTGCTGGCCAATTTCTATAAGAATTCCTTACTATGATTTAAAACAATAAATCAATTTGTGGAAAATAGCACTTTTTTTTAAGGCTTTATTTAAATTCCAGTTAGTTAGCATACAGTGTAATATTAGTTTCAAGTGTAGAATTTAGTGATTCATTACTTACATACAATACCTAGTGCTCTCACAAGTGCCCTCCTTAATACCCATCACCTATTTAACCCATCCCTAAACCCACTTCCCCTCCAGTAACCATCAGTTTGTTCTCTATAGAGTCTATTTCTTGGTTTTTCTTTTTCCCCCTATGTACATTTGTTTCTTAAATTCTACATATGAGTGAATTCATATGATATTTGTCTTTCTCTGACTTATTTCACTTAGCATAACGCTCTCTGGCACTATCCGTTTCATTCCAAATGGAAAGATTTCTTTTTGATGGCTGAGTAATATTCCATTGTGTATACCACCTCTTCTTTATCCATTCATCAGTCAGTGGACATTTGGCCTCTTTCCATAATTTGACTATTGTTGATAATGGTGCTATAAACACCAGGGTGCATGTAAACCATCAAATTAGTGTTTTTGTATCCTTAGGGTAAATACCTCGTAGTGCGATTGCTAGATCACAGGCTAATTCTATTTTTAACTTTCTGAGAAAACTTCATACTGTTTTCCACAGCAGATGCACCAGTTTTCATTCCCACCAATAGTGTGAGAGAGTTCCCCTTTCTCCACACCCTCACCAACACCTGTTGTTTCCTGAATTGTTAATTTTAGCTATTCTGGCTGGTGTGAAGTGATATCTTCCTAGAGTTTTGATTTGTATTTCCCTGATGATGGATGATGTTGATTATCTTTTCATGTGTCTATTAGTCATCTATATGTCTTCTTTGGAATGATGTCTATTCATGTCTTCCGCCCATTTTTTTTACTGGATTATTTGTTTCTTGGTTGTTGGTTTGATAAGTTCTTTATATATTTTGGAAAGCTTTTATCAGATATGCCATTTGCAAATATATTCTCCTATTCTGTAGGTGGCCTTTTAGTTTTGTTGATTGTTTCTTTCATTGTGCAGAAGCTTTTTACTTTGATGAGCCCCAATAGTTTACTTTTGCTTTTCTCTCTCTTGCGTCAGGAGACATATCTAGTAAGAAATTGCTATGGCTAATGTCAAAGAAGTTACTGCCTATGTTCTCCTCTAAGATTTTGGTGGTTTCCTGTCTCACATTTAGATCTTTCATCTATTTGAACTTATTTTTGTGTATGGTGTAAAAAAGTGGTCCAGATTAATTATTTTGCATGTTGCTATTCAGTTTTGCCAACACCATTTTTTTTAGGATTTTATTTATTTGACAGAGAGAGGTATAGTGCGAGAGGGAACACAAGCAGGGGGAGTAGGAGAGGGAGAAGCAGTCCTCTGATGCAGGACTCGATCCTAGGACCCTGGGATCATGACCTGAGCCAAAGGCAGACACAACAACTGAGCCACCCAGGTGTCCCAACCAACACCATTTTTTGAAGAGACTGTCTTTTTCCTATTGGATATTCTTTCCCACTTTGTTGAAGATTAATTGACCATATAGTTGTGGGTTCACTTCTGGGTTTTCTATTCTGTTCCATTGATCTATGTGTCTGTTTTTGTGCCAGTATCATACTGTCTTGATCTCCACAGCTTTGTAATATAGCTTGAGGTCCAGAATTGTGATGTCTGTAGCTTTGCTTTTCTTTTTCAAGATTGCTTTTGGCTATTCAGGTCTTTGTGGTTACATACAAATTTTAGGATTGTTTGTTCTAGTGCTGTGAAAAATGCTGCTGGTATTTTTATAGGGATTGCATTAAATGTGTAGATTGCTTTGGGTAAGATAGACCTTTTAACGATGTTTGTTCAATCCATGAACATGGAATGTTTTTCCATTTCTGTGCCATCTTCAATTTTTTCCTCAATGAAGACTGCATCTTACTATAGCTGTACAACTTCTGTAGGTATGCTTTATCAAGTTGAAGAAGTTCTCTACTATTGCTAATTTCCTGACAGCATTTATCAGGAATGGGTGCTGGATTTTGTCAAGTGTTTTTTCTGTGTCTATTAAGACAATCATATGGTTTCCTCTTTTAGTTTCAATATAGTATATTATTTGAATTTCGAATGTTAATCTAATCTCACATTCCTGGAATAAACCAGATTTAGGCGTGATATGTTGTACTTTTTACATATTGTTGGGTTTCATTTGGGATTTTGTTTAGAATTACTGCATCAAATTTCATAAGTTATGTTGATAGTACATTTCTTTCCCATAATGTCTTTTTGATTTTTCATTAGGGTAGTGTTGGCCACATTAAATGAGTTAGGAAGTATTTCTTTTCTTTCAATTTTTAAAGCCTTAATGTGGAATTTGTTTTATTTCTTTCATAAATGTTCGATATATTCCTTCCTAGAGCTGAATACTCTCATTGTATGGATATGCCACAATTTTGTAAAAAGGCAAACAAAACAAAACAAAACAAAAAAACATTGCCTATTGATCAAAAATAAAGTCATAATTCCTGAAGGTGTTTTTTTTATTTCCTGTGGTTTTTCCTCCTAACCTGATGGTTCTGAATATTGGCTCTTCAGTGATAGAAAAGTTCCACCACTCTCCAGGAAATTGATCTCAGCTGTGGGAAGCCACCAGATTTTGGAGATGAAGTATCTCCCATAGGATGTCCTGTAGTCAATGACTGACTGGTATGATGACATCCTTTTCTTAGTACCTTCTCTGGGGCATAAATCATACTTCAAATTTCCTCACAGGATTCTGCTGAATGAAACTCAACTCTAACTGAAACCACATCCTTGCTCACCTGCTTCCTCTTCCCTATCCTTGTTTTTAGAAACTTCTCTAGAAAATGTTTCCTTAAAAAAGCATTTTCACTGGGATTGAGCCCTGTGTTGGGTTCCTTGCTCAGTAGGAAGTCTGCTTCTCCCTCTCTGTGTGCTCCCCCCATCCAGTGCAAGCTCTTTCTCTCATAAATAAAAAACAAAATATTTCAAAAAAGCATTTTCATAAGAATCTCATCTCAGCCTCCACTTCCAGAGTACTCTGTCTAAATTAAGCAGGTGTTTAACTTACCACATCCAAAATGAAATCCTTGCTTTTTCTTACCACCAGCCACAAAGCTTTATTATTTTGCCAACCTTTCCTTTCTCAGAAAAAAATGTGCTGCCATCAACCCATGTATCCAAGCAAAAACAGAAGAGTCCTTTTTCATTCCTCCCTTGCCAATCTATTAGCAAGTTCTATTGATATTATCAAAATCCATCTAAATTCCACCTACTCTAAGATAACATGAAGACCAAATACTAAGAAGTTCTAGATTTCTCTGGATTCCTAACACTTATGCTTCAACTCTCGCCTACCTATAATCCATTCTCCTTAGAGTAGCATTATCACTTCCTGAGCCACATACTGTAGCTTCGGCATAATCCCAAACTAATGAATCTGAAGTAATAAATAAATAAAATTTTAAGAATATTAATAATTGTTTAGTATCCTGACTTTTCTTATATTCAACTAATGATGGCTCCCTTCCCTCAGTCCCAGTTATACCAAATACTGCCAATGCATAAATTTATTAAATTAAATATTTGTCTCTGAACAGAGATATAAAAAGTGAAGAATTTAATTAGGGTTTATATATAATACGGATTAAATCTTATTTTCCCTAAATTCTAAAGAAAAAAGTATCACAACACATGACCAACCATATTAAAAAGTAGATTAAATTAATGTGTACATATATGTGTATCTGGAAATCTGTTTGGTGGAACTCAAACTATGTAATAAAAACCAATATTGCACATTACTGATATTTCTATTTGTTGCAGAGTTCATTATTCTTATAACTTTACTATAGCTCAAATCGTAATACAGTAGAGTAATTAAGATTTTCTCCAAAAATTACTTTCATTTTTTTATTTCACTGAATATTCTTTCCACATATTCTCTCAAAATGCTCTTAAAAATTACAACACATGCAATTGTTTCCTTTGCAAAAACACATTTTGCTCCTATATTATTTTTAATATAAAAATCTTTATGCTAAGGGAATTACACTGTTGCATATATTAATGTAAAATATTCAAAATGCTAGCAATATATTCGGGCAATTGTGGTCAAAATTGATCAGACAACTAAAACATATTTATAAGATGGCCATATCACATTTAAAGCATAGAAACCTCAACAACAATAGAAATTTAAGTCAGAGGGCAGCTCTGTTTTTTTTCCAATGCTTTGTGTGAGGTCATTTAATCATGGTTCTAATCACTGCAATCAAAAATGTACATGACATACCAGAAAGACTGCATTAATCCTTCTAGACTCAATATCAGATAATGAACTAAAAAAGCCCTTCCAGCTACTTCCTGTGGTGAACATTCACTGTGCTCTGTTTATCAAATAGCTCCTTTAACAAGAGTACATTCTTAGTTTTATTAAATCAGTTTTTAAGTATCATCTCTATTTAGACTTCATCTTTTGTCAGTGGCTATCACTAGTGATGAGGAAATCTCTGGAAGGTGAAGAGTAAAATGAAGGATGTGCCTGTGACTTAGGGCAGAATCTTTGGTCTAAACAAAAAAGGGCTACACTGTTGAAAGTCATTTTCATTGAAAGAGATGTGTATTTCTTTTATCTCTAAGTAAAACAGGGAGCTTTTACTTTATTTTGTTTCATTTATTTTGTTTTGTTTTGTTTAAGAAGGCTCCAGCCAAGTGTAGATCCCAGCATTGATTTGAACTCACAACCCTGAGATCAAGACTTGAGCTGAGATCAGGGAGTTGGGACACTTAACTGACTAAACCACCTAGGCACCCCCACAGAGTTTTATTTTTTAAAGCAGACCCTATTTTAATTGTTAAACTACAAGCTAGTTCTGGGTTAAAGCTTCTACTGATTATAGTTACTCTAGCTATTACATATTTTCCTATGTACCTCAGTTTAAATTTAATAGTCTTTTTCTTAACCAGATCTCACCAATTTTATTTGTCACATCTATAGTCACAAAAGAGGCAGATGTCTTTGGGTAAGTTTTGTGGACCACCTTGGATAAATAAATGCACTTCAACTTAGGAACTATTAGCCTGTTTTTCTGGGAATGTTGTTTTCTCAAGATTAAGTTTTGGACTATATTTCTGTTTTTTTACAGTAGAATAGATATGGCCTACCTATCATCCTCTCAACTAGTCACACCCAGAGAGACAAAAGAAAAGTTCAATTGCAATACTGTTTAATTTTGTACTTCACAATACAAATTAAGTACCTCATTTTTTAACAATTTGATATAAAACAAGATATTTTCATGTGTAGAAGATTTAAAGTAGCAATGTCAAAAGAAATTATCAATGTAAAGGAACTCTCTCCTTTTCTGAAGGAGCAGACTTGAAATTTCTAAAATCAGACATTTTTCTTCCCATCCCAAGTCAGTGAAATTGAAAGTTATTTACTCACAACATTTAGCATACATGTATGCTATGAAATATGTGCGCATAGCTGATGAAGTATAAGACTAGTGCATTCAAGGACAGCATTAAAAATCTAGATATAAACTCCTTGGTTCTGCTATTCTTAATTTCCCCTCTGTCCTGTTTAAAAGCTTTCTTTCCTGAGAGTACTGTTCTTTATATTAATGTAGTATCCTGTCAAACGGTATTTCAACTAGTAACTCTGATGGTGGGGGAAGGGATGGAGTATTGAGTTAAAGACCTATCTCGCTAGAAGGAATTTTATAGAATGCTAACTGCAATTAAAGAGGTTTATAAACCCAAATTTGGCAGACTGGGCATCCAAATAAAATCATATTGTCTTTAAGTGGAAAAGTAACTTAGAAATTATCTGTTCAACAAAGACAGAGAGAACACCCTGAGGGGGGTTCACATGGTACTGTTTATTATAGGAGCAGAATTCCATGAACTGCAACAGGTAATGTTTGCAGAGAAGAGAAAATAACCAGTAGTCATTAGGCACTTAGAGTTTAGAAATTAAACATTCCACACCATGATGGGAATGGAAACAGTGAGTGACATATGTTACAAACACCTAGCCATTTCCTTTCCTTAGAATATGCTTGCTATTATGTAATACTGAAGAGGCAAAAATAGCAACAAAGGAAATGGCATTTTCCAAAGATATTTATCACTAGAAAGCACTCCCCAGGACTGCAGTCATTATCAACTTTTTAAAATAAATAGTGGCCTGCAGTACTGACTCGGCACAATAGGGTTGACAGAGAAAATGCAGTGTTTTGGATATCTGGAGCCAGGGACAAGAGCAGAACCCATCTTGTGCACGTTAGAAAGTATTAGCAGCCACCCACCGTGCCCACGGGAACCCCCTCCTGTGCTGAGAAACCACTGAAACTTAGCCTTGCCTTTTGTAGACATGGATCCAAGCACTTTAATAGGAAGATTTTCAATTGAGTTTCAGGTCATAACTTATAAATATGCTGACTACCTACTCTAAAAATGAAAGTAATTTATTTGCTAATGGAGAATGGTAGGTATTGGAACAAAGTTTAGATTAGATTAGAAAGAAATTCTATAGTTCTTTTCATTGCATTTTCACACACACACACACACACGCAGACACACACTTGCAAAGAATAAAACTTTTCAATGTGAAAAACAATATTAGAGGTGTTGCAGAGGTAATTTAGATTCATTTCAATAAACAAATGTTTTGACTGTATCTACAAAAAATTGTATCAAAGGTTCTGGATGTAGGATGTTAAAATTTAATTTCTATACCTGAAGGTGTATCTGGTTAATTTATTTACTACTTTATTTAAATCAATGAGCTTATTGACCATAGTAATACTATGGCTATAGATTTCACCTTAATTTACAAATTTATGCATTGTCCAGAAAAGTCTAGAGCCTCAGTATCCCACTTTATTTCTTCTAAACTTCATCAGCCAAATTAATTTCTACTTTCTCTATCTCTCTGTACTTTAAATACGATGTTAATTTAGCACTTGGCAACTTGCATTTTTATCATTAATTGTAAATGTGTTTGTTTTCCCATGGATTTAGAGCATTTTTGATGTTATGCACCTTGCATCTTATTTAGATATGGTACCAGGATAAGACCTGACTTACAGGATATTTCTCAACAGCATTTTTTCTACTTTATCCTGGCAAAAGTTCATATTGTTTTTACCTTTATAGTCCCTCAGATTCTTCTCTTGAAAAGCTTTTGAATATCAAGTAGTTGGTGTGAAGTGGGCGAGACTTAAAAATCAGACTTAGCAGCTGCGTTACTATTTTTAAGATGTGCGATCTTCAAAAAATTATTTAAACTACTTAGGTCTCCTTTTTCTCATCCATGAACTGGGTAGAATGACACTAATTATATGTTTTCTTGTAAGGATTAGCCATATATTGTATATAAAAGCACTTTGTTTAAAAGCCCTGTATTAAAAGAAAACATCTATATTTATCTTGTTGCTATATGGGGTAACCTATTCAATTTTGATAGCTGTGCTATATATTTTTTGATTATGTAAATAATATTTCCTAAAATGTGTACTTTCTGATGTTTATATGGAGAGAAACAGCACACAGTGAAAAACCCAGACCTGCAAAGCTCATATTAACATATCCTCCTATGTTAAGCAAATATAATTTTTTACCTTAAATTAATTTTCAAACTAAAATATTTCTCAAATCGTTGATCAAAGGTTTATCATAATTGACTCAAGAATGAAAGCATATATTTTTATACATGTATGTTGATTTGTGGAATAGAATCTTGAGGACTGTTTTCATAACACAGGCAAAATTAAGTGAAAAATAGGACAATTATTATGGTCCCAAATCTCAATATTCTTCTTCTTTTTTTTTTTTTTTTCATTAAAATGCCAAGGACAGGAAAGTTGTTTCAACCCAGAGCCCCAGTTCCCAATTTTGTATCCCATTCAAATACTTACATCTAAAACTGCAGACCTAAAGTGCATTCTGTACAGAGGCATGCACACATTCTCTTTCCATGTGGCCTTCACTATTCTGAAACATACACATTTGGAAATAAATGAAAAAATATCTTCAGTTCTTTGAACTGTGGCAGCTAAGTCCATTTTTTTTCATGTCCTATAAATGAATCCCATTAAATTGCTGAAACGGTATACAGTATTTACATGCATTTAAATTCACTATAAATATTTACAGAACTTCAAGATGAATGCCAGTAATATAAGCTAAATATGTCTGACCACAATTACTTTTCATGAGTAAACGGGTTTTGCCAAATGGCATTTTTTTTTTTTCAAAACTAAGTATTTTGGAATTCTGTTCAGATGACAGCAATATGTAGAAAATCACACTCTACAACTATTCACATGAAGTTGAAGGAAACTATAGATTTTTTAAGAGATTCATTGTTAACTATCTGGGCCTTACGCTTCTTGATAGTGTTCTTTAGAGTGTGTGTATAAAAATGAACCAGGGGAAGTAACAGAATTAGGAAATGGGAGGAAGGTGGGGGAATGGGGTTAAGGAGAAGATTGTGCCAAAATTGTGACACTCATGATTCAAATGCTATTTTTAGCACAAACTTCTGGGGGAATTAACAGCTTCCAACAATTTACTAGAAACTACTTTCATTGCAATGAGTTTCTAGCAGCGACACAGGTGAATTTTTAAAGCGTGGAATGTGATAGGGATGTCCATAAATCTCTAATTCAGGGCCCATTGCCATTCCTACTCAGGTTAGTCTATACTGGTAACAGCAAACATGTCAAATTTCTCTCTATCACAAAAGCAATGAGGCTTATCATCATTGCCATGCTTTTAACAACATCACTTTTTTAAATGGCCTTTGCACAATGTAATCTGTGACCTACATAGAAAATGTGCTCTTCTGGAGGCCATATTTACATTCTGACTATGAGTCAACTCCACATTCTAAGTCAGAAGTAAATAGCAGAATTACAGGACAGACATTTACCAAATCTGCAAGGAAGAGCAAAAACAAAGTTGTGAAGAATAACTAATAAAAAAAGCTTACAGTATGTTGAATTTATGATTCTTTATACACAGAGTTTGGGAGAGGACATGCACATTGATTTATTTATCCATAGATTTTTATATTCAATACCTAGTTCTTTAAGGAGATGGGATAGATTTTCACTGATCTGAACACAGGAGTTCTATATCCTAGTTCTTTGTTCAGTACCAATTAAATATATGACCTTTGAAAATTTGTACTGAATATTTGAGCCAGAATCTCTTTCTGTATCTTGATAATTAGAAACACACCTACACTAATCCTATGGTCCCTTTCAGTGTAATGATAATCATCATTTGAAAATATTATGAAGACCCCTAAGTAAGGAGCAAACGAAAAGTATTTCCTACATGCCAGACTTCCCTGTTACACCAAGAGATATTCTTTATATTTTAGAAAACAGATAAACTCATTATTTTGTACCTGGAACAAAACACTGTGTGCTTTGATGATATGATACTTTATGTGGAAAACCCAAAAGACTCTACTCCAAAACTGTTAGAACTCATACAGGAATTCAGTAAAGTGCCAGGATAGAAAATCAATGCACAGAAATCAGTTGCATTTCTATACACCAACAGCAAGACAGAAGAAAGAGAAATTAAGTAGTCGATCCCATTTACAATTGCACCCAAAACCCTAAGATACCTAGGAATAAACCCAACCAAAGAGGCAATGAATCTGTACTCAGAAAACTATAAAGTACTCATGAAATAAATTGAGAAAGACACAAAGAAATGGAAAAACATTCCATGCTCAAGGACTAGAAGAACAAATATTATAAAAATGTCTATGCTACCTAAAGCAACCTACACATTTTTTTTCCTTTTTCTTTTTCTTTTTTTCCTCCCCAATAAATCAACCTACACATTTAATGCAATCCCTATCAAAATACCATCATTTTTTTTCAAAGAAATGGAACAAATAATCCTAAAATTTATATGGAACCAGAAAATAGCCAGAGGAATGTTGAAAAAGAAAACCAAAGTTGGTGGTATCACAATTCCAGACTTCAAGCTCTATTAAAAAGCTGTAATCATCAAGACAGTATGGTACTGGCACAAAAACAGACACACAGATCAATGGAACAGAATAGAGAGCCCAGAAATGGACCCCCAACTCTATGGTCAACTAATCTTCGACAAAGCAAGAAACAATGTCCAATAGAAAAAAGACAGTCTCTTCAACAAATGGTGTTGGGAAAACTGGATAGCCACATGCAGAAGAATGAAACTGGACCATTTCCTTACACCACACACAAAAATAGACTCAAAATGGATGAAAGACCTCAATGTGAGACAAGAATATCCATCAAAATCCTTGAGAAGAACACAAGCAGCAACCTCTTCGACCTCAGCCGCAGCAACTTCTTCCTAGAACATCAAAAAAGGCAAGGGAAGCAAGGACAAAAATGAACTATTGGGACTTCACCAATATCAAAAGCTTTTGCACAGCAAAGGAAACTGTCAACAAAACCAAAAGACCACTGATAGAATGGGAGAAGATATTCACAAATGGCATACCAGATAAAGGGCTAGTATCCAAAATCTATAAAGAACTTACCAAACTCAACACCCAAAGAACAAATAATCCGATCAAGAAATGGGCAGAAGACATGAACAGACATTTCTGCAAAGACGACATCCAAATGGCCAACAGACACATGAAAAAGTGCTCAGCGTCAATCAGCATCGGGAAATACAAATCAAAAGCACAATGAGATACCACCTCACACCAGTCAGAATGGCTAAAATTAACAAGTCAGGAAATGACAGATGTTGGCGAGGATGCAGAGAAAGGGGAACCCTCCTACACTGTTGGTGGGAATGCAAGCTGGTGCAGCCACTCTGGAAAACAGTATGGAGGTTTCTCAAAAAGTTGAAAATAGAGCTACCCTATGACCCAGCAATCGCACTACTGGGTATTTACCCTCAAGATACAAATGTAGTGATCTGAAGAGGAACGTGCACCCAAATGTTTATAGCAGCAATGTCCACAATACCCAAACTATGGAAAGAACCTAGATGTCCATCAATAGATGAAAGAATAAAGAAGATGTGGTATATATACACAATGGAATACTATGCAGTCATAGAGAAACGAAATCTTGCCATTTGCAATGACATGGATGGAACTAGAGGGTATTATGCTAAGCCAAATAAGTCAATCAGAAAGAATTATCATATTATCTCTTTGACATGAAGAATTTGAGAGATGGGGGGGTTGTAGGGGGGAGGGAGGGAATGAAATAAGATAAGATCAGGAAGCAGACAAACCATAAGAGACTCCTAAACTCACAAAACAAACTGAGGGTGGCTGGGAGGGTAGGGGGGTCGGGTTAGGGTGGCTGGGTTATGGACATTGGGGAGGTATGTGCTATGGTAAGTGCTATGAAATGTGTAAGCCTGGTGATTCACAGACATGTACCCTGGGGCAAATAATACATTATGTTAATAAAAAAAAACAAAAAACACTGTGCTTTACACATACTGAGCCCTTAGCAAAAACTTAGTAAATAAAAAATAGGTATGTCTTAACCGACATCATGAAGGAATCTAGGGGTAATAGATGTTTACTGATTTGAACAATGAATCATGGGTTTAGAGTATATATAATGAAGAACCTATATTTATTGTTTTCAATTTAGATCTAAAATAAGTATGTAATTTGGAATATGCTAATTTATAGAATAATGACTTTGTACAGAATACCACGTATTTTCCAAAGAATTTTAAAAATTTTATTTAAAAAAATCTGATCATCCCATGAAAGGCAAACTCATAGTAAACTAATAGTAAATGAAATAAGGTAAGTGGCAAGTGGTCTGTAGAAATATTTAAAGAAATTTATATTTAGCTAGCCTCCTTTCACCCAGATGAACATTTGTTTTTCCTCATCGATTGAAATGATCAGTTTCCAAACACACATAAGCAACTGAAGCAAACATGTGGGTTGTTATTACACATCCATAAAAAACACTGTACAGTTATTAAAATAATTCCTTCATTTGGCATTTTTGTCTCATTGTAATTATAGTCTCTGTGAAACACCCAGAGGTTCAAGAAATGCACTCAGTGCATTTATATTATGCTGATGATCAGAAAATCAACGAATTTAAGTGCCTGAAAGAAACTTTCAAATCTCCTCCTTTTACTTAAGATAAGGAAACTAGTGCCCTGCAATGTCTATTTATTTTCCCAAGATTACAGAATTAGTTAATGGCAGAGTCAGTATCAGAAAATAGTCCTGATTTCTACCGTGTGCAGATGCTTATTTATTCTTCATGTTTGTTTTTGGTGCTTACCATGGGTCAGACACTAGCTAAACCAGTTGAGATATATTGATGCACACACAAACAAAATAAATAAATAAATAAACAAACAAACAAATAAATAAATAATCTGCCCTCCAGGACCTGATATTTATGGGGAAGAGACAGATAAGGAACAGAAAATTTGTAAATAAAAACAAGTAAACTAATATGGTATGCTAGAAAGGGATAAATGCTATGGAGGAAAAAAAAAATCAAGCTTGGCCAGGCACTCTGAAAGGTGAGAAGGGGAAGGGGAAAGATTTAAAATTGTGTGTACAGGTTTGTCCTCATTCAGAAAGTGACACCGGAGCAAACACATGGAAGGGATAAGGATCTTAGCTACAGTAATTTAAGGGGAAAACATTTCATGGAGAAGGAACAGTTAAGAAAATGTGCCCACAGTAAGAGCCATTTAAATTTTTTTTTTTAATTTTTTTCAGTGTTCCAAGATTCATTGTTCATGCACCACATCCAGTGCTCCATGCAATACGTGCCCTCCTCAGTACCCACCACCAGGAGCAAGAGGCCTGTTCAAGGAAGTCTCTGTAACTTGAGTGAAGCAAGAGGGTGAAATCAACAAGATGAGGTTAGAGACTTAAGGCAAAACAGCTCATGTAGGACCTAAGTGGCTACTGCAAGGGCTTGAGCTTTGACTCTGAGGAGCGTGGGGAGCCACAGCAGCATTTTGAGCACACGACAACTTGATCATGTGATCACTTACAGATGAGGATAGGAATTGAAAAACATTTTCTGTAAAGGAGCAGAGAGTAAATATTTAGGCTTTGTGGTCCAGGTGGTCTCTGTAGGAACTACTCAGCTCTGCCATTACTACATGAAAGCACCTGTAGAAAAAACATAAAGGAATGAATATGACTGTGTTCTAATAAAACTTTATTTAAAAAAAAGATGGGCAGGATTTGCTGCATTACTCTGGCTGCTGTATCAAGAATGGACTCTAGGAAAGCAAGTAGAAGCAATGAGGCCATTATTTTGTTTTGTTTTTAGTAATCCATGAAAGAGATGTTGAGCTTTACATGTTTCCCTACCTATTATATAATGTATCTCAAATGAAATCTCCTCATTTCCAGAGGAGTTTTTAATGGAAAAAGTGAAGGAGAGAAAGAAAAGGGAGAAAGCATGCTTTTGTGTTATTTATTTTATATGATAAGTAAAAATAAAATAGTAAAGAAACCCTCCAAAGATTAGTAATTTAATTAACATGCTGCTTCACCCAATTCTAAGTAGGTGATTTGATGGTAACTGCTTCAAAAATATATTTTGTATGAGGAGGAAAGATAATACATATTGAAGAATCACTTCCAAGCCATACATAATTTAATACTAAAGTATCTGGATGAGACCCCCAAGTATTATGGAAATCAGAGAAGTAGTAGGTCAGCTGTGAGGTGTATCTTTCTCCCTTCTAAGAAAGAAAGTTTTTAGAGAGCAGATGTCTTTTCCTCCAAATAAATCATCTATTTATGAAATATAATACAACACTTTTAGTGACACTACAGCAATCAGCAATGTTTTTAACTGAGTAATTTTTCAAATGCAAATCACAGCAGTGATATACAACATTGTGAAGTGTGATACTGCTATGATGAAACAGGTACAACTCAAAACAATGAGTATTTAAGATGGTATAAAATTAAGATGATGAAAATATTAAATGATATAAACAATATTAATGACAACTTTTTATTGTTTCACAATAATTTCATTGATTTTTTCTTTTTTTAAGATTTTATTTATTTATTTGACACAGAGAGTATAATCAGGGGGAGCAGCAGAGGGAGAGGGAGAAGCAGGCTCCCCGCTGAGCAGGGAGGTAGACATGGGACTCCATCCCAGGAACCCGGGATCATGACCTGAGGTGAAGGAAGACACTTAAACAACTGAGGCACCCAGGCACCCCTGATTTTTTCTGATTACATAAGTGATACATGTTTATTGTAAAAAGAAAAACCCTCAAAATTATAAAAAAGCATAAAAAGAAATATATTTTCCTAAATCTCCATCACCGTATGTTAATCAATAATAATACTGGTCAATTTAATGCATATATAGGTATACATATATATTTCTTTTCCTAGGCTGATATATTATACATGAAGATTTTTATGTGTTTTCTTCTCCTTCTTTTTCTCCTTCTCCTTCTTCCCCTTTCTCCCCTTCCCCTCCTTCTTCTCCTTCTTCTCCTTCTACTCCTTCTTTTTCCTATCATTATTACTTTTCCGCAATCATTTTCTGGTGTTTCAATACCATATCTCATTTCAGTGAATTATATTTGGCAATTATAGTTGAAGCCCAAATGCAGCATGCAAAAAATAATTGCACAGGAAATATTACTATGTTTTCTCACTGAATTAAAAAAGGAGTAGTTTAAAAAGGAATTGAGGAAATTTTAATTAATGGGCTGAATAATGAGATAGCCAGTTTGCTGTCAATCAGAGATTGAATAATCACTCTTTCAGTTTTGTAGGGCAGGTCTGCATATCCCATGAAAATCAGCTCTTTCACTTTCTGATTTTCTTATGCTGAGTGTCCACCCAGAACCAGTCAGCTTCTTATTAATTCTGACTCATTCTTTCTACTCATACTGCAAACAACTAAGTTCTTGGTAATTTGACCCTACTCATTTGAAATGTGTTGTAAGCTGGATGTGAACTAGCTTAAAGTTATCTTTGGATCATCTATGAAGAGAGTTGGCTAAGCATGTCAATACGTAAAAGTTCAAACTGGAAGATGAAGATTTAAATAACCTCAAAAAAAAAAAACAGGAGACTTGCAACAATTAAAAGGTACTTCAGCAATAATGGTTTCTATACAATTAATCTGCTAATTACAAAAGACTTCACCTGTAATAGGTTTAGCTGACTACATAGCCTTGCTTCAGTATTCATTTTGTGTTACTGTATGCATTCAGAGGTAACATTCTTACATTTTTGGTGATTTCTTAGTTTTTAAATGCACTGTCGTTAAATACTTCTGAAGATCTTGGAAATAATCTATTTCTTAGTGGCATAAAAGCAAAGATTGTAAAAATAATTATAGACTTATCATAGTTTCAGCAATTTGCTACTTATCTGTGATATGTACCTAATTCCTGACAAAAATAATTTGAAATAACTAATTTTTTAGTTGTGATTTTTTTTTTAATTTGTCAGTGCGGCTTAGGCACTGTCCTATGTTGTACACAGCTTTGTATAGACTTGAGCCAGTTACAAGAATAAGCTTTAAGAAACTAATCAGGAACTCAGAGTTCAGCCATGTTGACACTTTAGAGCTTTTCTCTAGGAACACATCAGGCTGGGTAATAATTGTTAAATTTTTACATTTTTGTGTCTCCAAACTGTGTTACCCTTACTACCCACCCTGTGGGGTCAATCGACAAAATGAAAAGATACGGAGATTTTCATCTGAGCTCTATATTTCCATTGAGGAGAGGAAAACAAGATTTTGGAACCTGGGCTTATTTATGGTTATTATATATGAGCCATGGCTAAGCTCTATTGCTACCAGGGACATTTTTTTTTAATTTCAGTTCTCCGCTCATTTGTCACCATGCTCTTTTTCCTACTAGGGCAGTATACAGACGTGTGTGTGTGTGTGTGTGTGTGTGTTGCTACCATTTTTCATACTTTAGTAGTCCTAAAGTACCATGTAATCCTTGCCACCAAGGCTCACTACTACTATTATTTCAGCTTTATATTCAGCATCACATTATAGAAGTTTAACTTTAGCCACATCTCCTTTGGACATTTGGGTATAAGAAGAGTCACTTCTGCCATTTAACTTCCTCAGTAAGCATTTGAGTCTCTCAACTTTAAGCAATGAGTCCTTTCTAACTCATATGGATATTGTAAAAAGATGGAGATGGGGTAAAAAGGAAAAATCCGGGGCCTCTCACTTACTAGATAGTAAATTAAGGTAACTGGTTTTGGGTTTCGGTCTTATGCAGTAAGAGCTAGGTAAATTTTCATAACAAAAGAATGGAGTCTTTTTTTAACTTTTTTTTTTTTTTTTTTGGCATTATTCTCAAGCAAGTGAAAGTCCATCTGAAAAAGGATGGTCTTAAATGTAGGATGGGTTCTTCTCTTCAGGTCCCATCCACTCCCATCCCATCCACTCCCCTCACTCTGGCCCCTAAAGACGTGTCCCCATCCTTCATTACACTACCCCAGCTTCTTGCTTACTTATGACAGCCAAGTCAGAAACCTAGCCAGCATCAGTGAAATGCTGAGATGTCTGCCATGGCTGGAAGTTTCAGTCTTATAGTTCAGCATAAAGGATGGTAAAGTGTGCATTCTTGCCACCAAAACTGGCAGTTAGGAAGATGTATCTCTTCTGCCTTGATCTGGAAAAGTGACCTTTCCATACATACATTATTATGCACAAAAATCAATAGTGTTTAGCCCTAGACCTGGTGTCACTCTAAACCCTACAATCTGTGTGTGTTCGTGCGAATTGATGTCTTCCTAACAATAAATTGAATATTAACCTAATATACAAATTTTTAAAGACTAAAATTATGGGGGCGCCTGGGTGGCTCAGTGGGTTAAAGCCTCTGCCTTAGGCTCAGGTCATGATCTCAGGGTCCTGGGATCGAGTCCTACATCGGGCTCTCTGCTCAGCGGGGAGCCTGCTTCTCCCTCTCTCTCTGCCTGCCCCTCTGTCTACTTGTGATCTCTCTCTGTCAAACAAATAAATAAAATCTTTAAAAAAAATAAAAAGTAAAATTATGTGTATGGTCTATTTTTTACCCAATAATGCCACGCATGAAGAAGTGCCTAAATCATTAAAAATTAAAGGCTTTTATTAAATTAAAAGGAATCTGTTAGCAATATGAATGATCAGCCCACTTATTTGATCTGTAAATTCTAATTTTATGTTGAATAATGTAACTATGCATGTTTCAAAATGCAAAAATGTTTGAATTATTGAAGCAATGTATAAACCAGGTCAGTATATTTCTTCTATTTCTTAAACTTAAATGCTTTCAAATTCACATAAATCATGTACCCCTCAAAAATGATAAATTTTTATTTTTGAAAGAATACAAATGAAATTAATCTTTAAAATGAGAAGAAAAATGGATAATACTGTAAGGTTCTACTGTACATTTTGGAAAGCTAATCTCAACTTAATGTAACACTATGGAAAGAGGGAGAACCTGATATAAAGTGTGAGAAAGGAAATAATCATAGCATATGTTTTCTGAGTATTGGAGGGATTTTCTAGGTAGCAATTCAAACCTAGAGTACCTTTCAAAACTTCTTCCATCATTTCTGCCACTCATAAAAGAATAAATTTTGAAGAACACATTTTCAGTGATGGAATGAAAAACTCTATTTGCATAGACCCCATCTGTAGCTAAATAAAACCATTATAATAAAAACTGGTACTTTCTAAAAGTCTGAACACAGTAATTACAAAGAAAGAACAAGAAAGAAAGTGAAAAACTCAGGAAGATCAAAAGAGGGATAATTAATTCTTTATACTTACTTATTTTGAAATTTTTAAAAAATAATTAGAGCTTCAAGAATGAGTATAGATTAATTTGGAAGCAAAAGTGATCAGAGTCAGAGCAGCGTATCAGTGGAGGCTTCTGATACAAAAAGATCCTGGTAAATTATCTGAATTATGGCCATCTGTATTACTCCTCTTCACTGTGTCCATCACCCTCCCTTTTAGCCATCATCCTCATCATATTATCTCATCCTTTCTACCACTACCGTCATCATCATCACCACCATCGTCCCACCTAAAAATTTCAAGAAAGAAAGAGAGAGGGAGAAAGAGCGAGCGAGAGGAAAGGAGGGAGGGAGGAAAGTTTTTGTATGGAACCGGCTTTTAAAACTCCCCTAGGATGTATAGGTTTTACCAATAATCATTAAGAAGCAAAATGTTGGGGAAACTCCATTCAATTTTAGTCATGGCAATGTGTGTAGATATATGTGTGTGTTTTATTAACTATTTGGAGTTATATGTATTCCATCCCAGTATGTGTGTTCAGTTTTTCTCAACTAATTAATTTATGAACTTCCAGATGACCAGAGATGTAGGAACTCCTCAGAGACTCCTAAACTGAAGAACTGACACACTGGCTCCCATGAGTAATTCATACTCATGATGACTGTCCAAATCAGGCAAGGAAAATTGTACTCTTAACAGTGTTTCTGTGTGGTTGAAAATTCTAAATTATTTAGATCAAAATTAAAATAAGCTCAAAAGGTTTATAATTAACTGGGGTGATGATAACATCAATATTTTATATATTTTAAAGTAGGCATATATTAATTATATTAATTTTGGTTTACTTTTTAGTGTAATAAGACCTAAGTTTGTCTTTAAAGAGCAGGTAACTTAATTGGAAACTACATATTTTGAAAATTATCTCAGTTATAGTTTTGCTTTGGTCCTTATATAACAAGATTTTATTCCCTTCCCCCTTTTCCCATTTGTGTTCTTTAAGACCACAAGGAAAGAATTTTGCAGAGCACAGAATTTCTTTTATGCTTTAAGGTTAAGACTTTGTTTAGAAAATCTGAAGAATTTATTTATTTTCTGAGGCTTTAATCTTTTTGATAAGTAAAGTTCATGGAAAACCATGTAATTGGTATAGAACTTTTCACTTGAATTGAATCGCTTAATCCTTCTGTACTAGAATACTTTTGCATCTTGCCTGGAGTAAATTAGTTTCTTTAGGTTAAAAAAATCTGGGAATTATATTTTTCAATTTGAAATTCACTTAATATCAAAGTTGCTATAATTAATTCTTTTTTTCCTCATGATCTGAAAAGCTATAATGAGAAATTACAAATAACATATCAAAGAAATTTCATAAAGTATACCTGATAAAAACATTTCAAGTGTGAGGTACTTTCTCTTTCACACTAAATTTTATTTTATAACACATAAAAGGCATACAATTAGTGCCATCTAGTGCATTAACCCATCATGCTAGCAATCTTATCAATTCATCATATGCCTTGCTTTTCAGAAGGCATTTTGTAAAGTCTTACAATTTCTCAAGATCATTTAATTCAAGTTAATATTAAACAGTTGATTTAATTTTAGTTAAACACTAATCTATTTACATGTTACAGTTCTTAAAGAAAGTTCAAACATCAGATAGATCATTATTTTCTTATCATTATTTTAATTGATTAGAATTTTCACTGAACATTATGTGAGCATGACCTACACATTTACCCTGTGCATAAAACAGAAGAAATCGCTGCTTTAAAAATATAATTTGCTACAATTGGTAAGTTCAACTACTGCCTATGCTAAGCTGGCAATTAGATTGGATACCAATTCTCTTAGGTAGATATTTCCCCTAGATTTCAAATAATATGAATATTTCTGAGGTCAATACAGGAGATTTTCTTCAACATGCCCTGGTGCTTCAGTTTGAGAAAAACAAGAATGCTAAAATTCCACATACTATACTTAGATTACCCATGCGCCCTCCCACATATCTTGTCTATTTAGTTCAAGAAACATTTGTGCATTGAAAGCCTGGGAAAAATTTAAGCCAGAAAATATGATGACTTAAAAAAAAATCAAGTTGATTAATAATAGTCACTAAGTGCACTGAGACCTCTCCCCATGAAAGTCAGTCACAGAAAAATTCAGCTTCAGCCATATTTCATCTGATAAACAACCAAAGGTTGGGTAAATGGTAAAGTAAG
Source organism: Nasua narica (assembly GCA_028533885.1). NCBI lineage: Eukaryota > Metazoa > Chordata > Mammalia > Carnivora > Procyonidae > Nasua > Nasua narica. The sequence continues at coordinate 6,522,616 of CM052807.1, forward strand.
AAGGGGTGGGCCTCCCCCCATTGGCTTTACTTCCTTTCTCACCACTTGTATGTTCCCACTTGCATATTCTTTTCTTCTCAAGTACTCCCTATTTTTTTATTTCCTTTCTTCCTACTTTATAACTGGCAAACCAAGGAAGGTAACAAACTCCCTATTCTTTCATTTCTTTTCTTCCTACTTTGTAACAGTGTCAAACCAGGAATGTAACAAAGGAGGCAGGGTCTGCTGTCACTTACATAAAGCATCAAATAAATTTAAAAAACAAAACACCTTGAGAATTACCCAGAATGCTCCCTTGGGCTCTTGATCCAAACCAAACTACTCCTTGATTTCCATTTTCCATTTAAATTATCCTGCCAATGAATCTGGACATGCAGTTATCCAACTGATAGGCTGTTAGCCTTAGTACAAACCCAGATTTAGTCATCTGTTCATTAAGTATTAATATGGTGTGGTGGGTGCTTTTCTAGTCACTAAGATACAATGTAAAAGAAAAACAACACAGTTCTTGTTCTCATGAAACTTATAAAAAGCAGATGATAATAATAATAAATAGATTATGTAGGACAGTGGTAAACTGAAGAAAAATGTAACACAGTGATTGGAATGGGACAATTTCAGAAGGGTAACCATATAAGCCATCTTTGTTAGGTAACATTGATCCAGACAGAAAAAACAGCGCTCTAAGAAGAGAGAACAGTTCCATGCAAAAGCCTGGAGGTGCAAATGAGCTTGATATTCTGGGTGGGCAGGAGCATACTGAAAGGCATAGATCTGCGGAGGTATTGCAGTCTATAGGTTGTCAGATCTTTGGGACTATTCAAAAAATTTGCATATAATTCTGCATGCAATGGAAGCTCACTGAGGGTTTTGAAGCAATGGAATCTCCAGTTCTAATTCAAGTTTCAAGACATTTAGTGCTTTGTTGAAAATGGAGTATAGAGGACAAGAAGGAGGACCAATTAAAAACCTGTATTTTGGGGGCGCCTGGGTGGCTCAGTGGGTTAAAGCCTCTGCCTTAGGCTAAGGTCATGATCTCAGGGTCCTGGAATCGAGCCCTGCATCGGGCTCTCTGCTTAGTGGGGAGCCTGCTTCCCCCTCTCTCTCTGCCTGCCTCTCTGCCTACTTGTGATCTCTCTCTCTGTCAAATAAATAAAGTCTTTTTAAAAAAATCTATATTTTATGCAGGAAAAAACAGAATTTTAAGATTGTGTTATTGGGGATTACTGAAATGGTAAATCATTTGTAAGATATTAGAAATTAGAAATCGTATATTAGGAAAATATATAATAAAACAATATTTTAGAAAATAAACACAATGGAAAAAATGTAGCCTCCTGGTAAAAGAGAATTCAGAAGTTTGCATTCTATTCCTAAACTGTCATTGACTTTGTCAGTAGAAACCATGCCTACCTACCACTTGTGTTTGTTACTAAGTTAGTTATCCATAACCACCTATAACATTTAGGAAATATTTTCCTTGAATATGCATACATTAATGTAGTATGGTTGTTAGAGCCATCAAACTTATCTACTGATAACAGATTTATCAAAGACCTATATATAGCAAACAATATTTTTACTGTGAATATGGTCTTTCCCATAAGTATTGCTCTTAAGCAAGCACAGACAAGAAGTTAGAAGAATACCCATACATAGCAATTTAACTGTTGCTTTCTGTAACATTATCAATGTAAAAAGGCCTGTGTGGTCTGAGTTTCGAATCATCTGCTGAGGACTCCAAGACAAAGAGAAAAGTATATACACTGCAAAATCAGTGATTTCCAAGAATTCTGAATTTTATTAAAAGACCAGTTTTAGGGGCGCCTGGGTGGCTCAGTGGGTTAAGCCTCTGCCTTAGCCTCAAGTCATGATCTCAGGGTCCTGGGATGGAGCCCTGCATTGCACTCTCTGCTCAGCAGGGAGCCTGCTTCCCCCTCTCTCTCTGCCTCTCTGCCTACTTGTGATCTCTCTCTCTCTCTGTCAAATAAACAAATAAAATCTTTAAAAAAAAAAAAGACCAGTTTTATATCAATTTCCATCCATTTTCTTCCTAGAAGTATCGTGGAAGTAAAACGATATTCTCGTAAGGTGATGATGATAACTGCATAAATCTGAATCTCATTGAGCAATTAGAATGCAAAACAGAAAGCCCATGGACAACACTTAAACAAAATTAAATAACAAGGGGTGCTATGAATCGCAAAATAGAAACAGGTTGGGACAAACCACCAACAGTCACAGAGGTCAGGTTTCAGAGTCTGTAAAGGAGGATACAGAGGAAAGTACAGGGTAATGTACCTTAGAACAAGAGAATCGCCAGAGAGCCAATAGTTATTCCTTGAAAACCATGGTGGACCAACTTGAAGTCCACCGTTGAACTGGAGAGAATTGGATATGTTGCAAGGTTTGAAGTGTCAGGAGAAATCTAGCCACCAAAAATTCTGGAAGATAACCAGACAATGTGCTCTTAAAGAATGTGACTCCACAGACTTCTGGAACAAGGTTTAAAATTGGGCAGAACTGGAATAATGGAGACAAAAGAAATGGTCCAGATAAAAGTGGGTTATAGAAAAGAGACAAGCGATCTCCAAAAGCGCTCTTGCATAAAGATATGCACTTTAGGGCACAACATAAAACAATGGAAAGGGAGCTCTGTGAAATTAGATACTCCTTATTAGACCCCATCTTCCTGGAAAAGTCCAGGGAAACATGTCACTTAGAAATGACGATGGAAAAATATTAAGGTAAAATCTCATGGAGTTGTTTTAAAGACAGAATTTGCAGCAAACTAGCATCCTAAAACACAATGGAGGTATACCAGAAAGATATGCTCATAAAAAAGATCAAAAGTATAATTTACTATTTTAAAATAAGCTAAAAAGTATTAAAAATGATAAAAGATGTGAAAGAATAAATCAGAAACAGTAAATGTCAGAAATGATATGAGAACACTTAATAACTAAGAAAAACTATCACAGAAAATACTAAACTAGAAAGAACAAAGGAGCAAATAAACACAATAGTTAATCCATTAAATAAAAAATGCAAACAATAAATAAAAGTGAACTGAAGAAAGAATTGAAAGGAATTTGTGGAAAATTTAGAGAGGTGGGAAAAGATCTAACAAAGAGTTAAGAAAAACACTGAAAAAAAGATAACCAGAATAAGAGAACAGAATGAATACCTAAAGCTATAATTGAAGAGAATTTTCCTTTGAAAATACCCAAGCCTCAGAATATTGAACAAAAATGACCAACAGAAGAGCATATTCTTGTGAAACTATTTAACTTCAAAGAAAAATCATTTGAGAATCTAGGCAAAAATAGTGAGTTATTTTACAAGGGAAAAATCAAATACAGACAATCATATTTCTGGCAACAAAAGTGCATATCAGAAAAGAAAAGGGTAATATACTTCAGAACACAAGAAAACCACAAATTTTATATCCTAGGAAAACGGATATGCAAGTACAGAGGGCACACAAACACAATTTTAGCAAAACTTGATAACTCAGGGCAATACTGGGAATGAATTTACGACAATAAAAGTGACTGAAGATGTAAGGACTTGTGCATTCCACACACACTGCTGCTAACATCAGAAGTGAAACAACCAGATCCTTCCTGCCCACATGTGAAAGAAAACACCTGTAAGCTTCATAAAAAGTGAATTTGAGGGCCATGGAGCCCCTGGAGGAAATACAATGCCACTTTGGAGGAAATACAGAGGGCAAGGGGACATGGTAAACTGTACCAACACAGTTTCCCACAGATAAATTCTTCTCACTGCAACACACTATGGAAAAATCCTACACATCATTAGTTTATGAGAAAAAGAAAGGGATGAAGCAGAAATCTGAAGATTAAAAGAGATCTTTTAAAAACCTACTTAAAAGTAAAATAGAAAGTTAAACTATGAGATCTTAGATAAACACTTGGTGGATAAATCTATAAAAATACAAGCAAAGGATTCCTATGAAAGTTGAGGGGCAGTGAGGAGAAGCACATCTATGTAAGTTTCTGGGGTGGCTGGCAAAAGTCCTGGTTTGTGGCTACAAGTGTGCTCACCATATAATTATTTGACACATGATACAATTGTCTGGGACAGTTTTCTCGTTTTTTTGTGTGTGTGTTTACTGTATAGTAAAAAACACAACCGGTTTTATCTGAGTTCTACTTTTGGGGGAAAAAAAACACATAAAGCTAAAACAAATTAAAATATATTATCCAAGCATAACAAGTATTAATCACCTTCGGTTAAGCCAAAAGGCTAAGGATGGTGATACTGTCAGAAGGAATTCAGAAACTGTATCTGTTGTGTCAGTAGCATGAACAGCTGCAAAGGAATGTCAGAGAATGCTGAGGGAAGGGATGTCATTTCTGGTCAAGGTGAAAACCCAATATACAAAAGAAATGCTAACACAATAACCTACACGCTAACACCTTCTCTTCATTCTACCACCGCAGGAGCACTACTGCCTGGTAGTCAAAACTGAGTTGAGTTGGCTAACTTTCAATCAGATAATGCATATTGTCACTGCTTATGTTAGATTTCCCAGTAACCTAACTTACATAAGTCGTTAGTTTTTGTCCTATGCCCTCATTTGTGGCTTTGATTTTCTCTCTGCTTCTTAAACGATGAGCTTTTGCTTTATTAAATAAAAAAAAAAAGCGGGGTGAGATCAGAATTGTTTCTTAACAACAAATTAAGCAACAAGTTAACACACAAATTTACAGGAAGAATATTAACCACCCAAAAAAAAAAAAAAAAAGAATATTAACAACGAAGTGGGCACTTAAAAAATACCTGCATTTAGAAGTTTACTGACTTGTGTTCAGCATTGTGGAGAGTGAAGAGTGGTTAGAACCACTGTGTTTGGTTCCTGTCTTGCTCTTCTATTTACCTGCATGATCTTGGGGAGAGCTCTTTCACAATTTTGGCACAAATTTTCTTATTGTTCAAAATGAGTGTAATAATCATTTCATCCAGTCCTTACAAGATAAGATGAATTATAATTCATACAGTGTCCTATAAATAGTAAGGTTCTCCATAAATTACTTCCTTTATTCATTTAAAGGATAAGATGAACCAGATGACAGATCACTTTGAAAACACAGAAAATGCCATAATACCCTTTATTTATTAAAAAGATTGATTTTATCTTTATTTCTTTTGAGTGCTTTTTTCTCCTGATTTCAAACATGCACTCAAAACATGCATACGTTTTAATACTCATCCAATTTTACTTAACATTATATCCCAAATAGTCCTCATATAGGTACATCATTTCCATTATTATTACCCGTCTATTATTTCCATTTCCATTGAATTTAAGTTTTTGCATATTTATGCACTGACAGGCTTTGCCAAAAGTTTACTTTTACCTATTATAACTATCAGTTATACCTACTTACCTGATATTCTAAAAATTGCATAATGGATATATTTGTATATGGGACTTTTTATACATTTTGATTATTTGCCTAAAAAATTTCCATAAGTAGACTCTTTTGCAAAATGTTTGTTTCAATTTATAAAATGATTAGCATGAGTATAATTTTACAAGGTTTTAGCTTTCCTCTCTAATAACCTTGCTTAAACTTGTTTATTGTTTTGCTAATAGAAGCTTTCCGCAAAGTTAATAACAAAGGTAACTCCGTATTAAGTTTGGCTTTGCTTTATCCCAGATTGCAAGACAGAACTAGTTGACAATTGGAGGAACCTCGCTGTATTATTGCATTAATATGTGTGGTTCTATCATTAAAGAAGGTGTCCAACAGAAGTTTTCATCAACTTCCTAAATGGTTCTAAAAGTATTTTTTGAAAATATGTGAAGAGCTGCAGCCAATTAAAAACAACTTACACACTGAAATACCAATCTAAATACCAGCTCAATCAGATAATCACTGCTGTGTGATATAGTGGTCTTTTACATTTATATTTTTGTAGATTATTGCTAATTTGCAAATGACATTAATCCACCACAGACAGTTAATGTGAATTTAAATCGGGTGGGACACAGGGCAAAGACTTCACTAGCTCAGGTCACTCCCTGTCCTCCAAACTAAGGCATTCAGATCAGAACAAGCAGAATCCAGTTTAAAAAAATAATAACTATTTTTCCTACTAGCTGAGCCTCACTCCAAATCGAGAGCTATTCATTTTTCACAGAAATGGATGGATATTTCTCCCTTGCTCATATTTATGCACATTAGAAAAGTATGTATATGAAGATGTACAGGAACAAGGATGTGGAAAAATGTACTTCTGTAGTATATTATAAAATACACCACGTGTATTTTACCGCAATATACAAAAATAGTAGGAAGCATCTTATCTGATTTCTCACTCTTCATCTTCACTCCTTCCACATCCTGGCTCATCTTACGCTTTTCCATATCGTTAAATCCAACTCTTTTCTCCCCCATGCTTTCCTTACTTTTCTCTTTTTTTCCCCCCTCATATTCCCAACTACCTGCTTAAAAAGACTCATTCACATTATGAGAATGTTCATTCACATTAAATTAACAAGGTAATCTTCTCATCACATTGACTGGAGTCAGTGAACTATTCCTGTTTTTGGAGAGAAGGCAGAACTTGGAATAAATATGAGTCCTTGGGAGGAAATACATTTTCCGCTAGAATAAGAATATTCGGAAGAGAACTAAAAATTAGGGCAAAATGGTGTATTTAACGCCCTCCCTAGAGCACTTCTCTCCTAAAGACTTGACGAAAAGAACTTCTTTTCCAGGAGATTCAGCGCATGCTTGCACACTGGACTTCACCTAACATTTTGCAACCCATCTCCCCACCCACATACCACCTCATATTTACCAGCAAGTTTTCCTGGGTAACAAAAGGTTAATGGTTTTCATTTGTCTTTGTGTGTATTCTGTGGTTTTATTATTTACTGACTGTAGTACAGTCTCTTTACACCGACGGAGCACATTTTATCAGCAGCCGTCAACTTTAACTAGAATGTCACCGGTGCGGTGATTCATTCCAGGTATATTACTTCCTCTCTCAAGTTCACAAAAACTCTGAACAGAAACATCAGCTGGAAGATTGCAATCACAGTGTGGGTGTCAGGGGGGTCTTTTCACAGCTTTCTTTTATGGTATATGCACAACCAGGGTATTACTAGTGAGGAAATCCGAAGCCAAAGCATCTCTCCAAGACAACACAAGTCCCCAACACCTAGCCCCCCAACTTCCAAAGATTCTCAAGAAGAGGTCTTAAAAGAGTTCCACCTTTAATAAATACTCAATCTTACAAGTCTCTCAGGCAAAGGCAATCTAGGTGTCATTGTTATAAAGGTCCTCCTCTTAACTTCACTAAAGACGAATAAGTTATAATCTGTCTTTGGGAATTTTCTCTAATACCTTTTCCAAAAAAGGCTAACTAGAAAGAAAGAAAGGAAAAAAAGGCAACATAAATATTTAAACGCAATTATTAAAGGACTAAATTAAGAACAATTAAGACTAGAGTTGGCAAAACGAGAGATAGCAGAGAAAATGTTATCAGGATTTTGAGGCATATTCTTTGAATGTAACTTCCACTTACCGTAGAAGTTACTTACAGAGTGTTTTGTGTTCAAATGGTGCTGTCTAGGCATTGATAGACAGAAAACAAAATAGATTTAGTGTCTTCTCACTTGGATCTTACAAATTACAATTGCCATAAAAAAAAAAAAAGACTGAGCTTTAGGAATGAATATGTGTAAGACTGAATGGTCCTGAAGACATCTCTGAGGTTGAGCAGGGAGCAGGGACTACTCAGGCAGAGAGTCGTGGGAGAAGTCCTCTAAGCAGAGGGAATTCCAGGTGTGGTTAGAAATCAGAAAGGAAAGAATGCTGCATGAAATAAGGCTGGTGAAGCAGGCAGAGACCAGACCAAGCAGGATAATGCAGAGCAATGAGAAGCCTTTGAAGGATTTAGAAAGAGAAGGGATTAGCCTATATTTACATTATTGGGTGATTAATCTATTTTGCTGGTAAGAATGAATTGCAAAATGGAAACAGACAAACATATGGAGGGGCTCTTTGAGGCATCCAGGAAACATAATAATTTTGAAGTGACAGTTGATAAAATGGAGTGAAAGAATGATGTGGTAAGTGATGAAGACTTAAAGGTCAAGAAAAATGTTCTACTGCCTGGCCTGAGAAACTGAGTGAATGGAGGTACCATTTACCAAGGTAGAAAAGCTTAGCAGAAAAAAGAAAGAACAGTTGGAATGTAGGGGATGGCCACATTTCATTTGGAACATATTAATTTTGAGAGCTTGAGATAAAGCTAAATGGAGATTCCAAATAAAGTGATTATAGAGGTCTAAAGAGAGGTCTAACATGGCAGTATAAGTTTGAAAGCTTTGGAATACAAGTAATATAAGGACAATAAATGATATTACCAAAGCAAAAAAGATGAAATTTAGAAAAAAACTAAAGCCCAAACCATGGTATACCAGGCAACTTTCAAGATGGCACCCAATGACCCTGCCTCTTGGTGTTAAACACCCTTGTGTAAGCCCCTCTCTGTGGTATATTTTTTAAAAAGGAAAATTTGTAGCTTACATTTTAATATCCTGCTTATTCTTTAAACAAACTGGCATCTAGAGATGAAACCTAAAGTATATTTCAAATGTCAAGTAAGTGGTCATTTTCAGTGAATTCTAAGTAGTTCAGGTTTATTTTTTAAAACTATAAAAAATAACATACTATACTTTAAGATTACTTATCTAAACATTCCGTTGACTTTAGAAGCAGTGGAAATATTACAGAATTTCATTTAAGATGAACTTGCTTAAGCTGTGTTACTAATTCACTGTAACCTTGAGAAAGCCAGGTTCTCTGAATAGGCTACACTTCCTTCCTATGTAGGGTTGGATAATTACTAGATTCACTGCCAGTTCTCAAGGCCTATAAAATTATTTAAAGGCATTGGTTGACCTTTAAATATACAAATGTAAAGTATATCATAAATATAAATAAGTAAAGGGAAAACTGCAGCTACTATCTCTCCGATAGGTAGATAGACTCCTCCCTTCAGGTAGATTTGATTTTTTCTCTTATTCCGGTCTGGATTCGGCTTGTTGTAGCTGCGTTACAAAGGATGCTAAGTGTTTACTAGTGACAGCAGCCCTACCACTTGTAAGGAATAGGGTGAAACTGGTTTGGACAAAACACTTTAAAGACTGAATCAGTTCACTTGGTCACTTCACAGAGATACAATCCGTAGCCCTTAGACAGAATACTGGTGATTAATTTGGTCCACATCCAAATTGTATGTACTGTATATATGTAGTGTATCTCTGTCCACTGTTAATTATAAGATTCAAAACCAATGCTGGTGAACATATTATGTATCCAATATGCATACATGCAAGAATATTGAGAGAATACACTGGCAGAAATTAGCAGACGGCATTCAGTCTCAACTGTTTCTGACTCTCATTAGAAAAAATTTATGTAAGCAATCTGATGTACAGTCTCCTCTGTTAAAGAGAATTAAGATATGATGCCCTAAGTCCCATTTATCTCTAACACCCTGTGACTACTTATAAGCAAGGTATCTTTGGTGTCCATTTCATGGAGTCATGGACATAGTGTCATCACGGAATTACCTACTCGAGGACTTGCAACAAGTAGTTCTGGGGCAGCTTTGTGTAATTTAGTTTTGTTTTTTTTTTTTTTTTGTCAGTGATACCATCCCATTGATTATATAAATGACACAGGACATAAGTAAACTCTGTAGTGTACAAACAGAATTAGGGTAAGTATAATGTAGAGTGGTATCTTAGAGTGTTGTAGTGAAAGAGAAAGGTAGGGGCGCCTGGGTGGCTCAGTGGGTTGAAGCCTCTGCCTTTGGCTTAGGTCATGATCTCAGGGTCCGGGGATCGAGCCCCGCATGGAGCCCCGCATGGAGCCCCGCATGGAGCCCCGCATCGGGCTCTCTGCTTAGCAGGGAGCCTGCTTCCCCTACTCTCTCTCTGCCTGCCTCTCTGCCTACTTGTGATCTCTCTCTCTCTGTCAAATAAATAAATAAAATCTTTAAAAAAAAAAAAAAAAGAAAGAGAAAGGTGAACAAAACATAGAAATCAGAAAAGGTATCCCTCCTTCATTCGTTATTTTTAAAAGTAAAACCATCAATTTTCCAGAGCTATATAAAGGGATTTTGAAACATCATTTATTTTTATGATAATTTGTATGTAGTATATATAGCCCATAAATAAAGTATAAACCAGAAAATCTATCAAATAAATTATACAACTAAGCACTTATATCAGAGTCTAACACATTTATATACTCTATCATTGTTAGTTTGCTTCCCCTCTTCCCTAATAAATATTTAAGAATTTTAGAATGCCACTTTTTAAAGTTTATTCAAGTAATGGTTTGAAAGCTTTAGATCAAAGAACTTCTGAATTTATAAGTTTTGAAATATGTTTCTTGTTTTACCAGGTAGAGAAACCAATTTCCCTACAGTTTCAGTTAAAGTCTAACAGCAACAACAACAAAACTATTTTAAAAACTACAAATTATTTCCTGAAAAAAAAATTTTTTTTAAGATTTTATTTGAGAGAGAGAGTGAGCGACACAGAAAGCACAGGAATAAGGGCAGAGGGAGAGGAAGAGGGAGAAACAGACTCCCCTGCTGAGCAGAGAGCCCAATGTGGGGCTCGATCCCAGGACCCTGGGTTCATGACTTGAAAGGAAGGCAGATGCTTAACTGAATGAGCCACCCAGGTGCCCCAGAAATTTTTATTTCCTGTAGGAAATTAGTTAGAATTTTACTTAGGACCTAGAAGACATTACGTGGGATGGATTTCATACTGAAAACTGAAGGGAAATGATAGGGTTTCTCCCTCTACTTGGTTTAGGAGGGTGGTTGCTTTCTAAAATGTGAAAGTGACTTGTTATTGCTTGAATATTATATCTCAAAGATCTCAAGTTTTGTGTCATTCAGTGAACTGAGAGGTGATTCATATTTCTTAGGTACTTGCAAATAGAAATTTGACTCTTAGAAGTTAAAATTCAGTTATGTAGAAAGATATTTAAGTATCAAGCTGGGATTTGAGATGACTTCAATCATCTCCTCTCTTACAAAATACACTATAAAGAGCAAGTACTCTCTTAGAGAGTCAAGCATTAAAAAGCTGAAACCCAAAAATCAGTAGTTTGACTTTTATTATATCTTGATTAGCAGAAAAATATGCTTATAATGCTTTTGCTACAGAAAACAAGAAGCTTCCTGAATGTTTTACTTAAAATAAGTTGATTTTTCTGTTGGACAAAGTGGATTGTTCTCTTAAAAAGTAAGTAGAAACCACATAATTGAAAAGTTACAGAAGACATTTGTTGACCAGCACATTATAATTAATTTTACCAGAAAGTTAGATCAATCCAAGTATTATTTCAGACTAAATAATAATGCAAACAACAGCAATGACAAAGACAACAAAAATAGTGACAGCTAATACTTATTTTGTGCTATGTACTGGACATTTTTCTAATAACTAAGGGATTTATCTATATTAATTCATTTCATCCTTATAATAACCTTATCAAATAGGTTCTATTATTATCCTCACCATTGTTTCTACTGTCAAACAAAGCTTAATTTGGGAAGTTTCATGAAACCCGTGGTTTACCATTTTCCCCAGTTTTTGAGGAGTGGGCTTAATTCCAGTTTCATAGTTCTTCAAGAATGAATTAACTTTTTGTAGCATAGGGTAGTGTCTCCCTACAGACTATACCAGAGGAGTCCCTTTTAGTAAGTCAGTATCCCTTATTCTCTTTTTTAGTCACACCTTAGTTATCAAACAAATCATTTCATAAAAGTCTCTCAGAAATAATTACTTGCAATGACCCTTCTTTAAAGAATTCTTTACAAGTGCTTGTCACCAAAGGCCCCTCCCTTAAACAAATTGCCCTACTTCCCCTTTCCTCTGTGTACATTTCCCAAAGAAAACAAGAGCCTTCTACATTTCAATTCTTGAAATCTCCCTAAATTCACTTATAATTATTTTATCACTTACTGTAATTGCTCATGGATATACAATAATTGTTCAGCTACTGTTTAGTTTCAATATTTCAAGTTATTTATTTGGGGCTTCAGGGAAGATGGAGCCTTTGAATAAGCAAGATACAAGTAAAGATTACACCTTTGTCAGGACTATGTTGTTTTCATTGGTTATGTACTTCTTCAAGATATCTGTTAAATATCTTCAAATACATCAAACAGCATTGAATACATTCTCTTTATTTTGCACATAAGAAACTGAGACTCAGCAAGGTTAAGCAATAAACACAAGGCCACACTGATAACCAATGAAAATAGAACAGAATTCTTAGACCCAATTCAGTGGGCTTTCCATTATTCACTTATTTATATAAAGCTAACATACAAATATATATATATCAAGCACTTTTTGTGTTACAGTTACGAAGGGGTGATGTGGAACCTTTCCTTAAGCATCAAATGATGATGGTTTCATGGAATGAAAAATGTACTGGGCATCAAGAGCCCTAGGATCTTAGACTCTTGTCACTAAATAATTTTGTGACTTAGAAAAATTTACCACATTTTTCTCAGAGCTAAAATCTAAAATGAGGATTTCAAGTTAGATCGTTATTCTTTATGCTATCATTATTATTCATAGAGACAAGGAGTTAGTGAGAGCGTGTATTATAGTTTTTGTGAAAGAAAAGAAGCAGGATGCTGTGCCTTACTTTTCTTCCTTTGTCAATTTCTCGTTTTTTACCAGGAGCAACGACACCCTGCTGCTAGAGATATTATTACCTCCCTTAAACATTATAACGTTCTCTTCTCTCCCTCCTCCCCTCCCTCTTCTTCCCTGTCCCCTCCCATCTCCTCCCCTACCTCTGCCCTCCTCCTCCACCTCTCTCTCCCTTTTTCTCTCTCAACAGCTCATTCTCAGACCTTGGATGGAGTCTGCAGGATTATCCCGACTTGTTTTTACCTTAGCCATTCTCTTGCCCATCAGAACTAGCAATGTGTTAAAAAAAAAAAAAAAAAGAACTAGCAATGTGTTGACCTATTAAGTAACAAAGAATCACAGACAGATATGTAAAATCTTTATCTAGTTTAACTTTGAGTTAATTATTTACAAAAAATATACATATTGCATTCCATTTCCTTGAAGGCATTTCTATATGTGATCTATATTAATGGTTGGGGCCATAATATTGCTCATTTCCTGAGAATACAATATTTTCTCCTGGGTCACATTATATTACTATTTAAAAATCTTTTTTCTTAAAATTTACTTTTGAGTTACTTTTAGTCTATATTTTTAAGAGCTGCCTTTATTTATTTATTTATTTACTAATTTTTTATTTGTAAACTTCTTTATTTTTAATGCCAATATAATTAACATACAGTGTTATAGTAGTTTGAGGTGTACAATACAGTGATTCAACAATTCTATCCATTACTCAGTGCTCATCACAATAAATGTACTCTTAATCCTTTTCACCTCTCTCACCCATCCCCCCACCTACCTCCCCTCTGGTTTTGTTGGTTTGTTCTCTATATTTAACAATCTGGTTTTATTGTTTGCTTCTTTGTCTCTCTCTCTCTTTTTTTTTCTTCGTCCATTTGTTTTGTTTCTTAAATTCCACAAAAAGACAGCCTACTGAATGGGAGATGTTTACAAATAATATATCCATTAAGGGGTAAATATCCAAAATACATAAAGAATGTATACAACACAAAAAACCACACTCCAATTAAAAAATGGGCAAAAGGGGCACCTGAGTGGTCAGTCAGTTAAGCATATGACTCTTGATCTAAGCTCAGGTCTTTTTTTTTTTTTTTAAGATTTTATTTATTTATTTGATGGGAGAGAGAGAGAGAGAGTTCACAAGTAGGCAGAGAGACAGGCAGAGAGAGACAGGGAAGCAGGCTCCCTGCTGAGCAGAGAGCCTGATGCAGGGCTCAATCCCAGGACCCTGAGATCATGACCTGAGCCAAAGGCAGAGGCTTTAACCCACTGAGCCACCCAGGCACCCCTCAGCTCAGGTCTTGTCTCAGAGTTGTGAGTTCAAGCCCCATGTTGGGCACCATGCTGGGTGTGGAGCCTACTTTAAAAAAAAATGGGCAGGAGACATGAACAGACATTTTTCCAAAGGCATACAGATGGCCAACAGACAAATGAAAAGATGTTCAACATCACCCATCATCAAGGAAATGCATATCAAAACCATAATGAGGTATCACCGCCCCCATCTGTCAGAATGGCTAAAAAAAAAAAAAACCAAAAAAACAAAACAGGAAACAAGTGTTGGTGAGGAATTACCATATGCCCCATTAATTCCATTACTGGGTATTTACCCAAACAAAATCAAAACATTAATTCAAAAAGGTATGTACACCCCTATGTTTACTGCAACATTATTTAAAATAGTTGAAATACAGAAGCAACCCAAGAGTCTATGCATAGATGACTGGATGAGGAAGTGGTGTATGCACCCTTACATGTGAAGTCCAGAGACGTAAGGGACTTATTTCTTCTCTGAGTCTCTCTTTTTTTTTTCTTTTTTCTTTTTAAGATCCAGGAATTATTTCTCAACAAATTTCCTCAAAGATATCATTGTCCAGAATTAGGTTATCTGCTTCCTCCTAAACCAATACCAGGAAGGGAAAGACATCACATAAACTAGCTAACACCAATCATGATCCCACTGTGAAGTTGTTGAAGGCCCATACTTCACTGAAGACATACAGTTTCTGTTAGGAAAAAATTAGAAAGTAAGATAGGGAAATGGAAATGATGTAATATGATAAGACAAGTTGATTTTTTAAAAAGTGGAAAAATTGGGGCTCCTGACTGGCCCAGTTGGAAGAGCATGAAACTCTTGATCTCAGCGTCATGAGTCTGAGGCTGATGTTGGGTGTAAAGTTCGTTAAAAACAAACAAACAAACAAAAAATAAAACCTTAAAAAAAAAGGGAAAAACCTGCATTTAGGATTTCATAAACGGTGAATGGATTTTATTGAGGCAATTACTCAAAATAAAATTAGATTTCCCTCTTTTTCTCTCTGTCAAACATTTTTGGTCTCTTTTGTTTCCTCTGACTGATAAATGATTAATATTAAAATATTCCCAAAGAACAGATATACATTCTATTTACCTTGAGGATTAAAATCATGTAGAAGAGATAAACAGGTTTTCCATTAGAAGTATAGGTTATTTTCTGCATAGACATTTTTCCAAAGAAGACATACAGATGGCCCACAGACATATAAAGACATGTTCAACATCACTGATCACCAGGGAAATGCAAATCAAAACCACAATGAGATATCACCTCATACCAGTCAGAATGGCTAGAATCAAAAGACAAGAAATAACAAATGTTGGCAAGGATGTAGAGAAAAGGGAACCGTAGTGCATTGTTGGTGAGAATGTAAATTAATACAGCAACTCTGGAAAACAGTATGGAGGTTTTTCAAAAAATTAAAAATAGAAATACCATATGATCCAGTAACTCCACCTCTGGGTATTTACCCAAAGAAAACAAAAACATTAATTTGGAAAGATATATGCACCCCTCTGTTTATCGCAGCATTATTTACAACAGCCAAATTATGGAAGCAACCCAAGTGTCTACCCGTAGATGAATGGATAAAGAAGATGTGGTATATTCATGTACAGTGGGATATTAATCATAAAATATAATGAGATTTTTGCCATTTGCAACAATATGGATAAGCCTAGAGGACATTATACTAAGTGAAATAAGTCAAAGATAAATACCATATGATATCACTTATATATGGAACCTAAAAAACAAAACAAATGAACAAACAAACAAAAACCAAAAGATTCAGAAACATGAAAAACAAACTGGTGGTTGCCAGAGGGCAAGGGGATGAGGGGATGTGTGAAATAGATGAAAGGGATTAAGAGGTACAAAATTCCAGTTATAAAATTAATAAGTCACAGAGATGAAAATACATCTTGAAGGGACCTGAAGGGAGAATATTCAATAATGTTGCAATAACATTGTATGAGGACACACAGAACGGAGATCTATAGCAGTGAGCCCTGTCTAATGTACAGAATTGTCCAATCACTATGTTATGCACCTGAAACTAACATATCAACTATACTTCAACAATAAGAATTTTTTAAAGTGTCAGTTATTTTCAAAGAGATATTGAAAACCAACATGATTTCTAAACAGGTGTGGTCCAAATATGGCCAGCAGAGTTTTAATTATTTTTTTGTTGGTCTACTAACTATTCATGGTATTTCAGAGTAAGAGAGAAGATGAGATGTGTTTCTTCTGTTACTTATATGTGCATACAATAGCAAAAAAGAAACATTATTAAAAGCACTGTAATCTAAGTTAACCCTTGGTTCTATTTCAATGACAGTCTCTGATCATAAAGCATAATAATTATAAAATTTTAAAAAGGCACAAAGGCTTTCATACAAAAGTAACTGGAAGGCTCAGAGGGGAAAAAAAAAAAAAAAAAAAAAGAGTACTTCCCCCCCCAGGTAACAAATATGTAAGAGGATAACACAATGACAATGCTTAGTTAGGTAAATACCATGAAGCTTAATCCTCCTTTAAAGTTTAGATTACAGACCTATTCAGCAAGGAACAGTCAACAAACTGGCAGGATAAAGCAAACTTGCATTAAAATAAATGAGTATCTAACAAAACACAGTTACCACATAATGGGCTATCAGTGTAGTGCAAATCTTTCCAAATTGCCAGGAAATAGACAATCAGCCATCCTATTTAAAGTGAAATTCCTCCTTTGCAAAGCATCAGGTGATTTAAACAACCCTGTATTCCTCAGAATTTTACTTCCTTTTGGACTCTCTCTCTTCATATTCAACCTAGAAATTCTTTGGTCAAGTTAGTTCTAGAGAGACCTGAAGGGGCATGTACACAGCCTGGACAACATTTTCAACGTTTTTTCAAAATGGGACTATGAAATCTCTGGGATTCAGGGATGGTTGAATAGAGAACTATGTGCCAGCTTTTTAAAATGGTTAGTCGCTATGTATGGAATGTATTTTATTTTGCCCACCCATCCAACTCCTGAAACCATCATAATAGTTGAAATAATCCATATGCAGTGATTTTCACAGGGTCTGGCTATAATAAGCATTAGCTGGAATTATTACTGGGTGAGTGGGACTAACCAATTCACTGGTCATGGTGATTGGGGGTGGGAGTGTGACTCAGGCTTGGTCCGTCAGAAGTATTCTCCCAAGATACCTCCAACTATCAGAGCAGAGATTGAGACATCTCTTTTCCCTTTTCATCATGAAGATGTAAGGATATGAATTTCAAGTTCCTGGAACTTGGAATCAGGTGGTTCCATACCCTGATTTGGAAGAATGACGTTAACAAGAGACAGACACAGGTAACTTGGAGGGCTACGCCAGTACCCTTTCAATAAAAGCCCGGTTTGCCCAAAAGAAGAGTAGTATTTCTGTGTTCTCAAAAGGCACAGACAGTCCTGTGTACCTCATACATTCTGAGAAATCATACACACACTGTCACCTCAGCTGCACACATCTTCAAGTATCTGAATTTATTTAATGTATCTTTTTTTCATGTCAAAGGGTAAGCAGATAGTCTCCGCTTCAAATTTAGTATCTTACCTTGAAGTAGTGACGCTAGCGATTTAGTTTCCAATTCAGAACACTGGTAGCTTTCAAAATTAATATTATTTATAACATTTCCAATGCCATATTAAGATTGAAATTGTTTGAAGATCTTTTTTCCGTCATTAGCGACTAGAAATCAGTCCTTTGAAAACGCACTACTTTATAATCTTTTGACTTATAATGCACATTTAGCAAGTTTGACATATTATAATGTAGTTATAGTTTAGTTTGAGGCTTTTTTGCATTTTAGGTGTCTTTTTATCTTTTGCCTCCGTTTAAGGATTCAGGAACTTCCTAATGGATTCATCTCAGGGATACTGCTTCTTAATATCCAACTACAAACCTGAAAGTGAGAATTTTAGCAACAAAATGTCAGATCCAGGAGGATCATGCACTTAGGGGAATACCTGTCACTTTTACTACCATACTAAATAGAAAAACTTGCAAATGCAAATGAAATACTTTGTCCCTACACATTGAAATGAGCCAACTGTATCTTCACATTTTCCACACAGTAAAATAAATTCCAGGTGGACTTAGAGTTGTATACAGAAATTATACCACAGGAACCACAGAAAAAGTGTAAATCAAATCGGGGTTTACAAATAAAGAAAATGTGGTCTAATTATAGACGGCAACCAAAAGAATCATCTGAATTGCATCTCATGTTTTAAATAGGAGAGAACGATAATACAATTTTATTTCCCCAAGTAGGCTGCACTGTGTGAGGCTTCACAGGCTAGTGAGAAATAGGAGTAAAATGTGAAATTTCATTTCATTTTTGAGCACTACAACCACCATGCGTACAACTGAATATCCGTAAATTTTCTGAGAGAGGGTTCATAGGTCATGAAATTTCTAGCAAGCCTGGGCTTTAGGTTGAAGAAGATAATACAGGGAACTGGTGTTTCACTATATTTCCAAGGGCATATTTAAACTGTAGTATCTAACACATTGGAAAAAAAAAATAGTTACAAATTCCAGGAATTAATTATTTGCAAGCACGTTAATAAATTTTATAGGTTCTGCTAATTGACCACGGTAAAGTTTAATAAAGATTATTGTGCTACTTTGACAATCATGGAAACTGAGGCCTGGAAAAACTGCTTTTTTGAAGGAAAAAAAGGACAAACAACACAGTAATATAAATCTCAGCTGTAGGTTGACTCAATGAGTCACTCAACACCTCAGTTCAAGCATAGTGAATCATCAGGAAGGAACATGTGCTTGGAATCTACAACATGAAAAAATACAAGTTCTGCTCTAAATTATTATGCATTATATTATATGTATCACATATAATTATGGCACAAAAATCTCCTTATGCATCGAATAACTCATTCAGAATGTCAGTTCAGTGCATTACATGTAAATGAATCAAAAACATATGGGCAAAGTTTATCTTGAAATAGAGGACTTGACCATATGTGTTTTGGGTTTTCACCCACTGCAAATATCTGAAAGATAGAAGTGAACCTTGGCTAGTCTTAAGTCTCCTTTGTGGAGCTTCCTCTCAAGTATTTTCCATCCTTACCTCGCCTTCAGTACCCTGGCTTCTGTTTGTTGCTAACATTACTTAATGGTTTAGAGGTATGAATTGAATGCACATAGCATTTAGCAGAATATATTATATGCATCAGAATTGGGTAAAGTTAACATAGCATATACAGTGCATTAAATGTATGCCTTAGTATGTACACTAAGAAATTTTCGTTTGCAGAAGACATGATAGAAACAATTTTTCATTTCATTTTGAAAATTACATGTCAGGCTGAAATAACTAAATATTTCCAAAGGTCATGAAATAAAAATAAAATCTCTTGTTCCCTTAGAAGGAACTACATACTATACATATGTATGTGTATATGAAATGTAGCCTATACAAATGGTTCACATATATGTGAATACTTACATGCATGTGCGTGCATGTATATACCTTTTGCCCCACAGACAGGTCAACATTCTAGATCTTCTACTTCAGTTTGATTTATTCACTTAACACATCATGTAGTCTTTCTGACATGATAAAGTGTATTTGCAGCTTTAGCCTGTATTTTTAGTGACTGCAGAATATTTAGTAATAACCATAAAGCTTCCATATTGTTCCAATAACCATATTGTTTCTAGTTTTTTCTCCTTTCCCCCTATATTAAATATTAATCCCGGATGCTCTTTTGCCTCAAGTGTTTTCTTTTAGAACACCAGAATTACTGGAATTAAAAAGACAAGCCCAATATACGGTACCCTTACAAAATAGGATTTAAAAAAAGTCTATTTATTTATTTGAAAAGACAATCTCTGGGCAGAAGGTTGGGTTTATACTAACACTTTTAGATATGTTATGTGATCCATTTCAGAAATGATAATCTGGCCTGAAAACCTTTTTCCTCAATTACGGCAGAAGCTGGCATTCTTTTGCAGTAAAGTCAGCACATGGGAGAGATCCTGAGAGCCAATCTCTTGGGAATGTGAATTTGGGATTATGTCACCACTTAGCAGAGTAACCGCACTGATGGGCTGAAATGAATCCCTCTCCCAGCAGACTGAACTTTTTAGCCTCTCCCCTATCAGCCCTCTCCCTGTTGCTGGTATACAATTTCAGTAAAGTAAGAGCAAGGCCAGGTTCAGAGAAAGACCAGACCACAACAACAACAAAAACTTGATAATGAATAATACCAATTCCTACCCGGCTCCTTTTTTCTACTACGGGTGTAAAGTAGCTTTCCCCACTTAATTCCTCGGTGAAAGGATTATACATTTCACAAATAATGACAGAGAAATAGCCGGAACTGATTATTTTTTCCTGCAATCTGAGGAAATACATGAAACCAAAAGTTTGCAAAATAGTATGCTACGTGCTTTGAGAACAGAGGGATGAGAGAAATGTTGATATTCACGTGTTTACTTTAATAATTAGATAGAAACTTATCTTAATAAGTGGCTGCATGATAAACTAAGGGGGAAAAAACCTTTATATTGCAACTACCTCAGTGCTATTAAATAATTTGATTAAGGGAATCTCATTACAGAAACCAGAGTACCAAGATTCTTCTTAGAGTTCCATTGTGTTTTAAACACAAAAATTTTCAGAATCATTAATAAAGTCAAATAACTACCTGAATAGTTATATAGTGCTCACTTATGTACATATACAACACAGACAGAAGTGCTGCATTTTTAAGTAATTCAAAAGTATTTAACTATATTCAGTAAAGGCAAGTAAGTTGTCCTCATGGTAGATTTCTCTGTGTTAGATTAATGGATGGGTGAATGGATGGACAGACAGATCCTTCATATTGGTGTGAAATTTTGTGTCAGTTCATAATCGGATCATCAATGGTCTGAAAAAATTCAGTCAAGACAAATCTTCAGGGACTCTACTATTCTCCCTCATGCAATGGCAGACTCAAGATTTTGATGTTCCTTACCATTAAACTCCATTATTTGGCATGAACACATCATAATGAATCAGGTATGTTTTTCATTATAATTTAGCTTCAGTTACATATCCCATTAACCACCAGCTATTAAGGATTCTATTTTAGATGATATCTCTTATCTGTCCTTTTTTTATTTTTTTATTTTTTTGTTTTCATTGCCATTAAATGCACTTGATTTCCATACCTCACATTTGGCCAACTGCAAAAGTCTCCTAGCTTTTGTCCAATTTCATTCCAGGAATGCCACTAATAATTCCTTTTCAGAAATATCTTCTGAAGACACAATTTTACCAAATAGTTCATTCACCTGCTTTAAAAAGTTTATATTGCTTATTAAATTATAATTTTCATAGTGTCAGGAATTGTCTCAATTCTGTTCTATGCATACTGTTTATCACTGTGCTCTTAATAGAAATCCTGATTTCCAATCATACTGATTTTACCTGGAAGTTCAATTCTCTATCACAGCTCCAAGCCTTTGTTCTTACTGTTAATTAGGCTTTAAGTATTTGGCATTACTTATTCACACTTAGGCTACTCTGTCTGGGGGTGCCTGGGTGGCTCAGTTGGTTGAGCGACTGCCTTCGGCTCAGGTCATGATCCTTGAGTTCCGGGATCGAGTCCCACATCGGGCTCCCAGCTCCACGGGGAGTCTGCTTCTTCCTCTAACCTTCTCTCTAACCTTCTCTCCTCTCATGCTCTCTCTCACTTTCTCTGTCTCTCAAATAAATAAATAAAATCTTTAAAAAAAAAGAAAAGGCTACTCTGTCTGAACATTTCTCCACATGCTCAGCAATACCAGATTTTAAAAAATTACTGCCACTTAGATAAGAAAAAATAATTAATTTTCATTACTCGCAATATCAATTTTTATACATACTCAGTCACGTCCAAGGAAGATTCTTTATTAATTTTACCTGTGAATCCAGCATGCCCCTGACTGTCCTATTTCACAGAGAAAGTAAGAACCAGCATCTCACTGGAACACATTAAACTTCCAAAATGCTTCATGTTAGACTGAGAGGTTTCTGGACTTGATCAAAGTTTTCAGTTGTAACTTTTTAAATCGCAGAAGTATCTCCTAACTACTTTAGATATTTGGCTTCAGCTTCCAATTAAAGGAAAAACTAAGTACTTTAACAATTATTGCATAGGCAGAAATTACTTAACCCAAGAATATGCTATCTTGTTTTTTACTGTTTATTTTTGTGTCCTTTTCATTATAAGTAGTAGCTTTATCATTTTCTTGTAAGTAAATCCTAGGCAAGAATTTCATAGACTTCTTTCAAAAGTGATCAGAATTTGACTTGCTAATATACTTAAATGTCTAATATTTATGCATTTAGATTATTACAACTTTCATGGTTTACTCACAAAACTGCAACTTAGGGGAGGTTGGGCCAATACATCTCTATTCTTGTGGGTTGGAAATATAGCATACATCATGTGATCTGCCTACCTACTATCACAAATTTATGAAGGTGAAATATTGTTTTGCATAGAAACATGGTTTGCAAAATGACTCCATGTTTCCTAGTTGAACTCCAAAGTTCGGAGAAAGCAAATTCCCAAATCTATAAAATAATCATGTCATACGAGGCTCTCAAAACACATTTATATGCTTACTAGAGTTTGCTTGAATAAACATACATATTTGACTAATTTTTTAAAAAGTGAATTGTAAGCAAGCAATAACTCTGGTGAGTGAAATAGTAATCCACAGAACCAAGGACAAAAATTAACATGCATTAGCTTTATGATCTCCGGTTTACGTAACTCACTGCCCACCCCATTTTACACTGATTTACTATACTCATTTTCTTTATATATTGGACCTCCTGTGGCATCTTACCTACAGTTTGTCTTGAAATAATGCTTTCACATTTTTCTCTCAAAAAAGTTTTTTTTTTAATTTTATTCGATTACCTCTATATATTAAAGAATTTAGTGAATTAGGTAATTAAAATTAATGTGACATTACAGAACAAGCTAGGTAATCACACATAAGCAAACTCTGAGTGCTATTTTTTCAACTTTGCTGTGAGTTTAAAATTATTTTTGTTAAGTCTAGGGACATGCAGATTTAAGTAATTTGATAGGATTCTCATTTTTCTGAGGAACACAATAGTTCAGCTACTCTTCTGCTTTCTTTGTTCAGCACATAACTAAACAGAATATATAGGGCTCCTGGGTGGCTCAGTGGGTTAAAGCCTCTGCCTTTGGCGCAGGTCATGATCTCAGGATCCTGGGATTGAGCCCCGCATCGGGCTCTCTGCTCAGCGGGGAGCCTGCTTCTCCTTTCTCTCTGCCTGCCTCTCTACTTCCTTGGGATCTCTCTCTGTCAAATAAATAAATAAAATCTTAAAAAAAACACAACAGAATATAAATAACTATAAAATATTTACTTCATGAAGTTTTGTTAAAAAGCCTATGTCCATCTCAAAGCACTTATTATTTTCTTCTTTAGCCATTACTTATCTTTAGCACAAATTCCTTGAAAATTTTTTACTGAATTAAAAAAATATGTTTATCATAGATCTAGATAAAAATAATTGTATTCAAAACATACTAGTATAGTGAATCAGAGATTAAAATACAGAAATGAAATGTTATAATAGGGTAATATTTTTAAGTGAGGAAGTTGTTTATTTGTGCTCCAATCAGAAATACCAATGGTGGGTCTTGATTTCCAGAATTTATTACCTTTGGATGGAGAAATCTTTGTGAAAAAAAATTGGGAATCTGTTTCTTGGAAATAGTGATATTAAATGTGATGTCTTGAGGAAAGCAGTTGTGTGTTGTAAAGGATGAATACATTTCAGGGGAAGTGATACAGGTGAAAAACCACATTAAAGGAGCTCTCAGATATTTCATAACATTGAATGCATAAAGAATAAAATTTTAAAAGCAGATCCAAACTCAAGAGTATGACAGTTTGCCAACGTGTAGAAAAGATGCTTGCTCCATATCGTAAATTATGAGAAAGCAAGCACTGTTCAAACTACTCTCTAGGCTTTTATATAAATAAAATGCTATAATTTTCAAAAAAAAATGTGATGTCTTTTTGGTGGAATGATAAAGTAATCATCTTTAAGACATTGTTTAATTAAATCGACATATATGTACGTATGTAGGTATGTGTATATATAAATAGGTCTATAAATCTATACATCAACATATATAGAGAAATGTGACATATATATGTGGGTATGTGTGTATAAATAGATATGTTGATATATACAGACATGTTGATATATATGATATAGATTGATATAGACATTGATATATATAGACATATCAACATATATAGAGAGATCTCTATAAAGAGAGATATATATATCCTAGTCAAGTATTTATTTACCTCAAAAGATCATACCTGAAGACACTGATGCATCATATGAACAGGTAAAATCAGATAAATTTGATAGGCACATATGTACTTGTAACTAGTTTAAAATGATTTAAAAAAAATGAACCCTAAATCAAATACTCAGTCTTAGCTTTTCCTATAATATTTAAAATCAATTTGCAATCATTAAGAACTGACACAAGGTTAGGCCTTAGCTAGTGTATAAGTCACTTGAGGGCCAAAATGAAGGTTATGATATGTATGCAACCCTGTTGCTTTGCCAGTAATAAACAAATACGTGTTACAATGCTATTTTTTCAAAAATGCCACTTGCAGTCATTCTTAGGATTTGAAAACTCATAATTATAAACTTCATCATCAACCCCTAAGAATCTGAACGTCCAAAGAAGCCCATGAAGGAACAGAGAGCCCTCTCGGGGCATCTCCCCCCATTTGCAAAGCAGCTGAGCCTGTGAAGGATGGTAGATTTTGCAGAGGGCCCTGATTTTCAGAAAAGGGCAGAGGTTAGGGAAGGATAGGAGATGAAGGGAGGAGGCCTAGAAGAGAAAGAAAAATAAACAATAGAGCAGAACAAAAGTTGCAAGTCAGAAAGATGCCATGTGGTCATTTGTTACCTCCTCAAATTATTTAGGTTGCAAAAATAATAATCTTCATGATGCATGTGGATTGTCATGAAAACTGGAAGGAAAACACAATTTTGAACTTAGGTCGTGGAGCTGCAGCCCTGACGATGGGTGAGATCTACGACTTGGGATTCAGGGGACGTTCACCAGCCTGTGAAGGGAGCACCCCAGGTGACTAACGCAAACGTAATGTTTTCTTATATTTAAAACAGAAGCGAGCACTGAGAAAATTTACACACACATATGCACGGCAAATATCTAGAAAATTAAGACATAACCTGAGAGCTGAGTGCTTAGATGGTTACCCGAATTGATTTGGAAGTTGATAGAAATGATGCTACTGAAATGTGACGTTCAAGAAAAAACTAAAGCTCTATTAAAAGTTGCAAGGAAAAAAAATAATGACTCGTGTTTTGGGAAAAGAAACTCAGTAGACTGAGTGTGCTGGTGAATCTCGAAAAATATTTTTGGCTAAATGAAAAAAAGTCGAGCTAAATGAAAGAGGCGTATGACTATGAAACACAATCATTTCAGGACAGAATCCCTTTCAGTAAGTCTTTGTTGAAACAAATACAGCTAATACGTTTGAAAGTGGAGAGCAAGTAAAGTGATCAGCGATGTGGAGCTGCATGTATTACTTTTTGTCCTGGCAAAACCACTTTGGGGAAGGGGAATAAAGATACTGAGAGGATATCAAGTGTTCAAATTGTGGCCTTTTGATTGTTTATCACATTGAACATATAATATTTAAGTGGAATTTGTAGTGAATGATAAGAATGGATTAATATCTCCCTTCTTTTGATAAGGACATTTTCTTAAGAGTTTCTTCCAAAACATTCTTCTTGGGCAAACAAGATTCTGTAATTTATCCATATTATGTAGCCCAAGCAAGATTATGCCAAGTACCAGAAAGAGAAGCATTGATACTTTCTATCTCAAATACTAGACACTCATGGAGACAGAGAGAATTAATTCCACATTTTTGTGAATTGTAAGATAGGCTTTTGTGTGGGTGCAGGTAGGGGGAGGTGGATTCTAGGAATCTTGGTAAAGCTCGAAACAATTCTCTACTCCAGAAAGTTGCTCGGACTTCTTCTCTTTCTTCCTCTTCTTTTTCATGTCTGCTATCATAAGGGTGAAAGCTACAGTTAGAGGTGGCTATGTTTTGAGTTGTTTTAGGATCTGGGACTTTTTCTCCTGAGTGTAAGGGATATACCCAGGAGCTGGTGATAGCTGATGCATCGATGTTCTTCAGGCTCCATTCTGAGGGGTGACTTGAACCCTTACCAGCCAGTACATGATTAAAGGAAGCAGAGAACTCTACATTCTCAATCAGAGGCAAAAAAAATATGCAAGAGAATTCTTAAAGCACCACTATAATTTCTTCCTAGCACTGCAAGGTGGCTTATTGATTGTGTCCCTGCAATGTTGAGGGACTTGTCATTCATAGCTTTTCATTAGACTCTCAAGAGGTATGTAACTCAAAGATAGTAAAGAACACTGCCTTCATTTAGAGACTATAGTATTGCATTTATGTGTTTGAACATGTAACTATTAAAGGATGCTATTAAGTAAATGTAAAAATACATTTTATAATTATTAAAATATTGATCATTACCAGACTAAAATCTAACTCAAATATCATAAGTTCTTGAGAGAGAGCTTTGAAATTAAGTAGATAGACTGAACAGATCACTAAAATAAAGCAACCGATCTAGTCAGCAAAAGAACGAATGTTTTATCTCTTTTTTAAAAAAAATTACATCGATCAGTTTCATTGGCCAGACTCTAACCTAATGATAGTAGTGACATTTTGCAGACATGCAAAAGGAAACCCCAGCACCACACCCAAAGGGGACTCTGATCTTAATAAATGATTGTCAGTCTAGAACAAATAATACCCCTGTAGAGAAAGAAAATAATATAACTTGAAAGTGAACATGGCATGCAATGCCTTTGAAAAATAGCATTCTCCTTTCATTTGGCTAATAAGAATGTAATACAAGCAAAAACTTTAAATTAGAGGGAGAAACACATTATTATTCTTTGGAAAACCAAAGAGATGACCATAATGTTATTTTTGTAACACTGAACAGAAACTATCCATGATTTCTGCTATGACCTTTACTGGATAATATGTCATTAAAAATAAATATCTTTACTAGCTGGGATGCATTTGAAAGTCAATTAGAAATTATGAATGGATTATGATATTATGTTAAAACCATCTATGGCCCATTTATGACTATAGTTATTTCATAACATCTTTTCCTAAGTGATTGAAAAGACACATATGTTTAGTCTATTAAGGGAGACAGAAGGCACACTCTGGGAATACGAGAGAGTTTCAGTTACACCAATTTAGGAGATAACTCTAACCTCGGTCACCACTTCGTCTTTTCTGCGAAGCTGAATTCAGGCTTTGGTGTCTAATGGCAGCCTACTCTGCAGAGAGCTTCTGAATCAAGGAGCTTCGCGACTGAGCAGCCTCGGGCGCCTCTGACAAAGTATCAAGCTTTACAACAAGGACACGACACTTTCTCATTTTGAGAGCACCAACACCTATTTTGTTTATGTGTTAGCTCACCTTTTAAAATAAATGAAGCAATTTTATTTTCTTAACATTTGAGGATAAATTTTAAATTATAACAAATAATGTCAAATCTGCTTACCTGAATAAGTATACAGATAAAGGTCTAGAAAATGGAAAGGGATAACATTCTTTGGTTGAATCTAGCGTTTGGGGCACACCTTCAAGTCAACCAATGTTTACTGAGTGCAAACTACACAAGGCGCCCCTCCAGAAGGAAGGAAAGGAGGAAGGACACTCGCTGCGTAAGCCAGTTGGGGTCCCGTGTGTATGCGTGCGCATGTGTGTGTATGGAGGGGGCATTGATCAAACCCTTTCTAATTCAATCTTCTTTAATGAGTTTCTGTACTGAGGCCTCAGTTGCCCACGAACACCTCGCGGCTTCTTCTTGAGTTCTACCCCTGCTGTGTGCCCTCCGAGCCCAGTTCTTGTCGCCTGCCGTCCGGTGCTCCCAGAGCTACCAGAGATGCCTCCGCAGGCTGGCTCTGACTCCCGTCTGGCTGGGAGCCTGCAGCAGCACCACTGCGCACTAAGAAGGAACATCCCGGGGTGTATACCATACCCCAGGAGGAAGAACACCTTGGCAACCGTCTGTAATACATTTTGTTACACAGTTACCAAACATATAGCCCAACTTAGAAAAGTATCAGGGAAACTAGCTCTGACCACTTTCGTCCAGGTATTTCCAATCACGTGTGAAGCCCCAGAAAGCCGACCGTAAGCAAAATCTGATTATCAGTCGTCATGATTGAAGCAGAATTATCAATCTCCTTTGGTTACCAAGGATCTGTTTGAGCGCTGAGCTTGTCAGCCCAATGCCTTCTTTTGTTCCAGATCATTTGAAAGGAGAAAAGGAGTGTTGACATGATAGAGCTTGAATCTCACCTACGAAAGGCTCAGAAAAGGCTAAAGTCAAGTCAGGGATTTAAAAATTGTGTAGTGGGGCAACTGGGTGGCTCCGTCGGTTGAGCATCCAACTCTTGCTTTTGGCTCAGGTCATGATCTCGGGATCGTGGAATCAAGCCCAGCATCGGGCTCTGGACCACCGTGAAGTCTCCTTCAGATTCTCTCTCTCTCTTTCAAACAAATAAATAAAATATTTTTAAAAATATAAAAATAAAAATTGTGTAGAAAATGTGCTATTACTGGTGTGCTAATATGGATGTGAGGAGAAGGTCAGGCGGAGTTCGGAGGAATTAAAGGGCCTCCAGGAATCAATGAGGGCCAGAGAGATTTGGATAAATGCCTTTGCAGTTCTTTTAACTAGTGTATTCATGGTTTTTTCCCATATGTTTTCAAATATTCATGTATTTTCATATTTTTTCATATTTTTTGTAGAAATATTTATATATAGCTTGCAGCAGTGAAAGTGAATCACATCAGTGAATTCACTACTTTATTGAACACCAATGGTGAGGGAAAGTGCATCAGAGGATCAAACCAGGCATTGGGGAGGGGCTTAACAGAAAAAGAATTTGTAATTTTGTTGAGTCAATGTACAATCAATCTCTCCCTCTGGATAAAACTTTATCATTCACTTCTGTATGACTGCTATATTTTAGTTCATGGCAGCAGCTTTTCATAGCTCTGCAAAGCCACTCCCAGAAGGGAAAGTACGTTTGATGATAAAATAGATAAGTTTTGAATCTCCCATTTTTTCACTTCATGTAAAGTGTAGAAAGAGTTAACACCCTGAGAATCTAAGAGTTTATTTCCTCCTCCCTCATAGATCTAAGAGATAGTCTATTTATTTCATACTTCAGAAGTTCTGAAGCCAAAAAGTAATTATTAATATAAGGTTTTGTAAAAGGAATAGAACAGTGATCACTCTGCCTGATTCTTTCAAACATTTCTTATCCATTTTAAGCAAATCTTGCAACTACTTCAATGTTTGCCGACTTATTTCCAAAGTGAATTTTCTAATCAGAGAAGCTTTCAAGCAATTATAGCTAATTAGAATTCATATTTGGCCCAGAGTTTATCCAATATCACTGCTTGACCAAAGTGCATCACAGCAAGATATGTATTATTTTGCTCTTCTCCCAACATGATCAAGTACAGTCTGAGCTCTGGCTTCAGTCACTGCTTTCTCACAGAATTTCAGAGTAGCTGGAGTTAATTAATTTAGATCTTGCTCCAGCTTGAGTTCATCCCTTCTAAGCTACCCTTTACCCAGTCTCAGCAATATGGTATTACTTCATTTACTACAATGGCTCCCTGGTTATACCAGGCTCAAGGCTGTTCCACCTGGTAACCCTCTCCACCCAGAACTGGTAGGAAACAATCTCCAAATATGTATATAATCTGTCAGGGGATTTTTTCCACAAGTTCTTTCTCATAGGAACTTTATCCAAGGAAATCAGTTTATACGTACAGATATGCACCCCCATACATGCATTTGTAACAACATTTACATCAGCACACACACAGACACACGTATATTCTCATAGCATAAAATGCTTTAATTTCACTAGGGTTTAAAAAACAGGGGCGCCTGGGTGGCTTAGTGGGTTAAGCATCTGCCTCCAGCTCAGGTCATGACCCCAGGGTCCTGCAATCCTCACATGGGGCTCTCTACTCTGCGGGGAGCCTGCTTCTTCCTCTCCCTCTTCCCCTACCATCTGCTTGTGCGCTCGCCCTCTCTCTCTCTCAAATAAATACATAAAATCTTAAAAGATAAAAAAAAAAAAATTCAAAAATACTGAAGTAGTTCGCCTTCTTGGTGCTTTCCTGGGCCTGCTATACAATGCAGATACTTGTCTTTGGGATATTAACTGCAAATAACTCTTGAGGTAAGTTTTTACAAAGAATTTTTCCATTACCTGTAGCTGCTTTTTATGCTTTCTCCGGGAGAGCACACCCTGCTCTGTGGTGTTCCTGTTCAAACCATAGGCCTTTCTGAACCATTGACATCTCTCAGGTCTACAGAAGCATTTCATATAGAGTCCTTTGAAAACACACGTGCTCTCTCTCACTCTCTTCTGTTTCTCAGCACCTCTCTCTCTCTCTCTCTCCCTACAAGAATACCAAGGCCTTTGATATAAAGGTTTACATAGATGTTAGCATTATTCAGCGCTGAGTGTCTGACCTGATAAGTCCACTGGTTAAAACCGAAGACGTCGGGGGTGCCTGGGTGGTTCAGTGGGTTAAAGCCTCTGCCTTCGGCTCAGGTCATGATTTCAGGATCCTGGGATCGAGCCCCACGTCGGGCTCTCTGCTGGGCGGGGAGCCTGCTTCCCCCTCTCTCTCTGCCTGCCTCTCTGCCTACTTGTGATCTCTCTCTGTCAAATAAATAAATAAAATCCTTAAAAAAAAAAAGAGTCAAAACTGAAGATGTCAATTGAGAATGTATCAGGTCAAATTTGAGTTTTATAAAGCAAACTCTAGTGCTAATGCAAAAATGGGACGGAAAAATCAAAGGCTGGATCCTATCTGTCCCCTTGGATGGCTATCAAAGTAAACCAAGATTAAAACACAGAGGACCAGACACAAGGATTGTAACAGGACAAAGTTCTTCAGGAAATCAGTCAACTGTTATTTCGGGAATTTGTCCCAATTCATGTTATGTGAACCTATGAATTCTTAGGATTAAGAATAAGTAATAGCAAAACAACAAATTTCAGCATGCTTCTGTGAAGACATGTTGGGAATGAAGTCAGGAGACACTGATCATGTCCCTGAAGGGCTCTGTGACACTGTACTACTCACTTCATCTTTCCTATTTCAATTACAATCTGTTTTAAAGATTTGAGAATTAGCTAAGATTTTCTTGAGAGCCTATCTGTTCTAAGATTCTGGGATAGCAAAATATGTTTGTGATACTAGGGAGGAAAGTAGGGAAGGAGGAAGCACTCCTTTATTATGCCCAGAACTATTGCTGGAAATTGAGAGCACTGTGATACAGCGTATGACCACAGGTCTCGGGGGTGTTGCACGCTCAGAGTATGTGGTGGTCGTTCTCCCAGAGAGCTCCCAACCAACCCTACCCTCTGGGAATTCACATCCTTGGGCAGCCATCTCTCACACTTTGCCAGAGGTGCTCTGTGTGAGCACCAACAGTATATGGTGGATGTGACTGAGTGTCGTTTCTGAGATACGATTATACAGGACACTGCGGCTTCCATCTTGGAGGTTTTCTGGTTCTCTGCTTCTCTGTCTCATGGATCACTCTTGCTGTGGTAAGCCAGCTACTGTGTCTAGGGCCCAGTAGAGAGGCCTAGTTGGCAAGGGACACAGGCCTTCCAAGAACCAAGTAAGTGAGCTTGGAACCAGAGCTTTCAATTCCAGTTAATCCTTAGGAGACCAAAGCCTCGGCCAACAGCTTGGTTACAACGCCCTCAGAGAGGCCTGAGCCATAACCACATGGCTAAGTCATTCCCAGATCCCTGACCCTCAAAACTGGGAGATAATAGTCATTTAAAATATGCTGTTATATTTAATAATTCTTTTAATCTATTTCATTGGAGGTTTTTTTTAAGTTTAAGGCATATAGCATGATGGTTTGATCTACATATATGATGAAATGATATGAAATGATTACCACAATAGATACAGCTAACATTCATCGTCCCATATAGATACAATGAAAAGAAAGAAGAAAAAAAGAAAAAAAAATGCTCCTTCTGGTGAGAACTGTTAGGATTTACTCTCTTAACAACTTTTCTATAAATTCCACATCAGTGCAGCAATAGTCATCAAGTTGTGCATTCCATCCCCAGGACTTATTTATCTTTTAACTGGAAGTCAGTCCTTTTGATCACTTTCTTCCAATCCCCCTCCCCTCCCCTACACACACACACGCACACACACGCACGCACACGTGCACACGCACATACGCACACACACACGCACTCACACGCACACACACACATACACCTGTCCTCTATCTCCGGAAATCACAAGTCTGAGCTCTTTCTATGAGTTTGTTTGCTTTAGATTTCATATATCAGTGAGATCATACTATATTTGTCTTTTTTTGTCTGACATATTTCACTTAACAGAATGCCCTCAAAGCCCATCCATATTTTCATAAATGGTAAAATTTATGTACTTTTTGTAGCTGAATAACATTCCATTGTCTATCTACCACAACTTCTTTCTCTATTCATCCAATGATGGACAGGCACTTAGGTTGTTTCCATGTCTTGGCTATTGTAAATAATGCTTCTATAAACATGGGAGTACAGATATCTTTTGGAATTAGTCTTCATTTACTTTAGATATGTTCCCAGAAGTAGAATTGCAGGATTATAAAGTATCTTCTGCACAAGAAAAGAAACCATCAATGAAGTGAAAAGACAACCTACTGAATGGGAAAAAAAAATTGCCAACTATATATTTGATAAGAGATTAATATCCAAAATATATAAAGTACCCATACAGTTCAAGAGCAAACAAAATGAAACAAATAACCCATTAAAAAATGGGCAAAGTATCTGAATAGACATTTCTCTAAAGAAGGTCTATCAAAGGCCAACAGGTACATGAAAAGATGCTCAATATCACTAATCATCAGGGAAATGCAAATTAAAACCACATCAAAATATCCCTCAGGCCCATTAGAATGGCCATCACCAAAAAGACAAGACATGACAAATGCAGGTGAAGATGTGGAGAAAAAGGAACCCTCACACACTGTTGGTGGAAATGTAAATTGGTGCAGCCGCTATGGAAAACGGTATGGAGGCTGCCCCCAAAATTAAAAATATAACTACCATATGATGTAGCAGTTTTCACTTCTGGGTATAAATACTCATATTTTTTAAGTCCTGAGAGATAATCAATACAAAGTAGACGATTGGCATATAAGCAAAAACATATGCAATATGATTCATGAATGTAT
Organism: Nasua narica; assembly: GCA_028533885.1. Lineage (NCBI taxonomy): Eukaryota > Metazoa > Chordata > Mammalia > Carnivora > Procyonidae > Nasua > Nasua narica. Next base: position 6,556,137 of record CM052807.1, read on the forward strand.
TTAAAAACTCTCAGTGTCCATATATATATATATACACATACATACTCACATATGTGTACACACATGTGTGTATACACATTTATACATAAACAAATATAAACATGCATGTATTTCATATATATATATACATAGGTTTAGAAATTTGACATTATTTACTGCTTTGCTTAAATATGACAAATGACTAGTATGTGGCAGATGCTCGGTAGAGATACATGTTTCTAATGATGTTAATAAGGTCAATTACAGTAGATGAAAGTTTTATTTCTAAACAGACTCAAATGATTTGAGATAGTTCCTTACATTGTCATCAATTCCCTTTATCCATTTTCCCATCAAACATATAAAATACCTTTCGAGGATTTATCTGCTCTAGCCTCTACAGTGATATATACAAGTCAACTCATAATTAATGGACCTTATAATGTTAATCAGCGGACTGACACCTATGGTTCCAGACTACTTAAAATTCATGCAGGGTTTATAGTCTTTCTGATATGTCCTTCTAAGAAAGTATGTATATGTCCATCATTTCTTCTAATGGGACATTAACGTCCTAAAAATATTGTTTGATGTTCTTCTCTCTATATATATTTTATTACGTGGATTCTTGGTGTTTAAATGACACCTGTTTATGATACATATTTTTAAAGAAGGCAAGAAGCATGCTGAAGTATAAAGTGAGAAAGATTTTAAAGCCTTTTTAATGTTGTTGAGAATATTTAGTAGTTTTTAGTAATATGCAACAGATGGCTACTTTTTACCTAAGTAAATAATTCCTCATGTTTTCTAATAGGCAGTTGTATGTACTGGTAAGAGGAACTAGATGTCCAAGTTTAATAAAGGTCTTAAAAAGGCTAAGACTAAATTAGTCCACTATAAAACTAATGGTAGCTGTGTTATGTGAAGGGCAAAAGCTAGGGGGTGTAAAAACACTTAAAACAGAGCCTAATATTTCATGGGCGCTCAAGGGGTGTATTTTTAAAAGCTGTAGTTATCAATCTATAGGTAATTGAATAATATAACAAATTTCTCAAATCCAGTTCTGCATTTTATATTTTAGAAAATACACTTCTTATATTTTGCTTGGTTTTGATAAGCTTTCACTGCTCTATTTGATGGTGGTATTGATGGTTTCACTTCACCACTTCACTTTGGAATATTCTAATATTCCAAAAATAATGGGTATAGACATAGGTAGATATGAATAGTTTTTCCCTCATTCTCTCTCTCTAGCTAGGTAGGCATATCATCACTAACACAAATAGTGTTATTCAAACAGATAAAAGATAAATCTTAAGTATAACAAGTATGTCAATCCCAGGTCATAAAGAATGGCTTCTTATTTCAGGTGTTTGAATTCCTTGTCACAAGTTGTACCCAGAAGAACAAGGCAAAAAGCTCACAGAAGAATGTGAGTAGGGAAAGCATACTTTTCATGAATGAATTTCAATACTATGATTTTAGCATAATGTCTTCAATTTAATGTTGCATGCTTCATTTGTTTCTTATAACTATTTCAAAAAACTTCATTCCTAGAAACTAGGGAGATGATGAGTAAAGAGAAAGGTAATTTTGATAGACTAGAAGGTGGAGAAGTAGCATATAACAGAAGGCAGTGACAGGTAGCAAGACTTCCCATGCAGGAGGAATTCAAGCTAAACTAGTAAAAAGATGGGATGGGAAAAAAGCAATATAGAAAGTAAGAACAATGACGTTTGGTAGGAAAATCAGTTCCAAAATCGTCATCTCAAAGTTAAACATCTCGAGTGACCTTCTACCAATGTTCAATTTTATTTAAGAATTGCTTTGGCTAGAAGAATATGTTTAAAAATTCATTTGAAGGAAAATATTTTCAAAAAGCATTTTCTTTTTTATCATACATCATTTGTCATAAAATATAAATGCAATCTTTCATTTTTGTCATAACAAATGAAAATCTTAGAGACAAACCTGCTATTTTTGCCAAAGTCCTACCCTGTTAATGTATTTTTAGATTTAACCTTATTTCAAATGGGGGAAGCCAAGGAAAGCAGCAGACACATGAATATCAGTCACTCCCTGGGTGTGGCTTTACCTTTGAAAGCTTCAGTGACACCTGCATTACTGGGTATCTTAAGTCATAGATGGCCAAAGTGAAAATAACATGTTCTTAGTAAAGGCTGCAATAACAGACATCTTAGAGATGCTTAAAACTATGAGTGGCCTCTCAAATTCTTCATATCAGAGCGATCATGTGATAATTGTCTTTCTCTGACTGACTTATTTCGCTTAGCATAATACCCTCTAGTTCAGGGGGTTATGGGGGGATGGGGAAGAGAAATGAAACAAGATGGGATGGGGAAAGAGACAAACCATAAGAAACTCCTAAACTCACGAAACAAACTAAGGGTTGCTGGGAGGTGGGGGGGTAGGGATATGGACATTGGGGAGGGTATGTGCTATGGCAAATGCTGTGAAATGTGTAAGCCTGATGATTTACAGACATGTACCCTGGGGTAAATAATACATTATATTTTAATAAAAAATTTAAAAAAAAACTATGAGTGGCTTAAGTTATAGCTAATTATTCTAACAGCAATTAAAATCATTTAGTAATTAAAGAACAATGGTGTTTTTCCACTTTCACTGGTGCTTAATTCCATATTTTTAACTATTGTGGGATAATTAAATGTGACCAGTGATCACATTCAAATGTTTACGGGACATTATGTAAGGATTTCAGGGCATTAAACTGTTAAAATATTTCAAAGCTGCCTATTTCTTCATCCAAATCACCTACTGTCTTCGAAACACATTATAATTAGGTAGCCAAATGTTGTTTTGGCGATAAAAGTAAACTTTAAAAAGTTCCTGAAAACTCTTTGTTCTTTAAAAATTTTTGAGTCAAAATACCTTTCTATGAAAATTAATTCCACATGCCTTTAATCTGCTTATGCAAATGATCAGAATGATCTGTAAAGGGTATTTGATATTTCAAAAAGTTGTTCTTTGAACAAAGAAGCTATACTCTGTGTGTGTGTGTGCGTGTGTGTGTAGTCTACTTTAAAAAGTAACATATGTTCAAATCTTAGAATACACAGAAAGCTCTAATTGAAGTAACAAAAGTCACTCAATTTTACTAATTAAAGATCTTAATTATTAACACTTTGGCACATTTTTCTAGTAATTATATAGTATGCTCTTTCTATATAGTATATGTTTTTTTCTCTATATATATATACACAATATTTTGTATCCATAAATACTATGTAATACTATATATAATGTGTTATGTAAACAAAATGTGTTATTTACTTAGATATATATATAAAGTTATATTTTATGTTTACAAATTCTCTATTTTTTTTCTCCCTTCATATATACATATAAGAAAATGGCAGAATTGGGGAGAGTAACATAGCTGTCTTTAAGCAAATAGGCTATATTTAAACACACCACAAATGCTGGGTAATAATTTTAAACATTAAAGAGCTATCCTATAATTTTTTTTTCATGTATTTCAAAGTTATTCATAGCTTAAACTATTTTTTGGCTTTGAAAATAAAAAATCTGTGAGAGGAACATAACTTATTCATATGGATAGTGCAGAACATCTTATTAACCATTAGAAGCAACAGTTTAAAAGCAGTAAGACATGCAATCCATTTGGCTTGTGACTCCAGCACATAAATCACATCACCTCATACTCCCAGCTGAGTGGTGTACTATTTACTGATGGCTTCTTAGAGCAGGTGGCCTGGTGTGTTGGACTATCACAGATAAGAAGAACCACAACGAACTGGTTGACCATGCTTTGAACCTGATGTAGTATGATTTCCTTCCCAGATTGAAATAATTAACTATTATTCATTTACCAGCATGACTTTACTATGAAACTAAAGATTTCAGATCTAAAATAATGTGTTCTGTTTACAATTATTTTTCAGAACAAGGGATTAACTAATTAATGACAGTGGTAACAAAAATAGTTTTTAAAATACAGTATTTGTATAAATTATCAAAGACAACTCAAGAAAAAAATGTTTCACAAATTCTTTTTCTATGAGAGTAAGCTTAAGTAGGTAAATTGTGGTTTGTTTGTTTTTTAAGTTCACTTTGTTAAATAGAACAGTTATATCCCAACTAACGTGACATCACATACTACAGAAGTCTAGTATTTTCTAGAAAAAATAATAAAAATAATATTTGTGGTCAAATGAACACAAAGCAGAAATGATAATTGACTGCATATAGATTTGTTTATTTGCCTTTAAGGGAAAGGTTATTTTAAAAAATTAGCATTATATTTTCATTTCATAGTGCTATGACTTCAATCAATGTGATTTCATATTAGACATTAATGAAATAAGTAGAAAGCAGTGTCTTGTGACTCCAAAAATTTTGGAGGTCTGTCCTCAGGTTTTATCATAACACTGCTTCTATGGTATACACTAAACAACCCCCATCTGTCTTTTACACCCACCTTACACACTTGCACATATATACACAATTCTTTAGCCCAAAAGAACTTCAGTATACCATAAAGATCAATAAGCTAAGAGTTAAGTAGATAGCCCACATCTAGAGTGACTTTGGTGAAACTCTGGAGAATTAAACATAAAAGGAAAGAGAATTTTTTGCTTACAAAGGTCTGATCAGACAGGCATCAGAATTCTTATCAATGGTACTAGATGTAGCTTACATAGAGTGGTATATCCATAGGGGAAATGTCTTCCCCAAAGGGGAAGATCTCATGAAACTTTGCGAACTTGCGCTTGTGTTTTGTAAACTGTGTCTTTATAGCATAAGATTTTGTCACCTCTGTGGTCTCAAGTACACATCTTGATTTTGTAATATATAGTACGTCAAGACCTATTTTGAGTTTTCAAATTATAGAAGGAATTTCCACAAGACACAGAAGGATTAGTGGGAGCAGAGGGTGGCAAGGATGTGCCCACTACAAAGTGTGATAATGTGAAAGTAACGGTGAATCAAACAAAAGTTGGGAGACGGAATGAAAAAATGATAGGGAAAAAAAAGGGTAATAAGCTTTCACTTCACATGGTGGAAAGTTACAATATACTAAGTTTATTTTATGTATAATTATAATTCTAGCCAAAAGGATTTTTTTTAAATTTTAAAATATGAATGACAGAAATTAGAACCTGGAAAAACACATAATGGGTAAAAATGTGGTATTCTTCATCCTTCAAAATGAGAACTCAATAAACACTTTTAAAAAGGTTTATTATGCAAGAAAGAAGTATATTGCAATAGAGTCACGAAAGTCACTAGAAAAATAATTAAGCAGAAGATGGAGGAGGTAAAACTGGTTATTTCAGGGAAGTGGGACTGAAGGAAAGAGCAGCAGGGTCTTTGGTTACAATTCAAAACAGATCGGGGAACCTGGGTGGCTCAGTGGGTTAAAGCCTCTACCTTCGGCTCAGGTCATGATCTCGGGGTCCTGGGATCGAGCCCCGCATCGGGCTCTCTGCTCAGTGGGGAGCCTCCCCCCATCTCTCTGCCTGCCTCTCTGCCTATTTGTGATCTCTCTCTCTCTGTCAAATAAATATTTAAAAAAAAAAACAGATTGAAGAATAAACAGTGATCATTTCCAGGGTGAAACTGAAAGGCCAAGTGTAATGAGGAAGGGGTATTCACTTTCTACTTTGTATTATTGTAACTCTGGGTTTTTTTTTTAAGCAATGAATAAAAATAAAATCCTCTGTAATTACTTTGTAATTAAAAATGAAATCATTACTGAAAGAGTGTCAGGAGTTTAGTCTTGACTTGGACATTTTAAATCTTTTAATGATGGATGAATCATTTAATCTCTTAAGCTTCAATTATTTTTATTAAAAAATAAGGACATTAATACCTACACTCACATCCTATATCACTATGAATACATGGAGAGTGTTTTATAAACAAAAGGATAACACATATAATGAAAGAAATGGAATGTCTGGTCTTTTGGTGAGGTATTATAATGACGATATTCATTAATTTTGCCTCTCATTTTGTAAGTTATTTCTTAGTGTTAATTTGGAAATTTAAAGGTTGTTATGAGTATGTCGAGGACATTAGTATTATATAGTCTAAGAATAAAGGGGAAAAGTTCCAATTCGTAGCTGTTATGTGTAATTATTAAAAGGAATATACACTTACAATCACATCAAACTCTCCATTGTCTACATACCTCAACTATTTCGTTCAGTCTCAAAGTTCGTGTTGAGGAACCCAGATTGGAATTTGTAATAGAGTAAAGCCTAACCTGGATTAAATATCAATTTTACCTAATTTCCAACTTTTATTTGACATTCACAAAAAAGAATTATCAATAATTTATCAGAACATTTGAAATGGAGTTTCAGGCTGCTCATTCGCAAGCTTTCTGATCTTTGGGGAAAAAGTTTAAGTTACTTTGAACTTGGAATTCCCAGCTTTATGATGCTGGGGAAGGGGGTGGTGAGGAGATGCTGATATTATCTTCTTCACAGCATTATATAAATACAAATTTATATACAAAATAAAATATGAACTTCAGAATCTAAATGAGTTTACTTCTTATTACAATGGTAGGGACCAATATTTCAAATCGTATAGGGAATTATGTAGGAGCAGTCACTTGAGTTAATCATTTTACTGCTATTAACCACTACTTGAGCTGGTCTTAATGGTCTTAAAGGTCTTAAGAAATACAGTCTCTGGAACATAAGCAGTAGAGGACATATTTTGTCTATTTCCATTTAATCAATGTCTGTATTGGGACTCCCCTATGAGGCAGGCCTCTAGTCGTTTGTGAGACTATTGTAGTAAGAGCTCTTCCTACATGTAAAGAAAGAATTATAATGAGAACAAATTTCATTTGCTAAGGTGTGAAAATGGGATTCCAGGGCTTTGAATGTAGGTCCACATCAAAGTGCATCTGTGCTTCTGGGCAGCTCACATAACTTCCCTGTGGTTCATGTAACTCATTTGGTAATTCAGGGCTGACTTAATCCAAAGTTTCAGGGCACCTGGGTGGCTCAAGCAGTTAAGCATCTGGCTCCTGATCTCAGCTCAGGTCTTGATCTCACTTGAACATAAGTTCAAGACCTGTGTTGGGCTCCACGCTGGGTGTGGAGCCTACTTAAAAGAGAAAAAAGAAAAAAATTCCACAGTTTCTTGTACGTCAAAGAAAATCTCTTTTTCTACAACACTCTTCCATTTCTTAGCTTCACACTAAGCTAAATGATCATGTCCTAGGTCACATCATATAGTTTCAATTCATGCCAAGGAAGAAGAAACAAACTAAATTAAAGCAGCTATGATCCAATTAATGTGTTTACATTAATATTTTCAGATTCAGGTCTTAACTCTGTTGAAAACTAAAAGAAAAATTTTCAGAGCCAACTAAACCAAATGGTATAGCTATAGCATTAACACAACTCCATGAACCAAGTAGTACCTTACTTAGAATCAAATGTATTGCTTTATCTGAGTACAGCCCTTGTTTTCTCTCTTTTTTTTTTTAGGATAGATTTTATTTATTTATTTATTTGACAGAGAGAGAGAGAGAGATCACAAGTAGGCAGAGAGGCAGGCAGAGAGAGAGGGAGAAGCAGGCTCCCTGCTGAGCAGAGAGCCCGATGCGAGGCTCGATCCCATGACCCTGGGATCATGACCTGAGCCGAAGGCAGAGGCTTTAACCCCTGAGCCATCCAAGTGGCCCCCTTGTTTTCTCTTTTTAAGTAGTGACATCTGCCAAATGTTATTTAAGAGATGTCCGTGGGCACATAAAGAAGAAATTCCTGAAGTTTCGACTGATCAACCCAATGGATGATGAATCTAGTCACTGGTCATTGTCTATACAAGATGAGTCCCGTTGATATCTAGCAGATAGTGACAGGTGATCTGCTTTCTGATGTAACATGAGGAAACCATCTTTGGTCTCACTTGGGAATCAGATTTTTAGAAACACAAGGGCACAAAGGAAAGATGTTAGAAGACCTGAGAAAGAATAGGACTATTTCATACACATTTCTCTTTTGCTCAGAGCAATTTCTGCATTTATGCTTCTCTTTGATATTTTTACTCAGAAGAAAAATGTTATAATTAACTTACTCCACTGAGGGTTTTATATTACAATAAATAATAATAATTATTATTATTTGTGGATGTTGAAAATATGCTCTATGTACATTAAAACTTAAATATTCTTACCTAGGAGACTGAGATTTTATTTTAAAGATGTTATTTATTTATTTATTTATTTATTTATTTATTTATTTATTCGAGAGAGGAGGGGAAGAGCGAGCACATTAGCAGGGAGAGCAGGGAGGGAGGTGGACAGCAGACTCCCCACGGAGCAGAGAGCCTGATGTGGGGCTCAATTCCAGGACCCTGGGATCATGACCCAAGCAAAAAGCAGATGCTTAACAAACTGAGCCACCCAGGTGCCCCTAGGAGACTGAGACTGACACACTATATTGACTGAATAACAAAGTAACCACACATTCCTGCAAGTCAATAGTTTTGAGCTAAAAGAAATTACATGACCCCATTACCGTTAAAGGCAATTGGAAAAACAACCTAGAGCCTAGATTCAGCCTCATGATGGAATAATTCAAGGGGGATAAAAATAACAGAATATGTATGTGATGTGTGAGAGCCTTTAATTCAAATAAATGTTAGTATTTCTCCCACTAAATGTGTTACTGTCAAAGGGATTTATTCAGCCTTAGCTATTAATTATCCCTAATATTCAAATATTTCTACCAATGGTAAAATGGAGTAGTTGAAATTCCTGAATCTGATGTAAAAAATGCATATGTACTTATACCTCTTTTGTTATAAAATCGTTATGTATGTATCTGACAGACCCACCCAGGCTATAAAAGTTTTCCCTAGCAAATGCACAAAGAAGTTGTTACAGTTAAGAATCCCTATAAAAACTGGACTGCTAGGGCTCCCTGCTTGGCGGGAAGCCTGCTTCTCCCTCTCCCACTCCCCCTTCTTGAGTTCCTTCTCTCTCTCACTGTGTCTCTCTGTCAAATAAATAAATAAAATCTTAAAAAAAAAAAAAAAAACTGGACTGCTACATGCCAGAAAATAAAACTACGTATTGCCGGGACTTACAGCAGAATTCAGTTCCCATCTCTAGGAACAGAAGGGAGGCTGTGTATCGCTATACACTCACACACACTAATGATTCTAGCCGTGTAAACCCACAAAAACTCATGTCATTGGACAATCTGATTGGAGGTTTCTAAAATACAGTGTGACAGAAAATAAAAATGCGGAAGGGGAACTGGAGGGCTGCTTTCAGTAATCATGAAGGCAGCTCTGCGTCGGAATTTGATGGCATCTCCTCAGGCCATGTTTTACAGAAACGCACCATCTTAAAATCACTCTGTACATTCCTCTCCTTATATACTGCTTTTACTTTTCAAGTCCACGAAAGAGGGATAAATATTAAACTGAGTCATTCTTTGTTAAGCAATTAAATGATCCGGACAGAATTTAGAATCTAAAGCTCTCAGAAAGCCCTTGGAATCTCAGTTAAATAAAGAGGTACCGAGCTAGAAAGGAAGACCGTCTGAAGGCAAAGTCCTTCAAGGTCCACTTCTGCTTGGAGCTTGTCTTGGTGGAGAAGACATAAACTGGAGGGTTGCTAAGCTAAGGCCAGCGGGAAAACCAAGATTAACTGTGAGTTCTCTCATCACCTGGAGTTATTCATTGAATTGTGTTCTCACAAATTCACATATTGAACCCCTTACCCCCAAAATGACTATATTTTGAGAGAGATAAATATTTTGAGAGAGGACCTTTAAAGAATAAAGGTTCAATGAGGTTATAAAAGTGGAGTCCTAATCCAATAGCACCGGTGTTCTTATAGGAAGAGGAAGAGACGCCAGAGTTCGCTCTCTTTCCACACATACCCACAGAGAGAAGGCGATGTAAGGTATCCATCTGGACGCCAAGGAGAGCGGCCTCACTAGAAACTAATCCACCCAACACCTTGATCTTGGATCTCCAGCCTCCAGACTAGTGAGGGGAAGAAAATCTGTTGTTTAAGCTACCAAATCTGTGGCATTTCATTTGGCAGATTAATATACCTTGTTTAATGACATATATATTTCAAGACTTTTTATAAATCTTTTTTCTTTTCTTTTCTTTTTTTTTCTTCCTGAATAACTAATAAGAGCTGGTCAATTTTACTTCTTTATCTCATATAGTCATCAGAAAAACCACATGAGGTGAGAATCTGTTCTCATCTAATCTATGTAAAAACTGACATGCCAGAGACTAATAGCATCTCCAAAGTTACACACATAGTAAAGGATGAGGCAGAGATTTTACCAGGCATGAATTTCATACCAAAAGCATACTATCTGGTGATCCACCATGCCAAAGTACTAATTTAGGCATCAGAAAGCCCAGATTCTAATTTTTTCAGTTCTGGTTCCAGCAGCTGTGGCGCACTGCATAAGCCCAAGGGCAGAGACAATAGTTCTGAAGAGTTTCAGCCAAAGAATCTCTGGAAAGAACAGCTGGCATGGTTGAAGGTGGTGAGAACCTCCTTCCTTTAATGAAAGCAGGCTGCATGAAGTGAAAGGCTGCCTCCTTCCCTTCTGTGCAGCTATTACAATGCTGGTAGCTAAGGTTATAGCCACCAAATTATATAATTACTTAGAGGGTATCTGACCACTTAAAAGGAAAGATCTTGGAAAACTATATTTTGGAAGCACTCCCCAAGTAAACAGCATATCTATATTCAACAAACTCCAAATCATGCACAAAATGTCCAACGAGCAGAAACCCTTAGGCATGAAAAGCAGAAGCCAGAATAAATAGGACAATAGAATTCAGAGAAAGCATACAAAAAAAAAAAATGGTGGGGGAGCAAAAGAAAACTTTTAAGGAACTATAGCCTTCTCAGATAAAAGAACATGTCTCCATGAGAAAAACAGAGTCTGGCAAAACAAAAAAGAAGGAATATTCAAAGAACAGGAAAGAATGCATGGGGATTAACAATATGGAAACAGAAAATGAACAATAAACATAAGGATTTGAAAGTGAAAACATTTAAGACTTCTACAAGAAAGAAGAAAAACAAAAAAATCATGAGAAGACAATATAAAATCAATTCATAATGCAAAATATCTGACTAATAAATACCTTAATATAATAACAAAATAAAAGAACTAATAAAAGTTCTAGGCAGAGGAAGCAAAGGAGAAATGAGAATAACATTAACTCTATGTGTCTCTTCTATTAGCATTATATATTAAACATATATAATGTTTAAACCATATTATACCTATTTACATAAGTAAACTATATATAATATACACATGTTATGTTTTTATATATTACATATATATTATCTATATATATTTACACATACACATATGTGTTATAGATATAACATATCCATAATAACACTCCTCAGAACTAAAAGACACATATTTTTAGCACAGCAAGACCAACTAATCCCCACCACCAAGTGGGGGAAGAAGGGACTCACACCAAAACATACTTTTGAAATTTCAAAGCATCAGGCATAAAGAGATTTTAAAAGCTCTGAAAGTGAAAAACAACAACAACCACCT
>CM052807.1:6567812-6587201 GCA_028533885.1 Nasua narica
GTCATTTTTGGGGTGAAAAACATTGCAGCAAATTTACCACTGATATATCCTTTCCCATGGGGGCGACTGAATGATATGACCCATTGAAACATGTGTTTCAACACTGGCAGCAAGTGGAGACGTTTTCAGTGATGAGGGGAGAGCTGTCCCCGGGGGCCATCAGTGTGACCAGCCCATCGCGGACAGGGCTGGTGATGATGCTGCTGCAGGAAGGTGGCATCCAGGCACAGAAATGTGATGGAGACATAAGCATTGTGTCTATCTACATCGAGAGGGTTGATGCAGTCTTCCCAGAAAATTCGGGGATGAATTAATGACTGAATGATTAGTGACTGATGATTAAAAGCTGAACAAGTTAAAAAAAAAAAAAGAAAATATTATTCATGCAAAACCAAAAGAAGAAAGGAATTATTGATCTTAACATTTTGGTAACTCAGCTTTGAATAATATTTATACAGTTTTGATCATGTATAAACAGAATGTTGATCTAACCAAAATCATAATCTGAGTTGCGTATGGAGGAGTGGAGGGTGCTAGTACGGCAGAAGGTAGAGGAAGGAAGTATAAAAAAGTCTAAAGACCAGGTTTTGGGGAAGATCTCAATAGACATCAAAAACTAAAAAACCGAGCAGTTGTTAGAAAAGTATGCCTTTGTGAAATAGGGACCTAACTACTGACAGAAACGAAGCAAAGGAAATCACTGAAGTAGTTTCCCCTCGGGGAGCAGAAATCAAAAAGGAACAGGAATGAGGAAAGAAATGTGAGTTTCATCTTCCACGCTCCTGATTTATGAAACACCGAGCTCGTTTCATTTTAACAAACATCGTGTTCAAGTCAACACGTTCGAAACAGAAGAAAGGCAACATTTTGTGGAGTAGGTGCCACGATTCCTTCAGAGATAACAGATGACACTCTTCACAGAACATTCGGACTCAGAAATATCAGGAAGACAAGGAAGCGGAAGTTGGCCAATGGTGGGCCTGCCGACCAGACCCAGCCTACCCCCTGTTTCTGTGTGACCCGCGAGATACGGATGGTTTACATGGTTTTAAATGTCGAAAAAAATCCAAAGGACAGTATGTCACAAGATGGAAAATGACAACAAGTTCAGTTTTCCGGGTCTGTGAATGGTTTTATTGGACCCCAGTCACACATTGATTTCTGTGGGGCAGAGCTGACGGGCTGTGATTGTGTGGCCCGCAAAGCCGAAAACGTTTATTAGTTGGCCCTTTAGAGAAAAAGTTTGCCCACTCGAGTGTACTGAGATATGTAGATTCCCCCACCACCCAAATTCATGTCTACTAGATCCTTGCGAACATGACCTTACTTGGTTCCAGGGAGCTTAAAGATGTAATCACGTTAAGATGGGGGTCATATCAGAGTAGGGGAAGCCCTAAATCCAATAGGACTGCCGTCCTTATAAGGAGAGGGACATCTGGACCCAGAGACACAGACACACAGGAGAGAATGTCTTGTGGAGACAGAAGCAGAGAGTGGAATAATGTGCCTACAAGCCAAGGATTTCCAGCACCCACCAGAAGTTAGGAGAGAAGCAAGGAACAGATCCTCCCTCAGAGACGCCAGAAGGAAACCACCCTGCCAGCACTTTGATTCCCAACCTCTGGCCTCCAGAACTGAGAGAGAATAAGGATGAGGTGTTTTAAGCCACGCGGTTTCTAGTAAGTCTTTACAGTAGCCCTTGGAAACGAATACGGGCTCGAATAAAGGCTTGCATCCGTCGGTACGGATATGACAGCGTGCCCACTATAATTAAATTTGCCATTATAAAAAATTACAGTGAGTTCTATATTGAGTTATACGGTGTACACAACAGCCTGCAAATCCCTTGTGATTCGGGAAACACAAAGCATGTCATAAGCCAAGGGGACGATGGCAACACCAGAGGTTGGGTGAAATACGGCGGGGACATCCTTAATAGTTAAAATACCATCCTGGAGTTACAAGACACAGCTTTGCAAAATGGTAATAAGTAAAAACGAAATGAAGATGTCAGGATCTGTGAGATATTAAAAAGCTACACTGAGCCCCCGGCCCGGGTAACCATAGTTATTGAACTCAGGATAGAAGGGGATCATCAAGCGAGCCACCGTTATGATGCTCCCTTGACAGGGAAGTTGGTTCGCTGACCTGATCAGGCCTCTTCGGCTCCAATTTCTCGTTTCTGGGCTCCCACCATCTGGCATAGACAGAGTTATTTTTCCTGCAACTCTTCACAGAAAGAGAGGGGGGAGGGTCTGCTGCATGAATTATATGGCTTTCTATTAAATGGAAACACTGTGGCCTATATGCTTAATTTCTGGACACGAGCAATAAGTAAGACCAACAGACTGATTTCTGCATATCGATAGAATCTATGTGCCAAGGACAAGACTTTGGTACTTATGCTCTTCTGAATTTGAAGATGATTGGGTATATTTACGAATAAGGTTTAAAGTTAAAAAAAAAAACCTTAAAACCAATACTTTTATGAATTCTTGTTTTAATCTTTTTTACAAAGAGCAGCTGAGATAGAAAAATTTTATTTGGATAATTTTTCTTTTGTGAGGATAACCCATCCCCATAACCACAGAGAATAAGAGTACAGAATTTTAGAGCTGAAAGATTCTTTTCTAAGGTTTCAAAGAAGTTAATGTTTTCCCTATAAAAGCTCTCCATTTTATTCATCTAACTCTGTCTACTTTTATCTAAGGATAAATTTTTTTTTAAATATTGTCGTCTCATGAGGGTCAGACACTATTTTAAAAATCGAATCTTCTGATATTTAGAGTTAAATTAAAAACACTGCATATTTTGCATACGAAATAAAATGCACCTTATAAAATGAGTACTTCTCAATGTTCCAAATATCCTGACAATAACCTATCAACAGAACCCACCAAATATTCTCCAAGCTTTAACGTTATTTAAATGTCAAACTGCACGAAAACGCTTTACTGCAGCAGACACCAAAGTCTCCTCGTTGCTCATAATGACTTCAGAGTCGCCTAGAAAATTGGTTCCCACAGTTCTATTTCACTAATGAAGTCATACAAACCACGAGGAAGGTGGCACTGTTGACCCTTCTGCTGCCTTATGCCAAATTTTAAAGGTAACATGATAACAGTTTTGGATACAGAAACAAAGCCAGCCTATGTGTAACCACACAACCAGGGGAATGACAAACAAAGATGCTATAGAATGGAAATAGATAATTTCAGACAAGAGGAATGTAAAATAATCCTTCTTGCCCTGTTTCCTGTACAATAGCATGTTCATACCTTTCTGTTCCCTTTCTTTTCTTTTTCACCTTTAAAGGCAAATAAAGAGCTTTGTTTTGCAACATGGAGGAAAACCACCTTGAGAGTATTCCTAATTCCCCCAACTTTCAAATACGATAAAATGTGTAAGAACTCAGTCTATGTTATAAAATTAGGTGCTGAACCTTGGGAAACGCATCTTGATATAAGATTCATTAGGAATGGGTCATTAAATATTTATTTACTGTTATTTACTGGATTCCCAAACAATTCAAATTCTTCTAATAGCCTTTTTCTTATTTAACATAAAAGAAAATAATTTAAAATAAAAAGACACATAAAAATATATAGGTAGGAAATATTTCTCTTGAATATACTTTCACTTAAAAATGACTAAAATGCACTTAGGAATTCATCTAGATTTATTAGGACATTAAAATATTGATTAGTCCTTAACTGTAAGAACATATGCTTTAATTTGCATTTAAAAATATGTTATAGATATTAAGAATTAAAAAATAGCTTTATGAGGAAGGTAAGAACAGTTAAGCATCTCTGTCTCAGAATAGAATGCAGCCTGAATTGAAACAATTTCAACCATCTCTATATATTGATACCATTTTGCAATCATCATTGCCATCCCTGTCCATCGATGGATAATCAATTTGTTACTCATAGCCTGGTTGAATCAACTGAATGAATAAGTGGGTCATGTGGTGTGGGTTCTAACACTGGTAAACAGAATTATGTTCACAAAAAGAAAGGGAAAGTGATTAAAATAGAATCAAAAATCTAAAACGAATGCATTCATTCAATACCCTTTATATAATCAAGTCTTTTGGTTAATACTGCGGAAACAGAATTTAAAAAAAAAGCAAAGCAGGAATAAAATAACATTACAAATAAATGTGTTTCAAGGGAAGGATCAAAACGAGAAAGTACAGAAAATACTATAGAAAAATATATGTGTAGAAAAAAAGTCAAGAATTGATATTCTTTTTTTCTTTTGGTTATTTCTTGTTTCCTTTTTCTTTTCTCTCTTTTTCTTTTTCTTTTTTTTTTGACATGGTACAAAATCAGCAACAATAATAAAATGAAATTTATTTTATTTCATTAAAACAACCACTACTGGAGATGAAGTTAGAATATTTGGGTTTGGGTTTTAAAGGCTACCTTTTCTAGTAACTTGCTGTAAAATGTATTTTCCTCGTCTATAAACTGGAGATGATAAATATCACAGACTGCTGTGAGAAATCGACAGTTTCGTATTTCTTACTCTGTGGCAAGCGCTTTCTACCCTTTTCACGTGCATGAGTTCCCATGATCTCAACAAAAATCCTATGCAGTAAGTTCTAATATCTCCATTTTATTCCTTGAGTTTCAGGCGGCAAGAGAAATTCGGTAATTCACCCAAATAACCCAGCTTGTGAGTGTCCGAGCCAGGTCGAAAGCTGACATCCTGGTTCTGATTCTTATATTTTCAATATGAGACATGAGAAAGCACCGGGCACACAGTAGGTCTACTATCTGTTTCCATCCCCCAAACATCTTCTAAACCAAGTGTAAATTATTTCCAGGTGATCTATATTTTATACAGTATATTCAAATGTTCCATGAAGTGACACATATTAGATGAAAACACTTGCAACCTCTGATGTGGCATGTACCCAGAGACTATTACTATCAGGACTGGTTATTAAAAAGTGACTTTATCTTGGAATGATGGGTCATATGTAGGAAGTCAGGATATCTTGAAATAAATCCATCTGTCTATAAATAATAGGCTATTTTCATAACACACATCAGTTATGGGTCACTCCAAATCTACAATCTCAAAGGATACATTTTGTCTTCGGAAGACGTGTGTGGGGAGGTTTCCTGTGTTATATCATGTTGAAAATAGTAAATGTTTCCCTGAGGCCCAATTAAGCATGATAAATCTCGAGTTGGTCCTCATAAAGCAAGAGTCAGTAAGCAACAAATTGTTTAAAAGTTGTTTTAAGATCATGCTTTCTTACAGAGCTAGTACTTCCCACAGTAACTGTGGCACCACAATTTGATATAATTCGAGTTATTTTTATGGGTTGTGAAAGATCTGCCTTTATCAAAAATTCCCATCCAAAGCAGATTAATCTCTGGAAGAAAATGGAGACTGTAGATAGCTATTATAGGAATTCTGTGAAACTGAGACATATTCGTCATAGAATATCTCTCAGGGTCTTTGGGAAAACAAAGTTTGCTTAAAGCAACATACCATGAATCAACTGAGTATTTACTGAGCTCCAATATATATTTAACTTGTACAAGAATACTGTGGAGCTTTTTGACTGTATAATATGGGAAGAAAAAAAATCAAATAATCACAGAATACTAGAAGGTGATAGCTAAGTAGTTCCTGATCATATCATCTGGAATGTATCTGACTTAGAATATAGTTAAATTCTGGTGCTAGACTAGAGTTCCACGTGCAGCAGGGACCAAGTTTTAGCAAATGATGCATAAGCTCTTTATGCAAAGGATGAACAGGTGTGAGTGTGGACACCTGCAAGTGTGTATGTCTTACTTATGAACATTTGAGAGAGTCAATAGGATGGCAATAAAAATAGTATATTTTGGATCTGGAGCATGACTGGGAAAAAGTGACTTTTCTGTGGAAATGGGGAACGATGTGATTGTTTCGTTGCTCCCTTTGTGACATTTATCTACTGGTGAATACCACTGTCATAACTGAACTATATTCACAACCGAGTCTGTAAAGGCTGTGAGGTTACTGCCTACATCTAAGATCAGAGAATATATTAACAACACTGCAAACGGTATTACAAGACCTCAAGCTCCACCATATACATAACCCACTTTCAACACTTTCAACACTGGTCATGCTACTCCTTACCCAATCCTTTCACTTAATATAGGCTCTTCCTGTGCTTAAGGTTGGCAAAGGAAATGAATTTGTTCAAAGTGACTATAATGTTTATCAATAAAATGATTTTCAGGTGGAAATGGCTTCCCTTTCCCAATAATTTCACTAACACCCTAGGACTGAATCACACTGGACTGTCTCTGATCACCCTTGAATGAGATGGGGAGCTGGCTGGGAAGAGCAGGCTGATTGGCCAGCTTACCTGCCGCCAGTGCTCTTCCAGATGGACACAGGGAAGGGGAGCTGAGAAGAGAGAGGGTCAGCCTCATCCACATCTTACAGCCTCCGAGAGAAGGAGGAATAGTACACCGAAGACGAATCCGGGTACTAATCCCTGAGCAGAAGGAAGAGATACTGTGCAGGCAAATATGGCAAATATCCACCTTACACATTCCTCCATATTCATCTTAAATCACCTTATTTATTTCATCAAGCTAAGCATCTAGGACAGCAAATGCCTCTCAGGAACTAGATATCTAATTCTGCCATGTGATGGTGGTATGTTTAAAATCTGTCCTTTGATCTCCATTCCCAACACCATGGCTTCAATCCATGCTGAAGTTAGTGCCACAGGGAAATGTTCTGATGGCTTCCGAACTGCTGTCATTTGCCTTTTCCTATTCTTTCTTGATAATGACCTTCGACATGCAAAAAATCCAACTTTGATGAAGTCCAATTTGTCTATTTTTTTCTCTGGCAGCTCAAGTTTTTCGTGTCATACCTAAGAAACTATCGCTCAGTTGCTTAAGTCTTTAAGGAAAACGGTTATGAATCTGATCTTCAGTGAATTGTATTAAATTGTGAGATTTTCCATGGCCACGGTATATATGCCTCACTTCACACAACTGGACTTAGGAATCTAGAGACCCAGGTGTAAACACTGTAGGAGACACACAATAAGGAGAACACACCCATTCTGCTACACCATCCTCATCACCACAACAAAACGTTGCTACACGGCACATCACAGATGCTTGCTTACAGATTTTCTCTTCAACACGAGTCTTGACTACAGTCTATTGTAGAGCTAGGTATCCATCAAGTTAATTGAGATTGACTGAATTTTAGACTTTTAAATTGAACTTTATATATTTTTCAGTGGTTCACGTAACAATTTTACACATACAGCAAAAGATGGCATATCAGTTAGCTATTGCTGTTTAACACATGACTCCAAACGTAGTACCTCTAAAACACTTTGTTTCAGTAGCTCACAATTCTGGGGGCCTTCTTGGGCGATTCCTGCTGGTCACTCATGGGTCTGAGTTCAGCCAGTGTGGGCTGGTGCTCGGGCCACCTTCATTCACACACCCTACAAGTGGCACGCTGTCAGCTGGTAAATAAGAGTGACTGGACCACGTGTGCGCTATCATCCAGCAGACTAGCTCAACTTCCTTCCACAGTGGTCGCTAGGGTCCCAAGAGCAGCAAGGCAGCAAATTCCAGTGAGCAAAGTCTTTTTCAGTCTATGCTTGCTATCATTTTATGAACCAACGTGAGCCCCATGACCAAGCTCAGAGTCGATGTGGAAGAGTCCTACCAAAACACCCGCATTCAGGGAAAGGGATTACTGTGGTCATTTTTTCCCCCAAATGATTTCTCCCTACCTGCCTTTAGATTTAACGATTCCTATTCCTGCATCACACAAAGCATACTCATCGCTGAGACTCACAAAAGTATCATCATCACAGCATCAGGCTTGAAGTTCAGGATCTTGTCATCTAAATTATGCTTAGACATAGTTGAGGATATCTAGATTCAGTTTTTTGCATGCAGATCTCTTGATGCATGCAAAGACTTAGGGGCTAAAAGCGACAAGTTATCTGCTGTCAAATACTCAACATACAAAGATGAGAAAGGGATCGATAACCATGACAGACATTGCTACTCACAGGAAGAATCAGAGGCATACTGCAATCACCAGTCCATAGTCCTGCCAGATAACTGTTGTCAGGTTCCCCAGCACAAGGAATATCAGGAATGCCCTTCGATTAGGAACTGGTTCTCGTTATTGAGAGTGGCTCCCTAGACCATTATTTTTTATGGTCCGTGGGTACGATCTTTCAGTCACTGTTTTCAGTAGCTCCTGGTTTCATCCTGTGAGTTCTGAGCTCTGCTCCCTAAGAATACTTATAGAATATGGCTATCTGAAGAATGCTTAGGAAAGCTGGGGTTTTGAGGGGTTTTTTTTTTGTACTTTTTTGAACCTCTTTACCTATTAGCCCACCCTGAATCCTCACCTCAGGCAACCACCATTCTGTTCTTTGTATCTATGGGCTATTTTTTTTTTAATATATGCCATATATAAATGAGATCATACAATATTTGTCTTTCTCTCATTTATTTCACTTAGCATGATGGCCTTGAGCTCCATCCATGTAATCACAAATACTAGGATTTGAGACTTCTTTATGGCTGAATAATAGTCCAGTGTGTGTTTGTGTGTGTCCCAAATTTTCTTTATCCATTTATCCATCAATAGAAATTTAGGTTGTATTCATATTTTGACTGTTGTAAATAATGCTGCAACCAACATGGGGGGTTTACTCCTTTTCAAGTTAGTGTTTTATTTTCTTCAGATAAATACCCAGAAGTAGAACTGCTGGGTCATACTGTTCTATTTTTAATTTTTAGGGGAACCTCCATACCATTTTCTATAATAGTGGCACCAATTTACTTTCCTATCAATAGTGCAGGGTGCCTGAGTGGCTCAGTTGGTTAAGCGACTGCCTTCAGCTCAGGTCATGATCCCAGAGTCCCGGGATCAAGTCCCATATCAGACTCCCAGCTCCGTGGGGAGTCCACTTCTCTCTCTGACCTTCTCCCCTCTCATGCTTTCTTTCTCTCTCTTTCTCTCTTTCAAATAAATAAATAAATAAAATCTTTAAAATAAATAAATAAATACTTTAAAAAAATAGTGCACAAGGGTTCCCTTTTCTCCACATCCTCATCAACACTTGTTGTTTCTTGCCTTTTTGGTAATAGCCACTCTAACAGGTATGAAGTGATATCTCATTTGTTTTGATAGCCACAGGCAAAAGAATGAAACTAGGCCACTCTCTTACACTAACAAAATGTAACTCAAAACAGATTAAAGATTTGCTTGTAAGACTTGAGACCATAAAGCTCTCAGAAGAAAATATAAGTGGTAGGTTCTTTGACCTCAATCTTAATGATATTTTGGATTTGACAAAATAAACAAGTGGGACTACAATGAACTAAAAAGCTTCTGGATAATTGACAAAAAAAGTACATGCTAGTCAAGCAGGAGCCAGCCAAGTAGAGAAAGCTCTGAAGTCAGAAAGCACAGGGTCCCCTCATCACTCCATCACTTGCCAACTGAGAAACTTACCTTAAGTTACCTCACTTCGCTAGACCTTAGTATTTACCTGAGCACAGAGCACAGAGCTGGTGTGTGAGGATTTATTTAATGAGGATTAAATATAACAACTCTTATGAAATGATGAATATATTGCTCTGTTCATAGTAATTACTTAATATTGGTAGCTGCTGCTGCTCTTGGCATTGTTGTTGAAGCTCTTGTTGCTTTATTGTTAACAAAGGAAATTGTAACATCTAAATACCAGGTTTCATACAAGGCAAGAAAGAACATTCTCTGACTTAACTAAGTATGGGATGCTATCTTTTTTGTTGATTCAAGAGTAAAGTTGTAAACCTACTAGAAGAAATATTATATATAATATATAATAGTAATATATAATATTAATATAATATATATTAATAAAATATATAACATAATTATATATATTATATATATATTATATATATATATATGTAAAGACCAGTTTATAAACCATAAGAACAAACCAAGGAAGCACTGTAGCATAGACACTTTCTGGCTTAGAAGTTACACAGTACAGTTGTATTTTTGCTTTCTCAACTTGGGTATTTTCCCAAAGTAACAAAGAACACCAGAAATGTAAAATCTTGACTTCACATGTGTTGAAAACAACCACCTCACCATCTGAATACAGGGCAAAGCTCAGCAAAGACAACAATATCTGAGGAGTGGTGACCAAAAGGAGTAAGAATTGGTCTGACCTAAAATTTCTCCAGAATAAAATTAAATTCCTGCAGATAGAGAAGCTGCTATCCAAAGTATACAGGGAAACCAAGTGTGAATCAAGAATTTTATAAATAACCAACTGTAACTCAAATTAAAAAGTAGTAAAATGAAAAAAATTAAAACCCATAACCTGTCTTTCCCAAAATAATAATAATAATAGTAATAACAACAGAACAAAGTAATGGAGGATAAAATTCAACTAACTAAAAAAAAAAAAAAAAAAGACTGGAAATGCTACTAACAAGGAAATGGCAATGCTGCCATGGAATTTATTTTACTGTAGGGCAATCTAAAACAAATATGCTATTTATGGGTAAAAAACAGAATGTTTATGTCATAGTCCTTAATAATGCAGAAATAATATAAAAGTTTTGAGGAAAGACATAAGGAAAGTGGAAAATAGTGTAAACATACTGATTTCATCATCTTTTACAGCAAGGAGATGAATGGTACGAATTAAGGATGAAAAAGTAGAAGGATATATGTAAATATGAGCATAAAGGTAAAGAGTAAGAAAAATCATTTTATGTACTGAAATTAGGTAGTGAAATTAAGGCAGGCATATCCAGGGAGCAGAAATATATTTCATTCTTGCTTATAGTATGAAATCAATTTATACTACATAAAATATGAAATTGTGGGTAAAAGTTAGAATTACAGGCATTTACGTAGATTTGATGCTATACCAATTAAAATTCCAGCATTTTTTCTTTTAAAAATTCCAGCTATTCTAAAATTCACACAGAAACACAAAGGACCAAGAACTGCCAAGGAAACTTTAAAGCCTAACAACAAACCTAAAAGACTTAACACTACCAGCTATCTAGACTTGTTATAAAAAACTAACATCGCATCAGCACGAGCATTGACTAACCAGCCAGTGGAATTCAGCAGTAAGTCTGAACCAGACACATCTAAACGGGTTGACGACCAAGGCATTGCCAGAATACAGTGGGAAAAATAGTACATTTTTCAATAAGTAATTTTCAATAAGTATGAAAAAGTGCATTAGTTTTCTTTGGTGCCTTAAGAAATTATCAGACATTTAGTCACTTAGAAGAATCCAAATTTATCACTCACCATTTTTGTGGGTACAGGTAGAGGTCTGCTGGGTGCTCTGCGGGGTCCTCTGCTCAGGCCCCCACAAGGCTGCATTGGAAGTGCTGGTCAGGGCCGGGGGCTCTCCGTCCTCTTCTAGGCACACATGGTTGTTATTGAAATTCATTTCCTTGTGGTTGTTGAACTCAGGCCCTCAGCTGATAGAGACCATCTGCTATGCTCACACATATGGGCCCCTCTCCAAAATGGCAGCTCTTGCCTTCGAGGCCAGCAGGACAATTTCACTCATGATTTCAATCTCTTCCTTCAAAAAGGGCCAAGTCCCTTGGAAGGACTCATCTGATTAGATCAGATCTGATTAGATCAGATCCACTTAGGATAATCTCCCTTTTAATTAAATCAAAGTAACTGAATTGGGGCCTTAATGACATCTGAAATATTACTTTACATTGAGCTATACCATAACCTAATCAAGAGTAAAATCCATCACACTTATAATTGTCCATACACTCTAGGGGAGGAGATTACACCAGATAGGAGGGAGAGGGATCTCCCAGGGCAACTGGGAGATCTACCGGCCACAATGGGACATGCACAGACTAAAGGAAGCTAAATCCCTACCTCACCCTATAAACAAAACTCAATTAGTTCTCATCTCACCCTATCAACAAAAATCAATGGATTACAGATTTAAATGCAATAAAAAATAATGCTTTAGCAAAACTGCAAGACAACATCATAGTTTCATTGGTTTAGGCAAATAATTCTTAAAAAGAAAAAAATTACCAACAAAAAATAATGGTAAACTGAACTACTTCAAACTTAAGAACTTTTGTTTGTTAAAACATAAAAATAATATACAGGCAAACCCAACATGTGAGAAGACATCTGTAATATAGAAGCATGACCAACAAAAGGCTCAATTCCATAATATAGAAAAAACTCTTATGAATCACTCTGGGAAACAGAAAACTCAATAGTACACTGGGCAAAAGACTTATAAAGGCAATCAGAAACATATATGCAAATGGAAAAGAAAAGGAAAACATTACAGAGCATATGAACAAACTGTGAATACGCACACGGTGCTGGGAAATTATTCATCAGTGCCTACTAAAATTGACCATCCCCAGCTCTCACACTCTTAGGTCAAACCTAATAAACAAATCCACACATATAGACACTATAGGACAGACTAGCATGTTCCTAGCCGCAGTCTTAACATTAGGAATGGATTTCCTTAAAAGCCATAAAATGTAAACTACTCAAAAGTCATTTAATAGAAGACTAGATGGACGGCGGTGTATTTACATAACAGAATAATATTCAGAATAAAAATGATCTACAATAACACACAATGAGATAAACATCCCAAACATCAGCAAAATGAGTCACGCAAAAGAAAATAGTTTAAAACAAACGAATACAAAAAAACCCAGGCAGAACCTGCCCCATACTGTTAGAAGGCACAAAAAAGTTTAACCTGAAAGGTGGAAATAACTGATGGGAAATGTGAGACTTTGGAGATTTACATTGAAAAAGAAAAGTACAATGTAAACACAATCCTCAAATAGCCAGCAGAAAATGTAATCTCAACCTACAGAATGCCTTCCTAAATATATTCTATAAATTAAAAGCCAGAGAGGGAAACCAGATGACCCACTGGCATGCACACACAATCTTCACGACCAAAAACCAGGAAAACTCACAACCAAAAAACACCATGCAGAAATTCAAGGTCATAAGTGGTCCCAGTTCAAGACAGTGACCTAGGAGACCCTGAACTTGCCACCTCCCAGAAACACACAGAATCCACGGCGACATATGGAGCGACTCCCTCTGGAAAAAACCTAAAATGTGCCCAGTGACAGCTGGACTCCTTGGAAGGGGGCGAAGCACAGACGGCGCACAGGGAAGCAGGCAGGAGAGGCTGGGAGGTGGTCCCGCCGAACCCCCTCCCCACGCGGCTCACCGTCCTGGGGCGGCTCCCCCAGGAGCAAATGGTTCCCTCCTGCAACTTTTAAGACCTGCACCTGAGGAATGAGCCCCCAAAACATCGAGCTTTGAAGCCGCCGGGGCTCGGGCGCCGAGCCCACAGGCTGGAGGACTCACCTGGTGACAGCCCAGCGTGGAGGCCGCGGGAGGTGGGACCCGGCGTGGAAGAGCCCAGCGCGGGCTGTGCAGCCTCAGCCCGAGGGCCAGACGTCCCCTCGGCGGCACTTGCACCAGTCTGCTCCAGGCTCTCCAGGAGGAAGACGAGCAGCGGCCGCCTTCACCTCTTCCCCTCCTCACTCCTGGGGGGCGCCATGTTCCCTCTCCCAAGTTGTTTGTTTTTTGTTTCTTCTTCTTTTTTCCCTTTTGTCCCTCCTGGCAGGCACCATCTCTCTCGACGCTGTCCCCCTGACCCCTGTCCCGCTCCAGAGCACCAGTATGCGTCCCAAAGCGGAGCGTTCACACACGTCCTGGGCTCCCGTGTTCCCCGTGGCAGGTTTCTGCGGCTGCACCGGGGGTCACCTCCGGGTGCCCTGGCTCTGGTGGCCTGAGCCCTGTGGGTCCCACAGAACGCGAACCCACCGCGAAAGGGTTTTTGAACAGCTACCATGGTCAGGGCACGATGAGAAGCAGGAGACCGAGGAGCTCCATCTTCCTGGGAAAGAGGCCTGCGAGCTTCTCATCACAGCTGCAGCTGGTGGGGCAGGCTTCCGGTTGAAGAACCATCTAGGGGCTCAGCTTGCCTTCTCCAGGGGCCTCCTTGGGCAGGCGCTAGCTTCCCCGCCGCGCGGTGCTGCTGCCTGCTGAAGGGGAGATTTCCAAGTGTCTGGTGTCCCTGTCTTTGCGGCTGAGGATGCCCCTTGATGGCTGGTTTCTGGCGGCCATGGGGGCTTGTGGTCCCAGGTCTCACGAGACTGTAACAATTGAAGAGAGAGTTCTTGGCAGGTGGTAGCCTGCAGCTTAGGGCTTTGCACAGACAGCAGCCTGAGACGCACCCCCAGACTGGAAGAGCCCTGTTTTCTTGTCCTAGGGCTTCGGTCACGGGAAACGGGTCAGGTTTGGCACATATTTAGAGGCCTAAAGATTTCAAACTATATTACAAATATATTTCACAATATATTTCAAAATATATTACTATATTGATTATAGTAATCGAAATAGCAAGGTTCTGGCATAAAACAAACATAAACTTATGGGAAAGAATAGAGAGCCCAGAAATAAACCCACACATATGTGGCCAACTCATTTATGACAAAAGAGGCAAGAATATACAATGGAGAAAGGACGGTCTCTTCAATAAGTAGTGTTGGGAAAACTGGACAGCTAGAAAGAAAGAAAGAGAAAGAAAGAAAGAAAGAAAGAAAGAAAGAAAGAAAGAAAGAAAGAAAGAAAGAAAGAAAGAAAGAAAGAGAAAGAGGGAAAGAAAGAAACTGGATGTTTCAATATGTTACACCACACACAAAAATTAACTCAAAATTTACTGAAGATTTGAATATAAGGCCTGAAACCATAACACTCTTAGGAGAAAACATGGGTGTTAAGCTCCTCGACATCAGTCTTCATGATGTTTGTTTTTTTTTTAATTTGACACCATAAGCAATAGTAACAAAACTAAGAACAAACAAGGGGACTACATCAAACTAAAAAGTTTGCACAGCAAAGGAAGCCATTCAACAAGACGAAAAGGCAACTTACTGAATGGGAGAAAATATTTGCAAATCCTGTATCTGGTAAAGGGCTAACATCCAAAATATATAACGAACTCATACAATTAATTAGCAAAAACAAAAAATAAGAACAAAACCCCAACAAACAAACAAAACAATACAATTAAAAAATAGGGAAGAGGATTTGAATAGGTATTTTTCCAAAGAAGACAGTGGGCCAAGAGACACATGAAAGGATGCTTGACATCACTCATCTTCTGGGAAGTGGAAATCAGCACTTCAGGAGCTATTCATTCTAAAATGAAAGCCATTCCCACTGGGCATAAGTCAGCAACCTTTATCAAACTTCCTATTTACCCTTATTAGTTGCCATCCATGTATCATCCCTATATTACTCATGTTTCACAAGCTAGTTTTACACACAAAATGAATGCAGAATTGTTTTTACATTTTTAGGTCCAATTTACATACACAGACTCCTTTGTCATTTTCTTAAAGATACTGGTGAGAATAGTTTAAAAATGAAAATGAAGATTCCTCATATGAAAAATCAAACCCAAATAAATGTGCCCATTGAGAAACAGATTTGCAGGTTTTTTTCTTTTTTTGAAAAGTCCCTTGGACTTGATACTGACAAAATGTGCTAAAATAAAACCGCTTGGACAAAATTTTTTTTTTCCTATTGAACATGTATTTTGTCATGGACAATGTGCATTCAGTTCTTTTGTGTTTCACTGATTATACTGTAATGGGGTATCTGGCGGGAAAGCTTACTTTATGCTAATAATGCCTATAATAAATACTGAATCTTCAGAGCCCAAGATTATCTGTCTAGTATAGAACATATATAATGTCAGTTTTTGAGAATTCTGAAAGCCAGTGAGAAACTCAAGGACAGTTCCATAGTATGACATTTTAGTGCCATTTGTCCTCACAGGAATAATATTAAATTGATTTTCTCTAAGAATTCTTCTTCCGTTTAAAAAAAAAAAAACAGCAGTGGTTAACTTTGAGTCCTCCAGTGTTTTCAGCACTTTGATAAGTGCTTTCCATGAATTATCTCTTTTAAGCAGGAAATACAAGACAAAGTAAATGGAAATAATCTGTTGTTGTGGTTTTTTTTTAATGAAAGTACTAAGTTGTTCCATACGACTATCAAAATTGCTCTACTAAGCTACAGCATTACTAATGACTCACTTTAAATTTTGCATTTTGATAGCTATAAATTTGAAGTTCCAAACAGACATAGAATTTTATTTCTCAACTATTATATAGGATCATTTTACTTATCTTCATAAGAGAACATTAATTGGATCATTATTATTTGAGTTCACGCCAATGTCTATAAAATGAAAAAGAAACAGTGCTAAATACGTATTTTTGAGGAGTGTGGGGATTGTTGGGTCTGGTTAAAGACAAGAATGTCTCTCTGGTATCCTCATAGAGGAGCTCAGTGCCACCAGAACTTATTTTGGCACATTTCACTAGGACTTCAGATATCACTTGTACTTTGTTCTCAATCTTTTTTTTTTAAGATTTTATTTATTTATTTGAGAGAGAGCAAGAGTGAGAGAAAAAGACAGAGAGCACGAGTGGGGTGAGGGGCAGATGGAGAAGCAGACTCCCTGCTGAGCAAGGAGTCTGATGTGGGTCTTGATCCTGGGACTCCAGGATCATGACTCAAGCCAAAGGCTTAACTGACTGAGCTACCCAGGTGCCCCTCAATTTTTTTTTTTTTTTTTTTTTAGCTAAACTGGTAGAATGAAAACATATTTGGTTGTTTTCCAATGTATTTGAATGCGACTGTCACTGAAGCCTGGCCAGTGTCCATGAACCATGAGTACATACAAAACATAGCATCATCTCTTGATATAGGAAGTGTGGAGAAACTCCCCTGAGCATTTAATATATTAACTTTAAGGGCTATGTTTGTCCTAAGAGATTGATAAAGATGAAGTTACACTGACGGGAAATATTCCCTCTTACATGGCTATTAGTACTGCAGTGATAATTTGATTAGAAATCAGTCCTAAAGTGCATATTTTGCTTTGTTTTATCTAGAAATAGTTATGGTTCCACTCTTATTTTGTGCCAAATTCTAAATTGATAATTTCACAGAACATCTTTGTTTTAAGGGCTCCTTAAAAAACCCAGTTTTGGAAAAGGACTTATTTGAGTTACAAACTATAAAAATGAATGTGGTAGTAATGCATGATACCTATGAGCTCTTTCTGTCCATTAGTGTTGATGCCTGTCTCCACTATTTAGCAGTTGTGTGATCTTTCACAAGCTACCCAACACCACCCCTCAATCTCTCTTTCTTTATCTGTAATGCAGGAGTCAACAGAAGCAAATTCTTCAGATGTCGGGAATATTAAATGGAAATGTATATCAGGGATTTTGAGTAGCATTCAGTCTATTGTAAATACTAAGAAAAATCTTTAAAGCTACCAACTAACTCCCCAAAGTATCTCAATTTTCAAAGGCAGTGTTCTATAAAAATCTAGCACATATTTTACTCCCATATTTAAAATGAGGTGGTTTCCATTATTTGAAACAAAAAAAGAAAAAAAAAGGGAAGTTTCCTATTCAGTCTTCTTATATTAAAGAATTTAGAAACCAGAGTCCTCTCTGGCTGAAAAAATTAAGATCCATTTCAGTCAGATTGAGGTGTCCCTACTTGAATGAGATGATCCCCAAATTGTCTGAAGGACAATTGTCCCCATGTGAGACAGTGAACTTTGCATGGCTAGGATGACGCCATATTTAACTTTCTATTTCACACAGTACCTATGTATACTCAGTGCTTTGCACCAAGTGGATACACATTAAGTTACTCCAAATTCTACTGCGTTGCACTTGCCTCTTAATCTTATGTAATTTTTGAAGGATTTCACGCTTTATGCTTTACATTCTCATATGGCACGCCTTAAGGCAGCAGCCTTTAGTCAGGGAAGTACTTCTCTTTAGAACCAATTATAGTGCCTCCAGAATCAAAAAATATCCTGCATGGAAATATTTATCACTATCACTTTAGAACAGACTGGAGTAAACACTCATGACTGGGGCATGGAAGAAAGAACTTTGCTTTCCTTAGGTGAGGGCAGAAAAAACTTAAATTGAAGCATCCTACTAAATAAGGACATCTTTTATGCATTAGTTTGCCAGGACTGCCATAATCAAGTCCCTTGGGGGAGTCAAACAGCAGACATTTATTTTCTCACCCTCTGGAGGCTGGAAGTCCAAGATTAGGGTATGGACATAGTTCTTTCTTCTGTGGTCTCTCTCCTTGGCTTGTAGAGGGCCACCTTCTCCCTGTGTCTCCGGATGGTGTTTCCTCTTGTCTGTGTCCTAACGTCCCATTGTCATGAGGACACTGGTCATATCGAATTAGAGACCACCCATATGACCTCATTTTTCCTTATTTACCTCTTCCAAGGCCTTTTATCCAATAGTCACCTTCTGAGGTCCTGGGGGTTAGGACTTCATGCAGGAATTTGAGGGGAGAGAGAATTCTGCTCTAACACTGTGCTACATAGAGTTGCTAGAATGTAGCACAGAGGTCACACCACACTGGAGCAAATGGCCATTTGTTAGACTCAAGAACTTGCTCCCTTGCCACACACTGGGTCACAGGTGGAACATCATTCTGCTTTCATCTTCAAGTCCAGTGCCCTGGTTCTGCATCTGTCACTTGGTGTCACCTCTTCTACATACTAGGAGGGTGAAGGTTGGTGGCAAGTTGTTGGAAGCTGTCGTTTGGGTGAATAAGGGCCATTTTGGTCATAATAACAGTGTGCACAAATGACATGGAGTGGTCAGTAAAGTAAGAGAAGGAGGTACACTGGTTGACATGAAGAGTGTGGACAAAGATTGGGTGGAATAGAGGGAGGGAAGTGGTGGGTAATACTAATGAGACCAGAGCAAAAAAGCAGACAATGCATGGCTTTATCCAAAGACCACAGAAGCCACAGGCGTTTTGAAGCAATGGAAGTGGAAGGATAAGCCTCTCATTTTAAAAAAATTATTGTTTATTAATAATCAGTCATGTTAATGAGTCCGCTTCTTGCAGGGAAATTTTTTTTTTAAAGGAAATGAAGATTTAATTCTTTCATTCAACCCATATGTATTTTTTTTTAATTTTTTTATTAACATATAATGTATTATTTACCCCAGGGTACAGGTCTGTGAATCATCAGGCTTACACATTTCACAGCATTTGCCATAGCACATACCCTCCCCAGTGTCCATATCCCTATCCACCCCCCCACCTCCCAGCAACCCTTAGTTTGTTTCGTGAGTTTAGGAGTCTCTTATGGTTTGTCTCCTTCCCCATCCCATCTTGTTTCATTTCTCTTCCCCACCCCCCATGACCCCATGCCCTGCCTCTCAAATTCTTCATATC
>CM052807.1:6587701-6627315 GCA_028533885.1 Nasua narica
GGGGGGGGGATGAGTAAACTGTAAGGCTACAAAATTCAATTTTTAGTGGTAAATCTCTATTCTTGGAAAGCAGTGAAACAAAATTAATTTTCCTTGGTATGCTGAAAATTAATTCCAGAGACTGTGATGTCCATGCAGTAGATCTCTCTCAATCGGGCACGTCATAAATAATGTGTTGAGTGAGTTAATGGACATCCTGGAGTTGAGTTCCATGAACAGAAGCGAGGTCAAGTCAAGCGAGCCCGGTAGAGAAGTACAAATGTTATCTAAACCCCTGCTTTTCCAACAGCAAGTAATGTAGCCATGAGGAGCACAGAGGGTTTGAATCAGACCCTTCTTTAAATTCTGGCTCTGCAATGTGACCGTGGGCACACAGGCCTCTGTTGCCTCATCTGTCAACTTGGGGTATTACTACCTGCCTAATAAAATAAAACAGAGTTGCTTTTCTTGTAATTGCTTCTAGCAGTGTCTGTGTTTTAACCCAGACTAAGCTATTGCCTTGGGATGAAGTGTTGCCCCCAAACAACAGGGAAACATAGTTTTCCAAATAACTCAGCCACTGTAGATCTTTTCCAGTCTTAGTGAGATAAAATTGACATATAACATTGTATTAGTTGAAGATGTGCTACATAATAACTTGGCATCTCTCTCTCCCTATATATATGCACATATTTCAAAATGATCACCACGATAAATTTAGTTAAAATCCATCACCTCCCATAGTTGTAATTTGTTTTTCTTGGGAGGAGAATCTTAGTTTAAGATCTATCTTAAACTAAGATAAGATCTATCTTAAGATCTTTGAACAATTCTGGCTAAAAATGAGCACTGTTATCTTCCCAATTATAGGCTATGTCGGGAAAACATATTTTGGTATTTTTCATTGTTTTATTTAAATCAAGTCCCATAAGCATACCTATTGCTTTTATTATCCCAACACTAAAATAATTTCATTTGTTAGATGCTGGCACATTATGGACACTAATTTATTTAAATTACTAGATAAGCACAAGGTAAATATTATTATAGGACTCGTACAAATAAGAATGTTATATATCAATCAACTAAGGAGCTAATAGCTATAAAAGAAAGAAAATGTTGAGGTGGTTTTGTATCCAGATACAATCAATGGAAAAGTTTTTCTTTTATTTTTTTTTTCCAGTATTTTTCAACATTGATTTTGGAACAGAACTGAGAAATCATCTAAATGTCTAGGGCTCACACAGTCTAGTGCATGACTAAGAGCCTGGGCCTTTGAGACTAAATGCCTGGATTCAAATTCCCAATTCTGTCCTTGCTAGCTTTACTAATAACACAGGTCATTTAATCCCTCTTAATTTCTTTCAACTATGCATTTGAGATAATGAATATCTACTTTGTAGGATTTTTATATGATTTAATGAGCTAATACATTGCTCATAACAACACCTGATACATCAAAAATTGCTCCCAAACTGCTAGCATTATTATTTCTAGCCAAAAAAAAGATCTTGAGTACTAGGAAGTTCAGTGAATTTGCCTAAGGTTACATAGTAAGTTCATAATAGAGGCTGAATTTTGCTTGGAACTTCAGAGCCATACTACATTCATCACTCGATAATAAACATACATTGTGTGGGGCACCTGGGTGGCTCACTTGGTTAATCGGCTGTCTTCCGCTCAGGTCATGATCTCAGCATCCTGGGATCAAGCACCCTATCTGGCTCCCTGCTCAGCTGGGAGCAGGGTTCCTCCCTTCCTCCCTCTCTTTCTTTTCCTTCCTTCCTTCCTTCCTTCCTTCCTTCCTTCCTTCCTTCCTTCCTTCCTTCCTTCCTTCTTTCCTTCCTCCCTTCTCTTCTTCTTCTTCTTCTTCTTCTTCTTCTTCTTCTTCTTTCTTTTCTTTCTCTTTCTTTCTCTTTCTTTCTCTCTCTCTCTCAAATAAATGGATAAAATTGTAAAAAATAAACATACATTATTTACTATGAGCATCATGCTAGGGATTTGAAAAGCAATGGTGAATAAAATAAATAACGTTGTTAGGTCTTACACCCTCATTTTGAAAAAACGTAATTATGGAAGCAAATGGAATCACATGTTCCAATGCTGGTAAGTGCAGGTAACTCACAGGGGGCAAAAGGATACCTCAAGCACCTACTCCAGTGTCAGAGGAAAAATGACCTCCCAGCAACAGTGAAAAAAGTAGAAGACTAAAGGATGTCTGGCCTTAGGCAAAGCAGCTGGATCTTTCAACAATTTCACTGTAGCAAACCTATCACTATTTTCACATCTAGGAAACCATTAAAGACCATGGATCCTGTGAAAAATGGTGAGCCTTTGATAATTTTATAGTTCTATATGCTGAATAATCTGAATAAAATGACTGCAAAACACATAACTTTCTGGGTTTTTTTTTTAAAGGATTAATGACTGTTTATAGAATTCAAGCGA
This sequence comes from Nasua narica, assembly GCA_028533885.1. Classification (NCBI taxonomy): domain Eukaryota; kingdom Metazoa; phylum Chordata; class Mammalia; order Carnivora; family Procyonidae; genus Nasua; species Nasua narica. The sequence continues at coordinate 6,590,129 of CM052807.1, forward strand.
TGCCCTTTCAAACTCAGGCCCTCTAAGTGCAAAGTGTGATTAATAACCCCATGGAACTAAATGTTTGATTATATGGGGAGAAAAAGAACATTGCTACTGTGGTACAGATGGACTTGGACAGTGGCAGAAAGGGCATTGGGGAGAAGTAAAAACATGCATTGTCCCTCCTTTGGCTGCAGTGGTTGAAAATACACTTAAACCTTTTTGTTTGTTTAGGGAACTATCTATGCTCTTCAAATAGTTGAAAATAAGCATCCCCTTACTCCAGTTTTGGATACCTCAACATTACTGAATCTTTAAGAAATACAATTGGGGTGGGCGCCCTTGGCATTGGCTGCTAGGAAAAAGCTGTCATGCTGAAAAATAAGTTTTGTTGCTAGACCAATCTAGACCTTCATCGCCCAGTCATTACACTAGTGCCCTTTTAACTTTGGGATTCTTTACCTGTGGACACACAGCCCATCAGACAAGGCAATAATTCTATCTCTCATTCCATTTTTTTGGAGTATTATGAGTAACAGTAGGATTTTTGTCACATTCCACTTTGTAAACACACTAGGTAACTGGAAAATTGAATCTGGTTTCGTTCAAGAGTATGTCAATGTGTACTAGTTCAATGATTCCTTTCTTCCCCAAGTTCATATGTCATATATAGAATTTGATGTTATTCTATGATGATTAAAAATAATTAGGTCTATGCCAAGTTAAAAAAAAAATTAGACGGCCCGAGATGGTTAAATTAGGAATAAGGAGTGAAATCTTTGCCCCAAGCAATACTTGGTTCATAGCATTATGGATGTTTAAGACTCCATCCCACTCCCAGAAATTCTTATTATATTTACTTTATCCATTTCATAAATCCAAAGCCAGACATTAAACTATATTACAATGGAAAAGGGTCAAACATTTATAAATTTATAACCAATAAACAACTCTTCATTTATATCTCTGAAAAGTTTATCATGCCTTCAACAGAAAGTGTATGCTATGAGATGTTTTAGCTTTTCCTATTTGATTGCTTTGGTAATAAAAAAAATAGAAATAATAATGAATTAATATTTACATACTAGACACTGTTCTAAGCACTTTGCACATAACAACACAATTATCCTTACACAGTCCAATGAGCTAGGTGGTATTTTTATCTTCCTTTTAAAGTGAAGAAACTGAGGCAGAGATTAGATAAGTTGGCCAGCAATGTGTTCCATAGTGAAACCAAAGGCAGATCACCTAATATGCCAATACATTTTATGCAAGAATTAGCCTGGGACAGAATCCATTATGGGACCTATGGTTTGTTTTTTGTTATTTTTTGGTTTTTTTTTTTTAAGATTTATTTATTATTTGAGAGAGAGAGAGAGAGAGAGAGTAGGGCAGGGAGGGCAGAGGGAGAGGGAGAGAGAGAAAGATTTTCAAGCAGACTCCCCACAGATTGCAGAGGCTGACATGGGACTAGATCTCATGACCCTGAGCTCATGACTGGACTGAAATCAACAGTCAGATGCTTAACCGACTGAGCCACCCAGGCATCCTGGGACTCATGGTTTGATGACCTAGTGAAACAGTGAAATATATTAGTGAGTGTGGCTCATAAACGAGTTCATCTCTGTCAGCCTTTTCTTTTGCATGTTGTCTCCTAAAGGCAGCTTTTCCTGACACCCTCTTTAAAAAGAGCCCCTTCCCAGCTTGCTTATTCTCTTCTCCATTTTCGTCAAAAGCCTTTACCTTATAATTACTGGGTGTGTTTTTACATTTTTCAAAGATTGTATGTCTCTGCATTATGCACATACCATGAGGACGGCATTCTTCAGCTGATGCCTCGAACTGGATAAATGGTAGATGTGATCCCAATGGTAGTGGAATAAATGAATGAATATGTTGGCAGTCTTTCCTAATCATATAAATATTATGAGATTATTTGTGCCTCAATCTCATCAGACCTTCATCATTTAACACTGCAAGATATTTTTTCTTCAGTGATAGTTCCTTATATATAAGTAAGGAGCCTTAAGTGATAATTTAGTTTACTTAAGTCATTAGAAAAAGTTAAACTTTGGAAATGTTGTTCCTTGAGGCTCTGAAGACCTTCTCTGCTAATCCTTTGCCAGGATCAACTTTAACACCTACCCCTACTAATAGCAAAGAAAAGTAGAAAAGGCTGATCTGTGCCAAATAGCCCCTTGTCTTGTGTGTATATGTGCCAAACATTGGTTCTCTCTCTCTCATCTATATCTATAACCGTACTCATATCAGCTTTTTATAATCAAACTACAGTGCAACGTGGTTCCACTGTCAGATGCGTCCATGATGCAGGAAGGCTGAAGGTCCTGTCAGGAAGTCCCTATTGGCTACTTAAGCAAACCACGGTGTATTACATGCCCTAAGAAAACCAGCGTTGACAAGTAAATGTGTTATTTTGCTCAGGGCAAAGACAGAAAGTGAGAGCAGAGGTGAGAGCTGGAGAGAATGTCTTGTAGACACACTCAGAGAAAGACTAAATTTGATAGCTATGCAAATGATCAAAACAATTTAACAATTCAAGTACATATGTTCAACAAATATTTAATGTTTTTGGTCAAATATTTCTGAAAATACCACCGAAAGTGTTACTTGTTCTCCCTCTTACCTCTTCATCCAAGAATTTTTCTTTCTTTCTTTTTTTTCTTTTCTGTTTCTGTGTGTGTGTGTGTGTGTGTGATTTCTTTATTTTACTACAGATCTTTCATGAGGTTGTATTCACAGTCTAAAAAATTTTTTTCCTGGAATATTTCTGCCTCGTCTTGGGTTTTCCTAGCCTTGCAAAGAAGGGAGCACTCCTGACCAGCTCAGTGTTCTGACACCAGGTATATGCCTCCACTTCTTAGAAGGTCTGCAGGGATAACTCAGGCCTCAAAGATTATTTTAAAAAGCAACATGAGTTCCTACTAAATTCCATTTGTCTCTCTTTTATGGTAGAACAGAAGAAAGGAGAGAGAGAGAGAGAGAGTGATATATATAGAATAATATATATATAAGACAAAATCTATATTCTAAGGTTGTAGAAGCTGATCAAATATAGCCATGGGGGGAAAAGTGCCTTATGGATTTGTCACCTACCATTACAACCAATCTCTTCTTTCTTTCACTTTCGATGATTTCGGGGTGTCCACTGAGCATCCAAGCCTGCATCTTCCAAATGAAAAACTTCAGTCATCCTCAGCTCCTGGATCTCCAACCTTAGGCATTCTACCTTTGAGACCTGTTCTATGCTCTGTTTGGGAGACTAGCCCAGAAGTCTGATTTCCTCTTCTTTGCTCCTGCAACATTTCCTTTATTTGGAAAAATGTGAATAGCCTGCCAAACCATTGTACAGCATGTCCCCTTCCCGGAGTCTCCTTTCTCTTCTCTTATCATCTTCTTCTTTTCCTTCTTCTCTTCTCCTTCTTCTCTTCTTCTCCTTCTCCTTCTCTTGAGATTTATTTATTTAATTTAGCAGGGGAGAGGGGCGGGGGAGAGCAAGAGAGAATCTCCAGTAGACTCCCCGCTAATGTGAAGCCCCACACAGGTTTTGATCTCATGACCCTGAAATCATGACCTGAGCAGAAACCCAGGATCAGATGCTTAAATGACTGTGCCATCCAGGCGTCCCTCTTATCTAATTCTTAATAACATTCAGTCTCGATCTTCTACCATCACTGCTCCTGGATTTAGCCTCCCCTTCTTGGCTGTCCACACATTTACATCACGGTCAACTTTCAGTAAGACCCTGGTTAATAACTTTTGTGAATTGATCTCAGGGTTTTTCATGTATGTAAGTCCTCACTCTTCTGAGGGAGGGTGTGAGCTTTTATAAGGCAAGGATAATATATGACCTTTATGTGTCCCTCAAAATGTCTCCTGCAGCTTGAAACATAGGGAGAGTTCTCTATAGATGCTTTTTGAATAGTCCTAGCCATATATGTAAATATTGTAAGAGATATATTATCCCTTAGTCTTTATTTCTATATTTTCGTATTTAAAAACCATGTTTTGCTAGCTGAAATAATGTGTATTATATTTACTACTCTGTAAGTAGCTCAACTTTCTTCATTTCTCCATTTGTGAAGACCCCCAGCAAACACTATTTTAGGTCACAGTGAGCCAGATATACAGGAACTACAAGAAACATCTCAGTCTCTAACTGTGTTAATTTTCTGTTTCTAGTTCTGCTCAATGGAGTTCACTTTTAAAATAGTGTGAATGTCCTCTCTATTGTCTGATATTCAACTCCTAGATAATTTTTCTCTAACTTAAACTTATTCCACCCTTTATCTTCCTCTTTTATCTTCTTCCTTTCATCTTTCTTCTCTCTTTTCCCATCTTTGATTTTTCGTGTCTACTTATTCTTTTCTCCCACCCCTAGGTCTTCCTTGTGCAAAGCATCATACGACATGGGATTTTCCCAAGGGATACAACATGTAGAATTCCCTCTACTTGAATTAATTTCATGGATTCTCCCAAATTAAGTCAGCTTAATTCTGAACATCACCTAAAGGGCTAACAACCACTTTAGAGTGTGGAGGAAATGCCAACAAAGTAGATGTTACTCTGGAGAAATTTTCTTGTGATTTGTAAGAATGAGAAATCATCACTTTAAAAAATACGTTTTGAAGATTTATCTACTGAAATATTTATTAAAGATCCATAGCAGGTGTTCTACTGTACCATAAAAGTGTTTGATAATTGTCTAGTGGGATGGAACTCAAGTAAAAATGTTTTTTCAATATTAATTTTGAAACTATTTTTCATAGATCTGCTTTCAGTGACCAGTAGCCAAACTAATACTTCCCCCAACCACATTTGTCTTCAGTATTCCATACTTACATTTATCTTAATGAATGAATTTTTACTTTTAATTGTGATAAAAACATAAAAAATTTTATCATCTTCAGTGGTACATAACATAGAAAACACATAATGTAAAATTTATCATTTTTAAGTGTAGAGTTCAGTCGTGTTAGTTATATTCACTTTGTGCACCGGAACTCTAGAACTTTTCATCTTGCAAAACTGAAACTTCATAACCATTGAACAACTCCCCATTTCCTTTTCCTCCTACCCCTTGGCAACCACCATTTTACTTTCTGTTTCTATGAATTTGACTACTTTAGATAACATATGTTAGTGGGACCACATAGTATTTGTCTTTTTATGACTGGCTTATTTCACTTAGCATAACGTCTTCAAGGTTCATCTATATTATAGCCTGTGACAGGATTTCTTTTTTAAGGCTGAATAACATTTCATTGTATGCACATACCACATTTTGTTTATCCATTCATCTGTTGATGGACATTTGTGTTCCATTCACCTTTGGGTATTTTGACTAACACTGCAATGAACATGGATGTGTAAGTAATTTCCTTGAGATTCTGCTTTAATTCCTCAAAAAAGATTGGTGAATCATATGGCTATTTTATTTTTAATTTTGAAGGAAACTTCATACTGTTTTCCATAGCAGTTGCACACTTTGCAATCTTAGTAATAACGTATAAGGGTTCTATATCTTCACCAACATTATTTTATACTGTTTCATCCTTCCTCCCTTCCTCCCTTCCTCCCTTCCTTCCTCCCTTCCTTCCTCCCTCCCGTCCTCCTTCCCTCCCTTTCTTCCTTCCTTCCTTTCTTCCTTCCTTCCTTTCTTTTCTTTCTTTCTTCTTTCCTTCTTTCTTTCTCTTTCTTCATTCTTTCTCTTTCTTCTTTCTTTTCTCTTTTCTTTCTTTGTTGTCGTCATTTTGTTTTTTGACAGTGGCTAACCTTAAGGAGGTGAGGTAATGCTTCATTGTGGTTTTGATTCACATTTCTCTAATGATTTAATTAAGTATCTTTACTTAAGTAAGTACTTATTTGTTTTAAATATTTTAAAATATTTAATGATTTTATATTTATATTTATAATTTTATATTTAATATTTTAAATAATAATTTTAAATGAAGATACTTTATTTAAGTATCTTTTCCTATATATTTTGGCCACTGTATATCTTCTTTGAAGAAATGTCTATAAGTCTTTTGCATATTTTTTAATTGGGTTATTGTTTTCTTGTGGAGATTCTGAAGTTAATCTTTTATATGATTTATAAATATTTTCTCCCATTCTGTTGGCTGCTTTTTAGCTCTGTTGATTTTGTTCTATGATGAGCAGGTTTTAAATTTGATGTCATCTCGTTTATCTACATCCATTTTCATTACCTATGTTTTTAGGTCAGATCCAAGAAATCATTACCAAATTCAATATCATGGAGCCCTTCTCTTATGTTTTCTTCCAGTAGTTTTATAGCATAGGTCTTATATTTATGTCTTTAATCCCTTTGGAGTTAATTTTTTATGTGGTGTTAAAGTCCAATTCATTTTTTACATGTGGACATCCAGTTTCTCAGTACCATTTGTAGAAGAGATGGTCCTTTCCTCATTGTGTATTCTTGGCAAACTTGTGGAAGATCAGTTGATTATATATGTGTTGAGTTTATTTCTGGGCTTTCCTGTCACATTAGTTTATGTGTCTTTATGCTAGTACCATACTGTTTTGATTCTGGTAGCTCTTTAACATGTTTGGAAATCAGGACATATGAGATCTGCTCTTCTTTCTCAAGATTTTGATAATTGAGGTTCTTTAAGATTCCATATAAATTTAGGATTTTTCCTTTTCTGCCAAAAAAAAAGTGCCATTGTGATTTTGATAGGGATTACATTGAATCTGGTCACTTTGGGTAGTATGGCTACTTTAACAAGATCAGTCTTCTAATTGATGAATACAGGATGTCTTTCCATTTATTTGTGTCCTCTATAGTTTCTTTCAGTAGTGTTTGTGATTTTCAGTGTGCAAGTTTTCCACCTTCTTGGTTAAGTTTATTCCTAAATATTTTATTATTTTCGAGACTATTTTTTTAAAATTTCCTTTTCAGATTGTTAATTGTTAGTGTAGAGAAATGCAACTGATTTGGTGTGTTGATTTTGTTTACTGCAACTTTTCCAATTTATTCGTTCTAACAGTTTTTAATTTTTTTTTTGGTAGAATTTTTAGAGTTTTCTACATATAAGAATCACATTGTCTCTAAACAGAGATAATTTTATTTCTTCCTTTCAATTTGGATGCTTTCTTTTTTTTGGTCTAATTGGTCTGGGTAAGACTTCCAGTATTATGTTGAAAATAAGTGGCAAGAGTGGACATCCTTGTCTTATTCCTGATTTTTGACTTAAAGCTTTTACTTATTTGTATTTTTAAAATTTTTTTAAAGATTTTATTTATTTATTTGACAGAGAGAGCGAGAGATCACAAGCAGGCAGAGAGGCAGGCAGAGAGAGAGGGGGAAGCAGACTCCCTGCTGAACAGAAAGCCCGATGCGGGGCTCGATCCCAGGACCCTGAGATCATGACTTGGGCCAAAAGCAGAGGCTTTAACCCATTGAGCCACCCAGGCACCCCAAGACTTAAAGGTTTTAGATTTTACCATTGAGTATGATGCTAGCTGTGGAATTTTCATATAGGGGCTTTATTATTTGAGATGTTTTCTTCTATTTTTTTGTTCTTTTCAGTGTTTTTAATCATGAAAATGTGTTTGATATTATCAAATGCTTTTTCTACATCTATTGAGATGATCATGTGGTGTATTATATTGACAGATTTTCATGTATCGAACCATCCTTGCATGAACAGATTTTCATGCGTTGAACCATCCTTCCAGGAATCAATCCCACTTTGTCTTCATGTATGATCTTTCATATGCTATTGAATTTTATTTGCTAGTATTTTATTGAGGATTTTTACATCAGTATTCATCAGAGGTATTGGCCTATAGTTTTCTTTTCTTTCTTTTTCTTTTCTACCCACACATGTGGGTAGTCTTAGTAAGAAGAGAAAGCCAAGAAATAAGAAAGAGGAAAAGTCCCATTTGGAGACAGGTTCCCGCTGCTGGGGAGGCAGCATCAGGAGTAGGAAGGGGAAGGCAGTGGTGGGGGCTGGGCTCCCCACCTCCCTGCTGGGGCCCCACGAGAGGATCCCTGTTCCAGCACTTTGGCCTCAAGGAGACTTGAGTTTCTTAGTCCGTGGGGAGGTGCCATTCTCCGCCTTCACCGCTCCGTTTTTATGGTAACCAGACTCCCTCTTGATGAGCCTGGCCGGCAGTCTGGGGGCGGCCGGGCCTCTCCGCTTGGCACTCTGCTCGTTCCAGTACTCCCGCCAGTGCCGCAGCTGGGAGTGGATGAAGCGCCACATGAGCCAGGCCTGGGCGGCGCACACCAGCAGCAGCACGCACAGCCTGCAAAGTAAGGTGTTGAAGTTCCCTTTCTCGGGGTCAAAGGCCTGGTTTTCCACGCGAGCAAGTCCAAAGCCGATGGCCAGCACAGCAAGCGTGAGGATGCAGAGGCGGGTGACCCCAAATACAGCAGCCCAGGCGTTAAACAGCTTCTCCTTATTCTCGTCTGCAAAGTAGAAGAGTCGAGCCATGTGGAAGAGGAACTCGGTGCAATACTGCAGCAGCAGCAAGATGAAGCCCAGGCGGCTCAGGTTTAAGAGGTATGCTCCGGCTATGTGGGCCAGGTACAGACAAATGTACTGGAGCTGGCAGGGGATTTCCTCCTTCCGTACCTTCTTTTTTTTTTTTTTCGTGGTGTCTTTGACATCAAAATTCTTCTGTAAAGTACATATGTCCTAAACCAGTACATTAATAACTCTGAGAATTCAAAATATATACACGCTGCTAATAACGTCATAAATATTAGAAGATCGTAGCTTGTGGGCCATTCAGAGATTCCCTATAGCTTGCCATAAAATAGGAAGGCATAGAGGTAGGAGCACGGGCGTTGGAATCAGAATTCCCACATTGAGAAATGTACTCATCTTTGGAAAAGTGGGATACAAGTGCCTACCTTTAAGGGTTGTTATAAGCTTTAGAAGAAATATATATTAATAGTTCATCTTTGTGATTTACAAAGAGAAGTGTTGCTTAAATGCACTGAACATGTTATCTCATTTAATCCTCACTACAACTCCAGGAGGAAGGTGCTATTGTTATCATCATTTTGTAAAGAAGAGGAAACTGGCTTGAGGCATTGAGTCACTTGCCTAAGGTCACAAAGCCATTAGATAGCGGTGCCCGGCTTGAACCCAGGCATGTTAATCCCCAATTTTTTTAACTACTATGCTGTAGTGCTTCTCATTTTCAGTGCATAACATAATACATAGGTAATCACTCTTCTGTCCTACTCTTTCCCTTCCCTTCCTTCTCCTCCTTTTTCTCCTTCTCTGCCTTCTTCTTCCTTTTCAAGACCCACATTTGAAGATTCATATCATTGTAGCACCTCTGCTTTCTAAGTGAGCTGGGGAAACAGTGTCATCAAAAGAAAAATACATTCAGGACAATCAGTTATGAAACTAAATAGATTACTCTTTTCATATTTGCTTCCTCTATCTCTAGTGCTTTAGACCTACTTTATGGTCATGATCTCATTAATATGCTCGTTGTTTCTGGGGACTCAAATCAGTAAAGATCACACCCTGCATTTATTGAGCATTCCAGGCCCCACGTCTGGCATTCCACAACCATCGTTTAATTTAAATCTCATACCAAGCATGAAAGAGTTCCAAGTCAAGGAAGGACTCATTCTCTTCTCACACACTGGTCTCATATGTAGTAACTATTTAAAAACAGCCAAAATAAGAGCCAAGGCTTTTTAAACTCTCTGACAAGTTCCCTTTCCGTGTAGTTGGAAAGTGATATCTTTTTTAAGGGTTTGGTATAAATATTCTCCACAGTTCAAGTTTACATTACAACAAGAAGAAAGAATACTATATTGATGAAAACATTTTTAAAATTTGGCATTTAAAAAGGCCATACTGAAATCAATATTCATAGGATTTCAACTTCTTAAAAAAAAATAAAAAAAAAAAAAGGAATTTCAACTTCTTTCTCAGCAACTTTTCTCAGTACAGACAAAGCCAATTCTTGTCTGGCTCAAAATAAATCCTCCTGAGAGAAGAAACGATGTCAGAAAGTGTGATCATTATGGAATAAAAGTTTGTTGTCCTAGGTGCAGATGGCTCTTGGGGACATCCCGAGTCAACCAGGTCTCTACAAGGAAGGTATTCCTTCCATATGCTAAACACATGCATACATTTACAAAGTGACTCACAAGGACATCACCTCGAGGTATCTCCAAGTCAAGCACCTCTGTGAATCCCTGGCAAAAAATAAGGGTGTGGCTTTGGCATTGTAAATCAGCAGTAGGAGTAAGGAGGATTACTAATAAAGGGAAAGATAGCCAGAACGAAAGTACGAGCAGGAGATCTCATCCTCATGGATGAAACTTTCCAGCCTCTGGGTGTCCAGAGAACTTGACGTAGAGGTATGTGTAGAGATAGGATGAATGGGGCAAGACCAAACAAACAAACAAACAAACACAAAAGACCATAAGCAATAAAAATGCATCCAAAGGTGAAGCTGCCGTGAATGCTTAGGTATGAGAAATAGCTGAGAGTCTCTAAGAACCCTGAAAGTGAAAGTGGTTCCCTTTTAAGTTTTGCAAACTCTGTGAGGTGATGACAGCTTCCTGCAGATTGGCCTTTAGCTGATCAGATTTCAGGGGCTCCTTTGGCTCCAAGGCCAAGTTCTCATCCTGTGTCACAGGGAAGGGTTTGCTTAGAGGAGAGCCCAGATGGAAGGGTAAATGTACAAAGGCACCTCTCCCGGCAGCCTCCCATTGTGTCTTCAGGAAGCCAGAGGCCAGCTTCTCTCATGAAGCCTGATTTGGAATTTATTTTAAACTTTTCACAACTACTAGCGAGTATTTTTATTATAAATGCAATGGTGCACCAAGACTTAATGTCTGCGATGTTAAAACTTAAAGTCACCTGGCGGCAATGAGTCTCAAATGGTAACTTGCAACATGGACATACCACTGGCTTCAGAGTCTTTTTTATTGTAACTCCTTGATTCAGAGAAAACACCAGCTTAAGTGACTAGAAAGTCACCCTCCCATAATATTTCTCTTGTATATTGTGTTGTATTTCTCTTACATGATAACTACGGAAAACCTATTTGGGGGAAAAATATGGGAGATTCAGTTTTATTCTATGCAATGCATGATTTTTCCCCAGGGGGAAAGAAAGCACGTGTGTGTGTGTGTGTGTGTGTGTGTGTGTGTGTTAGAGAGAGAGAAGGGGGAGAAAGGAATGTCTGAGAAAATGTATTTTGCATGTCTGAGTTATATCTTTCAAGACTCCATATGATGTTTCACTCTCCTAAAATTTTCCGGGATCGTCATCCAGAATCAACACAGTAAATGCAGAGACCACCAGCCACCATCACTGTCTCAGGGCAAAAGACCTAAACAGTCATAGTCCTTCGATATCTCCGGTGAAACCTTCTGTGGAAATTGTCACTCACAGGCAAGAGTCCCTGCATCCCAGAGCAAATCCTCCGAGATTCTCAGTCTCTCCTGCTGTAACTTCATCTTCCACTTCTGCCTTGGGGTCATTTCCAAACAGCAAGGCACCAGACAAGCTACCTTCTGAGGAGCCATACCTTAAGTACAAGAGGATGGAGTTTCACTATGGCCTCAAAGCCTTTTTACCTTGGAGACTTTACAGTAAGTCAGGACCCGGCGGTAATATGATCATTTGTTGTTTCAGAATGTTAATAGCTCCACTGAGTTATCTAGTTATTTCAAAAATAAAATAAGAACCACATTAAGATAAATCAGCCCGTCTTTCCTAGGCCATGTCAAGAGTTAAAAAAGAAATATCTAATTACCAAATATTACGTTGCTAATTCTCTTCTGACAGTTCACGGTTTCACGTTTAGGGTTGAAGTCAGGAATAACATTTTTTTTTTTTTCTGAATTTACTTCAATTCTGGTTGTGATCCCGACTCCCATTTGTGAACTTCTGCCAATCACGTGGAGGCTGCCTTACATGTCTGAGCTACTTGGGTGTTATTCCTATTCTTTTTATACATACGAAGGTGGAAGCCTCCAGTGTTTTGAAATATAACTTACAATGTCCTCATTGCTGCTGGTGAGGATGAGAAAGTTGGGCCTGTGTCCCCATTTGCTGGTTTTATCCCACTGACTGGACGTGCCCATTCTTCCGGGCTGGTTTGACATGAAGGGCACATAACCAGTGTTAATCCCCAGGATTTGGAAGGGAGATGGGATTTGGAGTTCTCGTGATCTTCTGCCCTTCTCAGAGAGTTGCTGATAACATAGTAACAGCAGGATGCGCTGCTGGGGCCGTTTTCCACAGCTGACCCACAGAACGCGTGGGCTCTTCTGTTTCCTTAAAAGTGAGAACTAGTACCCTTTCTCTGGCAAACCCGGGCAGAAAGGGCTGAGAAACAAACAATGAACTGATAAGAACCGTTAAGAGGAAGAAAGTAACATACTATCAACCATAACAGTTTTCCCACAATGCACCTTTTCCTCCCACCACTAAAGAAAGAAGCTTCCTCCCCCGATGTGGATCATCCCTTCCTGATTTAGACTGAGATTAAGGCCCTTGCTTACAAGAGTATGTGATGCTCCTGCTGTGTTAATCACAGAGCTCTCGAGTCAAAACCTGTTCTCATAACAAAGAAAGTAAGCATTTTTCAATGGAAAATATATTCACTCCTTAATGAATTCCTGAGCATGAAGCTAAAAGTTTAGGGGATTATAATTATAATTGGGGAATGTACTCTGAACCACTGAATAATATAACAACTGAAAATCAATCAGATTTACTTCATAAACAGCATAACTAAATAAGTCATTTGAGAAGTCCCTAAATAAATTATTAAATCAGCTAGAGCATATATGTTAAGTATGATTTTAAAAATATTTTCTTTCAACCTACAGTGTAGGTAGTTTAATCATATTTTAACTTTTTCCCATGATGTCCTATAGCAATAAGTTGTTTAAGAAGGGGCAGAGCATAGGGGAGCCTGGGTGGTTCAGATGGTGAAGTGTCTGCCTTCAGCTCAGGTCATGATCCCTGGGTCCTGGGATCGAGTTCCACATTGGGCTCCTTGCTCATTGGGGAGCCTGCTTTTCTCACCCCTGCTCTGTCTCTCTCAAATAAATAAGTAAAATCTTGAAAAAAAAAAAAAAAGTGGCAGAGCATAGAGCATGCACTGGCCTTCACATCTTTTGCCATGTCCAAACACCCCTTCCATGATTGTGTTAACTGCTTCTTCTTTGATTTTTGTGTCATACTGAAAGCCATTTCCTGCTAGATCATTGTCTACCTGAATATCATAATATAGAAATCACTGCCAGACTGATTAATTCTCAACATCACACACATCCTCCTCAGTCTGAGAGATTCTGTCAATGATGTTCAACATCTTCATAGTTCCTAAGCTGAGCACCAGCCCATCTCATGGTCAGCCCCACTGGAAAAGGCCACAGTCCTAGAGAATTGGAAAGCCAAAGTTGGTCCAACAAAAGCAACAGGATGATGCCAGGCAATCTCTGCCTCAATTTTTTCCCTTCATTTTCCTTTTCACTAGTACTTTCCAAATACTGAGTCATGAGTTTCCTTCTCAAGAATCTGGCCAAATCCTTAGGGAGACAAGAACACAATGTTTTTATTTTCATTTAGATTCATGAAAGAAACATGGGGCATAGTTTGGAAGACTATCAAGATTTCTGAAACTTATCAACATGTTCAATGAAAATGAGCAGTGGGTTTGGACTCCCTACTGAAGGCATCACGTTGTTTCATCCTGTGCCTCAGTCAGTTAATCATTAACATCTTCAAGAGCCTGGGGCTTCAAGAACCTGGCTGGTTCAGTCAGTGGAGCCTGTGGCTCTTGATCTCAGGGTCATGAGTTCCAGCCCCACATTGGTATAGAGATTAAATAAATGAATCTTTAAAAATTGTCTTCAAGAGCCTGATAAAGTCTGAGAGTATAGCCAGATTGCAACCCATTTGAAGGAGATGGACATGTCATTTCATAATACTTTCTTGAGTGCTTGAGTTGAAAATAATGGGGTATTTCTTTCTCATGCTTTAATACAGACACAGATTGGGAGACCTCATGAATTCACAAAATGTTTAAAACTAACCATGCCAATAACTTAATCTGCCTACTGTCCTATTTTTGAAAACTTTAATATTGAAGTGAAAAGAAGCTTCTCTTTTTTTTTCCTAAAAATATCCATCTATTTTTAGAGTTTAGAAAATAAGTATATATTTCCTACAACTGAGCTATATCATCAAGTTACGCACTTTCTTTCTACTCAGGGACTTTCTATGTTTTAGAAAACATAAATCATACACTGAAGGTTACACTACAAAATTGCAAACTTCTGTAGTAAATGGATATTAAACATAAAATGAGACTTACCTTTTTAATCTAGAGAAAAATTAAAATCTATAAAATAAAGGGAAGGACTTTAATACCCATATTTCCCACTCCTTTATATTCTTCTTCCTAAATACATTCTGTACATAGTACCATCAGTACCATCAGTCAGTTCATCTGAATGTATTTTTCCTCTGTATCTTACAAATACAAGGTGTTAAAACCTTGTCTTACATGGAACTTTTAAATTGACTTTGAAACATGCATCCCTTCAGGCCAGCAAGTGCTGATTTCTGGCACTAAAGTGCATCACCTTGATTGCCCTCATCCCAAGTATCCTAGCCATTACGTGAATCTGTCCTTCTAATTAGCTACTTAAAAATTTTCAATAGAATTCTCATTTCTCAAAGTGAGGTCTGGGAAACTAACTGCTGTGAATCACCATGCGTGTTCATCCACTGTAACTCCTCTCTCCCATCCAACTCTAGTGAATCCCTACTTCTAGGATGGGTCCTAGAATGTGCATATTTTAAGACTCTTAGAAGATTGAAATTTATTGATCAATCCATTTCCATTTGGCCGTATCAGTGGGTTGATGTTACAGGAGACTAAGAGATTATGTCCCCTTGAAACTAGTAGAGAATCATTAGTGTCAAAGCCTGTTTTTCTTAACTTCCCTCTGCTATATTCTCATACCACCTTCTCGTCCTTAAACTTATTCTCAAACGATTATGTGCCACAACCTTCTCCAAGAAGACTTTACCTTTCCTTATTTTCTTCAACTTTTTGTCACACTGCATGTCTTCTCTTATCAAATTAAGCCCTGTGATAGCAGGAATTTTGTCAGTCTTATTCTTTTTCATATCCATGATGCCTAAAAAAGGGTATAGCACATATTAGAAATTCCATAAATATCTGAGAATGAATGAATGCATTAAGGAGAGATCTTGCTTTTGGTTCTCTAGTATTTCTTCCATAACCATATGTCTCCTCATTTGAAATACACCACCAAATTATACTGCATCCCTCTTCTAATTTAATCATGACACCAATGGGAAAGCCTTCCCACCCCTACCCAGGCACTATGGATATAAGGAGGAATGGTGGGGAGAACCTGAGTGGCCCAATTGGTTAAGGGTCTGACTCTTGGTTTTGGCTCAGGCCATGATCTCAGAGTAGTGAGATCGAGATCTGCATTGAGTACTGCATTTGGCTCCACACTCGGGATGGAGTCTGCTTGGGTTTCTCTCTCCTCTCCCTCTGGTCCTCTCTCTCCACTCTCTCTCTCTCTCTCTGTCTCTCTAAAATAAGTTTAAAAAATCATTAAAAAAAATGAACAGGGCACACTTCTGTGTGCTTGAGAAGTTCAGAATCAAAAGCCAATGGGGCACCTGGGTGGCTCAGTCAGTTGAGCACCAGCTCTTGATCTCAGCTTAATTCTTGACATCAGGGTCATGAGTTCAAGCCTAGCATTGGGCTCCATGCTGGGTATGGAGCTTACTAAAAAGAAAAAAAGGGAAAAAAAAGAAATTGAGGGGCTCATTACCCATGGCAGCCTCCCTTTAGTTTAATTCGGTGCCTGATAATTCATATTTTTCTCTCTGTTATATCCTTGAACAGTATTTATGATGACCCTTCTGAAAGCTTAAGCTTAGTCTTCTACCCCAGTGACATTATCTCCCTTGGACACCAGTCACCTACAGATAGAATAGGGCTCATGCAATTCATCAAATGTGTAACTATATCACAAGACCTCAATATACAATGTTCCCCCATTCCAGATACAATTTATAAATTCAACAGATTTTAACAATATGTATTAAGTACACAATATTTTTAATGCAACATGCTAAAAATAGAATAATGAAACATATTTACATACTATGTAATATAATCATTATAATATATAGTTTTCTCATTATTATATATCTACCATGTTATATATATATATACACACACACACACACATACATACATACACACACATATACACACATACACACATACACACACATATAATGGGCTTACACAGAATATCTCATGTGATCTGTAGAGTAGCCTTATTCCACGGATGGTGGAACTATGGTTGAGAGTGGCTGAGGGCCCACAGATGTCTTCCATTATGCCATATTGTTCCCCTTTCTCATTTATTTCTTCTGCTCTTCCTCCTGATTGGCCTCCTGAGTGACACCGTCCCAGTGAATGCATCTAGGTTATTCTCATTTTGGTTTTCTCCTTCCTGCCTTGTGAGGCTTGGTGTCAACCTCCCCACATCCCTGGCTTATACTCTGGCCAAGACAATCTATTCATCTTTCACTGGGATAATTCTCAGACCCAGATAAGCTCAATCATGGGCTTTCTCTACACATGACCTTGAAGGTGCAGCTGATAAAACGAACCCACTTCCTTGCCGTTGCAAGCTTTTGAAATTCACCAGGGACGTTCCTACTGCTCAAAAACCCTTTTCTTGACCTCTTGGTGATGATCTGGTGAAGTCATGAACTTATGGCTTTATGTATGGTTCACATTGGCTGTATGTCTTTTGGCTTTCTCAGTTCCAGATTTCTTGTTTTTATCTGCCCAGTGAAAAATGCTGCTGGACGGTAATGCGTGTAATTCAGTATTCTTATTCCATCAGGCTGGTCTCCTGCCACACATCCTGATTTCTGTCAGAGCACTGCCGTTCTCTCATCTACATAAACTCAGTCTGAGGTATTCTGAGCCAAGCAGTTCCCTTAACTGCTCCAAATTCTCCCCAAGCACCAATCTCATTCCTCCAGAATTGCCTCTTATGCCATCTTAATTGTCTTCACACTGATACCAGCCAAGAGTTAAATAATTATTTCATAACTGCTAAGGCTATATTCTGACATTCTCATTGTAAGACAGAAGGTGGAAATATTTGTGGACTAAATTCATGACTTACCCTACTGAATACATATTTGACATGTAGATAAATAAATAGCTGAGGTATACACCCCCTACCTCCCAGGGCAGTTTTAGGCTGAGCTTTTTCTAGGTAGAGGTCACATCTTCTTATTAAGAACATTTTTCCTTTATTCCCTCTAAATCTCATGGTGCTCTGTTTTTAATAAGCACTCAAGAATTTCATTTTGATTTAGTTGATTTTAGTTTTGAATGTTAAATGACTTTGTGGAAACCGATAAAGTTTTTGCGGATTTTTATTAAACCTCAAAACAACCCCAACTTCTGTATTACACACATTCCAAAAAGACCTTGGAACTTCTTGTGATAAAGTGACATAAAGATAAATTAATAATTACTGGTGAGTGTCTTGCAGTGAGTAAACAATGAATATCTGAGAGGGGAAAGATGTGGAATCATGTTCTTGGAAGACACTTGAAATCACCACGGAGGGATCCCTAAACATCTCTCAGGACCCCTTCAAGAAGTTACCTCTTTACCTTTCTGATACCTGAAGTTCAATACTTTTTACTTTCAATACAGTCACTTTCAAATATGCGTTAAATCCCAATCTGCAAATCTAATTTAAAGTGTGCCCTCTTCTCGGTGTCTTTCTCTTAGGGTTTTATTTTGTTTTTCATTTACAACTGGTTTCATATGAAGAGTTATTCAACTCAAGTATCTTAAACCCATTAGGGGAATGATGGTAACTATTGAATAAAAATGTGATCTATTCCACGCAATTTTTTTTTTTACTACCAGTTACACAGTTTGGCATCAAATCAAACCTGACTACTCTAAACCACATTCTTGAATAGCTTACTATTTTCAGTTATTTTTACATTTTTGCAGAAATGAGTAAGTGGACCTCTTGACTCTCCAGCATTCCTCCCCCATCCAGGCTGCAGAGCTGTGGCTAATCTTTGAGTCACTAAAGACATGTTGTTATGTGTGGGTGTTGCTTTTTTTTCTTTTCTTTTCTTTTTCTTCTCTTTCTCTCTCTCTCTCTCTCTCTTTTTTTTTTCCCAGAGACTGGTAAAATCGCACCGGCTCCAGAGTTTCACCCTCATGCCCTAGCAATAGAGGTCATCAGTAGCAGGGAGTCACTTTGGGATATCTCCCAATCTGAAACAAATAACAGTGACTCCTTTGGGAATCCACCGAGACCATTGTGGACCTTCCAATGAACAGTCAAGCTTTGTAGTGCGCCTTCTTGAGAAACAGCTGTTTGTCTAACCTTTGAACTGACCGATACATTAATCTGAAACATAATTTAGCTCTGTCTGAGCTTCTGGGGATGGCATGAATAGCTGGCTTGCTTACATTTTACCAGTCTCCAAAATAATACTTTTTGTGCTTTTCTTTTTTTTTCTTTTTAAAAGGGCATTTTTCCCTTTCCCAATTTAATTATGTATGATTATTTGATAAGGGAAAGCCAGAGCTCGGGTATAGTTCCTACACTCTTGCTCTGATAATTCTCCCTCTATCTAGTTTTGATCCTGCTGTTCCTTACTGATGCTCATCAGAATCCATAAAGCAGCTACCGCTGTCTGTCTCCGGGGCCTCTTTTCACACCAAAGAGAAGGCTGTGCTCAGGGCTTTGCTCTGGCAAGGAGAGGTGAAGAGGAGCGGCACACATATGCAGACCCCTGCAATGTCAAGTGGGGTGCTCGTCCAATAATGCTGGAACATTCTCCGGGAAAGCCCTCGTTGGAGGCAGCGTCCTGCGGAGTCTCCTTTTCCAAGCTGGAGAAGCTTTAGAGCCCTTGAACGAGCCGATTTTGTCACTCCTTTATTGGAACGAGATTCTTATCATTTCCATGGAAAGAATAGGAGAGAAACCCTAGCAACTGGGAAGATAATGAGACAACAAAGGTGTAATGGGAAGACTGCGATCCCATTCTTCTGTGACTGGAGGCAAAGAACATCTTAAAATCGGGGGGAACGAGCCTGTTACTCAAAAGAGTTTAAAGTTAGAGAGAAAACAAGAACACAGTTGTGAGGTACTCAGCAACCTCAGAGATGCAGTGCTCTCCAAGAGTCATGAATTCGCTTTTAAAGGAAACAAAGAAACAACTCTGTGTGACTGGAGGGCCGATTCCCAAGTACAAAAGAGTCCACAAGCCCTGAGTCTTACGGGCTGATGAAAAAATGAGGGGCAGAGATTTGGGAAACCTCACACAGCCTGCCAAGTTTGAATCTCAGCCCCCCTGCTAACTCCAGAGCCACAAGAACGTTTTTCAACCTCTCCATGCCTTCCACGTAACATCTGTAAAATGAGTACGGTCCTAATTCACTTGTCTGAGAGAAACCCTGTGGGTATGAAAAGAGGGAACACATGTAAAGGAAGAGACTGCACAGGGTGAATCTAAATCAAATGCTGACTGTAGACCTTTCATTCACAGACTGCATGACTGTGGATGAGGCATTCCGTATTTTTGGAAGTCATTTGTTTCACATCTAACAGATGAAGGGACCAGACAGATCCCTGAAATAATTTCTGGCAACAAAATGCCATGATTCTCGTGAATTTCTTTAAGTGTTCACTTATCTACCAGTTAATACTTATCAAGATAATAATAATCATCAATGACCACATTGTAGGAACTGATTTGTATTACATTTTCTCATATTTTCTTTTTATTCTTACAGTAGTCCTTCAAGATTGGTCTTCTCATACTTTTGAAGATTTTATTTATTTATTTATTTATTTATTTATTGGGGCAGAGAGAAGCAAAGGGAAAGGTACAAGCAGACTCTGCACTGAGCGCGGAAACTGAGCCCAACGCGGGGCTTGATCTCACGATCCTGAGATCATGACCTGAGCCGAAATCTAGAGTCGGATGCCTAACCAACCGAGCCATCCAGGCGCCCCGAGATAGGTATTCTTATATTTCTCTTTTGTAGGGGAGGAAGTTAAGTTTCAGAAAACTTAAATGAGCTACTCGAGCAAGGTCATTTCCATATTTTTGTTTTGACTATAAACCCAACAATGTTGATATGCTTTTGAATGGCTATATTGCCACAGTGCATTTAAGACGGATG
The DNA here is from genome assembly GCA_028533885.1 of Nasua narica. NCBI lineage: Eukaryota > Metazoa > Chordata > Mammalia > Carnivora > Procyonidae > Nasua > Nasua narica. Next base: position 6,610,397 of record CM052807.1, read on the forward strand.
CACACCAAGCTCATAGGCAAGGAAATGTTAATTTTCTATGCTTTAGTAGTATTAAAAAATGTAAAAGGCCTGATCCCTGGATTCATGTGACCTATAGTTCTGGACCTCAATCTTCTCAACTTTGGAATAAGGAGGTAGTACTAGGTATTTCCAAGATTCTTTAGCCTGAGTAGTCTAAGAGTTTTGCTCTTGGAGCAGGTCTCTCTCCTAACATGAGCCTCCCTTGCAATTTAGCCTTGTATTTCCTTCTCTAATGAGCTGTGCCCATTCTAGCAGACTCCATGCATTAACAGACCATCTTGCTCACCTCTGAGGATCTGGGTGAAAGACTATGGGGACGCCAAAGAATCAAGCTAGGATGTCTCAGAGAAGGATTCACTCATTGCTCAGCTGAATAACTTCCCATAGCCGGGTACCTCATTTGTTTATTTCTGTTCTTTCTATGTATAATCTTTCTGGTGCTTTTTCTTTTGCTACAAGGAAAGAGAGTTTGATTGCTGAGGGGGTATTAACTCTCTTTTCCTGGAATATAGGCTTTAATTGTTTTTGGCAGGAAATTTGAAGAAAAGTCTCCTGGGAACTCTGGTTGGGAAGCACATTGGAAAGAATGGAAGTTTCTATTTGCAATTGAGAGAGGTGATCTCCTGTTTGTTTTCACTGTCTAATCTGAGAGCTAGTATTTTCCATGAGAAAAGGAACATCAAGATACCCAAACCCAAATTACCAGCAACAAAATTCTGTAGAGTCTTGAAATTGGTGACATTTCAGTTTCTACAAATCCTAACAGCAGTCCTCTTTTCTTTTTGCTCTAGGGGGAAAACAAACAAACAAACAACAACAACAAATCAACCCTGACAAAGACTTTCCGTACACATTGGTGAAGGATGTTTTAAAGTCAAATGCCCAACTCCATGTTTCACTAGGAACATTTAGAGTTGGCAGATTTACAGATTCTATGGATTCTCCTGTTTTTACTTTAAATCCCTACTTTAAATTGCCTACATCATTGTTGTTTCATCTTTCTTTAAACTCCCAATAAAAAATGTCAACCGTCAATGACAGCCCCATATCAATCAATTCCTTTAGGGCGTGATATCAACAAGATGACAGACCAGGAAGTCCCAGACCCTCTTTCCTCCCATGGAGAAACCAATTTCAACAAAACATCGATCAATTCCTTTTATTTGAAAAACCAGAAAACTCACCCCAAGGTGAGTGACCAGTCAAAAGGATGCTGGCAAAACAAACAAACAAACAAACAAACAAACAAACAAACTTCTAGCTATTTGCTTTTCCCTAAGGAGTAAAAGAGTAGATGGGACAGTACCTCCAACATTCTGATTTTTTAGGGTCTGTCCAAGCGACTAGCTTTTGTCTTCACTGTTTGAGAGCACTGACACACCCACCGACACCATGTGCCTGAGGGAATACTGTGACAATAGTGCATATAATTTGTACTTTTAATTCTGGCATAGAAGGTAAAAGATAAAAATATAAAAATAACCATAACAATAAAAATATGTTCATGGATACAAACCATTAAAATGTGTCATGTATAACATCAATAACGTAAGTGGAAGGGAGAGAATTAAATTGTAGTTTTTGTGTGTAACCAAACTTAAATTGTTATCAGTTTAAATAGACTGTGATGACTATCAGATGTTTTCTGGAAGCTTCATGGTATTCACAAAGAAAATACCTACAGATCATACACAAAAGAAAATGAGAAGGGAATCAAAGTATGTTACTACAAGAAAATCAACGAAGCACAAAGGACTCTAGCAAGAGAAAGGAAGAGGGACAAATAGGCTGTGAAACTGATGGAAAACAATGAACAAAAGAATAATAGTAAGTTCTTCCCTATCAATAATTACTTTAAATGTAAGTAGGTTAAGTTCTTCAAAAGACATAGAGTAACTGAATGGATTAAAAGAGTAACAACAACAACAAAAAAGATCCACTCTATGCTGCCAATGAGAAACTCACCTTAGAATTAAAGACACATTTAGGGGCACCCATGTGGCTCAGTCGACTGAGCGTCCAGCTCTTGGTTTCAGTTCAGGTCATGATCTCGGGGTCATGGGATCAAGCCCTGCCTTAGGCACCATGATCAGTGGGGAATCTGCTTGAGGATTCTCTCTCCTTTTCTCTCTGCCACACACCCTGCTTGCATGGTCTGTCTCCCTCTCTCTAAAATAAATAACCTTAAAAAAAAAAAGGAATGAAGACACATTTAGGCTCCAAATGAAGGAATAGAAAAAGATATTCCATACAAATAGCAACTAAAAGGGAACATGGGTGGAAATATTTATAGCAGATGTTAGGTTTTGAGTCAAAAACTGTCCAAAGAGACAAAGAAGGACATCCTACAAAGAGGAAAGAAGGACCCATTCACCAGGAAGATATAACAATTATAAAAATATCTGTACTCAGCATCTGCACCCAAATATATGAGGCAAACATCGATAGAACTGACAGAGAAAGAAACAAATAGTAGAAAATTTCAACATCCCACTTTCTTTTTTTAAAGATTTTATTTATTTATTTGACACAGAGAGAGATCACAAGTAGGCAGAGAGGCAGAGAGAGAGAGAGAGGTGGAAGCAGGCTCCCCACTGAGCAGAGAGCCTGATGCAGGGCTTGATCCCAGGACCCCGGGATCATGACTTGAGCCTAAGGCAGAGGCTTAACCCACTGAGCCACCCAGGAGCCCTGACATCCCACTTTCAATAATGTTTTGAACATCCAGACAGGACATCAGTGAGGAAACAGAGGACTCGAACACTATAGACCAAATGGACCTAATGGAATAGTCCATCCAGCAGCAGCAGAATATGCTTCCTTCATGAGTGCATAAGGAGCATTCTCCAAAATAGATAACTATTTTGGAGACAGCTATTAGATAGTTAACTAATAGATAGTTAGGTCACCATATAAGTCTAAGAAATGTAAAAAGATGGAAATCATTCCAAATATGTTTCCAACTGGAAAAGAATGGGACTAGAAATCAGTACAGAAAGAAAGCTGGAAAATTCACAAATATGTGAAAATTAAACAACACACTCTTGAACAACCAGTGGACCAAAAAAAAAAAAAATCAAAAGAGGAATCGGAAAGTAGCTTGAGGAAACAATGAAAATGTACACAAAATATACCCAAACTTATGGCGTGCAGCAAAAGCAATACTAAAAGGAAAGCTTATAGCAATAAAGACTTACATTAAAAAAAGAAGAAAGATTTCAAAAAACATCCTAATTCTATACTGCAAGGAACTAGACAATAAAGTTAACAGATGAAAGAAAATTATAAAGATTAAAGAATAAATAAACATGACAGAGAACAGAAAGTACAAAAAAAAAAATCAGTGGAACCAGGATTTGGTTTTTTGAAGACTAACAAAATCGACAAACCTTTAGTAAAGTATATAAGAAAAAAGAGAGAAAACTCAAATAAAGCAAATCACAAATAATAATAATAAAAAAAGACAACCGATCCGATGCAAAGTACTAAAACATGTGTGTAAGAGCCTGCTCTTTAGAGGCAAATGGAGAGGGGATGATTGGAAGGGACAGACTGCTAGAAAGGCAAACTTGTGGAGATTCTATTGCCATGTTTTGGCAAGAAACAACAGTTCGGAAGGATGACGGTGGAGTCAGAAACGAAGGGAAGACATCAATTCCAGGGGTTTTAATAAGGTACTAATATGGCAGAATGCGATAATAGAATGAATTATCCCCTTCTCCGCAAAGCGCCCAGCGCAGGATGGATGCCAAGGAGAAAATACGAGTATGATCAAAACAGCCCAGGTCTGCACTTTCTGGTGTGGTAGGAAAATGAAAAACACAAAAGCAATAAATCAACAAGAAAATTATATATGTTGAAGAGTATCATGAAGGAAATAAATAGAGGAGTATTACTGTGAACGAACATACACAATAACACTAAAGTTGCTCATGTCAAAGAAAAATCCAAAGCTAGGTGGAACAGTGATGAAAACAGATTCTACTCAAATCTATCACAACAGGGGAAAAGAGATCTCAGTATGGAACTGGATTTAGAATTTAGATTCTTGCTAAAACTGGTTTGTTTTTTTTTTAAACTGGATTTTAAAAAGGGACTATGCAGAGGCTGTGAAGAAGAAGTTTCTGGAGCCTCACTAAAGGTTGGTCAGGATTCCAATTTTGTCAATTGAGAATACCTGTTCTACTCCTTTCTCTTCATAACTCACTATCTTTTAAAAAGTTTAAGAATGGACACTGATTGATAGTAAAGAAAATGTTATACCCATTTTGTTAAAACACTAGTGAAAGAGAAAAAGAAAAAGTGAAAGGGAGAATCACTTCTACCTGATTTTTTAAATTGGGTATTTTTATAGTTACGCAATAGTAGCTGAAGCCAGAAATTTACTACACTGTTACTTAAACATGTCAGATCAAACATATCCTTGGATATGTTTTGTATTGGTTATACCATACCTTCAAATTAAAAAAAAAACCTTTAAGTGACATAATTTGAAATTATGAAATATGAAAATTTTATTAATATCTTATTAATTCAAAACATAAAGACAGATGCGCTATGCAAATATTTCTATTCAGAAAATAGAATGTGAGGTTGCATTAAGTAAGGGAGGTCTTACTTAATCCGCATTAAAATGGGAATCAGTTTAGGTGATAGAGTTGGGGAGAACTTTAATTCAAATCAAGTCCACCTTTATTAAGCCTGCTCTTGCAGAAATTGTGCTAAGCCCTTGAATACAGGAAACTCCATCACTGTTCTCTAGGAATAAATTATCTGATAAGTTAGGAACTGATGACAGTACATCAAGATTTGGGGTATTCTAAATATAGTTGTCAGGAGATTTCCTTTCTCTCCCTCTCCCTGATGGCATCATAGCTTCCTTCCTCATTACATTTATTGCCGTCTACAGGTTGGCTTGTGGATATTTAGAGGGAAATGTGGTGTATTGCTGATTCCTGGTTTATAATGGATGTTAGTTTGGGTTGAGAGAAATTATGAGTTTTTATAAGGGGCTGATTAGAAATGTCAGACTAGGAACAGAAGCATGCTAATAAATGCTTAACAATTCACTCTCTGTGGGGGAGTGGGAAGGCAGCCCGATTTACAGTATTCGCCAATTCCCATGGCGTATACACTCCCACTATGGCTTATTTCAAGTAACCAACATGACATTACTGAATGCATGGATGGGAAGAGATGGTCATCGTCAGCTTTTGTAAACTTGTAGGGGCAGCTCTGAACAGTGTCAAATAACTGGCAAAACCTAGTGGCAGAATGAATTTCAAAGACAGCCTTCGTCACTAAGAACTCATTGGGGACACTTAAAATTTGAAGCAATACCCAAGTATATGAAGCGATACCCAAGTATATGAACAGGTACGGATGAAAAACAAATCATTCACAAGGCGGTGTGGATTTTATGTAGGTAAAACTGGAAGCTAACCAATTTTTCATTTGCAATATTTTGGCTTGGGCACATTGCCAGTATTTCTAACTGCCTAAACCAAGCACTCCCCCCACTTCCAGACAGGATGAAAAATATTCTCTTGAATGCCAATGTGAAATAGTTTATAGTTATTAGCTTATAATCTACTAAATAACATATAAATAGTTCAAAACACTAACAACATCATTTGCGAGCAAAAGTAATGTTAAGGATGATCGAGAAAGACAACAACGAAGGTAAAATGTTACCTATGAAGTGTACTTCCCCCTTAGAATTTCCAAAAACTTGATATATCATTATTTCTTTAAAGATTTTTTCTTTCTTTCTTTCTTTCTTTCTTTCTTTCTTTCTTTCTTTCTAGAGCATGAGTGGGGGAGAGGGGCAGAGGGAGAGGGAGAGAGAAACACAAGCAGACTTGCTGCTAAGTGCAGAGCTGGGCGCAGGGCTCCATCCCACAACTCCTAGATCATGACATGAGCCAAAATCAAGAGTTGGATGCTTAACCAACTGAGCCGTCCAGGTGCCCCATTGATATATCATTTTTAGTTCCTAAATTATCCGAGAATTTCACTCCTGGAGGACAAAGATGAGTCTGGTTCATTCTTTTATCCCAGTGCCTAGTATGATTTCTGAGACAGAATAGGCTTAATAAATATTGCGTTGATTTGGATTAGTGTTTCCTAGCTTCCAGTGTCCAAATGGACTCACATATTACTGCTGAATTAAAGCAGACCTTCCCCACTTTAACTCCTTAGTCTTTCCATTAGCCTGCAGTTGCACAGATTCACAAAGGAAAACAAAAAAAATCTATAAAACCTGACAAAGTATGAAACTGGACAATTAACACACCAGTAAGTGTGAAAATAGATAAAAATTTTCTACTGATCAAATATATGCAAGTGACTAAATATTTAGGTTTAATTTTAGCTGATTTAATAGAAATTTACAACATAATACAACCTAATTCTAGGGTTCTGAGCTCCAACACCTTCTGGTAGCACTGGAAGTTAATGTAAACCTTTTTGCAGAGCAAAATAGATCAAAACATCAAGACATATGAAAATGATCATACACTTTGACCCAGAAATTTTCCCTACGGAATGCATATGTATATATTTGCTTTCCACAGGAAATAATATAGAAAGATAGGTATATGTATATATATTTCAAATGGATAGCAAGGGGTCCTATAAGACTTAAGATGCTCACTGCCTGTTTTGTACAACTCAAGATATGAAAACAACAAAATATTTAACAGAAAAGCTAAATAAATGATGTGATTCCATGCTGACAGATGGGTAATGGATAATTTGGGGTGTTCAGATAGTAGAAATTAAGAAATATTCTTGAAATATTAGCAAAAATATAATGCAAAACTGTGTAGCATTGTATTACAATTCTAAAGTCGGAATTGGCAAACTTTTTATGTCAAAGGCTAGATCGTTAATATTTTGGGATTTGTAGACCACGCAGTCTCTATTGCAATTACTCAACTCTGTTGTAGAGTAAAAACAGCCTTGTAAATCAATGGACATATCTGTGTCCCAATAAAACTTTGTTAAAATAGGTGACAGCCAGAGTTGATCCAGGGCCAAAATTTACAGACCCCCGTTCTAAGTATTCATTTTATGAACTACAAGGGACTATGTTGAATTGCAAGCAGGTTTTTTGAAGTGGGTACAATTAGATTATTTATTATGTTATTTTTCTTAAGCATATTTAGTATTTTTGCTATGCTTTTCATTGATTATAGAACATCCTGGAAACTATAGTTATATAAAAATACTTCATTATAAACCAGTAATTTTCATGTTTTGTCATGAAATAAGTTCACATGAGAGAAATTCTTAGAGTTAAGTTTATTCCTTCGGAGTTCAAATTAGGTATCTACTAAATAACAGACATTGCACTATGAGGTTTGTGTTTATGGACACCATTTGCCTTAATCTTTATGACTGACCACCCTAATGAAATATATTTTATTTTCCTGTTTTGACAGAAACCGGATTTAGGTAATTTTCCCCAATGTCACAGGTAAGAAGTGACAAATTTGGGACTAGAACCCATGCTATTAATTGTCATGCTATCTTTCCTGTGTCTATTCTTCTTTAAAACTATTTTATTATAGAAACTAATCCATTGAAGGAGAAATATCACTTTTTAAAAGTCTGTTGTGAAAATGTACATCCAATAATATGGAAAAAATCACACAAGACAGTTCATGGTGACATTATTAGTAGTAATATAAAAATACCTAAAACAATACAGATCTATATATGCATAGTTTGTACATATGTGTATGCATATGTGCATATATATATTTGGTATATACACATATGTAATAAAGTAGCATTTAAGTAATAATCCATCTATCTATCTATCTATCTAGAGAGAGAGAGAGAGAGAGAAAGAGAGAGAGAGAGAGAGAAAACCTGCTTAAGATTCTTTCTCTCCCTCTTCCTGGGCATCTCGCCACTGTCCAACCCACCCATGCTCTTTCCCTTTAAAAAAAATTACTCTACTTTTTGTTTATGCTAAGTTGTTGTCAGCTTAATAGTTACATTTTCTTAAAACAAATTATCTTGTCTTTCTTCCTTAATCTTCTACAATTTTGCTCTTTGCCTTTCAAGTTCTACTTTTTGTTCTAGCCAGCTGTTGTTGGTTTATATTAACCCTTTTGTGCCTTGGAGCAGCCTTCAATTGATGAATTTATTTCAAATTTTAGATCTGGAAAAATAGGAGTCACTGCCTTAAAACAGTCTTTAGGTTTACACCTTCTCTCTTTGGCTGTGGCTGGTCTCTTGTTGAAGCACATCCTTCAAACAGATAGGTCATACAGTCTTTTAAATTCCTTTATTATTTTTAGGTATTAAAGGACATATTCTGAGTATTTGATTCAACTGACATTTCGCAAAAAGGTCCTCCTGTATGATATATAATATATGCCATAGATTTGCCTTGTCCATAGCGCTAGGAAATATATCTGTCTCTGACCAGTACTTATATTAATTTATCAATCTGATGTGCTTACTAATGTATCATGTGAATTTGGACCTATAACTGGTTACAGTACCAGCTTGGGTTTCCCAGTTTTCAAGGGTGTCTCCTTTCTACCCACAGCCTCAGGCATATCACAAGTCTCTTTGCAGTTTCCCCAGAAAGAAAGAATTTTTGGGAAGAATTTTTTGTTTCTGTCTTGAACACAGAGCAGTATCTTGTGCCCCTGTGCTTTATGTATAGCTTACTTGTACATCCCCATATTTTAGGGCCTAAGATCCTGACTTCCATTACTGAGGGCTATAGAACTCCATCCTCCTTATAATATAAGGAGTAAGATTTGGAAAGTAAATGCACAGAAGTGACTAGGTGGGAAGTGAGCAGAAGGAGGTCTAAAGAAAAAGTTAAAGGTGACAGGTGATCAAATGAAGCAAAAATATTTTTCTGACAGCATTTCATGCAGATGAGGGATGTTCACTCTTACATATGTGTGTATGTGTGTGTGTGTGTGTGCATATACAATATATTTTATATATATTGTATAAATATATATATTTATAAATAAATTTATATATTTATATATATTGTGTATATATACACAGTATATAAAACTTTCTGGGTCATCTATATTTATAATTTTATATCCCCTTTCTGTTACTGCCACTTCTGTAGAATATAATTGGGATAATTATATTTATTTAGAAAACCCTAAATTTTCAGTTTAAAAAAGCACACTAGAGGCATAATGCTCTTCCGCTTCCCAAGAATTTACTTCTCTCTTCCAAGGATGAGGTCGACATGGGATTTGCTGTGTTCTGAAGGCTCCTGCCTCCCTGATCCATTCTGTCAACCTGGAGGGTGGGCTTATAAATCAGTTTTCTGGAGTTCGTTAGAATTGCTACTAGCTAAAGTGATCCAACTCCTTCCTAGAAGTGAGACTGAGAAAACTAAGCCATTTGGAGAGGATTAGAGAATGAAAATCATAAGAAAGAGAGAGATGGACCAAGAAGCACATTGGAGTCTCACATTTAAGTAAAGATATCATCATCATCTTCTTCTTCTTTTTTTTAAAAAGATTTTATTTATTTAACAGAGAGAGAGAGAGAGAAAGAGATCACAAGTAGGCAGAGAGGCAGGGAAGCAGACTCCCCACTGAGCAGAGAGCCCGATGAAGGGCTTGATCCCAGGACCCTGAGATCATAACCTGAGCTGAAGGCAGAGGCTTTAACCCACTGAGCCACCCAGGCGACCCAAGATATCATCTTCAAAATGGATTGTTCAGCCTTGCCTTCTCCAGCTCATGCCACATGGATTGGTGAGAAGCCACCCAACCAAGCCCTCCTCAAATTTTGATCCCACAAATCATGGAAGAAATGATTCTTTATGGCACTAAGATGTGGGGTAGTTTTTCACACAACAATAGGTAACTGGACTATTGAAAAGAAAAAAGAAAACTTTTATGGAAGAATTGATTAAGATGAAAAACCATCGATTTGCTCATCTCCCCTTTTGAACTCCAAACTACATTGAGAGGAAAGCACTTAAGCATGCTGTAGTCTAGTGATATTTCTCCACAGAAGTTCTATTAAGTGACAAAAATGAAGACATGCCTCATCTCATTACAGACTGACACATTCTCTGAAATTCTGAGAATATCACACCTGGATGCTGGATTCAATTTGAGGGCCCTAAGCCCCAGATGGTTTGGAAGAAGTTCAGAGAAGAGTAATCGCATCTCTAACCCACACCTCCCCAAATTAAGAAATAAAAATTAAAAAAAAAAAAAAAGAGAAGAACCTCAATGACAGTCTACCCCACACATAAAACCACAGCGATTAAAGAAGGAAGGTTTGGCTAGAGATAAAAGACAAAGCATGTAACTAACTACATGAAAATATACCTTACGGCCAGCAACTGGTAACTGCAGGAAAGGTATGATCTGAGGCTAGAAATATTTGAAAGTCATTTTGCACCAGCAATAGAAGAACTTTTTATGAGGTGTTACTAATAAGGTAAAATACACACACACACACACACACACACACACACACACACACACACACTTTTTAAAAATTCCTTTTTCTCCTAAGCCTACATCAACAAACTTGGGGCAAAAATGTGAACTTGTGGGAGTAGCAGATTTGACTGAAGGTTGGAGGAGAGAAGGGTGCATTTGTGACATGATAACACCAATAGGCTAGTTAACATTTCCCCTCAATTCATACTTAGACAAAATTTTCCACAGGCTCCAGCCTTTCCCAATCTTGCCCATTGCCATGTTCTTCCTGGCTAGACTATTGTCTCTGTGTGACCTAAAAATAATTTTTAAGCTCCTTCATGGTTTTAAAAATATTTATTTATTTATTTCAGAGAGAGAGAGAGAGAGAGAGAGATTGCTAGCTGGAGGAGGGACAGAGGGAGAGGGAGAAAGAATCCTCAAGCAGATTCCCCACTGAGCACAGAGCCCAATGGGGGTGCTCTATCCCAGGACCCTGAGATCATGACCTATGCCAAAATCAAGAGCCTTAGAGTCAGATGCCCAACCGACTGAGCTACCCAGGTGCCCTTAACTTCCCTGCTTCTGAAATTGTGCAGAGCACGTTGGTCCACCTCCCAAATTTCATTCTCTCTTTAGGGATCTAGAAATCCCTTAAGGTAATTGGCTAAGGCATTGCCCACGTATCCTTGGTTTGACTCTGCCTCTTTCAACAGCCTCTGCAAGGAGCTGAAAATAGATTTATTTGTTCAATTATGACAACTTTTAAAAACCCTAGTCAACTCCAGTCAATTTTGGTTTAAATAGCATTTTCTTTTCTTTTCTTTCTTTCTTTTTTTTTTTCTGTGAATCTGTGACAAGCTATCACCTTAGAGGTGTTTATTGTGGAGTTTCTCTGGAATCAATACCTTGAGGCAGGGTCAAGGGAAGGACTAATAATTGGGAGACATTGTAGACCTGACAACTTTAGCCCAGTGATTCTCATCTGGTCACAATTTTTCCTCAATAGGGACATTTGGTAATGCTGGAGACATTTTCATTTTCATGATGGAATGGGAGGTGAGGCATTGCTATAGGCATCTAGTGGGTCGAGGACAGAAATGATAAAAACAAAACAAAACAAAAAACCCCCACATTCTATACTGAACAGGACAGCCCCTGAAAAGAATTAGCCAGCCCAAGATGTGAATAGTGTCAAACTTGAGAAACCCTGGCTTGAGCTCATCTTCAGGAGGTACTGTGGAAATAAAAGGCCAACACGGCTGACCCTTCATAAGCCCACCTGCATCAGGAAGTGAATATGGACAGGCCATCCCACAAGAGGCTGCCAGTGGAAGGCTGTCTGGTGGGCACACTCCCAGAACACGGACAATCGCTCCTTCCATGAAGACGAGTGCGGGCGGCACACGCTATTCCTCTGGTGTCTCCTATTGCCGTGTGGAAGAGTACAGAGAACCACGATTTCATGGTACTTCCTGTGTAGCTGAGAATAAAGAAGAAATAGCTAGTTTCTCCTGGAGTAAAGCTCGCTGTAAGGCTTACTGTTGAATGATTTCTAACTGGTATGTCAGATGCTCTATCTCCTCCACCATGTATCATGTACCTTTTCTTGGACTAAACCAAAAATACTTATTTTTCATTTTCAATGTTGTAATGTAAGAAATAGTTTATTTTTGTTATTTTCTAATAAACATTATACATCACGTATGTTAGTCCCAACCATTCTGAAATCTGATTAACCACAAATTTGTAAGTACTTGATAAGATTTTTATCTCTGGCCAGTTCAGTGCTAAATCCAATGAAAACACTTAATATTCATTCTATGTAATCAAGAGCAAAATGTAGATGTTCTGACTTGTAAAGCCATAGAGTATAGGAAGTGGACAGGAACCTAACCATCAGGTAGTCCAATTTTGCACCTAACCCACACAGGCATCTGCGTTTCCACAACACCCCTCACAAATTGTGACCTCCTTAAAGACCTTAAAGACTTGCTATCTCAAGTGGCATTTCATCCCACTGAAGACATATTTGTTTTTTTTCTTTATGAGAACTCTAAAAGTTCCCATCTATAACTTTTCACTGTTCATAATTATGTCTAGGGATTCCTGTTTTCTACATGAACATTGCTGAGAGTTATTTTGTTTCCAAATCGTTTCTGTATCAAAATATTTTCCAAACTAAGTATCTCTTTTTTTTTCCTTCAACCTATATGCTTCATAAGGCACGAGCATGACTCAGCTCATTTTCCTGGCCTCAATGAACTCCAACAAGATATATTTGTGTTCTCTAATAACCCTTTGTTTTTCTCTGCACTGAACAATTTTGTCTTATTGTTCAGAAAAAAAAATGTAGAGGAACGTTTCCTTGACAGAACAAATCATAGAATGACAAGCCAACAAAACTTCCTTATTACATAATATTATCATAAATTATTGTTCAACATTACTTACTAAAGAATAGTTAATCACAGTGTTTATTTTTATAATGTCTATATCGAGAAAGTGATGTCTGAAAATAATACAAAGATAGAGTCAGAAAAATAATGGGAATTTTGTTTTTCTTATTTTCATTAGGGCAGTTTTAAAATTGCCCTTGAATATGTTAGTTATTTCTCTGATATTTTAAATGGTTAAGGCCGAGAGCACACAAATGATATTTGAATGTAATGAGGTTTTCCTTTCTGGAATGTAGTCCCTGTTATAAAAATATGAATGATAGTAGCAATGAATAGAATATGTTAATAATTATTCATAATGGTTAATTCTAAGTTTAATAATTAACATAAAATTGCAAAGAGAAATATTTGGTCATGTATAATGTGCATATTGTAAAATGACATTGCATAATCAATCCAGAGGTAGTTAATGGGTCCCATTTGAAATCCCTACTCATTTATGTTTATGCTTATTAGTATATAATAATTAATAAAATAATTGGTGATAAGAAAATGGAGCATGTAAATAGTTCTCTATGTGGAAGCCCCCAGTGATGACACTTTCTTTGGAAAAATGATTCTCATATGTCACATTTTTAAGAGTTTGAGTTTAGTACATCCATTTTGGTCACCAGAATCAACTTTTATGGAGTGGATTCAGGACTCTCGTTTTCTATTAAAAGAAATAAACATGCTTCTCCTCTTTGACTTTAAGAGAGTACTAACCACAATGGATTATTGGCATAAAGAGAGAAGTCCTTTTCTCTACAATTCTCTAGGTTTTATGAATTTGGTATCTCTTTTGCTCTAATTCCTACCTTCAGAGTAAAACTAATGCTCACTTTCAGTACAAATATTTAAGAGAAAGAATAGGTTAAGGATGCTACGTCACACTGGATAGGCCAACTGCTACAATCAACAATTCCCAGATCTTAGTAGATTCATCCAATAGAGAGCTATTTTTGGCTCTGAGAGTCTAATGCATGTTTGCTGTGGGGGAGGATGCCCTCCCATAGAGCCCCGAGTGCTTTGATGTCATACTGTGTGGATGATATTAGGGATCTGGGCAGAAGGGGAATATATCACTTTCTCCCACATGAGCAGAACTCCAACCCCTGATGCTAGGAAAGCACAGGATATCCACCTGTGTTCCTTCAAAGAAAGAAAATGAGATTGGATGAATAGCATTGTCTCTGCCCTAGACACTTTGGAGCACTTCTTCCCCTCCCTTATTTTTTGCTGTAAGTTCATCCATCACCTAGCTCTCTACCCTGTGCTATATCTCTGGTCCTGGAAGGGATGACCTTGGGTTATCCTAGTCTCCTGCTCCCCAGTTAGTCTGTAAGGAGAATTGAGAATGAAGAGGACCACTGGGGATTACTGTGGGCCACCCTGAAGCAGGAGAATGGTGTGATGGTCTTCAGAAAAGTGCCCATTTCCCTCATCAGCTTTCTCCTGGTTGTCACTAGCCCAGCTGGCCAGACAGAGCCTTTCCCAACATGCGTCCCCCGACCTGAGTCTCTGTCAGCTCACCTGCCTGCCCTTTTTAAGCCTAGCATACAAATCACTTTGTGTATGAAGTATGAGTGAGCTAATTTTTTACAATCTTAGGTTACTCAATAAAGTAGACGGTAACTGAGCCAGGAGAGAGGAAATGGCATCGCTGGAAGAGGAAGAAATTGATATGGTGCTTAGTCAGAACTGACTGAAATTCAAAAGAGAAAGCGACAGAGGAGGAGGGGGTAAGAGTGTACATTCTGGTTCAAGCTGCCAATCTAAAAGATCTCCAGAAGAAGTGATTGGCAGGCCAGACCAAGAGAATGACATTCTAATGTGGATTTTTATGATGTTTTGTTCACACCAGCTAATTATAATATAATCTGTGTCAAACTGGAAAAAGGAAGGCTGAATCTATATTTTTCATGCTCAGTAGCTTTGACCCAACAGAGCATGTGAAATAATAATAAAAAAAAAAAAAAACAAAAAACCCCCCAAAAATCCCAAACAAAACAAAGCAAAACACATTAGAAACAATACCTGGTTGGCCAACAAGTGGTTTAGTTAATACTTCTTTAAGTACTCATGCCTTGTCTTAATATTGTTTTATATTAGAGCCTAAGGCACAGATCAAAGTGTTGATGCTACTTTGCCAAGTCCAAGCTCAGCTGGTAAGGGAGAGGAGAAAGGTGGAGGTAAGGTAAAGATAATGGGGTGTCATTCATTACTGTGATGGCAACTCATTCAACACAAGCCAAGAACAGATACAACTGGCTATTCCCAAGGCTTGGCCGGTAGGACTTTTTTCCGAAAGGTGTGCAAGGAGAGATCACATAAAACATGGAGGAGGAAAGGAGGGGAATTTTATCTATTCAATTTCATCTGATCTTCCACTTTTCTCACTGTCAAAATTGACCCAGTGGAGGGCTAACTTGCTCATGTTCATGATGTGTCATTTGGCTCATTTGTCAGCCTCTCTCAGGCAACCAAACATCATGATGTCTGTTGGGACACTACAGGCAAGTGTAGAAATAGAAAGGAAAATTAACACGGGTAAGTTGTTGACCATGAGAAAGGAGAGACAGGGAAGGGAAAATGACGAGGTCTACAACGTTTCATCCCACACAGTATCCATTCAGACTTCTCACAGCCACATGTGTCCTTCCAACACATCAGCTCACTGGGGAAGTAACCACAAGGTGAGCCCACAGACAAGTGATATGACCTCAAGCCAGAACTGCATTATCACTTGATCTTCACTCCCTTTCTAACTGGTGAACCATGGTGGCATTACAAGTCTCTGGGTATCAATGTCATTTAGAATCCATACCTAGTATTCCTTTACAAATTTGAATATTTCCTATTCACCAGTACCCAGTGATCTGGGTGAATAGCCATATGATTCTTCAGAGGAACAATTGGAGAAATATTTACCACAAATACTTGCTATGGAATTGCAGCAAGGTGACCTACTCAAGGTCACTGCTCAGAGTAGCCCAGCCTCCCCTTCCATCAATGCACCTGGGTAGCTGGCACAGCTTCTATTTGGAAACTGGGTAAATATCTACAGGTTTTCATCACGTTGTCATTAGCCTTCTGCAAACCTGCACTTGATTGATTTCTCCCCAATTTTATAAAGCATATAGCATCCTGTTAAGCTGTTTAGCCATCACTTCTATGAGAAGACCATTATGTGTTAGCTGCCATGAGAGGTTTTTTGGTTTTGGTTTTCAAGAGTGAGGGGCAGGGAGTGAGGAGCAGAGGAAGTGGGAGAGAGAAAAATCTTAAGATCTTAAGCTGGCATCACGCCCAGCACAGAGCCAGACACGGAGCTTGATCTCAGGACTCTGCGGTCATGACGTGAGCAGAAACCAAGAGTCAGATGCTTAACGGACTGAGCTCCCCAGGTGCCCCTGCCACGGGAGATCTTTGTGGGCCAAGGTCGTTTGCCACATTGGCCCTACTACGTATTGTAAGAATGAGATCCATCTGGGTGCTGATGATTCATTGCTCCTACCCGTGCTATCCTTTCCAGAATCCCATCTTTCCTAGAGAGAATTGAGAGGCCAGGTCAATGGCTGAATTCCTGACCAAAACCCTTGCCCTAGAGAGGACAGTCACTACCAAACTATCAAATACTCTGGTACATATCCTCCCTGCCAATAGTACATATTTTTACACATCAGTGGACAGATTTCTTTATCTTCTCTTGGGGAACTTGGTCAAGTGGTAAGTTCTCGAACCGTACATTAAAAAGAATCATTATAATATCCTCATATGCTAGAACTTTATGATTTTCTAACATTTTTGCCAAGGAAGTTCTTGTACTTCACTTTTCTTACTTCTGGGAGTTAACAAAACAATTTATTAGTGCCAACTTCTGTCCTTTCTAAAATACTAAATCTTGATTCATGAGATTCTGAGCTATCAAGTCTTGTGATCGGGACTCAAGACCCAAACCCATATATAATTTCTTGTTTCTTGGTCTCCTATAGCTAGGCACAGCCATTTCTTTTCCAATATA
>CM052807.1:6627815-6645730 GCA_028533885.1 Nasua narica
TAGAGATTGTAAAGACTAAAATGTGCATTCTTGAGCTATTCAGGCCAACATAAATTTGTATTTTTACTAATTTTCTTGTATTTCAAGAGCCTTAAAACACTAATTCTGTTAGTGTCCTCTTGCTTCTGCTTTGGCTTTCATATATTTTAGTTTCCTATACATAGTTCAAATTCCATAAATATACTATAATTATTGTTTTATAGCATTTATATCATTTGTTAGCTTTACTCACATATTTACACTACATGTTCTCCATTCCTCTCTGCATCCCTGGGCTTTTTTTTCCCCTCCAAGTTTTGATTTAAATTCCAGCTAGTTAACATACAGTTACTAGTTTCAGGTGTAGAATTTAGTGATTCATCACTTGCATACAACATCCAGTGCTTTTTTACTTGGTTATTGTCCTTTCTATCTAAAGAATTTTCTTTTGCACAAGTCTGCCGGTGACATTCAGTTTCTGTTTGTCTGAAAATGTCTTTATTTCACTGTTATTTTTAGCAAGGCACTTCTGCTAGATATAGAATTCTAGGTTGTGAATTATATTTTCCCTGCAACTGGAAGATATAAGTCCATTGTCTTTTTTATTAATTTGGTTGAAAATCAGCCCTCAGTCTTACTGTTCCTTATTTGAAGTATAAAAAAAAAATTCTTTGGCTGCTTTTGATTTCGTTTAATTTGTGCTAGATTTTATTATAATCATCTAAATGTGCTTTTCTTTAAACCTGCTTGATGTATGCCAACTTTCGATATTATCTCTCAAAATCTTGTAGGTTTTGGAAAATTCATTGCAATCACCTCTTCAAATGAATCCTCATACTGTTTTCTCTTTTCCTTTCTTCTTGTGGCTCCAGTTGTACGTATAATAGGCCATTTTTATTTTTTATCACACTCTTTGTCTTTTATGCTTCTATCTATTTGGGTTTTTTGTTTTGTTTTATTTTTCATATTACCTGGCCTTCCTATGCTTCCACCTGGATACATATTTAACAACTCAGACTCTCCTGTTGTTAGGTTAATTCCACTTACTGATTTCTCAGTTCTAGAATTTCCATTTGCTTATTTTTAATAGTTAATGAAATTCCCCATCTTATCACTTAAGTTCTTAAACCTATTAATCCCTGTCATTTTACTGTCTGCATCTGATAAATCTATTATCTGGATTCCT
Source organism: Nasua narica (assembly GCA_028533885.1). Taxonomy (NCBI): domain Eukaryota; kingdom Metazoa; phylum Chordata; class Mammalia; order Carnivora; family Procyonidae; genus Nasua; species Nasua narica. The sequence goes on from CM052807.1 coordinate 6,628,981, forward strand.
ATGTGTTTGTTTCTTCTGTCTCTTGTCTCTGCTTTCATTCAGGTATTGTTTTTCTCTTAGGCCTTATTATTTTAAAATGGATATTGACCATTATATATTAAAATTTAGAGAGAGAATGTGAGACCTAGGATTATATTACCTTCTCCTAGAGAGGATTTACCTTTACTTTGTGCAGATTGATGAAGGGCACTAGCAATCCCAAATCAACTTAGTCTATTAGAGATTAAGGTAGTTTAAAGAAGGGTTTCAATCCTTCTAAGAGCTATTCTATTTTCATTTCACCGTTTCTTCCTTTGGAAGGGCACTGCACAGTCCAACTGAACCCCTGAAGCATTTATGACATCCGTTTCTCTTGTCCTGAAACCCACACGTTTATTCCTCCAGTATATGAGCTGTTAGATCCTCTTTTCAGTCTGTCAATCTCTTCGTGACTTTGGCACAGTTTCTCAAAGTATCAGTATTTGCTCGGGAAGCAGAAAATACCTTGAAATAAGCACCAATGCTAGGAATAGGGTCACCACCATTTGGAATCTTGGCCCCTCAAGCCCTCAGTTGCTCTCCAGTAACTTCAAACACATTTTATACACAAGCCTCCCCCTGTGCCCCCAGTTTACCTAATAGTTCTTGGGGGCAGGTGGTTGATGTCCCATTGCCACATACAGAAATTCTCCCAAAACTGCTGACTCTTCCACTGGAGTTCTCATTTCACGTCTCTACTCAAAGTTTAGAATTTTTCTGAGTCCACGGCAAACATTTAATCAACTACTACTGTACCTATTTTGGTTGGCATATGACAATTCTCTGAAATGCCTAGAACTCAGGAAACATCTCAGTACACAGCAGCTCCATTCCTGTTATTTCTAACTCAAAGAGCTCAAATCATTCTTGACTCATCCTTTTCACTTATAGCCAACATCGAATCTCTCAATACATTTTTAGGTCTGTCTTAAAATATATTCAAATTCTTACCACTTTTGTCACCTGATCCAACCCCCGATTATCTCTTGGCTAACTTTCTATAATAACCCCATCTCTAGATCCCTTCCTTCTGCCCTTTGTCATTGTCTGGTTGCATACCAGAGTGATCTTGGTAGAATTAAATTATCATGCCACTGTTTAACTCAAAATCATCTAATGACTCCCCATTTCCCTCAGAATAAAAGTGAGAATCATTGCAATTGTCTACCAAGCCTTTCCCAATATACACTCCTAATCACCTCTTACTTCTGAATTCACCGGTTAGTTGCTCTCTGGTTCCACTGATTTCTCTTTCCAGTCTCTCCATGAAGACATTGTATACATTTTCCTCCCTGCTGTGAAAGTTTTCCTTTAGATATCATCATGGCTTTCTCCCTTACTCTTTTCCATCTATACTTAGTATCTCCTGCTCAATGAGCCCAAGTCAGAGAAGAAGGGAACCAAGGGCTAATAGAGAAATATATGCTTAAACTTAATTTTCTGCAAGTATAATAAGAGAACAAAAGATCATTTATACATAAGTAAATAGATGGATACATAAACTTTGATAACACCAACTGCTAATGGGAATGGAAATTAGCTGACCATTTAGGAAATAAATTTGACAATATCTAAGAAACACAAAAGTGGTAATATACCTTTCAGAAATTTTACCGAGTCCATGACCTAAAAAATTCTGCATGTACACGATGTATACATGTACACAGTGAGGAATGTACTAGGATGTCTGTAAGACATTGTAATGTAATCAAGAAAAACTACAGAAAGAAAATCACATTATATCAATATGGGAAGGAATAAAATCTTCTACTTTTATAGTGCAATAAAGCAGTTAAAAGTAGTGAATCATGGGTACATTAATCGATATGTATACATCCCCCGAATATTATGTGGAATAAAAAGCAAGTTACAAAAACATCCATGTAATATGGCATCCTTTGTGCCAATTTTAAAAATACTCCAAAATACCACATATAATGTATGCATGCCTATGAAGCAAAAGTATAAGAACCTACATAGGAAAGAAAAGCATCAACTTCAATATCGTGGTATGTCTGGGAGGGAGGAAATTTGGATGGAAAGATGACAGTGCTTAAATTGAATCTTTTACTATTTGATTTTTAGAGAAAAAAAGAAATTAACAAATAGGACACAATGTTTCCACTTGTTAAATCTGGATGATGTGCACTTGGGCATTTGCTAGTACTTATTACTTAACACATTTCTGTATATTTAACATTTTTAATATTAAAAAAATTAGGCCAGAGGGAATGTATATTTCATTTCCTTTCATATATGAACAAGATGAAATTATTTCAGTGGAGTATCTGGAACACAAAGTAAGAGAAGGATGTGAGACTTTAAATATTTCATATAATATATGTGTTACTTATTTGTTGATATTCCAGGTACATGAACTTTTCTAACTGATAAAAATCAAGTATCATTGAGTTAGTTTGCTAGGAAGAGCTAAACTGAGTTAATTGGCTCGAACATTTACAGTGCCTAATGTGATGAGATGCCTAGTTAAGTTATAAGACATTATATCTTGGGAGTCCGTCTATTTTTTCCCAGCTGAAAAAAGATCTACAACCTTGAAATACATTAAAACAGTAATTTCTACTTTGAGATCAGTCCCCAGCTTACTAAGTTAACCCCTCCCTCATTAGGGTTAAGCCGAAGGCAAGACATAATTGAAGATTATATTCAGAGAGAAATTGATATCTCTGGCTCATCCATCTCCCACATATTACTGGGGAAGAAAAGATCTGCTCCTAAGGAAAATGCCAAAAAAATATTTTAAGATGATGTAGCATTTGTGGAATCAAAAAGCATTCCTTTGGAAGGCGGAAGAATCGTATTATCTAAACTAGCCTACAAATTTCACCGGCATCATAATGAGTGACATTGTTCTCTCCGCACTGAGAATTTTTAAAATATGGTTTTAAAAATGTGTCCAAGATTTATTCCAAATTAATGTAATACATTTCAATAATAAAAAGCGTGAAGGGAGCTTAAATGTCTGGTATGTACATTAATAGTTTTAGGTGAGAGATCTAAGGTCTAGAAAAAGTTGAAAGTCTAAGATTTCATAAGATGCTGTGTGTGGTAAAATTTAAAGCCTCAAAGGCTTAATTCCCTCCTAGTTTAAACTTTTTGCTCTCTAGGTGCTTCAATTAATAAATCCAGGATTTTTTTTTAACTTCAGATACCTTTATTCTTTGCTATTTCACTGCTTCTAAAACTTCAAAAAATTTAAAATTTTATGTTTCTATTGACAAATATCCATTTATCTTTAGAATTTTAATGTGTCCAGATAAAGAAGACAGAATTTACTATGATAACATGAACAAAATCTCTCCTTTTAATCTTCTTAAAAAGAATCTTTGCTTTACCTTTTCATTTTTTTCTCAAGAGAGATATTTCATCATCACATTATGAAAAGATACATCCTAAGCACAATAAAAGTATGACTCTGAATATATGTATTTAATCATATATGAAGTATACTCACTTGGGGTTTTCCAAGATGAGATAGTCAGTGCTTCTAGAGACTTTGGTATAGAATATTCTAGAAATAAAACGTTACAGTGTTCTCTTCAGAGATGGAAGTTATACCTTTACTGTTACATTCTCTCTGCTGTTTCTGATACTTGTTACCATGTATGTATTAAGTTTGGAAATACCCCAACATTTTTTTTTAAAGCTATTCTTCTTACATAAAGTGGTTTAGTTTTTCCCCAACCCCCATTTACCAGAAGGCTGAGGAAAGTGAATTATCTCTTTCTAGATGAGTCAGATGGTTACCTTTATGTTAAAACAGTAATCTATAAAAGCTTAAATTAATTCATCTATTTCTGCTGATTATTTTGGAATAACCAAAAAGTATTATCAATAGTTATACTTTTATCTTGGTTTGCCTCTGCTCTCCCTTACAGAAATTATTAAAATTTATGTAAGGCTTAGATACAGATCCAAGTTAATTTTTCTATGCAAAATTTTAATATGGCTTCTTATTCTTGAAATGTTTGTCTTTAATTAAAAAAACTTCTTTAAAAATAATGTTCAGAGTTTTTATATGCTACTTTTTATTTCTTCATCATTACCATTTTTAGTTTCCTTCTGAATACATATTCCTTCTGAATACACATCTATATGCACATGGATACATATGGTTGATGCCATGGGAACCCTCTGGGCAGCAGTTAATACAGTAAAAATAAATAAGTTAATAGTACTAAAATCTGTAGAGCTTTCAGACTCTAAATCTTGGGACAGCAAAACATTCAGACACCAAAACCACCTCTGAAGCCTATGGTTTAACAACGATGATGCATTATGTCAATAAAAACAACTTTGACTTCCACTCATATAAAGGATAGGAGAAAATGGTCTTGTGAGATCTGATTCCAATCATTACAAAAACAAACTTATAATTTCCTTATATCATGAAAGACAAAGTATTGTAATTCCAGTATGATGCATTGCTTGACTAAAATTCGAAATTCTAAAATACATATGATGAGGCATTTGATGACCAGATGAAGAATGCATGGAATGGAAGAGAAATCGACCTTGAACAGAAGGTCAATAACGCATAAATAGTTACAGAATAAGAAATGTCACTGAGCATTAGAAAACATAAATGTCTCTATTGGATGAACTTGGCAGGTGACATTGTATCAATTTGAGGTGTACAGTGTGTTAGATACATTTACATAGTGTAATATGGTTGCCCTTGTAATGGTATTTTTCACATTGCGTACTTACGACATGGAATTATTGTCCATATTCAATATGCTGTACATTAGGTAGATCTCTATGGCTTAATCAGCACTCACTACAAGTTTGTACCCTTAAAGACTATTAGTCTTCCCCCTTCCAGTCCCTGGTAACCATCGTTTTACCACTTTGGTTCTGTTTTGTTTTTTACAGGTTTGACTTTTCTAAGATTCCACATATAAGTGCTGTCGGGCAGTACGTGTTTTTGTCTGACTTAATTATTAGCACAATGTGCTCAATGTCTGTATATGTTGTACCAAATGACAGAATATTCTTTCTCATAGCTGACTGATATTCCATTGTGTATATATACTACATCTTTTTTATTTATTTTTTAATCTGTTTCTCCTTCAACAGGCATTTGGGTAGAAACCATGAATTTAAACCTTGGTGCTGTTACTTATAACTCACTTACTAGTTCTCTGAGTGGGCAGAGAATTATCTACCTTGTCTGAATATTTCATTGCCTTCATGGTGAAGATAATGTCTATTCTCTAAAAGGGTAAGAGCAATGAGATCCTACAAGAGAAAGCCCCTAAAATATCTATACAATTCACGTTGACAGATTTCCAGAAAAGTAAACTCCTGCTTTATTGGTAGCTATAAAAGTTTCCTTTTCTCTGTCATCAAACTTCTCCATTGGACAAATTTTACACCTAAAATTATAATTTTTAAACTGGGATTATTTTTGTTTTTCATGTTCCTTGGTATTGACTAGAGGTCTTTCAGAGGTGATCAATGCCATCCCTTGCCTTGGATAAAGGGTGGACATAGCCTAAAACAAAAATCCCAACAAACATTTCAAGAAGTTTGGCATAAACATGTAATAGGGATAATGATATGAAATCCAAATGCTTTTCATCTGCAAACTCCACACATTTGACATTAAAAAAATGAAAAATGTGGCCTAAATTATTTGTTTGAAAACTAAGACCCAAGCCTGGCAGATTTGGGGCATGGTTTATTAAATAAATCACTAAGTAGAGAATGATAATAACCATTAATAGTACCCTTTCGATGTGAGATAGTATTGTCATTTTATAGCTGAAAGTTATGTAGTGCCAACTCTTTGCCAGGTACTTTTCTAAAGCTTCATATCTATTCACTTATTTAACCTCAAACAACCTATGAGGTAGAAGCCATTGTTTCCCACATTACAAACAGTAGGAGTTCAGTAATTTGCTCAAGGTCATAGAGCTGTTAAGAAAAAGATTTGTAAGCAAGTAGTCTGACTCTAATTACTACATTTGACTGTTACAAAAATGTCTGTGGCTCCAAAATGATAGCTTCACCAAAAGTGAAGAAAAAGGGACCAGGAGGATGCATCTAGAACTCAGGTTTAAGCAGGTTCTATTCTCTAGGTTGGGTTCTATGGATGCATGATAGAAACACAGTGGAGAAACTGAGCAGGGGTGTGTCCAAGAGCCCTCCTCCCAGTGCCACCAGAAACTGCCCTGAGATATCCCACATGGGGAGCAGCTGATTAAAGTGCAGGGGGGAGTGCCCCAAGACAATCTTGGGAAATTTTGTTCATACTAGTGGGATAAGGAAAGCACAGTATGTGGCAAGATTGTTTACCCCAACCAAGTAAGATGAGCTATCCCTCCACTGAAGCCTCTGTAAAATCCTATTCGCAAACTCATCTATTCAGGCCATGTAGACAGTGAATTATAAGTGTATGTTCCTATTATTATCTTATTTTCTATTTCTCAGCAATAATAAATAAGAGCCCCGTGTGTGCACAAGGGGACTGCTTAACAGGTGTTAAAAAGAGACGATCTCCATCAAAACATACAAAAATTAGTACTCCTCATGATGCCGCTATTTCAGGAGTAGAGGAAAGTGATGCATACATACGACGATAGGGATGTGTGAAAAAGTTAGATTCTCATTCTCCATAGAGTCTGGATGCAGACTGCTACTTCCAAAATGCTAGCGCTTGATTTCCAACATCTGATACTCCTGCACTTGTTACGAAACTGTAGGCAACTGACAAATTGTGAGAAGGATATTTTCTCTCTAAGTTTTTCATGTCTCGGGGCATTTCATTAGGTTTTACCAACACCTCAACAATGCTTAAAAGTGGAAACTAAGAAAAAGTTCTACCATGAAGTTCCTAGCATGGTCATTGCGATGAGTACACAAAGCACAAAGGAACTGTGTCCTTGGAACCACCAGCTCCATGACTGGCTTCCCTTCAATTTTATCTGTACGAGATCTGTTAAATGAACACAGAGCAGTGACAGCCAGGATAAAGACTTGTCTGTTGGCTTTGGCTGCGGGGTCACTTCATGTAAATTTTTCTAACATCTTTGTCTCATTTCAACTCCATCCATTTCAACGGTGCTCTCTGATTCTCCTGCTCCTCCCAATCTTGGATAAAGTTTACAACTAGCTTGTAGTGCCTTGAAAGATAAACTAGGAACCAAGAAACACAGATTTCCCCTTTTAACACATGGGCTATAACTATGTACATATCTGTCTGTATAGATATATCTTATTACTAGAACACCAAGAAAAGTGTTCAAATCCTAACTGTTAATATATTCTTCCCAATATGAATGTAATTGAAGTTTATGTTTTCAACTGTTTGCGTCTGTCCATACAAAGAATAAAACAGAAGTAAAGCAATAATCAATAATCTGCATGCTTCAGGCAACAAATTTCTTCTCAAAATGTCCACCAAATATTTTACTATAAACAGTAAAAGAGATCATAAGGGATGTAATAGAAATTGAAATCCTCATCCTTGCAACCCTGTGTCTTTGTCACATGAAGTTACTCAGCGGTTAGTGTCAAGAAATTCCTAATTATGCTATAATGATGTAAAAATTCTCGTGGCTTAAAAGTGGTGAGTGATTTGGAATTTCTATCTACATTATCACTTTACTGATGACTTTAAGATAATATACCTATATATAATTTTTTCTAAATCTAGACTTTTTTATAGAATGCCATAATATGTCTCTGAAGGAAATATGGTTACTAGAACTAACTGTAAAGACCTATTTTAGTCAGCTTCTTAGCTACCCAAGGTAATAAACTTTCTAAGAGATGTTTTGTGTTATTGCTTTAAACTTTTTTTTTTTAACTACAGCTACAGGTTTTAAAGATTTCTTTGAAACAACTGAAGAGTGAACTTTAATTCATGTTTTTTAAACAAAGGTTATATGAGACTTACAGCAGTCTTACAAAAGAAGAATATCAGCAAGAATTGCACATTACGCTCAGAGTGCAACTGACTTTCAAATTTCTCTACAGGTATTATTTCCCATGAATAGGAACAAAGAGCAAAAACAGTTAAAAAAGCATATTCAAATGTGTGCATAAAAAGGCATGGTAAATGAATACTGTTTAGTTTGCTGACATAATTACTTGAATGTAATTTTTATGAGTCGTAGAAATCTTGGCATTTTCACTGAACCAGATAATTAGACTCTGAATAGAACAGGGTCAGAATAATTAATACATCAAAACTAGATGAACTTTTTCTAATTATTTTTATTTAATCTCTATTATAATTATTGTTATACTCTGCTGAGCATGACTGCCTCATGTTCATAGATTTGAATGCAGTCTTATAGTTGCATCCTGGGACTTTGTGGAATATTAACAAACCGTGGCATGGAGAAATTAGAATGGTGTAGTTTCATGATGGAATTCTAAATTGGAATTTCATATTTTTCTATATAGTTGCACAAAATTTGTTCCATAATCGTAAAAATATGAATTTTAAAACAAAAGTCGACTTTTCTTTCAAGTTACACTTCTCCAAAGTTCAAGAAAAATTATTTTCACAGTTTTTTTTAAAAGGCATATATCATCAGCTATTCTCGTGAAATTTTCTGGAAGGGAATGGCATGAAATTTTACGTTATTTGAGTCTTTAATATCATGATACATCTTAATCATTAAAGCAAATGTATCAACAGGCAGTAAAGAGCATTACCCATTATTATGAAAGACTTTGAAATTTGTGTTAGAAAGTCATGGGCAACCTTCTGATCATAGCTACCTCCTTATGCCAGATGTCTGGTATACTCATGGAAATACAGAAAAATAAACTAATCCAGCAAAGAAAACCAATAATGATGGAATATTTTTAAATCTAAGGACTGAAAGATTATATAGGCTGGTTAACAAATGATTAGAGGCTAATGTATGTCTTAATATCTGAAGTAGGAAAGCCATAATACAGAGAGGACGATTTCACCCAGGAAAATCACATCCAACAAGACTGTAAACCAGGTGCCAATGAGAAAGTCTGAGGCTCCTCTTAAGTCTTAGTTGTCATTTCAAGGTTGTCAGGACTACCCTCTCCTGACCTTGCCATTATCTGTCTCCACTATGTGAAAGTCTATGACTTTCCCTTGTCCTGAACTGAAAATGGAGAGGCTCAAGGAGCACTGCACCCTCAGCGATAAAGGAGGCAACAGGAATTAGAAAACTCTTGGAAAATCTTGAAAATAATCTATTCTGAGAATTTACAGAATACTTTAAATTCCCTAACAACTAACTTATCTGCTAAGAAGGACAAGAGACAGAATAGTTTTCTGCCATAACTTTCGTGGAACCAAGCTATTTAAATGTTTGTCTGATCCTGGAATTGCCCCCCTGATCCTGGAGCAGATACATATCTCCAGAGAGAGCAGATACTATGATTATGAGATTCTGAAAACACTAAGATAGAAAACGATAGCCACTGAAGAGAATAAAGCCCTTTGTACATAACAAAGTGTTAGATTTTACCTCATTCAAGGTTAAATAAAACCCCCAAAATAAAAACAAAAAACATTGACTTTGAGCCATTGAAAACAGTTTTCACTGAAGGAGGAATTTTTGTCATAAATATGTCAAATAAATATAAGATGGGAAAAAATAAGAGAATAGGGCAAATGTTGAAATGTAAATGTTGCTGGCAAAGATATAAAAAGAATATGGGAGAGAAGAAGCTATCATGATGGAAAAATTAAAGTTGGCTTCAGCTGTAGTAACGAACATAACTGACACCGTAGAAAAAGAACTCACTAAAAAGATGACAGCTTTCTAAAAGTACAGAGAAGTAATTATAATAGGTCCTAGAGGAGAAAGAAAAGAAAAATAAAATATGTGAATAATTCATCCATTGGGAAAGAACTAAAGCAAATGAAGCTAAACAGTCATTCATTAAAAGAGAACACTTTCCACGAGTTTAGTGAAAACGCGACACCAAGAGACATTACCTGTGTATATACGACAGAAGGTTCCCTAACCACCCCCTCCCCACAACACACGTGAATGAAGGGACTTGGAATAAACTTGGCAAAGTTTTTGAATTTCAAGATTAAATGAAAAATTCCACAACTATTTGGGCAAAAAGTAAAAGAAGTCACACTGGTTTCAGATTCTATTTAACTCAGAGTGCCAGGATATAATGTAACAATGAGAACAAAGTTTTGAGAGAAAAATACTGTGGTCCAAAAATATTTTGACCACCCACAAAGTAGTTACTGTGTTGGAATAACAGCATGACTTCCATGCTGACATCTGCAGAATTCGGAACATAAACTGTACACGGATACACTCCTTGAAATTTTTACTTGAAAATAAACGTCAGCAGTGTGAAGATGAATAATATGAAAAGTTAAAGAATGAGATATTTGATTCAGAAATTACCGTGTTGTATATTGACTGTTATTAGTTTAAAGTGTATTTGCTTACGGTTAACAAAAAACCCCACAGATGCTCACATGGAAATAAGTCTGTATATATACTAATAATAGTAGTAACATAAGCAACACCATGAATAATATAAGTAACAATGTAATTCTTATTCCTAGTAGATATGAACCTTAGTGTATGATTATGAATATACTATGAACTTTATATGAGCAAACGTCACAGTCATCAAATAACTTTGCAATAGTTGGCTTCTTGTAAGATAGTTCATAAGTCAGATCCTTATCTTACACTTTAAATTAAGATGAATTAAAACAAAGCTTAAAATTGATAAGATAAATATATTTTAGAAAAGATGAAAATATAAATCACAATATTTCTGGTTCTGGAGCAGTCAGGCATAAAGAGCAAAATTCTCAAAGTGCAAAATCGGAAAATTAAATATTGAAATGTTTCTTAGAAGAAACTCATAAACATTTCTCTTAACAAAATCAATAAGGAGATATGTAGTATAGTTTTCATTAATAAAACAACGATATGCCATAAATATTTTACCCAATGGCTCTGTATCATCTCTGCCTAAACACTGTTTCAATTGCGTTATTGAAAAAAATGACACAATTTAACAAATATTAAATAATCTAGAAGTTCTTTTTATTATAGGGTTTATATATCCCAGCATCACATTAAGAGAGTTACTTTAATAATCTAATTTGGCATTTGCAATAAGCCTCTTAGGTAAGTGCTGTCCCTCTTTTCACTAATGAATAAATAGAAACAGAAATAATGACATGACATGACAGCATAACTCACAGGAGTTGAAACAGGATTTGAACTCAAATCTAAGACAAAATTGGACTGCTTAGTCCATTGTATGCTGCTTTCTAGGTATATTATATGCAATGTAAAAAAAAAAAAAAACTTTTCCTATGTTGTTCTTTCCTATATCCCCTTAGCTAAGCATAGTGTCTTGCTTATTGTAAACACTCAGTAAATAATTGTTGCATGTGAATGTATGACTATAAGAAACTGCATTAGAAACTAAGAAATAGGGACACCTGGGTGGCTCAGTTGGTTGAGCGACTGCCTTTGGCTCAGGTCATGATCCCAGCGTCTTGGGATCGAGTCCCACATCGGGCTCCTTGCTCCGCAGGGAGACTGCTCCTCTCTCTGCCTCTGCCTGCCTCTCTGCCTGCTTGTGTTAAATGAATAAATAAAATCTTTAAAAAAAAAAAAAAGAAACTAAGAAATATAAATACTAAAAACAAATGGATATTTTATCCCAAGAAAGTTTTCAGTGGGGTTTGGTGAAAGGATATGGAAATGTAGGATATGGACAGTACAGACACAACTATAATATGGGGCAGATTTGTGAGCATGCATTGCTAGGTCCACTAAAGAAGTGCTATCTCAACGGAAGAGAGACACAAGTAGATAAATGGATCCCTCGTACGAACTCTGCTTTCAACATGATTTCATTCTTGAAATATCTAATATGGTTTTTTTGGATACTCTTTCATTCTTACATGGCTAAAATCAAGTATTCTTGGTCACCTAGGGTATGATGAATAAATCGTGCTTAAATGTTAAAATGTATGCTTAACTAAGGAGAATATTGGGGTGCCTGGGTGGCTCAGGGGGTTAAAGCCTCTGCCTGCGGCTGCCCACAACCCTGATCTCAGGGTCCTGGGATCGAGCCCCGCATCGGGCTCTCTGCTCAGCGGGGAGCCTGCTTCTGCCACCCCTCTCTGCCTGCCTCTCTGCCTACTTGTGATCTCTCGCTATGTCAAATAAATAAATAAAATCTTAAAAAAAAACTAAGAAGAATATTAGTCTGGATTAATCTATTTCACCAGTAAAATTGGTATGTTAGACAAGACTATTGGTAAGAAAAATGAGGATACAGTCACTTAAAATTTAAAAAATTAAAAAAAAATAAGTCACTTAAAATACAGTCACCAAAAGAAGTGATGGCTGCCCTAAATTATGTCGATACTAGGGAAACAGTGATACAATCTTGAGCTTGTCCTTCTATGTAATAGGCTAAATAGCAATACTGTAGTATTTAGCTATGACAATGTATTTAATCCTTGTAGATATAAATTTAGGATGTGACAATATAGGGGGCTGAAATATTCTGACTTAAGCTAAATAATAAGTAATAATAAATAATTGGAGGAAAATGCCACCTAAAGAGAGCAGATTCAATCTTCTCTGAACTTTCAATACAGCAAATTTTTTCTTAAACCTGATTTTTTTCTCACTCTAAACTTTTCTTTGTTTCTTCTGCTCTATTATTCTTACTATCCCCATTTTATTGAAAAGATCCATTTGCATGTTTAAAATATAGAATCTGATTAAAGTCCATTAAAAGTCATTAAATTGGGTCATTTCCACGTAGAAAGAGTCCAGATATTTGTCTGAAAGTTTTAGTAAGTATCTGTAATTCCTGTTTTTGTTATTATTTTGTTGGCATTTTAGTCTCATTTGGTTGATCAATGCAGAAACACCCAGATTGGGGGGAAAAAAAATAGGCATACATTGTGGTATTTTCTTCCAGTCACACACAACACCCGTATTTGTGACTATTCTTCTGTTGCCAATCTTCTGGGGGTTCATTCCGTTGCTTCAAATGCTTGATATGGTTCCTGGCATCTTAGTATTTTATCAGTGGGTATTAACTTACAAGTGAGACAAGAAAATGGAATCAAGAACCCGGGCTCTCCATTTGGCAGCTCTTTTGCACCGGTGCTCATGTCTGAATTGTTGACTGTTCCTAAAATCATGGCAGGATTTCTGCGAACTTTTTAATGAGCTTAGTCAAAAACATTTTTACTTATGTAGTTTGGAGACCTCTAGAGAAAGTGGACTTTTGGGAAGACTTGATTCAACACAGGGAATGAGGAAAGTGCTGAGAACAAATATTAACCAAGTGAAATAAGTATTAAGAAGGCAAAGCAAGGAGGGAGGCAAATTATGGCATCAGTACATTTAATTGGACTGAGAATTTTCCTTTGGCAATGCCTAGGGGACCATGACGAGGGAGGATGGAGAAAATAGGCTCGGCGATATAAACGCACGACATGAATACCTATTTGTTAAATACTGTGACAATGTACCTGACTTTTATCACTTACTACCATCAGAACTTAAACTCTTACTTTTATCTCTGAAATATTTAAAAACATAAAACACCCTATGCAATTTTTAAAAATCCAACCTCCTACTTTCTTCTCTGTTCTTAAAAGAACTTCCCTAAAACATCATCTGGCACGATTCCCTTCCCTCGCTGACATCCGGTGCTCTGTAACACATACCTAGCCCAGGATAACAGGATTGGGGAAATGTAACCCTCACTCGTCTCCTTTTTCTTTTTTTCCAGTAGACAAAATATGTTTTTGTTTTCCAACATATTCAGTCCCTAAAATTGACTTCTACGTTGAACAGTTCCCATAATTTTAACAGCGATTTGGAAATACTGCAAAATGATCCTAATTTTTATTTCAATAGCTTAGGAACCTGTCTAAAACCAAATAAATAATAGATGTAGAGTGCCTCACACCGGGTACCAGATAGCCTCCAGTGAATGTTAACCCCCTTTCTCTTCCTCTTCTTTAGGATAGAGTGGAAAACATGAAATATTTGTTATTTGAAGTTTAGTTGTTTGGAACTATTTTATAGAATTATGAAGGCTTAAGCCAAAATGACTTCAAAATCTTTATCAAGTCCTTATAACAAAGATACTGAATTTAAGTGTACTTTAGAGTCAAAAGTTTAAGGATTTTATTATATAGCTAAAATCTGTCTTTTTTTCCCAATAAAAATTTTTGGTTCACCTCTTATTTAATAAAAAATTGTCCCCTTGCCTCCTCTTCACACCTAAGATTGCCTATCAATCATCCATCTGTTTATTAATCATCATAGATTTCTGGGAATAATAAGTTCAAGTTAATGGTCTCATGACTAATTTCTGTAGTAAAACGCATATATTCACAATGTCCAGATTTGGTGAAAAAAATATTTACTCACAGATGTGAGTTTTGAGAAGTGTCTTTTTTTTCTATTTGAAAATTTTGTAGGCTAGAGACAGATTAGAAGATCTTTTTTAAAGAACTGCATCATATTTAAATATATAAGACACTTTATGAATGTGTGTGTCATCCTTGCTCAGGGACTTTGCTAATCTTCTCTTAACATTCTAATTTTAGTATTTGCACTGCTGCAGTGAGCACTGAATTTATTTTTAAGGTCCTAGGACATAAGAATTCTCTATATTATCTTCTTTTAGGGGGGAGTTGGAGGTATGTGTGAACAAGCCACAAAGACACTATTTAGGCATAAATTTTAATATTCCACTCCTAAATGACTTATATTACGTGCAACTGACTTTCATCATTGTGTATTAATTGACGTATACACAGGTATGGGGAAATGCCACCTCGTGCAAAATTTAGGTAAGTTTGTATAGCAACAGCTCCCAAATTTCAACATCAAGCTACAAAACCATATAGCAGTGCTCTGAATTAGATGGTCCCGGAAGTCCCAGGTCCCATTTAGTGTGTGTGAATGTATGTATATACAATTCAAGTTACCCTTCACTCTCTTTGTCTTTTATAGTCTAACCAAGTATTCAAAAATTAGAAAGAATTTCTTGCCTCTAATGTTTCTGAAACACTGATATTTGTTTTCACTGGAATCAGGAGATCTAGTTATCTCTGAAATTTTAAAGTCCCATGTCCCATGTAAGGTAAATAGATACTAATAAATAATTTGTCATGACTTCACTTTCCATTTCATATTCCTTAAGATATTTATACCAAAGCCTTTGATGAACTTCTCTTGAAATGCCTGAAGTTGAAACTTAAGACGCCACAATAAAAAAATACAAAAAGTGGAACAATAGGGTATGATTCAAGTGTTTTGATCGATAAGTCAAAATGCACAGTCAAGAGAGAGGATGCTGGTTCCCAGGGGAATTATGTTGGCTTGAATTATCTGTATATGCATATACAATGCTGCAAATGTATCTTACTTCATACAGAGTTTGATCAGTGCCACCTCAACTTTATAATTTTCATTTATGTTATGTATATGGAAGTATATATTGCATATCCATGCAACATTTTATATTTTTATGGATACATTTTTATCATTTCAAAAACTGTGTATTTCACATTCTTGGACTATTTTTTTTAGTGTTATTCAATTATGCATTTTGTATACTCGCATGGTATTTAGTAATAAAATTCTACCTATGTATTACTTCAAAATAAAATAAAATAAATGGAAGCATAAAGCACATTTCAAGGTTTTGACTCTACTCATTGAGATCTGGCTGTGTCATGACGCAGAAACGAGTCTCAGAAACTAGTTACTTTATAGTCTGGTTATCTGAGAGCACTAAGTCAGTTTGTTTAGATTTTCTCCAAATGCTACTGAATTGTGCCACAGTTTGATGTGAGAATCTGACAGATCTTTGCAAAGATAGAAGCTTGTCCTTCCCTGATTCTTAAATATTTCTTTCCTCAAATGTGCTTTATTTATTTATTTTTTTAGTTGCCTTCTAACTACCGACTAGGTAACTAGCGCATGTACATGAGTGCTTGTGGGAAGCAGACAAAATATAAATATAAGAAACCATCTTTAGTTTTGGTTTTTGTAGATCCACAAATATATATTACACCACCTATACAAAGTATCTCTCTCTGTTTAGTAACAAAATTTATTTATACAACATGAAAAGTATCTTTTTAAATAGTGATTCCAAAAGTCCCTTTTATATCCCAACTCCTACCATTGAATAGTATTTTCCTGCTCAGCTAGTGTTCCTGTGTTGAGAGAAATAAAAATAAAACTTAATTCAAAATTTGGTAATTAAAAATTTCTTATTTTTCTGATGCTTGCAAAATTCAAACCATATTACAAAATGCTCCAGAATTCCCATTCTGTTTCCTGTTCTTGCTGTTGCTTTTCTGTAATATTTCCAACATTTCAGCTTCCTTCAAAAGGGTATAAAAATAATTTTAAAAGAAAATAGAAACACATAGTAAGTTTCTTTAATATAAATTGTTACCTCCCATAGATGCTAATTTCTATTAAGCTTTATTTACTAAGCTTTATTTAAGCTTTATTTACTAAGAAAGGTATGACATGGTCTGGGCCATGTTTCTTAGAATTTAAAATAGGAATACCTAGGGATGAATATGTATGTTCTCTGAAATAAGGTTAATTACATTTATTTCTATTGGTTCATTCTATCTATGTATTAAAGAATTCATCCCTCTTTATTTTAACTTGACTAATACTGTCATCTTAAACCACTCATTAGGAAA
>CM052807.1:6646230-6697701 GCA_028533885.1 Nasua narica
AGGGTGAGGTTCCCGCGTCTGTGTTTAATAAATATATAAACTGGAAAAGAAGAATCAGGCAGGGCAGAGATTTTCTTCCCTTTGGTTCACTGTGACAAGGCATATGTTGTATTTTCCCTTCACTTCGCTGCCCTCAGTGTTTACTGCATCTATGTAAGAAACAATTATTCCATCTTCTGGGTAAATTTCAAAGGAAGTCTGACTGAGGCTCTTTAGCTTTGAATTTATTAACAATTTAAATTGTCTTACTTTTCAGCAATTTTCATAAAAATATAATAGCATTGTATTTTTCCTTAAAAGGTCATGCCTTCTGGTGTCTTCAAAGAGCTGATGTCTAGAATACCATGTATCAATTAACCTGTGTTTCTAGTAGATTTCAGTAAGATTACCGTAGAAAAATGAGAGAAATTCAGTATTTTTTTATCCACCCTGTTACCTAACTATTATGTAGGATTAATTCCTATTTTTGTGTGTGTGTTATGCATCTGCTGACATTTTATAGGCATTGATTTTCAATATTGCATTGTTATTTGTTTTTAGCAGGCTATAAAGAGAAATGAGATCTTATGAGAAAGATTGTGTTCTGTATTTTTTCTATGAGTGAAATTATTTTACCTAAGAGAGAATTACTATTGTGTGGAACACATATCTATATTATTCCATGTGAATACAGATTTACAATGCATTAAAGGTAATCCACAAAGCTGAAATAAAAATGGAGTTAATCTGAGATTGATTTCCTCAGTGTTCCTCCTAATCAGGCTATAGAGGTCTGCTGGCACATAAATAACTTTTCATTTACTTTGGACTCAGTGATGTCAGACTTTTCAATAAACTAGGATCTGCCAAAAAAGCCTCAAAACTAAAAAAAAAAAAGATAAAAATTTAAAAGCGTATGTAAAATGTATGTATATATTGTATGTATTAACACTTTGAGTCACAATGACTCTTATTTTAAAAGAACTTTTATGGGGGTGCCTGACTGACTCAGTCAATTAACTGACACTTGATTTCAGCTCCGGTCTTGAGTTCAGGGTCATGAGTTCAAGCCCCTCAGTGACTCCACACTGGGTGCGGAGCCTACTTAAAAATTTTTTAAAAAAACTTTGGGGCACCTGGGTGAGTCAGTCATTAAGTGTCTTCAGCTCAGGTCATGTTCCCAGGGTCCTGGAATCGAGCTGGCATCAGGCTCCCTGCTCGTTCAGAAGCCTGCTTCTCCCTCTTCCAATCCCCCTGCTTGTGTTCCTGCTCTTGCTATCTCTCTCTCTCTCTGTCAAATAAATAAATAAAATCTTTTAAAAAATTAAAAATTTAAAGATAAATAAAAGAACTTTTATAAAGCAGAATCAGACCTATAACTGAACAGACCATCTTCACATATACTCACTGGCTGAAACAGTTTGAAGTTTTTCTTTAAAAAGAAAAAAAGTTGCTATTTGTAACCTTCTGTTTTCCCATTATATATTGCTTAATATGTAAACAAATGCCTTCTTCTAGAAAAGCTGGAGTCCATCCAAATTACAACAACAATCTGCACACAATTTGGTATTCTTAGAAGCTCTATCTAATGCACATTTTTTTTCTTATTTGGACTACATGTGTTTCTCTCCTGCTCTTTAGGCCTTGAGTCTGCCTGCGGAGCTATATTCGTGTGGGTCTATTTAACTAGTCAGTTTAACTAACTAGTCATTTATTACTAATCATATTAAAAATGCATGTATACCATGCCTATTTCTGTTCTGATCTCAACTGCTGTTTGGGAATATTTGAGTTTATAAAGTAGAACATTGGTGTTATTATTCCAGATCCAGTGTCATATTAACAGTTTGGGAATTTATTTTGTCAAATGCAAGAGATAAAGTGACAACAAGAAGCAAGAAATAATAGGAGCTGTGAGGTCAGAGAGCAGCACAGTGTATCTAAAGTGCCACTGGACAGAAATTATTTTTGTGTCTTCAGCGTTAAGTGCTGGTCAGAATTTTGCAGTGCCGTTGACTTAAATTTTAGATGTCGACATAAGCCATTTTCATACTTTTCCGACTGAAGACTGTCTCAAGGTTTGGCTTTGACTCAGATTCTTGAAGTTCTAGGTTTAGGAGGCAGTCTAGAATTCTATTTTTAAAGACACTATACAGGCGGTCCCGATTGATAATGGTCTGACTTATAACTTTTCAACTTTATGACGGTGAGAAACACTGCAATTCAGTAGAAACTATCTTTAGAATTTTGATCTTTCCCCAGGCCAACAATACGCAGTACATACTCTTTTGTGATGCCGGGCAGTGACCGCCGTAGTTCCCAGTCGGCCCCATGATCCTGAGGATCGACAACGGATACACTGACGACCGTTCTGTACCACTAACGCCATTCTCTTCGTCACTTTCAAAACGGTATTCACTACGTCCCGTGAGGCAGTCAACACTTTATTTTCAAGTTGTGTCAAGCTTTGTGTTAGATGATTTTGCCCAACTGGAGGCTGCTCTAAGCGTTCTGCACACATGTAAGGCGGGCGAGGCTAAGCTGTGTTCACTACGTCCCGTGAGGCAGTCAACACTTTATTTTCAAGTTGTGTCAAGCTTTGTGTTAGATGATTTTGCCCAACTGGAGGCTGCTCTAAGCGTTCTGCACACATGTAAGGCGGGCGAGGCTAAGCTGTGGTGTTCAGTAGGTTCAGTGTATTAAATGTATTTTTTACTTTTTACATTTTCAATGTGCTATGGGTGAATCCAAACAAAATGCCGTCGTAAGTTGAGGGAGATCTATGCATAAATCTATACTATTTTCATCCACCCCACAAACAAATGTTGAGAAGTTAACTGATTGCAAGATAATGTGGAGACATGTACAAAAATAAGTCATCCTTGCAACAAAAACTCCGAAGATCCTGGGATTTATAATTGGTTGACATCTCTTTTGTGATTTTCACTATGTTTTCACTTGAAGCAGATTCCTAATCCAGATCCGACCCTTCACACGTCCATGGTTCTTATTGATGTCAAAGACCAAAGTGAAATAGAAGCAAGATAAATAATTAGAAAAGATAGTTTGGTGTCTCTTGCCAGAGAAGAACAAATTCAGAGAAAAGAATGCTGCATTTAAAAGAAAGTAATACTTGGGGCACCTGGGTGGCTCAGTTGGTTAAGCTATGTCCTGATTTTGGCTCAGGACATGATCTCAGAGTTGGGAGATCAAACCCCGCAGGGGACTCTGCACTCAGCACAGAGTGTGCTTTAGATCTCCTCCCTCTTCCCTTTCCTACTCATGTCCTCTCTCTCTCTCAAATGAAAAAGTAAATAATAAAACAAATAAATAAGGAATTGAATCCTTAATTGATATGTATAATATATGAAAATTCAAAAAGAAAAAGTTCCTAATGGGAAAATAAGTTATAAATATGTCCAAATTTCCATATACAACTACCCTATTGTCAAAATTCATTTAATTTAACCTTCTGCTCCCTATACACAGTTCTGATTAAAGTTAATGAAGATTTGCCTGAATTTAGACAATGTTTCTCGAATAGAAAATTGGGTCTACCAACAACTGCTAAAGGAAACCTTTAAGAACATCAAGATGGTTGGTCCAAAATATAGAAAAATAAGAACATAAGTAATTATGATTCATTCTGCAAATGACCAATGAAACATTATTCATTGAAAGTAAAATTCTCTACATTTTAGCAGTTCTTGCAGCAGAACCTCTAATATTACCAAAGCTGCATTCAGATGACACTTTTAGAAATACACAAAATTGATTCAAAGTAAAAAATGCTTTGTCAGTTACCAAAAACATACAAAGCAAAAATTGCTAGTAAATCCAAAATAGATTATTTTTAGTTAATATATATATATCTGAAATGATTATAAAATAATTATCTAAGCCCATAAACAGTTATTTTTCAGAATTTTATTGAACATACACTCATAATGAACAAGAAGAATGGTAACTGGATGGAAGAAAATGCTTTTTCTGAAGTATATACGTGACTTGAAGGACTTGACACATCTGTTCTTACTCTCTTAAGCCAAATGGTACTTTGGGGAAAAAAAATTAATACCATGATATCTCTTAGTATTCTATTCCAATTAAAAGCTCAATTATTAAATTTCTGTCTTCTATCTAATTTTGTTTCCGGAGTTACAGCTTTCAAAGATCCCATCTGGGCTAGAGAGATAGAGAGCAGCTAGCAAACCTATCTAAAACAATGTATCATTATGAAATCATGCAGAAAACAGGGTAATTTCCTATCAAAATGAAAACTTCTTCTTATATGGTATGTGAATATTCTTCCCTAAACTCGTAAATGGTATAGTGTAAGAGAAGAAACACAACTTTTGGAGGAACTCTAAAGGCTTATTTTTTATCTGATCTTGATAAAGAAGGAAAAATATCAAAGGACAACAACTGGGTTTTTAAACACCCACACTAATTCTATTCCCACGAATTCTCAACACTTTCAGACACGCCAAGTTTTAATACATAAACAGTTCATTGCTCTTATTTGATATATAGAGCATGTTCTCCTGACAAATCCTCAGAATATCTGATCATTAACATTGATCATGGACCTCAAATGATATGGACGGGTGCCATAAATGGGCCCATTTTCCTCACTGCCTTTTACATTTCACAAAGGAGACGGTGAAACCTTTTCGACTGTGTTCCTATGACTGGCTTTCCTCATTATATCTAACCAGGAAACAGGATCTATTCAGTAAATTCAACGAGGAATGTGTAAAATACAAATTTATTAACTACACCAGATGTTGGGAGTAACAGAGGTTGGAGACTAAGAAATAAAGATAAGTCAAGAATATATGAAGAACAGATTCTATCCCTAAGGTTGAAACAGAGCACCCAAGGCAAGAACAAATCTAAAATAGGACCCTGTAGCCACAGCCAAGATCCATTGCTCATTGGAGAGAGCCTGGCTGTGCCCCAGAGGATGGAGAAGTCTGCTAGATTTCCAGACCACTGGGGTTAACAAGCAATCTGCCCTTTCAGGCGCCAGAGGGAAGTCATCCATTGAGAGGTAGCCATATGAAACTCACTTGGAATCTCTCAGTGGGAAAAGTACACTGGGAATCCTCCCTCTGGGGGTCAGGGAAGATTGTGCTCAAGGACGTGTCGTGCCCTGCTGCTTGCCACACACTGCAGGAGCCTGGAGAAAGAGAGAGAGAGAGAGCGCACACACCGGAACCAGGACGAAGAACCCCTTCCTTCTCCAGGCAGTTCCCTTTGGTAGCCTCGAGGAAGGAGCTTTACAGTGCTACCTGGAGGGGAGGAATGGTTAGGAAGCACAAACTGGACAATGACGAGTTTCTCTGGAGCTGAGAGGCAATAGATCGGCAAATTAAGTAACCTTACTTAATTGGAAAAGTGTCATCATTACCAACATCCTACACCAGAGTGGTATATTGGTTACAACTGATGAACCTACACTGACCCTTGGTTATCAACCTAAGTCCATAACGTACATTAGGGTTCATTCTTGGTGTTGTCCATTCTATGTGTTTGGACAAACATATAATGACATGGCCCTAGTAAAGGGAAATACAGATGTAAGGGGCAGAGAAGATATGGGAAATTTCTGTACCTTTCACTCAATTTTGCTGTGAATCTAGAACTGCTCTAAAAATTAGTTTATTAATTAAAACACACACACACAGAGTTAAAAAAATGTCATCAAGGAATCTTTTTTTCCCAAACCTACAATTGTGACACCACTGTATTACAAATTGTAGTTTGTATTGATTTTAAGGTGGTCATTATTTCTTTCATTAGGAATACTGTATATGGCACAGACAGCTAAACTACACATTCACCACTTCTTAGGTAATAATAGAACATTCAGGACACAAGGTTATTCAGTTAAAGACGAAATTTCCCAGTCCCCTTTGCAGCTAGGTAGGGTATGTGACTAAGTTCTGGCCAATAGGATGTGGAAGGGAGCAGAAATGTACAACTTCTGAATTGTAACTTCTAAGGGAGTGGAAAGGTGTTTCCTTCCCCTTTCCCCCTTTTGTCTGGCTGGAAAGTAGGCCTGGTAATGACCATGGATTTTGGAAATGAAGGTAATTCCCCTAAAATGGTAGAGCAACAAGAAAGGAGGGGCCTGGGCTCATGAGAACTTTTGCAGAGCAGAGTTGCCCCATAAGCCCAACTTGTACGTGAGAGAAAAAGAAAGAAACCTCTATTTTATTTAAGCCATGATTGTTTTGGGTTTTTGCCACAATATTGTTTAGTTTCTCCTGTCTCATCACCATACCATTGTTGACTAGACAGTTAGCAAGTTTGTTAAATATAAAGCAGCACAGATCTGTAATAACAAAAACTTTCACCTGAAAAACTACTATACAAATGCAAAGCTCGCAAAGATTTTCAACAAAGGGGACAATAGTTGCCTTGGCAATTTAGAACCTGTTATAATCATAACCATAGTTCGTTTTCTGAAAAAAATTATTTTTTTGGCATTTGAAATCTAATGATAATTAGTCATGTTTTATCAAAGTAGTTTAGGGGCGCCTGGGTGGCTCAGTGGGTTGAAGACTCTGCCTTTAGCTCAGGTCACTATCTCAGGGTCCTGGGATCGAGCCCCATGTTGGGCTCTCTGCTTGGTGGGGAGCCTGCTTCCCCCCCTCTCTCTCTGCCTCCCTCTCTGCCTACTTGTGATCTCTTTTTCTGTCAAATAAATAAAATCTTTTTTTAAAAAAAAGTTTATTACACTGTAATTTTCAAACACCAATTCACAGAATTTGATGCCTATTTTTGTAGGAAAAAAACATGGAAAAATGAGGGTTTGTTATCTATAGGACACTTCTGTCCAAACCTTAATATTTCAAACAGTAAAACAAAAAACAAAACAAAAAAACCCACTGAGGATATTTGGACATAGTTTCAAAATTTGTTGTTTTTAAATTTGTTGTTTTAAAGAAGTCTTTGAAAACTAACTATTCCTGAAACTTTATTATGAATTCTATTGCATAATGATCTATCTGCTTAAAAGACATTTATTTGTTTTCTTATGTAGTGTAAATTATCACCCGAGCCTTTGAGATAGGAAAATGATAATTATACATGCTCAGATAAAATTCTGTTTGCTGTTTATTTTTTTTCCAATTCGATGCAGAATAATCTAATTTTAAATAATTGGTGCAAAATTCATTTAGGATGATGGAGCATGAAACTTATTTAATAAGTATTCTGCTTCTTAAATTATTTTTAGAATTACATCTTCAGTATAGTAGAAACTTACTAATTAAACAAAATGGGGAAGAAATTGGAATGATTAAGCTTTTCTAACTTTATTACTTTTAAGTACTTTTATATTTTGTATTAGCAATCAAAATATAGATGTAGATTTAAGTAATGGAAAAAGATAATTCAGAATAGATCTACATCAATTAATAAAATGTTTACCACACAAAAGTCCTTTTACATAGGAAACTTAGTAGTTCAAACCAAAAATTGAAAACAAATCTATTAAAGTAATTTTTAATTAGAAGCATATATTTCCTCGTCGGTCAGACCTCAGCACTTTTAGTCAACTGATCATTGAAAAATTAATCAACCTCTTGGGGGCCATAGTTTCATCAAGAAATATTTGGATAATATAATTTACACTATAAGTGTTTGATATACATAGAGGTATTATCCTAACCCTATCACAATTCCTGACATGTACTAAGCACATAATAAATGATAGTTTTATTTTACCACCATTTCATTCCCTGAGCATTCAAAATGCTCAGATTTGATGTGTTGGTGCTCTTCCTTTTAAATTATAACTGTTTTTTCCCCCTAATGCATATTTATTGTTTTCAGATTATTGCACTATCCAAATTAGCAGGATCAGAATTAGTGAGATTAGATTGTATTTTTCTAAGTAACGTATTTTAGAATCACTCTTCCAAATAAAATGTGGCTTTGATATTCACTCTGTATCGAATTTTAAAGTTTTGAGGATGAATAAATGATCGTTTAGTTGTTAACATGTGATGACACTTTGATCGGGTTCAGAAGGATTATCTCTGGCCTTCGAAAGATCTCAGTCAGTAAAAAGTCTAGAAGAATTATGTAAGAACAGAAAAAATTTAATATACATTGTTGTGAACAATAACTCTACAATGTAAAACTCCTTCGGCATAATTTGTAGCTTAAATGTAAAGTGTATTCATACACTTTTATTCTGCAAAAGAAAGTAATTTAAATATTTATAAAATGTGATTTACATGAAAATACCATCCTACTTTTCATTTACTGTGCTGTTCTTGTGTCATTCAAAGTTGCTTTCTTTAAATATACATTTGGAAACAAATTATATTATGATCCAAAATACAAAAAGTAAATACAATGTGGGATTGGGGAGCCTGCATGGGGAAAAGTAACTGCAGTCACAGTGAAAAGAAACGAGCTTGTTGAATTTTCACACACGGAACTACTGAGCAGGCTTATTTAAATCTATTTTCCTTTATGAATTATACATGGCTATCATCACTGAGTTACACTCCCCGGGTAAAAAAAAAAAAAAAAAACATTTTAAACGACAACTTACAGATAAGCTGTCAAATGGGAAAAATCCACTCATTTCTTCAAATCTGTAGTTGATTTTTTATTAATATTTTAAATGATTTTCAAGAAATGCATTTGGGTTGCCTCTGACTTTCTAGGAAGAAATATGTGAGAACGCTTGATTCCACTTTTCACTTTCAATATATATCAAATCTGTATATGTGGTTGTGAAAACAATAAAAAAAAAAGTTTGTTTGGGGTCTTTTTTGCGAAGTACACGTCGACTTTTCTCCTCTCACTTGCCCGGGCCGGCAGGTAAGACTAAGACAGTGCAGGTGTTTGCCTGCAGGAGAAACCTGCTAATTAGGGAACAAGCTAGGCAGTGGAAACCAATCTGCAGGTATTTTCAGGTAAAACTGTTGAAACAACATGACTATGGAGTGATGTGCACTGTTTCGGTAACTAGAAAGTTCTCATCTTTTGATTAAACTCATATACAGATGAAGTGTGGACATCACAAGGCAGTAGTGGTACCGTATAAATGTCTCTGGAGCAAAAAAAAAAAAAAAAGAAAAAGAAAAATGCTAATAATGACATCAAAAGTGATCATTATAATCATCAGCATAAAGAAAAGTAGCAGGAAGTTAACTTCATTCAGGAAAGGCTCTGGGACTTTGCCTTCGTCCTTAGCAGGAGCCAGTATTTTTCCAGAAGAGGAACAATGACAGTTAAACTTCTCGTCTTGTCCGGCTGTGGCCCCATCTTCTAATGACACAAATTCCTAACAGTGCAGTCTCATCCATCATCTAGATTATTTGTTTACGAAGTACACCAAATATTTTCTGCACTGGGTTAAAGAAACATAATTCCTGCCCTGAAGGGCTTTATCACTTGGTACAGTAGTACTAACCTTGGAAAGGCTGGTTCTTATTTTCTTGTTCTAATGGACCTGACTATAGGTGATTTCCTGGTTTGACAGCCAGAAAACAGGGTATAGACCTGACTCGAAAGAAAGGGTATTTTTTTTTTAGAGCTAGTAATTATTTATTTGACAGAGAGAAAGAGATCACAAGCAGGCAGAGAGGCAGGCAGAGAGTGGGGGTGGGGAAGCAGGCTCCCTCCTGATCCCAGGGCCCTGAGATCAGGGCCTGAGCCAAAGTCAGAGGCTTAACCCACTGAGCCACCCAGGTGCCCCAGAAAGAAAAGGTATTTTAAAAGTCATGTGATTATAATTTGGGGACAGGAATGTCTTAGAGCAGCATAACTGTATTGCTTCCTATTCAACAGGCCATCCCCCCTACCTTTTTCTAAAAGAGAAAAAAGAATGACAGAAAATTTTAGAATTTCAAGTTCATTGAAATGGCTATGGAAGAAGGTTAGTAGTGATGATTAAATACAATTAAATTATAGAAAACTACAAATGTGATTTTACAAACTAAAAGATTCAGGGATAAATATATATTAAATTCAAGGTACTCAGTATCATTGTGGTATATATATATATATGTCCCTATAATGTGTGTGTATGTATATATGTATGCAATGATATAAACATAAACGCAGATATGTACACACACACACACACACACACACACCATTCAGGAATAGCTTTAAAAGTAAACCGGTCTTCAAATAGTTAAAACTAACAAGAACTTTTTCAATCATTTTCCTCAATACATAGATTAAGACATTGATATCAATGCCATTTTCGTTCATTAGAATGCATTTAATTTAGTCATCCAATTTATTTCATGTAAAAAAATTCTACACATAGGTTCAGTCAGTGAGAAACCAGCCCTTAGTTTTTAAATTACAACTGAAAGTCTGTGTCTTTTTGTGCAAGGAAGAAATGCATACCTTATATGCAGAATAGAAAAGTGTGAGATGGGATACAAAGGGACAGACTAAAATATGCACATCCTATATTTTGAAATAAGCTTTTTATTAGACACAGTGAATGCTACATTAGCTCATACAAATAACATCTCAGAAGATGATAATCAGAAAGAGGTGACTTCAGTAATATGCATCATCATTCCCTTTGGAGGTTTTCAATGCCTTTAATAAAACTTTTAATGTCTACTTTTCCAACAGATGAGGTAAAGTGACTGAGGTCCTGGGGATTTTCGGTGGACCATTGGAGACAACCCTCAGTGCTGAGGACCCCAGAAATAACCACCATAATTATCATTTGCCTAAGTTAGCACTAATGAATCCAAATGCGCCTGAAGCAGATGGCATGATCAGAGATATAATTTAACAACTGTCCTTCACTAACCTGCAGCTGATTTCATGAAGTGTTTATACATCTAGGGGTAATATATTTTTTTAAGATTTTATTATTTATTTGAGAGACAGAGAAAGTGAGAGAGAGCATGAGAGGAGAGAAGGTTAGAGGAAGAAGCAGACTTCCCGTGGAGCTGGGAGCCCGATGTGGGACTCAGTCCCGGAACTCAAGGATCATGACCTGAGCTGAAGGCAGTTGCTCAACCAACTGAGCCACCCAGGCGCCCTAGGGGTAATATTTTGATTAAAGCTGCTGCTGGGATTACATGAAAGAGTGTATAGACTAAAGAAATAAGTTTTTTGGTAAAATTCTTGAAGCTACAGACCATTTAACATATGTTATAATATTTCTAAATATTTAGACATTTTCAAAATATTTCTACTTATATTCATTCAAAGAATTATAATAAATTACCAGAAGCGAGTCAGTCATTTCCATCTCCTCTTATAGTCACTGGTGGTATGTTTCCTTCTTGAGTGTTTGTAAAGGGGGGCAATGATCACAAATGAGAAAAGCAAAAGTGTGTGGGGTGATACCTTGAGATGATGGCAAGAATTAACCTGTAAACTTGGGCTTTGATGACTTTGGAGTTCTGTGTGTTGAGATGCTCATCTCTCCTTGGGTTTCATATCTTTGACTTGTATGTTGAAAAAACTACTACTATTACTACTAATAATAATATGTAGGGGACACATGTCTTGTCTTCTTAGAGGGAGAAGAACTCTGCCTGAGGAGATGTACCTCACAGATTGACTTGAGAGAGTGTGGATGTATTCTGCATGGGGGAAGGATGGACATCTTGGGGTTGAGAAGGTGGACTGTGGTAGAGAGAATTCCAAATTCCCACCACTTGGAAAACTGTATGATCCCTTCCTTTTGAATGTGTATGGGAGGGAGAGGGCTGTGAATATGATGAGCATTACTGTATAATTAGGTTATGTTGTATGGCAAAGGTGAAAGGATTTTGCAGATGGGACCAAGGTCTCAAATTAGTTGATTCAGAGTTAATAAAAATATAAATCATCCAAGGTGGGCCAGACTTAATCAGGTGAAAGACCTCAAAACAGGGACTGGTTCTTTCCTAGTAGAGAAACAATTTCCTCAGTCCTTGAAGCAGCAAATAGATATGCTGTGCAGACAGCCTGACCCACACCTTAACTGTGTTCTTGTGAGACCCTGAGCAGAGAGCTCCGTGAAAGCTTGCCTGGACTCTTGACCCACAGAAACTGTAGGATAATAAATATAAGTTGTTTTAAGCTGCTAGAATTGTGGGTTTATAGAAAAACAAATAAATCTCCCATGAAAGTTCATGAGGATTGGAAATCACGAGGATGAAGTATGTGGAATATGGTAGATGTTCAAAGAGTGGTGTATGTTATCATGGTCGCCATTACTGGTGAAACAGAGTCCTGTGGTGACACAGACTAGAGATACCAGACGGGAGTAGAGGCAAAGTTTTAAATGACTAGAAAGAGGAATTGAGTGTGGAGGAGGGAGAATTCTGGGGCAAGGGAATGCAATACCAAGTTTATCTTGCTGCACCTGCCCTTTCTTCTCCAAGTCCGTTCCGATTTCACACATCGTAACGTCATGACTCTGCCTCCCACCTTCTCAGTGCTGATATACATAGCAGACATAAGTTCTACACATTTGAAAGCCTGGAGAACGGGTGCTAGGTGCTGGCAGGATCACTTCAGATGCCAGTAAACAACTTGCTTCTTCCGTTTGTGGAAAAGTCAGCAGAGATGTTGAGATGTGCCCGGGTGTGGGAGAGGGGAGAGGAGTTAGACTGGGTCAGGGGGACTGGGAAACGAGAGTGGGCTCCAAGTTTCCACTGTTTTACAGGCGTTTTCATTTATTTCCTAGAAAATACTGCTAATCTGATTGTGCACTGTTTGTAGCTGTCCTTATCCTTTTTTCTGATAAGAGTACTGTTTATGTTTTTCCTTTCATTTCTGATCCAGATTTGGTTATCTCGAGAGTCTAAAAGTTTCTCCATATAAATGAAAGTTATTGATGGAGAGCCATAGTCATAATAAAGAGATTTATCGTGTTGTAACTGTGTACATGTTTCTCTTGCAGTTGCAACTTCTGTATGTAGAGCACAGCACAGATATGCATATTTACTTCCTAATAAAGGCATCAATTTCTACCAACCTAGTGCCCTCAGTACATACTTTATGTATTTCTGGATGCTACCGTTAAAGAACCTAAAAAGTGAAAAATCCCCCAATTACATGGAAAATTCCACCTGGATATGCAATCTGAAGAGACTGGAAAGAAAATATATTTAATGGACACAAATACGTTTTTAAATTAGATAAAAATCTTGAGAAAACACTAGGAAGTTTGTTTCACCAAAATGCAGAATTATCTTAAGTAGAAAGAATTATTTTGTTAATTTGATGTGTTAGTCAATAGGAATGCTTAAAATGTCATGATTTTACACCAAATTCTAAAAACTCTATTACTTTAGTTGTTCTATGCATCCACTCAGTGACATAAGGCCTGAGAATAGTTGCTCAAAGAGAAAGAAATGTATTTAAAGTGAGAAATGTATTCCTGACATAAACAGGGAGCACAGGGGCAGCAGTCCAAAGCTGGTACAGTGGCTCATTGATAGCAGGAGACACCCACGCTCTTTCCATCTCTCTCCTCTAACTTCCTTAATACATAATTCTCTGCCCTCATGCTGCCACTTCCTGGGCATAAAATGGCTGCTGTGTCTCTAAGACTGAAGTCCATGTTTCAAGCAGACGACAGAACCAGAGCAAATGACTGGTGAGGTTTCTTTGAATAAAGACTTAGTCTTTTTGTTTCTGGAGGGAGAGCCTTCCGTACACTTGTGCCCACCACATCTCACCAGACTTGAAACCCTGTCACATGGACATCCTTAGTTACTGGATAATCTAAGTGCTTAAAAGAATGTAGTTTGTTGCCTCTTCAAACAAAACCACCATTCTCTTAATAGGAGATGGAGATGGCTCTAGGTAGACAACTAGCAACATTTCCAACACATGTGAACTAGAGAAGGTTGTCTCAGAACAAAAGGAAATTTCTCATGCTAGCATGTGCAAAAATATTGTCACCACATAATTCATTTAACTTTCCTTTTTTTTAAGATTTCCTTTTTTTTTTTTTTAAATTTTAGAGACAGAGAGCATGTATGAGGAGGGGCAGAGGGAGAGAGAGAGAGAGAGAGAGAGAGAGAGAAGCAGACTTCCTGCTGAGCACGGAGCCCGACATGGAGCTCTATCTAATGACCCTAAGATCATGACCTGAACCAAAATCACCAATTGGCCACTTAACTGACCGAGCCACCCAGGTGAGCTAACTTTCATATCATCAGTATTTCTGTGAAATGGCCAACAAAGCTCATTGTGCAAAAATATTAAACAGAGAGATGTGATACTAAATTTTTCCAATTGAATTCAATAAACCCTGAATATCTACGGTCAACTCTGTGTTCATTCAAGTATCACTCATTCAAAACAACAGTCACTGAAAATCTACCATGTACCAGGGGCTGTGGGAAGCACTATGGATACAGCAATGAGAAAGAATGGATGTAATCTGGTATTACAGTTTATGCCATCCAATAGAGAGCTGGTCCCCAAGTAATCACACAACCAAATGTAAAAAGCATCTCTGAAAAATGAGTTTCAAAGTGCTAGGAGGGTCTTAAAAGATTGTATCACTTATGTGGTGAGGTGGGGAGAGCCAGAGGATTCTGGGCACAGCTAGAAGTCTGAAATGGACCCCGGCCTCAAGGAGGTTACAGTGGATAATTGTTTGGGACAACAAACGGGAGATGAAAAAAAAAAAAAAAAGAAACAAAAATACTAGAATTCTAATTTTCAGCGTTTCTGTTACTCACCACATTTTTACAAAGACCCATCTTCCTTTATCTTAATTTTAAATCAGAACGTGAAGTAGAATCCCAGGGATTCCTTGGCTGAAATTCCTCGGTTGGCATATGCTTGTGTTCACAGATTATAATGGAGACTGAGGGCAGTGCGACAATTTGGTGAAATCACCACCGGGATAGCGGGCTCACACTATCTCATGTTTTCAGGATCACCTTTGTTGTTGTTGCTGTTCTCTTTATGGTTTACTCCTATGCTGCTTACTATACCACTTCCGCTCTTGGACCCCACCCCCCACCCCAGTGTGTATAGGATATGCGCTAGGGCATCTCTGGGTCTCTGGGGAGCACGTGACTGCAGCCACAACACAGTAGACACCACCCTGTGGATGGTTCTAAATACGCCTTATTCAAAGAAAATGAGTTGCACTTTTCTTTTATGGCCTGTATCCCCTATCCTCAGAGTTCGAGAAGTCTGCTCAGATGTGTTCATACCCAGTCTCTCAGTTAAAGAAGCAGAGCCCGAACCTGCTGGCCCTCAGGACACCCAAGCACACGCGGCGGTGAGGCCACCCTTAGCCTCGGCCTCCTGCGCACCGGGCGGAGTGAGAGCATCGGACACGACCACCGTCCCTGATCCAAGCCTTCTCCTCCCGCCTAATTAGCAGTTGCACTCCTGCATGTAGCTACTTATGCATACACTGTCTCTTGCATGTAGCTACTTATGCATACACTGTATATGCTCCTGCATATATACTCCGGCAAATAGCTACTTGTTCTGATTCCAAGTATCAGAAATGACTCCTTTGACCCAAGATACTTTCCTCACCTCTTCATGGCTGAAATTCAATAAATTAAGTCAAAGCCTTTCAACCCATAATTAGTCATTAAATTTTTAAATAAGCCTAGGCAAAATTACCTTGCAGAGCCCTGTCCAATAAAAGATCACGTTCATATACAGGATTTCATTTTTTTCCCCTTGAAATCCCCCATGTGGCAGGCAGAGCAAATGCATTTGGCCCCAGTGTAGAAATAGGGGAAGGGGAGCTGGGGTTGGGGAGGCTTTTACTTGAAATACACATGAGGTTTAGAGTTCTTTAACCTGAGTCTGACAACTAAATATCCTATGTCCTTTCTACTTGTTGATTCATTATCAGAATATGCACATGGACTAGAGAGTTTTAGAGAGAGAGAGAGAGAGAGAGAGAGAGCGAGAGAGAGAGCATGAGCTGTGGGGGAGGGGCAGAGAGAGAGAATCTCAAGCAGACTCCAAGGCCAGTGTGTGAAGCTGGTCCCAGGGCTCGATCTCACAATGCTGAGATCATGACCTGAGCTGAAATCAAGAGTGGGTGGCTTAACTGACCGAGTCACCCAGGTACCCCATGGATTAGTGTTTCTGAGACATATAAAGAATAAAACTGATTTCATATCCTCTGAGGTTCAGTTTTGATAAGATGGAAGATGATGTTAGAAAGACCATTAGCGACCAGGGGGAAAGAAAATCAGAAAGAGCAGCACTGCATTTTGGCAAAGTAGAAAGGAAAAGAACTGACAAAGTGAAAACCAGGGTAAGAAGGTCACGTGTGAGAAAAAAATAATAATAAATTAAAAAAAAAAAAAAAGAATGTCACCTGTGTAATTTTTTTGGCACAGTAGAAAAAGCCCTCACCTTTTGGACAAACTAGACTCAAATTCCAGCTCGATAGCTTACCAGGTTTGTCACTTTAAGACAGCTCCAGAAACATGCTTTGCAAAATGCAGCTCATAATCCCCGCATCGTGGGCGTTACAGCGCTCGTGCCATTATGCCAGCCAGGGCTGCGATGGCAGCAGAAGGGCTGATAGCAACAGCGGGGTAATCGTGGTATTTGGAATAATATAGAATGAAATTTTCAGCAGTGTCCTACTGATGGCTGACTTGTTCCAGCATCTGACTTTTTCTGACATTGTCCTGTTCTACACATGCCACTCGGTATTTGTCATTTAGAGACTTCTGGGGCAGACCTTGCCTTTCCTCCTCTCTGTTCATTATTAATCCTTTACCCTCTTCTCCTTTTCACAAAGACATTTATATTCAATTAAGGTTCATAAACATATTGATACATCCTTAGCTCCTCCAGAATACTTTTATTAAAAAAAAAAGGGTTTGTCAAAAAATAACACTTGAACCTTTTGCTTCTGTAAAGATATTGGTTCACTAAAATATCTCTGAAACGCTGATGCTTCCTTAGGAAGCGGGGCTCTCCTTGCCAGTTCCTGAGACTGTTCATTAGGAAACCACAGAAAGAGGTTGTGGTACACTGCTTGTAATCAGAAAACCTTGAAGCCTGGGTGGGCGCTGGCACATAGGAAGAGCTCCGCTGGTTTAGTTGGTAGGCACGTTGGGGAGGACTATGGAATTCAAGAACCCCAAAGTGCAAGGTTCCGTAGGAATCCCACAGCAGTCCAGGGACCAAAGGTAGATGGTTCACAACTGGATGTATTCAGTCACCAAAATCCAACCAAGCAAGTTCTCAGGTCAGAGATTCTCAGGGATGAGAGATAACGAAGACATGAAGACACCCTTTTGAGGCTTTCTTGCTGAAGCCCCAAATTTTAGGAAAGCAGTCAGTTAAATCAAAAACTGAATTTATGCACGAATGGACCCAAAGGGCTGCATGGATTTGATAAATCAACCTCTTGCAGAAGGGCATGAAGTGTAAACTGAAGTTGATCATGAAGAAAGATTACAAACCGCTACTGGCCCTCAGGCATTAGCGAGAATCCTGGGACTTGAGGCCACTAGGAGGGAACCAACTCTGCACCTGTTTTCAAACCCCAAAGCTTGGCTCCCTGAGATTTCATCCGCAGCACTAACCAAAAGGATACCACACTTCTAGATCTATAGTTATGTCCACGGTGGTTGGGCTAAGCGTGGTAGGGATGAAGGCAGAGAGCAGCCAAAGGTGAATACCTTTCAAGACAGCTGGGGGAAGGTGTATTGAACGAAAGACAGGGGAGAAAGTATGGATGGAGGGCAAGACGTGGGACTAAGAACAAGTAGGGAGTAGAGAAGTAAGAGTGTGCCTTGTTACTTCAAATTATTGAAGTATTATTGCAAGGGGCATTTATTTTGTGCCAGAACACAAGAATAACTTAGTCTGGCACTTCTAATATGGTTCCTTATAGGGTCACCTATTCGAGGGCAGCTCACCTTAAGAAATAAGATGGCGCTGGCCTTAAACCCTAGTCTTTCCATGAACTAGCTAGCTGTATATTTTAAAGCTTCAATTTCTTCCTAAGTGATTTGGAGAAAATATTTACCTCAAGAGAGGTAATAATAATAAACTGTAGTTTATAAGGGGTGTCAAATTTTAAGTACCGCTATGGAAGAATTGCCAAATAAATGGTGGTTGAAGAAAACCAACAAGTTTGCTAACTAAGTGCACATAGATGGTTCTGGCAGGTCCATGGCTACTTTGTAGAGCAAAGTTGAAAATTTTATAGTGAGATTAGAACATACTTCCCTCAAAGTAACTGCTAGGCATTTCTACCACTGATGTGTAACTGGTGATCTCCTCCAGGACGAAGAAATCTTTCTTCCAAAGGTATGAATATGTAAAATTCTAGATTCTAAAGTCATCATGGATAGTGCTTAGATCTGAAAAGATATTGTTTATCTTTTGAAGATAAGATGTTGTAGATTAGAACAATCTAAGTTGTAGATTAGAACAGATACTGTTTAGATCTGAAAAGCAACTTTTTTCCAGTAACTTGCTGTATTTTGACCCGCCACATAAATGTACTCTACAGGAGTGACTAGGACAGCAGTTCCTCTCTCCTCCTCCCAGGGCATATGACCACAAAGTCCAAGTGTCTAGAATTCCCTCTCAGCCTCATTGAAGCACCAAAATTCAACCAACCTTAACACCAAGAGGGTACACGGAAGGCCTCCATAGAACAACGTGTCCCAGCTTCAGGGAGCATGGGCTCCACAGAACAGATATCATGCCTTGGGGCCGTAGCACAAGGGGCATGGAGGGACTCGCGATCAGGGAGAGCAGTGACTGGAACAGGACACTTTCCGGGTGGCACCATGTATACTGGATCTGGGCCCGGGGGATTGTTCCTGATTCTCACGCTGTCCCTTTCCACACAGCTTCCTGTAGGCAACAGCCACTTGTTCATGTAATTGGGTCATTACCCAGCAGTAATCCCCTTGCAAATAATAACAATGGCACCAGTGGCCACGAATGTACTCTTAATAGTAGTGGGGAACTTCAGAAGGAAATTGAGATTATTGATCAAGAGTGGACTGATCTTTGTAATTGACATGTAGTCTCTGAACATCCCGACGTGGGACAGTTTCATGTGGCTATGGGACTAACAATAAAATCTGTATCTACTGCTAATAACAAAAGTTCCCTCCATTTTTCTAAGTATAGACATAGATTAGTCTCCATCGTGACATGGATTCTAGTCCCATTTCCTGCACTAACTTTCTGTATGACTTTAAACTTCCTTTTGCCTTAAAAACACTGTGTGTGGCAGGGGGTGAGAGAGAGAAGGGGGAGGGAGCGGCGAGAGATAACAGCACCCATCTACTTAGGGACATCATGAGAAATAAGCAGCATCAAGGTCAAATTTCTAACTTATTTGGAACAGTGTGCAGCAAATTCATTTGCGTTTTGGCAATGTCAAGCTCTGTTATCATGGAACCACCCACTTTCCTCCCTCCAGGGCGATCATGACTCACTCCCAAATTATTTGTCCTTGGGAATATTGTTTTTCTGTATCCCTTTTATTTTAACTCCCTTTGATCTACTTTAATCAATTTAATATCCTTAATTGTTTTTTATCTGGAGACATTCATTGCATCTACTTCTCCTGATATGGCCTATTCCCAGTATGGCACTTTAATTGCCTTACAAAATCTGGACCCAAATAAGAGGATGTCGCGTGTGAGCTAGAAGGGGAATTGGTGCGGCTCTGAGAAATTAAAACGGTTTCATACACTAAATTCCAAATGCAGTATTTTTGCACTTTGATGTTTCCTCACTAATAGCTCAAAAGTGGACTTTCTCATAATGTGTTTCTATTTAAATGGAAACTGGAATCATCTTTCATGTGTTAAACTAACACTGGACTAATCTGTCATATATCTATACTGAAGTGAAATTTGTTTTAGCTAATAAGGTTAACCAGGATGGCCAACACACTGTGCCCAAAAGACATAGTGATCTTGACTAAGAACAGTAGATGTTGAGCTTTACTCACACATGGATTTGTTCTGATTAGAAAAAAAATGTACTTAGATCTTGAAATATGGAGATATTAGCCATCTTCCAACAACAAGGGTTTGGGTGCAGGGAAGGGAAAAGAGGACATAGGATGGAGCGGTAGATTCAGTTATGCTCTTCGGAAATGAAATGGATATAACCACATCATCTTGACAAATTGCTTTGAGGAGTCACAAAAATGTACGAGATTCTTTCACTGAGTATGGATGGTCTAGTGATAAAAGCCACAGGCTGCCCAGGAGGACCCAATCTGAAGAAAGCCTTTGCCTGCCATGACTTTGGAGAGATTTCCTGCTTCGTTCCCTGTCCAATCCTCCTCATGGCCACTACCACTGAGATCTCTTTTTTTTCCCGATTTCACACAGAGTTACTCAGACATCTGGCAGGAGTAGGTGTCAAACCACAAATACAACTTTCCTTGACTCCTGGGGAGAAAGGTAGTGATTTCCACTTGACCTCACCAACTAAAAATACAACTTCTGCTGTTACCTTGTCAATCATCATTGCTCAGAATGCACTTATGCACTTAAGCACTTTACCTTTTGTATTTGTTCACTGTTTAACTTTGCAAATTTGGCATCGGCTTGTTAGTTTCATGTTTTAATTATAAACACATAGGAATGAGGGTCATGGCTTCATAATTTACTCCGTACGGGACCAAACACAGGACCACTAATGAATGAGTGATGAAGATACTGAAGCTGATTGAAATGAACTGTTAGCTTTATTTCCTTCTCATCGCAAACACAAACCACCCCTGGGTCTAACACTCTCTGTTTTTTAATTTTTTTTTTTTTTTTGGGTAAAGCTTTTCTTTGATAATAGAAACATGCATCGGTAGTGTTGGGTAGGTAGTTGCAGTAGAAATAATTTGTAATCATCTCTCGCTTTTGAATGGATTCATGAAAAGAGAGAGCATAAAACTCCTCTGCTTGACTGGAAATTATTTTGTTCGTATACTTAACTCCCCAGATATAAGTGGAAACCTTGTCCCTTCTACATCTCTTTCTGTGCAACACTAATCCTTTTTAGCAAACTAAAGACTTTGTGAGTTCATAGAGCAGAATTTCCCTATCTTTAGACATCCAGCCATGTCCCTTTCAATACTTCATCACAAATTAAGCAGAGTCTCCTTCCTCGTTTGCTGATGCGTATATTGAATTAGGAAACAATCCTTTACCAGATCCTAACACACACCAGCCTTCCCATCTTAATGTAACCCAGTCAGTGCTGAGATAATTAATAACACTCATTGCTCCAACTTGATTCTCTACATTTTTTTTCCTCCATGCAAATATTCTTCTATCTGGTTGTTCCTTATTGGTTCATT
This sequence comes from Nasua narica, assembly GCA_028533885.1. Lineage (NCBI taxonomy): Eukaryota > Metazoa > Chordata > Mammalia > Carnivora > Procyonidae > Nasua > Nasua narica. The sequence goes on from CM052807.1 coordinate 6,667,502, forward strand.
CATGAGCACACGCATTAATCCACCAAGCATTTGTGAAGTGTCTACTCCAGCCATCACACTGACCCAAGTCTTTAGGAATAAAAACTAACTGAAATCTCTGGGGAAGGAGACAGTCTTGTAAGGGATAGAAGATGTACACTGAACACAGAGGCAGAATGAAACAAGTACAATATAAGTACTAATCAGTGCCGTGGGAATGCTAAGTGAGAAAATGTTTGCTATGAACTCTGTCTGAGAAAAGACAAGCCAATTGGAGGAGATGGGTCTTAGGCTGAATTTCCATGAAGAATTAGTGAAAGGAAAAAAAAAATGTGGAAGGTAGGGAGAAGTCATGTGAGTAAAAGAAAACTGGTTGAAAAAAGTATAGCTTTTTTTTTTTTTAAAGATTTTTTATTTATTTACTAGAGAGAGCGAGACTGAGAATGAGAGGGGAGAAGGTCAGAGGGAGAAGCAGACTTCCTGCAGAGCCGGGAGTCCGATACAGGACTCGATCCCGGGACTCCGGGATCATGACCCGAGCCGAAGGCAGTCGCCCAACCAACTGAGCCACCCAGGCGCCCAGTGTAGCTTTTTTTATTTTAACATTTTATTTTTAAGTAATCTCGACACCCCATGTGGGGCTTGAACTCACAACCCTGAGATGAAGAGTCACACGCTCTACTGACTGAGCCAGCCAGGCACCCCAAAACAAGTGCAGTTTGAATGATAGTAAGGAAGACGGCCATTGAAGCAGTTGGATATTAACCTCCTACCTCTTTATGTGGTAAGTTGCATTTTTACAAAGCCTGAAGATCCATCATTTTTTTTTTAAATTCCAGTTTAAAATGTATTTAGTAAAAAAAATAAATAAATAAAATAAAATAAAATGTATTTAGTTGTGGATGTCTTATTTCTTAAGAATGGATGTATAAGATTTCTACAATCTTAAAGTTTTAATTTTTTCTAAAGATTTTATTTATTTTTTTGACAGAGAGAGAGAGATCACAAGTAGGCAGAGAGGCAGGCAGAGAGAGAAAGAGGGGGAAGCAGGCTCCCCGCGGAGCAGAGAGCCTGATGCGGGGCTTGATCCCAGAACTCTGGAATCATGACCTGAGCCTAAGGCAGAGGCTTAACCCGCTGAGCCACCCAGGTGCCCCAAGTTTTAATTTTTTTAAAAAAATGTTATCCTAAGCTGGGTTTAAACCAGGAAATACAGCTTCACCACCTTTGAAGTCCGAGTATGTACTCCCTCCCTCTACATCCGTGACCGCGTGAGAGATGTGGGAACTTCTGTAGATACCCACCTGGTGGACAGGTCTAGTTAAACCTCTTAAGGCGTACATTTATTTTATGATGACCACTGAGTACCGCAGCAGTGTGTGCTAGTACTTAGATTGAATATCCTCTGTTTGGTGAAAATATACGTTATATAAGACGCACCTGTTTGACTATGCTTACGGTCTGCACAGCCCACTTACAGGACAAGAGACATAACTCAGTGTGTGGTCAAAAGCGGCTGACTGCTGATCAGCAAATGAATGGTACTCTAAGTCAGGACTGAGCTTGGAAGCAGTAAGATCTCCAAGGCAGAAAATAGAGAAAGCCAAGATCATCTGGTCAAGGACACGGCTGAGAAACAAAAAGGTGGCAGATCGGAGTGAGAAATGACCTAGTTTTCTGAGCCTCTGTTTCCTGCCTGCTTCCATTCCCTAAGTGGGAATTATTATGTCACTGTCCTGGGTTTTACAAAAATGTCTTGAAAATCACCGTGGTAAGTGTGACGATGCCGACTCCTCAATGCGGTGCTGCGCAAATGTAAAGTGGCTTTAGGAGGCGGAAAAACACGATGATGACAGAAAAGCAATCAAAGGAAGATTCACTATACCTTCGAGAGTGCTGTTTTCTTCTTGGTAATGGTTGGATTCAGTTTGTTTGTAGTGACAAGTGGAGGGTGAATTTCCTAGGGTCCTAAAGGCCGGAATCTAGACAAAAGAAAGAAAGAAAGGCAGTGGTTTATTTGACAATTCTTTGACCGTCTTCCCACCTTTGCTCCCTCAACATCCATGTGCCCTTTGAGGACTCAGTGCAGAGGGCTTTTCTGCTCAGGGTCTAGGGCATCTTGATGGTCCACTTTGTCCTTCCTTGACTGATCTGAGTGTCAAAGGTTGGCTACTCAGTTAGGACAGAATTATCGAGCCCCTCAAATCCCACCTGGTTTTCTCCACCTGCTTCTGCAATCCAACTCTCTGTAATCAGTAGTGGAGAATAAGGTGCTACACCATTACCTTAAGGTGGCATCATTAAAATTTGTTCTGAATGAATACAAATGCATTACCACATGAGCAAGAAAATGTGGCCGACGTCGTGTTAAGGAAGGGGAATGAGATCCCAAGGAAGAGACTTGAAAATAGCTTCTAGTCCCTGTCTCTGCTCCACCCTGAGATCCATGTCAGTCGTACCCGCTCTGTGTTGATATTGCCCTGGGCGTTTTATCTCTCTTCATCTCTTGAAGTTTCATCCACAAGAAGTTACTTTATCAGTGAACTTAAATTTCAGCCTCTAAACATGTTACAGAATCAAATTAAACTACAGATAATTTTGTTCTGAAAACCGAGTGTCATCTGTAATTGCAATACTGATGGGGGAGAAAACACCCTAATTTTGAGCCCTTTGTTATGAATCCCTATCTTCTCTGTGCAATCAGAATGTCAGTCTTGCATCCCGTAGAACCAAATAAAAAAAAGGTATCGTGCAATGACACAGGATATGACACTGACTCAATAAGGCATTGGGGTGTGTAAAAAAAAAATCACTGGTACAGAGAAAAAGGATGAAAGTAATATTGGCCAACATTTTCTTATTATTAGTGTTCTTTTTAATATCTAGCATTTTATGCCCCTTATATTAGTTCAGAATCTTAGGATCAATAACATTTAAACAAACCCTGAATTAGGCACTCACGTTCTGTATTTTAAGTTTGCTCTTTAAAATGCTATATCCTTCTCTTTTCTCTTCTCCTAATGATTTGTCTAACTCTATAATTTGGCAGGTAAGGCTTTTCCAAACAAAGTTGTATTGCTTTAGCAAATACCCAGTTCCATATGCACAGGGCAAGCCCGGTCTCTCCCTTTGCTGTCTTCCTATGTAACATGGAAGGTTTTAGGTGTGGCTTCACCATATTTCTCCTTTACGGATGTTTTAAAAAGGGGGAAATCATGAAAATTGTTTTGTCAATATGTGACATTTCAGGGCTTCAAAAATTATCATTTAGTATTTTGCTATGAAAATATTTTCTAGTTATCTACTATATTGTTTTGATCTTCATTTCTTTATTCATAAGTACCTAAGTAGGAATATTCACGTTTTTCTGTTCTCACAAAAGGTAACTGCTTTAAGGCGTAATTGGTAGATAAACACTAAGTTTGGGAAGATATTATCAAAATAGTTTTATTTTGTTAGAACAGTGGCTACATGAAATTATCTGTAATGTTTCAAGATAAAACAGTGACAATTTTCTAAAGGTATGTCCAAAGTAGCATTGACTGTTTCAAAGACAGCTTCCTTCATGGTTATCTTCTCCGGCCAGCTTAGATTGTAAGTTTAACAAACTTAAACTCTCCTTTTAGTCCAAAAACACGATACCACCTTGTAAAATATCTTATGGTTTTTGTATGAGTAGTTTTGAAAATATATTTAAGATACTCAGAAAAACAGCACTACTTAATTTATACTCAGTAAATATTATCTGGTAAATTTAAAGTCAGTTTTCTAACTCTCTAATATGTTTTTCCTAACTGATAAGCAAACTAATATTTCCTTAGACCAAGTTCTACCTCTGATCATTGCATCACTTGATTTTTGTGAATCTTTCTCGTGTAAAACCCAAGGTATCCAAATGTGAGTCTGAGGGGCAGGTGACAGTTTGGGTAGGCAGGTGAATATGAAACATGAGTCCTAGTCAGAGAACACACACAGACCCAGGGGATTATTATTTCCTAATTAAGAATTGACAGGACCCCTCACAAATACACATCCATCTTGTCAGCCTTGACCAGCACTAATGCATTTTCTGTCAGAAAAATAGGAAGAGTCATGGGATTCTCAAATTTAGAAATAGTATCCTGAAAAGAAACTCTACTAAGGTCATAGTTAAGACTTGTCAAGGTGCTGTCTTCTTAGACTCATCTATAACTGGATGGAAAGACATGTTTTTATACTATTTCATAAAAAGTGGCTATAATATACTTGCTTTTTAAGAAAAAAGTAGATTAAAAACATTTCTCTAAAGTCATGTCCTTGCAAACATGAGAAAAAAAAGATTGGAAATGTCTTCTCACGGAAGGCTACAGTTTTAGTTACGAGCTTGGTTTTAACTTATGAAAACTTAATTCTGAAAAATATGTGCATTTATGCTTAAAGGAAATATAATTTTTATTTTAAGTAATAATGCCATGAACATCTGCTAGTCTCTTCTTTATAAATGTATATCATAAAAGGACTAAAGAAGGAAACTAATCAAATCTGACAGAAAAAAATGTTTATTTAAAATTTTTTTCTTTCTGTGAGAGAGAGAAAGAAGTCGGCTGTATGTGGAATAGTTCAACTGAGTGAACATATGCAAAATTCTCCAGAATATGAAGATAATACATGGTTTCCCGGCTTCGTTGACCTCTAAAATCAACATTTTAATTAACACATACCATGTAAGTAAAACTAAATGTAAAAACTAGATGAAGTTTACAAAGAACAAAATGGTACAGATTATTGTTTTCTAGGTTTGTCAAAAATGAACTAAGACATAAATTCACTCCTGAATTATGTGTGGAATAGTATTTCATAAAACTATACGCAAGTAATATTCTATAATGCTAACATATAACAAGGGATCAAAATGCATTAATATCAATAATGAGCTATAGATTTTAAGCAAACTGTGCTCCATGATTGATGATTTAGCAATGTTGGGTACTATAAAAAAAAAGAGTGACCTTGAAAGTTAAGCTCTTAGATCAAGCCAATTTCCCAAATCTGAAACAAAATCCAAACAGTAGAGATAAGAGGGAAACCACCCCCAGAGATTTGGTTTTAGGTATGGATTAATTCACCCAAGGGAAGTGAAACAGGGTATGACACAGACGGCCAGATTCATTTCCACAGGAAAGAGCCGAGAGGAATGTGGTTCTCCTTAATTTAATGACTGAACACCCTATTGCCAATATTCCCTTAGGTGGAGTAAAGTGCTTTGTACCATTATACTCAGTAAAAATGCCTCTGTCATAAAACCTACAAATGAGGCTTCTTGGATGCTCAAGAATCTTCTCGACGGTAACTGAGGGCCTGAAGTAAATCTGAATCCATAGCTAAGAACTCAGAGACATATAGTGATGTGTGGGTGTAAATAAATAACACACGAAAAGAGAATATAGGCTTGATACTTGTTTGTGGGCTTGACTTCGATTGGTGTTTTTTTTAAATTAAGATATATCCAAATTTAACTTAAATTTTAAATTAAAAAAATATACCCACAGGCAAATTCAAAGACCTTATAATACCATGTTATAGGGAAACATCTTTGTTAAAACTAAAAGTTATAGATTTTCCCACTTTAGGATCATTGATTTGGGGCTAGAAAAGAGGGATTATGATAAGCTGAGGCATGCACAGATTATCAGATTCGATGAATGTTGAAACATCATTGCAGAAAAAGGCCTTTGTGGGAGAAATTGCAGGGGAAATATCCATTTCTATTTTCAAGCAGGGTGGATACTGGAATATAGAGAAAGGTCCACATAGGGACCTTGTCTACATTTGCACTGGAGAGTGAGGGGATGTGAATTCAGTTTCCAACTCTGCTACAAACCAGCTGTGCTATCCTGGGAAAGTCCCATAACTTCTCAGTGCTTCAAGGACTTCGTATTTTAAATGAATTAAACGCAATATTCTCTAGGGGCTTAAATTCTCCATTGATGATTATTTTGAATTTAGTTCACCCCGCTGATTTACTTTCAATGCCATCTCTATAATAATAATACCCATTGCCATTTTATTTTTTCCTCTCTTTTATTTTTATTTAATTATTTTTAATTAACAGGTATCTATAGGTAATCATCAGTGTCTGTTCGTAAGTTCTATAAGATAATTTTGTCCATTTCCCTCTCATTCGCCCATTCCTACATTATGGTCCTCACGGTCATCAGCAACATCAACTGTTATCGTTGTTCGAATACATTATTTTTGAGTTAACACATTTTAAAAGGAAAAAAAAAAAAAAAGAAAAGGTAAAGGCTTAATGCTTTGGCAATTAAATGACCCATGCCTGTGCACTGAATTATGTGGCCAAAATGTTTCACAGTTGGGCTTTGAATGGAGCAGTTGATTTGTTTCTAGAAAAGAGAAATCAGATGCTCAGGGATTTGAAGGGTCTAAGAACATGAGTGAATTCTGGCCTTGTTTCCGATCCAACGTGGGATAATTGGCAGTTTTCCGCTAAATCGTATTAACAAAAGTAATTTGAGAATGGGTGGAGAGACCACTGGGCTAGCTGGAGATGAAGGTTTTAGTATTGACCTCATCACTAATTTCTCTTAAAAAGTCCGTACTAGGGTATCTTTAATGTCCGCCCAAGTCTACTTTGTTATAATTACCAATAGATATAGTCATGGAAATGGACAAAGTCCTAATTACTGTTTTGAACGGGAAATCTATTTTCTAAAAACTGACTTGAGAAGAAGAATCTCTTGGCTGAAGGCTCTTTTTCTTAGAGTTTCATTTATTTAGGCTTCTAACTTTATTATTTTTGATGTCCTCTTTCAATTTGAATATCACTTTTAATTGAAAACCTGAACTTCCTGTATTTGAGCACTAGCTGCTTTAAAGATGAAAAATAAATTATATACAATGATAGTTCAGGAACAAAAGAGAGTAGAAACACACCCTTAGGAAGCCAGTAATTAAAAAAACCAAATCTCTTTCTAGAATCCAATGAATACTACCTATCATGGGGATCTATGCGGTATTTAGCCCACTGTGATATTGTGCTCTACATTTTGGAAACGTAACGTAGTAAATGTTTAGCAACTAGCTAATCTAGCAAACCTAGCAAACGGGCACTTTTCTCATCGGTTTATTGCAGACGATTATAATAATGTGAAACTTTTTGAAATATAAAAGCTAATACGACCACAATCTCTAGGAAAGGGGCATATATGGTGAGGAACTTGCTCACTATTTTCACCAGTGGTTCGTCGAAGTTCAACTTTGTTGTTTTAAAAATGATCCTCAAGGTCAAAATGAAGCTGTGTATCTGACTTCTAAGTCAATGAAAGAGGGCCGCGCGGGGCTAACTTGAAGGCTCATGTTCCATCAGCAGCAGAAAGGTTGAGTTTTAGCTTCAATTTATGCCAGTGGTCTGGGGCCCACTGTGCTCGGAGGCTCTGTGTGAGGTTCACTTTCGCTTGGATTCCAGTTTGTGTGTGTGCTCACCCATTGCTCTTCCTACCACTCAAAAACAAGAAAAGAAAAGGAGGGGGGGGGGGTTAAAAAAAAAAAGGAGGAAGATGAAGTAAAAGAAAAGGCCAGGCCAAGAATAATGGGGACGGTTTTCTTTCAAGCCTTGGCAGAAAGGCATGCAATGCACCCAGGAAGCAATAAAAGGTAGCTCACCTTGCATTTTGCTTTGATAGATTCTAAATATAAAAACAAGAATGTTGAAAGAAAGAAAAAAAAGAGAGAGAGAGAGAGAGGGAACACGGGCAAAGTGCGTGCTGAAGACCAAGCAGGCTGGCGCCATGCTAATGAGCTGCTTGGAAGGACAACCCGTATGGGCACTCGATGTGGCCAGCCTGTGAATCATGCTTGTGACTTGTCTCACTCCACTGGAACCCCCAAGGGGTATTTGTCAAGGAAGGGAGGGGAAAAAGGAAAAAAAAAAAGAAGAAAAAAAAGGCTCAGTGAGGCTGAGGGGCAGTCACGCACATCTTACCTCTCACCCAGCAGTGACCTTCGTATGTTTTCATGTTTATCTAAAAAAGATAAAAGGTATGATTGCTCAGGAATGAAAACATGGGTAACAGTCAAACAGAGGAAAGCAGAAACAGCAGTTTAAGACGATGAGGGAAATGTAAACCAGCCCTTGGAAACATTTGACATTGCCTCTCTCCCCACAGAGGTCATGGTTGCAGTCTATCGAAACAAATAGGAGCGACCGAGCAGACGGTTTTGATAATGGGGAGCAGGGTTTGCGTAGGTGCGTGTCTTACTGTCAGAATTTGTAAGATCCTAAAACTAACAACATGGTTTCGGCCAGGACAAATGGCTTCAAATTTTCCGAACTGCAAGGAGTTATTAGATTCAGGGATTTAGGCAGTCAACTAGTAAGAACAGAAAGATTTGATTAGCTTCAACGATGTAACGTTGTGTTATGCCGCGAAAGGGATTATGTTAGGCTCCAGAAAAGTGTAATGAGGGGAAAATGTGGAGCCTCTTTTGGTGCAAAGTTAAAAAGGTAGGCAGCTAAGGAAACATATCGTTTGCCCAAGAGAAACTAAAGATCGAACTGCCTTTGAATCCAGACATTGTGTTTGTCGCTCGAGGTCTTAAGTCATGTCCACTTTTGGTCCTCAATCCAAGTTGATTCTGACCTTAAAAATTCCCTTATTAAACAGAGTACTAAAACATGCCAAGCTGAGAAAGAGCTCAGGGGAGTGTCTCAGCATCGCGGGGAGATAGCGCTATTTATGCAAAGTTCCTTCAATCACAGGTTTTCCATCGACGGAAAGCAACAAAAAAGTAGTTAAATAAAAAGATCAATGTTTCATTTGACACAAAGTAAATCATTACTTTCTTCTGGGATGCGCAGTACCTCTTCCCACTGTTGGTTCCATTTCCCATCATACCCTTGACCTTGGAGGTCAGCTGTCATTGGAAGATGAAGCTCTGAATAAACAGAGAAGACTCTGTGGTGTGTCTTATCTCTGCATTTTGCCTCAAATCTCCGGGCGGAGCTTTAAATTATTCATCCACTAGTGCTCTCCCCGAGTTACACATCTCCATCACCCACTCCCCTTCCCCCTCCTGGTTTGTGAGTGAAGGCGGTATCCTTGGGAACCTTATCAGAGATCACAGATTCAGGCTCCAGAAATGAAATAAAAGAGGAAATTGGCTGTATTAGCATAAGAGGAGTCAGCCTGGAGTTGAATACACACATCACCCAGGAGCACACTGGCTTGCCTTATCAGTACCGTTTGATCACTACTTTCTTTTTTTTTTATATACATTCTTTAATTCCATCCAGCCCACTCCTTTGTTCCAACTCATATGAGGGAACATAGGAAATAAGAGCAGATGGCATGAGGTCCTGAATAGTTTTCAACACTTCCAACCTTTTCTAGGTTCAATAAAAACAGCATAACTAAAATGCTTATTTTAAGATAGCTTTTATGGCCTCACCTCTCTCTCCTACCCCCAGGAAAAGAGTCATTATTGTGATTTCAAGGTGGGGAAAGAAAACTATAAATAGTTAAAGTTTGATTTGCCGGATGTAGCAGCCAAAGCTAGAGTATCATCCAGGAACATAATCTAAGATACGGGTTAAATGCAGGAATGCATTTTCCTTTTTGGGTGGAAGAAGGGGCAGCAAACTGCTATTTTATTTTTTCTGCAAGCCCAGTTTTTTTTTTTCCCCCTCATTTTGTCTTTTAAAATTATTCTTCGAGACAAGGCCCTTAGAATATATTCTCATTAAGGATGTTACTACAATCGGATTATTTTATCTATAAAAACAGTAGCCTGGAACCATACTTTTCAAAGATGCATTGCACTAAGATGCCCTGTACTCATAAATGTACATTACCACAAGGACACAATATTCCTTGGTGAGTTAATTTTTCTAAGCTTGCTTTATAATTTCAGGATCAATAAGCACAGGTTAATCAACTTTTACTTCATGCTTACTGTTTTCTCCCCAAACGCATTGAATGTGACCTCTGGTTTCCTCTACAAGATTAACCAGGCGTGGCCAAAATACCACATGGTTACTTAACCCAGTTTATGAAAGTTTACACTTTTCAGTCTCACTAATATTTCATGTTATTCATTGCTACCAATTAGATGACAGAGGGGATAGTCTTGGTTTGTTATTGCATGATAATTACTCCTATGGCTTTTCTTTTCAAATTTCACTATTATATCTTTTCCAAGCAGAATACTAGTTGGCATTGCTTCTTTTAGGTCTGGGATAAATATGACTGTTGGGGTAGTACTTGACTATTTCCAAATTCGTTGTGTATGCTTATTTCAGGGAAAGCCCATGAAGACTGTTTCGAGGAAATATGACTCCTTTCTGACACTAACTTTTAGTTAGATCTCTTTGGGAAATGATAAAGACAAGACTCTGGTTCACTTCTTCCCCTCCAAGGTCTGTTGCAGAATTTCACTATGTTCCTTTAAGGTAAGTAATCAGAAAAGCCTTACCCTTAATTCCCCAAATCATGGGCAAAACTAGCCAGTGACTTAACGATAAACCAGAACCTGGTGGCAGGAATCGGCAGGACCCAAGACGATGAGCACATTTCAAGCCATGTAATGTACTTTTTTTTTTTTTTTTTCACAGAAAGCTTTCTAAAAGAGGAAAATGAAGGATGTTTTAAATTCTGAAACAAAACAAAATACAACATGTTGTATTTCAGGCATGAAACATGAAACAACATGTTGCCTGAAATGAACGGATCATATTTTTATTTTTTTCTAATTCGGCATTTTGATTATGGATGTAAAGAAGACAATAATTAACTTCCTGTTGCAGTATAAAAAGTTTGCTAATCTAAGCTTTCAAAGTGTAGTAGAAATTTCTATTGAAAGCCAATGGCCAGAGTAAGATAGATAATTAAGATTCTCCAGATTATTCCTTCATAATCGATTCATCAACAAATGTTTACTCACTGTCTATTGTGTACCGACCTAAGAGATCCAGCATCAGTAAATGCATACAATGGAAGTAAATTTTCAAAGACTTAATTATACCTATACACGAATATGTTCTCAAATAGTGCAAAAGGACTTAAATGGTAAAAACAGTGTCCTCCACGATCCCCAGTCTTGTTCTTTATAATCAGCCAGTTTTCACGCAGTCATTTTTGTCTACATGCTTTGAGGTTCTGTACTTTATCACAACCCTAACCTTTACAACTGTCTTTCCTGTGTCCTAGCAATAGTACCTAAGGCTCACTGAGCAATTACTCTGTGTCAAGCAATGCTCCATGTTGTGTGTATTAGTGCAATTATTTCCAAAAGTCACCATATGTTATAGGGCTCATTCTACCTGTTTTACAGATGAAGAAACTGAATTTCAGAATGTACTTTAAAAGTTATTACTAAATTCAGTGTTCCATTTGTTAAATATATATACACTACATAATATATACACCATATATATTCGAAGAAAAGTTTTTACTATATTTAATAAAGTGTGTATGCATGAAAATGTTAAGTGTTTCAATAGGAATAGTGAGAAAATTATAAGAAAAATTGATTTGTTGTGTTCAAAACTCTAAAGTTTTATGTAAACTGTTAATAACTATTTAGGTAAAGGTGGGCATTTTCAATAGAAGTAAAATGACCACAGATACTTACGTAAATTACCATTTTGAGGCATATTATATACCATAACTGACCAGTTTTTCTATGTTGTATGTGAATATAGGCCTTTCCTTACCTAATTATTTCTCATCTTACTGCATAATATATTAGGATGTACTGCTGCATATCGTTGACCTTCTCAGTGGTCTACCAGTTGGTTCACAGTAACATGATAGGGATCCATTCAACTCATCCAAATTGATATTCAGTGGAACCTTGCAATTCAAATTCTCAGGCTTCTTTTCTGCTCCAGCAATATTTTTTATTTCATTGATAATTTTTTTAATATGTATTTTCTCTGTTTTCTTCTTAGAACTCCTAGCAGTGTAAGGGTGGGTCTCCTGGAGAATTCATCTGTATCTCCTACCTCTCATCTTGTATTCTTAGACTCTGTTTTCTATTCTAAGTTTCTTGCATTTATCTCCCGAATCTGTGTTGGAAGTTTTTGTCTGGCAATTTAATTTCTATGAGCTCCTTTCATACAGCATCGCATCTTATTTCATTTGCTTTTTTTCTTTGCGTGCGCGCGCGCGCGCGTGTGTGTGTGTGTGTGGTTTCTCATATTGTCCTGAAAATGCTATGAAAATTTTTTTTCAGTTATTTTCTATACCTATTTTATTTTATTCTTTGTGATCATTAGTATGTACTAATCATACTAGTATCAACTCCCTAGTACTATCACACTAGGGAGTTTCAGGAGTCATTCAAGATACAGAAGTGTGCCTGAGAGGCCTCTTCAAGAAGAAATCTCTCTCTTTTTTTTTTTTTTTTTTAAGATTTATCTACTTATTTTTAGAGAAAAAGAGAGCTCAGTGGGGAGGGGCAGAGGGACGGAGAGAGGATCTCAAGCAGACTCCACGATGAGCGCAGAGGCTGATGCAGGCCTTGATCTCACGACCCTGAGATCATGACCTGTGCTGAAACCAAAAGTCCCCAGGTTAAATGACTATGCCACCCAGGCACCCCAAGAAGAAACCTCTTAAAAACTCATATATTTAAATATTTCTCACGAGGTAAAAGGATCCATTTGGTTAATTAACCCTAGCTCACAGGCTATACACAAGGTATAGTTCACTTCAGTTAACTGCTGTTTTCAGTGCCTCTTTTGCTTACATTTCTTAAATATTTTTTTCATTATGATATGTTCCATTGTCAACTGTAAATATTTGCGATGCTGGGGCAACCAAATATGTGACTGTGATACTTGTCTACAGAGAGACAGAGAGAAATACAAATAAGAAAGAGTAGAGTGAATTATGAACATTTTATTTTATTGGGCACTGTCCCATAGTCTATTTCTAATATTGAATTTCATGATAGCTCACCAAATAATCACAGAAGACTATTTATTTAAAATAAACTGAGCAAATAGCTACAGTTTCTCCAGCAAACTGATTGAGGTTTTTCAGAGAATTATTTCCACTGCACACTGCACGATAGTGCTTACTTCCAGCAACCCCAATTCTGGGTATGCATCCAAAAAACTTGAAATCAAGATCTTGAAGAAGTATTTGCCCTCCCACATTCACTGCAGCATTATTCATAGTAGCCAAGATATGTAAGCAACCTAAATGTCCATGGATGGATGAATGGATAAGGGAAATGTAATATATATATATATTACATATATAATAATATGTAATATATAAATATAAATATAATATATATATATAAAATGTATAAAATGTAATATATAAATATAAATATAAATGTAATATATATATATATATATATATATATATATCCAGTGGGCTATTCTTCAGCCACAGAAAAAGAAGGAAATCCTGTCACATGTGCCAATATGGATGAACTGGAGGACACTACGCTAAATGAAATAAGGCACAGAAGGACGATGAATGCACAATTCCACTTCTGTGAGGTATCCAAAAGAGGGTAGTTTCCAGAGTTGGTGGTTGGAAGAAATGGGGAGTTGGTGTTCAACAGGTAAAAGTTGCAGTCATACACAACGCATAAGTTCTAGAGATCTGATGTGTACCTGTGCCTATAGTTCACTCATGTTAAATGTTATGACCACAATAAAAAAAAAAACCCAAAAGATTGTTCCTTTTCTTTTTGCAAAAGTCAAAGCAGAGATCAAAATTACAGAGAACTCTTGAAAGTTACATTTTAAAACAAAAAGTGGCATGGATTAATTTTAAGAATCTTGAAAGAACTACCTGTAAATTCATGAGTGTGTGTGTGTGTGTGTGTGTTTTCCAGAAAGCAAAATGAACTAGGGGGTACAATATTTTATGAAATGGCACAGAGGACTTTCTGCCTCCGGGAGGAGATGGGGATTCTGATGGGCCCATGTCCGCAGATATTTTACATCTCAGATGGATGAAACCACAGGTGGGCGGAAGGCAAATCATCCCCGCATATGTATGTTGCATATATGAGAGGAAATGTTAGATGACTTTTCCTTGTGTTGATTACTGAACACCTGTGCTTCAGGAGAAGAAATCTTCCAGGCGCTGATAAGGTGATCGCTCCAATATAAGCGGGGAAAACTGGCTTTGAAGTTCCTGCTGGTTGAGAGACAACAACCTGAGGCGCGATGGGCTCCCTTTCCGACAGCACTTGATTATTGTGGAGAACAGCCGAGAGTTTATAATGTAGCCTCATCATGATTCAGGACCAAACAGATACAGTAAAAACCACGAGGATGGTCCCATTTCAGAGCGTGAATCCTTTTACTTTACTGTGTTGTGTGAATGGACCATGGATAGAAGAGGGCTTTTCCAAACTTCCAAATAGGAAGTATTTTCTGAGGGAAAGGCGCTCGCAGTTCGATTGTATATGAAGAGTAAGATAGAAACTTGAAACCGACAGTACAGATTCAAGCAGTCTTTTCTCAGTGGAGTATTTAAATTAATTACATATACTACCTTGACCTGCAACTACCAGGCTAGAGCTTCAAATGGTATAATTTTTTAATGGCAAAAAATATATACTGGTATTTATTAAGATGACTGAAATCTAAACTTTTATTCCCAAGTAGATGGAGTAACTATTCATTAAAGTTACTTTGAATTTGGAAAATAGAATAGATTTAGCTACGATGATCTGTTCCCTTGTTTTTGATCAGTGTTTTTTTCCTACTAAAAAGTTAACATATTTTTATGGTATTAAAAGACAATGAGTGGATATGAGGAGCTTTGGTATGATCCAAAACATAGGGCCATGTTGGAAGCACTATTTCTAAAAACCTCCATAATGTTTGCTTGGTCTTTCTAATTGATCAAGAATGAGCAAAGACCATTATTCTTGGTTCCTGTGTATAACAATTGGTTTTAAAATGAATGAACTTACAAACAAACAAACAAACAAACCTATTGGCAATTAGTAAGACCAGGAATGAATTTCAGCTGCTATACTGTGGTAGTCAGACATTGACCCTTTACTGTTCAGCTCCAACCAGGATGGAGGTAAATTCCAAGGGCAACTGAATCTCTTGAGTCCCTCTAACAGACTCACAGAGAGACGGAAAGCTCCTTCCCAATCATGACACTGGAGTGAAAAAGGACCACATTAGCAACAGAAAGAGTGGCTATCATTCTTTTATTTAGTCTGTGTTTTTGTATTTCTCTCTGCCCTCAACCACTCCTTATTTATACATCCAAGAAGAAAAAGGGAAAAAGTAAGCAGTCTGTGAAGTCCAGAATAACCATTAATATACTTAATAACAACCATTAATATGCTTTTAAATGACCAATTTTTCATTATTACTATGATTATTACGGTGATTACTATTTTCTGGAAAGTCAGTCCATGCTCTCTGAAACTAAAATGATTAAATATTATAAATCTTTGTACACACACACACACACACACACATACATTTAACAGCCTGATTGAGGTATGATTGATATGCAAAAAACCTGCACATATTCAACACAATTTGATGAGTTGGGCATATGCATACCTTCACGAAACCATCACTACAGTCCAGGGAACAGATATATCACCTTCCAAAGTTTCCTTAGGCTTCTTTGTGGTTTTTTCTTTTTCTTGTGTGTGTCTATTTGTGTATGGTAAAAACAATTAAAATGAAATCTACCTTAACAAATTTTTTAAGTGCACAATATAGCTGTCTTCACTATAAGCACTCTGTCGTACCACTGACCTCTAGAACTTACTCATCTTGCATAACCCAAACTTTATACCCAATGAACGACAACTGACGTTTATTTCTTTGTTTTTGTGCTTTATGGGATTTTCCCTCCCCTTTCCAAGTTTGAGAGATGGTAAGAGTTTTCTTCCAAATGTTTCCCTTTATGTGGATCACCTGGCTTGCCCTCGATCAAATCAACTTGCTTCCTTTTATTTTTGGGCATTAATTGACTGTGCAGATTCCAAATTAACTAAGAAGTCACAAGGGCTTATTCTGACTCTTTCTAAATTGTATTGAACTCTTGCTTGAAGTGCAGACCCCACAGGAAAGTGGCCCAAATGCTTACCTAACAAAGACTATGAACTATCCGTGCTAGAAAACACTTGATCTGGTAAAGGCAGATGTGATAGGAAGGAATGGAGAGAGAGGGAGGGTGGGAATCGGGCTGAGTTTTCCCTTCATTGCAGTCTGATGTATGACCTCATGTCAGGGAGAGGCTGTCAGAGGCTGCTTATTTGTGGCTCTTGTCACTTCCTTCTCCTCAACCCCAGCACCCTGACTGCTATGACGATGATGGTGATGGTGATGATATTAGGCAGGAGTCACTAGGATATGCACAGGTCACCTCCAGAAAAAGGGGCTGGAACACAAACAACACTCATCTTTAAGTGGGAGCACACGATTGGTACAGTAGTTGGGGTACAGGGGCATCATAAACGTGTCACCCAGAAGTCCTGTCCCGAGTTGGCACTCAGTCTGGCTGAAGAGATAATACTTCTCAATAGGAAATAGTGAAAGAAAGGAAAGAAAGAAAAAGAAAGAAAGAAAGAAAAGAAAGAAAGAAAGAAAGAAAGAAAGAAAGAAAGAAAGAAAGAAAGAGAAAGAAAGAAAGAAAGAAAGAAAGAAAGAAAGAAAGAAAGAAAGAAAAGAAAGAAAGAGAGAGAAAGAGAAAGAGAGAGAGAGGGAGAGAAAGGCGAGCCAGCTGTATCTTAAACTGTGTGGGACAGACTCGAAGTGTTAAAGGCATTTGGAAGAGGAAAATCAATGAGTGTTGCCATGGTCAGGGGAAGACATCCCCAAGGGGAGGACTTCCAGGAGCCTCCAATGGGGCAGAACAGCTGGTCAACCTAGGTCATACATTTCCCTAATTCTTCTTCCCTTTGGCAGGAGAAATGTAAAGTGTCCACTTTCCTTGGGCCATCAGGCTCAGCGGTGTGAGAGTAGCCATGCTCTCTTTTCACATGATTTAGCAGTTACAAAATCCTTGCCAAATCCTGCAAGTGAGCGTGTGTGTGTGTGTGTGTGTGCACGCGCGCATGCACGCACAAGTGTTTTCTCTCCCTCACGCTGCCTGCATGAATCAAAGGTGGCATCATAAAGAACCTGAAATTTGCATGATTTGTGAGAGGCTCACATGTGTTGGCAAGGCCAGTGGCAGTTTAAACAAAAAGGGCAGCTGTCCTAATTCCCAGCTCCCTGGCACCCATCCGCGCACAGCCCCTCCTCTCTGTCTCCCCTCCGCCAGACAGGTCAACTGCACTGCTTCTCTTTAAAGTAACAGCATCCAAATATTCCTAACATCAATACCCCCTACCCGCACACTGCTCTCCAGCCTATCACCTTCTTGATAGCCATTCCTTTTAAGTTTGAATTTATAACTAAAAAAAAAAAAAAAAATAAATCTGTACCAGTATGTGAAGTTACTAAATTTATTTGATGCAGGATCAAATCTTCATAAGACACTAAATAGTATCTACACAGTTACCCTTTCCTTCAGAGGGTATGGTATGTCAAATATCTTTAAAGTGAGCTCCCCTCTACTGGAATGAGAAGTCAGAGGACTTCTACTTCCAGCCAAGATGCAGTATCAGAGACTGAGTCTACCAGTCAGTCTGAAAGAACTGAAAACAAGAGCAACAACAAAGAAAAACCAGACAAAATACAAGAAATATTTTTTTTCAGACATAGACGTGACGCAACACAGGGCAGTGATTCACGAGAAAGAACAAACAAGTGAAGTCACCACTAAGGTTACCCCAGCTCTGCTGAGAGGTTCCAGGCCGCTGTGCAGGAAGGAAGAATCACATGACCCTGGTGGTCTTCCTGGAAGAATGGTGGGAAGAGACACACACAGCAGGAAAGCTCTGGAGGTCTCCCTGAGGGCGTCAGCCCAGAGCAGATCAGTGTGCAAGCATGGGAAGCATCTACCGAAAGGTGGGCAAAGAAACACCAAAATAATAATAACAATGATGATAATAATAATAATATTTCTTCCAGTCATCCAGACTGAAGACATTTTATAATTCAAAGGACATTGCTTACAGTACTCAGAAGGGTCTTGCCTCCATAGAGGGGAACAACTTGGTTATAGAATAAGGTTTCTTTGATACACTTAAACATGGGTCGAGGCAAGCATCGAAAGGTTCAAACTGTTTTCAAGTGACTTATTTGTTTCCTAGGACAAAGCTCCGTATTTTTTAATAAATATTATATTTAATTATTTTTGAGATACAGAAAGAGAGAGACCACAAGTGGGGGCAAGGGGCAGAGGAAGAGGGAGAAGCAGACTCCCTGCAGAGCAGGGAGCCAGATGTGGGGCTCCATTCCAGGACCCTGAGATCATGACCTGAGCTGAAGACAGATGCTTAACTGACTGAGCCTCCCAGGCACCCCCAAAGCTCAGTAGTTTTATAAGACACACAAATATCTAGCATTAAACAAGATAAAATTCACAGTTTCTGGCACCCAGTCAAAATTACCAGGTATTCAAGGAAACAGAAAAATAGAGTCAAATATGAGGAGAAAAAAAAATCAGTCAATAAAAACAGAACTAGGAATGACACAGATGATAAGAAAGACATCAAAACAGTTATTGTAACTTTATCTCATGCGTTTAAGAAGGCAGGGGACAGACTGAGCATGTTTATGTAGAGACATAAGAGATATTGAAAAAAATCCAAATCAAACTTGTAGGGCTGAGGAAGACAAGTTATAAGATACACTGGATGATGTGATGTGCAAAATAATGGCTCCCTAAAGATGTCCACATCTCAGTCCTCAGAGCCTGTGAATTTGTAACCTCACAACAGAGAAGAGTTTACAGGTGAGACTAAGTGTAAGGTCTTGATATGGGGAGTTTATCCTAGATTATCTGGATGGGTCCAGTATGATCACAGGGGTCCTTAAACAGAAAAGAGGCAGGTGGAAGAAGAAAATCAGGAGAGATGCGACCGTGAAGGCAGGCCAGAGGCTGGCGAAGTTGCTGGCTTTCAAGGAAGAAGGGACCAAAAGTCAGGAATACACATGGTCTGCAGAAGTTGCCAAAGGCAAAGAAATCATGTGTCTCCTAGAGCCTTCATAAAGGAATGCAGCCTGACCAACACCTCCATTTTTAGCCTAGTGGACCTACGCTGGACTTGAGAAGTACAAAAATTTAAGATTATAAATTAGTGCTGTTTTAAGAGACTAAGTTTGTGATGACCTGTTATAGCAGCGACAGAAACCATTACAGATGGGATTAAGAAACTGCAGAAAGGAATGTTTGTGTGACTTAACGCACCTGTATTTGGAGTCTGTGGAGATGAAGACAGAGAATGGCAACAGAAAGATACGTTTGAAGAAATAACGACCACATTTTTCCAAATTTAATGAAAATTATAGATTCACAAATCTAAGAAGCTCGATGAACCCTAAACACAGGTTACATGAAGGAAACTATGCAAAGGCAAAAGATAAAATGCTTAAAAGCAACCATAAAGAGAAAAATCTTAAAAGTATTCAGCATAGAAAACAAACAGTACAGAGGGACACAGGAATAGAAAAACGGTAAATATGCAGGTAAGTTTAGTACATTCTTTTCCTTATTTAAATCTTTTTAAAAGTCAATTGATTGTTTAAAACAAAAATAGTAACACTATAATGGAGGTATATAACATATGCAAGAGTCACAAGTATGACAATTCTATAAGTACCAGGAAGGAAGAAACGGAAGTGTATTGTTGTATCTTGTATTATATGTGAAATGGTATAATATTTTTTTGAAAGGATTTTAGAGGAAATCTCAAGCAGACTCTGTGCTGAGCAGAAAGCCTGACACAGGGCTGGATCTCATGACCCTGAGATCATGACCTGAGCTGAAATCAAGTTGGCTGCCCAACCGACTGAGCCACCCAGACACCCCTGAAATGGTATAATATTTTTAAAGATTGCTTGTGATAAGTTAATGCTGTACAAACCCTAAAGAAAAAAAAAACTAAGCCAACAACTGGAATAAAATGAAATCACGAATATTACTTAGTTAATCCAAAAGAAAGAAGGAAAGGACAGATGAACAAGTAGATAACAAAGAATAAGATGGTAGACCCAATGCTATTAATAGTCATTAAATATAAATAAACTAAACATATTATAATAGCATGCTATCCTGCTAAAATAGCATATTATTAGGAAGGAAATCTGATCTTCAAATATTTCAAATAATTTGAATTTATCTTTCTTCACTATATACCCCATATATATCTTCTGTTCACAAATCATTCTCAGCAGATTCGTGGAAGGATTCATCATTTCTATTTTTCAAGAGTGATAGATAAAAAAAAGAAAAGTTACCAAATTCCCAAATGTGCAAGGAGGAATGATGAGATGAAGGTAGGGGCAACCCTTCAATTCTATAACAAAATTGAATTGGGAGAACAATTCATCTTAAATTCAATAACATGTATCTAGGTACCTTAGATAATATTTTGGGGGAAAAAAAAGGACATCATCTCTTCTATCCAGATACCACAATATGTAAATATCACTGCCAAATATCAACATCACAGCTTCGTAAATTATTGAAATAGTTGTTCATTACAATGATCACACTAGAAAATTCCTCTCCATTAAAGATGAAATTTGTAAGTCAATAAAAAATTACAGAAGGAAATAGGTACAGTAGTAATGTAGCTGTAGCCTCTCTATAAATAACAAATCACTGCGTATCTGTGGGTAGATAGTAATTATGATTACATCAAGTAAGTATGAGGGTAGGCTTCTCTTCATTTTATTCTATTCAACAATTTATGCTTTTTAGTGCCTATAAAAATGGAATACTTTAAAAATTAAGTATCACTGGTCTGGTTCATAGTTGCAGAGGGACTGGAAAAATGAATTCCTTTTTTATTTCAATCTGTTAGGGATGCTATCACGTTGGAAGAAGCACATTGGATTTGGGATCAGGATATGATTGTGAAACATTCTCATCAGCCACAAGAGTTGTGTAACCTCTGACTGTCATTCCATCTTTATATGCTTCGTTTTCCATATCTACAAAATGGCTTATTGGCAAACTTCATGGACTTGTTAGCAAGATAGAATATTGCCTTCTAGGCATCGATATTTTACAGACCATACTATAAAGATCTTGCTGGCCACTTCAGCCCAACGCTCTGGGGTTCTTACTGATTTATAACACAGCTCCCCATAGCTTATAAAGATTACATTTCACACTTTGGTGTGCCTGGTATTTCAGGTATAATGTAACCATTTTGTCATATTATAAAACAGCCATATGGGCTACTATTAGATGAGGTGCAAATTCTCAACCATCTAAAACCAACACCTTCAACACATTATTGATGGAAACACACTGATCTGTCATTTACACATAGTATACAGCAATTCTCAGACCATTAGCCTATGTCTCACAAGTCAACAAAATTTCTCTTGCAGAGTCTCATAGGAATTCATGTTTCCTATTCTACAGATACATCATCATCCTCATTGTGACTGTTACTCCATTCTGGCCTTCGTTCACTCATTCCATCATTCATACACTTATTTACAAATTCATTAATTTACTCACTCATTCAGAAACACTTATTAAGCTCTTCTACATGCCAGACACCATTCAGAGCCCTGAGAATAGAGCCCTGAATCAGACACACACGATCCGATCCCCTTCTTTATGAAGTTTATAGTCTGGTTTGTAAAACATTAATTTCAGATATGATAAGTCCTATGAATGAGGACTAAATCATGTTATGAAAACATATGGTAGGCTCCTTGGTTAGATGATCCTCTTGCTCTCTCACTATCTCTTAAAATATTGTCATTTCCCTGGGTCCTGTTTCATAACCATCTCTCTTCTCAATCTACATACTCCCTGGCTAATCTTACGCATTTTCCTGGGCTCACATTCTGACCACACCCCATCACTCATTCCCTGGAGCCTCGTACCCATATATCCAACTCCTGACCCCATCTCCACTTGCATGTCTCACTGCTGCCCAAAACACTATACCCCCAGCACTGAATTAAAATCCTCCCTTGGAAACACTTATTTCTCCTCGTGGTTCCCTTACTCTGTCCTTTGAATTTTTTCTAATTGTGTGCCGTAAACTGTTTTGTGTCTGCAAAAGCATTAGTGGCTGTTAGCTAGGAAGTCAAGGAAGAATATTCTGACAATAACAGAATTGGGTCAAACTGTTCATTGAACTCTGATGTAAAATAACAGTATGAAAACGCTTCTTTGTTTATGAGCTCATGAAAATTATGGTAAATCAAAGTTACCAAAGTAGCATGGTTTGGGGTTATGCACCCAAAATGCTGCTTAGCTTTGGTAAGTCATACATCCTTTATTAAGTAGTCTAAGCTCCAGCTTTCACCTATCCAGACATATCTGTGATGATTGCACAATTCATAGCTGCTTATCCATCGCAAATGTCAAGTCATGGATCATATGAAATGATGAATACAAGAGCATATTTCAAATGAGATCACATTGCTTAAATTAAAAAATCTGCTATGTACTCTGAAGTTTTACAATACCTATTCAGTTTTTAAATATTAAAGGCAAATTGATTTTATAATCCTTACTTATTTACATAATCAATTTCATTACAATTTCATTATTAAAGAAGAGTATTAGACAAGTTTATCACATTTGATCTATTTTAATGTAAGTCTAATAAGTGTGCGGCAATTGAAAGAGTTCAATACAAAAAAATAAGTAAACTTAGACTAACTCCCACTGGAATTCTAGGTCTTAAGATATGTCATTATGAATTATAGTTTAAGGAGACAAAGTATGGGAACAAAGAATACCAGACCCCTCCTGAACAGTAATCATCATTTAAAATTTGTCGTTGGAACTCTTATACAGAAAAAAAAAAAGAAGTTGTTTCATCCCTTTTCGCCCACAAAGTCAATTCCATGCCTTCTTACTTCTTTCTTACCAAAGAGTAATGTCTTTGTGTACTTACCAAAACAGTACCCTTTAACAAATGAATATTTGGAACTTTAACAAAGAAAGATGGATAGAGATATTCACCCACAACATTAAAGCTTTGTTTTTCTTATTTATTGCCATTAATTTTTTAGAATGTTTAAACAAACTTCATGTTTGAGAATATTTAGATTTCACACTACTGTCTGGATTTTTAAAAAATACATTAAATCAAACTTTTGTCTCCTTAATATATAGCATGTTGGAAGTTTGTCAAACAAAGTCATTTCAAAATTTTATGGTCTTTACCTAAGGTTCTAATTGGGGCTCCATGAAGCACATACCTGTCCTCCCAAACAAACACAAACTTTCTTTGTATTGATATGGAATCTGGTGCTGGATATATGCCAAAAAAGCTTATGAAAAAGACAAACATTTACCTTGAGTCATAATACCTAATGACATAGATGGTAAAAATTTAGACCAGAGTTCAGACTCAGAAAAAACATAGACTTTTTTTCCTAATTTATAAAGCCAACATATTTTTTCTAATTTGAAAACAAGTCTTTCAATCCTTCATTCTTCTTCACATTGGTCTTTGAAAGAAGATCTCAGAAATTTACTATTCCACAGCCCATGCAGACAGTTTGAAAAGCAAAAGTATTTTCAAATCCAGCTTTTTGGATAGAAAGTTAATACTAATTCTGCTTACATAAGTTTTTAAGGTACATATTAATATATAAAATTGCATTTTGATTCTTGACATCTGTAGATATGGAGAGCTATCCTAAATAAACTTATCAAAGCACAGTGGTAATTTATTGGTTGATATTGCAGGGGGAAAAACCTATATATCCCTAATGATTGATATATCCTATTTTCTATAAATAGGATGATTTCATTTCATGAATGAGTAGGCAAAACAATCAAACTGATCTTAAGTTTTAAAAGAGCTTAGCAGAGTAATACCAGAATTTAGCAGGGCAATGGCAGCAGACAAAGAAAAAAAAAAATAGAACGTTCACTCTAAAGACTACTCCAGAATTATTTTTCAGTGGTTTCTACAATGGAATAAAATTTATTTCCACACAATCAAAACAATTGGAATTAAGTTATTTTTGACTGGGAAAGCCCTACCTAAGATATAAGACACCAAACACTTATCAGAACTTCATGACATGGAAGTTCATAAAAGAAGGAAGGAAGGAAGGAAGGAAAAAGGAAAGAAAGGAAGAAAAAGAAAGAAAGGAAGGAAGGAAGGAGGGAGAGACAGAAGGAGGGGGAAGTCAGTCTCTACTCACCACTAAATTAAATACCAGATATAGAAACAGTGTTGGACATTTTTTATATTAGAAAAAATGGACACACACACACAAATTTAGCTGAAATTTGGCATTCCCAGAATATTTCTTGAAAGTATTTATTTTTTAAAAAAAATGCTGGGTCCACCCAGCATAACAAATCCCTACAGCTTCTGTTACCATCAAAAATAAGGGCCAGAGATTTTGCTTCATAGAAGTGGATCTCATGTCATGTGTTAATTCTTCAGATAGTTGTCCACATATGGTAGCTATAGCCGTTCATTGAGAAGTCAAACCAGCCTATTGTGTATTTTAGTTTTTAATCTTGATTATTTAGCACTTACCAGTCCACATGTACTCTATTACAGTGCAACTATGGAATATTTTTTAACTTCCTAAAAGGGGTTAAAGGAATTCATTTTACTCTCTACTTGTGACTATTCCTCTTAGTCATAATAATTCAAATGATTAATTCCACATATTACTTTCAGGAGCAAAAATAATAATATGGATATATATTTAAAAATTCTATCCCTAAATATAACATTGACATTTGATCCAGATTATTTATCTACCCTTACACCCAGTTAGCTTCTCCGTACAACATTGATGCTATTGCCTAAGCAGCACAGGACTATATTATTTTAATGGACTACTGCCCTCCTCGTTTTGGGCATCTTTCCAGGAGAACAGTTTGGAAAGCCTTCCATCTTGTGTTCTGGGCTGTCATTCCACAAATTATCACAGAAAGCACAAGGATTGGCTAAGCAAGTATTCGAAGTCAAAGAAAGAATCCTTACATTTTGGGAAGGGGGATGCAGTGAAGAAATGAGAGCATTTCTTCTCTTCCCACTGAATTAGAAGGGAAAGAGCTAGGGAGTGTGCCAAGCAGTACGACTTCTTTGGGCTATTTTCCATCCAAAAGAATTAAGAAGCAGTAGAATAAAAATCTCAGTTAAGTTGATGACCATACGTAACAGTGGTAGTGAGAAAGACTAGTCAGGGGGGTCACTTAGACCTGAGAAATAGACATGGGAAGTTACTTGGGACTGGGTGAAGTGAGAGAAGTTGGAAGGAAGTCTAGCTGGCTATGTATTAAATAAGCTTTTCTATAGTTGGGAAGAGTTTAAAGGATAAATCAAAAGGTAGAAATCTAGAGAGACAGACGGTTATCCCCACAAAGGTCTGTAACAACAGAGACAGTGGGCCCAATCTCTAGGTTGAGCCTTAGAAATCAATCTTTAGTCACTGAGAACTCCTAGTAAGAGGGGAAGAAATCCTAATGCAGAAGTAATTAGGTTTATCAAGACATTCTTTCATTCTTTCCTTCATTCTTTCTTCGGGAATAAATTCAAGAATAATAATCACATTGTAGACGTAGACTTGTACGGGTTGGGAGCCCGTAACCTCAAAGGACATGTAGTCTAGTCTGGGAGACACATGGGAAGGGCCAATGGAACACAGTATGCTAAGTGGTGGCATGGGGCAATGCAAAAGAGTCAAAGGGAATGTAGTGAATACGGCATGTCGCTTGGGATTTAAGGCCTAAATAAGGTGGTAAACTTGATTGGAGACTTTGATATTGAGCAGAAAACCTTCTGAATAGATAAAGAAGGAAAAGCCATTCTATGTAGAGAGAACATTAAGAACAACAGAAAGAAAGCTTGAGTACCTATAATGTATTTTGGAGACAGTAAGTGTCTTGGTGGAATTTGGAGCCTGGTAATTGGGGAGAAATGACAAGAGGTGGGTCCAAATAGTATGCAGGGTCAGATTCTGGAAGGATCTTGTTTGTCACTATGAAGAGGTTAAATTTTTACACACACACACACACACACACACACACACGGTTTTAGGGAGCTGCTGCTAGAATTTTCTCGCACAGTTATAGGTGCTAGAAGGACCTCTCCAGAAGCAGTGGGGAGGATTAACTGAGGGATGGAGATTAGGCAGGAAATTATCGTGTGGTCATAAAATATGTGTTGAATTCAAGTGGCAGCATGGGCAGGAGAAAAAGAATATTTAGATTCACAGGATGTGATAATTGATCAGATATAGGAGGACATCTGGGAAAAATCTAAGAATTCATAGTCCTGACTGGGGAAATGAGGTGGATGAGGGTACCACTCACAATAACCACAAATAAGGAGGCAACTCTGTTTTAATCTTGATGCTTAATCTTGTGTTCAGGTAGCTGGATCTCAAATGGACTCCAATCACCCATCATGTTGGTCCTGACTTATTTCTATCTGTTTACGGTCTTTATTTGATTAAGTTCTTATGTTTCCAACACTTTTATCTTAGAAATTGATTTTTGATTACAACCTTTGTATTTCTCAAATGTATGTCTTCCCACTACTATTTCCTCTTTTCCTTCATTTTCCTCCTTACTTGAAGTTGGGACATTCCCTCTGGCTATGTCACTTCTACTTCCCTGGATCAATTCTTTCCCTTGCAGGTTGATGTAATGTTGAAAATAGAACCAACAAGGAGGAGAGCAAGTTTGAGTTGTGCTTTAGCTTGGGCAATAGAGAAAAGTTTAAAATTATCACATGGAACTGTGTAGCTCAATTTAAGAAGAACTTAAGTAATGCTTTCTCGGCTCTGCCTTGGACTGAAAAATGGGTACACAGTAATGAATACTCATTCTCTAGTAGTTCATGGCCTATTTGAGGATACAGATACAAAACTTGATCATTCCAGTGTAATAGAGTGAGCAGAGGTAGTTGGGAAATTGAGAGGGAGGGAGAGAAACAGAGTGTCTCTAGAGAGAGCAGAGAGAAGTCAGGTGACACTTCAGGATAGAAGTCACAAGTCTGAGACATGAAAAATGATGCAGAAGTTAGTCAGAGATACGGCTAAAAGGGAGACAGGTTTAAGAGAGTTTGATTTAGAGGTGAGAGGTATTTACACAGGTTTCGCATGGGGGGAAGCCAAAGTCATTGGTGGAGTCATGTTTAGAAGAGACAAGAAAATAAATGGATAAGACTTCAAGAGTAAGAACATGCCTTCCACCCAGATGACAAAAGAGTTAAGAAAAATAGAAATACCAAGGCGTGTGTGTCAGGGGGAGATTTTAGCAGAGTTCCGTTGAGTATAGACTTTTTTCTATGACATAGTTCATCATTAACAGTGGGGGTGGAGTTGGAGTAGTTCTAATCCAGGGAAGATGACTGGCTGAGAATAAGAGAGGAGAGACCATCAGGCTGCCTTTAGGAGGACAGGTCATCAATGATAAGGAAGATGTCAGAGGACTCTGAACCAGGACATAAAGTGAAACTGTTGAGTAATAGCATTAAAGGTCCCCTGTTGTCAGTCAGGAGTAGCACCAATGGGAAGGCTGAGTGATTTCCTTGCAAAGAGGTCAGAAGTAAAGACATGAGAATAGAAATTACAAACAGCTCGATTCATCCATAATTAGGTGGTTGTAGAAAATATGAAAAGACAAAGAGAAAAGGAATCCGTGATTAAAAAGAGGGCAGGAATCCAGTTACTGGACCTGAAGGGTGGGCTTGATTCCAAGATCAAGGGAAAGCCCAGTTTCTATCTTTTATCTCCAGAGGCAAAATAGCTCTGAGAGGGTCAGCGCATTGATTGTTCCTCTAAAATAATAAATGAGAACCACTAAAATTTCTTCTGGATATTATAAGACAGCTCTCAGAAACTGTGTCAGAAGTAGACATATTGGTAGAAAGAAACTGTCACCTCAGTGGAGTTTTAAGTCCACAGAAGCTGGAATCAGGATGGGTCATTTGATGTAGAGTTCAGTGCATGAGCTACATTAGAAAAGAAACAGAAACAGACCAAAGATATGGTCATAAGTGTGTTTTTTATTTTGATTTTTATTAAAACTATTTTTGAGCATTTCTTGTCATTTTGGTTAATATTTGGAGGTAGAGTTTATATCGACTCATGTGGAAATATAAATCATACACAATCTCCGCACAGGAAATAAATGCCTCATAAACGTGTTCCACAAACTCTTCTTGAAAGAAAGAATGATGAAATTTCTCTTATTCATTAATTAAAATAATAAAAGTTATTCAAGGAAATATGAATGTTGTTGAGTATCCAAAAGAGATTCTCAAACAAATAAAGGGATAAATTAATGAGATATTTTGAACATGCCTCCTTCTAAGCTGTCGATTTTTCTAGTATTAGAACTGGTTTGCTGTTTGTTTGCTTTCTTTGAAAACCAAATAAGCTCTATGTATATTTTTCACGTGTGATCGTCATGACACTGTTGAGATATCAGAATAAAAATATCTCTTACCATTTATCCCTCTCTCTCTCTCTCCTTCTCCCTCTCTCTCTCTCTCTCTCTCTCACACACACACACACACACACACACACACACACACACACACACCAGGCAATCACTAAACTGAATATTGCCACTTAGAAACAACATAGCTGTGATGTTCTGCACATAGCTGTGCTTATGTGGATTCACAAGAGGCCCCAGTGATCTACCCAAGGATAATTAAATTTCCATACAAGAGGTGGTAAGAACTCATATCTACCTCTTATAATTTTTAATGTGGTGATAAAGGGTGGGTAGTGCCAGTAGATCTTTGCAAATAATATTCTAGGATAGCTGACTACATGTATTTAGAGAATCAAAGCATGTGGGACACCATTATTCTTTTAGAGACACTGGGGAGCTAAGGCAGGCCTTCTTCAGGAGACACTGAGAAGTGAATGGATCCATTCTGTTCCACAGAATAGAAATCTTTGGAAAGAGGAAAGTAAAAGAAAGGATCTATGGTGGGAAAGTTCTTTTCATTTTTCAGCCAGTGATACTGTACCTAGATCTAGAGGAAAAACCTGATATTCCAGAGCTGCGTTGTGTAAAAGTTATTAGCATTCCTTTTTTGAAGTACAATTTGATAGTCTTTTAAGAAATTATTATTATTACTATTTCTTCTCTGTGGTACATTATACAGGTGCCAATTTACCATGCTTCTCACCATACTATAATATTTTGGTGTGTGTGTGTGTAGGGAGGGTCTGTGTATCTTGTTTTCTGGGTGGAATACAATTGTATCACCACTATGACATCTCAAGGAATTGTGATCTCTTGAATCACCCCCAAAAAAGAGTGGGGCCAAAAGAGTCTGGTTTACCTCTCATCTCATTCCATCTGTCTTTCACCTCATTTTCTCCATTTATGGAGTTGCCTCCTTTATTGTTAAAATAAATAAGTAAAAGCTCTTTGAAAAAAAACTGGTGGAATTTTGATCGGGATGGCATTGAAAGTATAGATTGCTCTGGGCAGTATAGACATTTGAACAATGTTTATTCTTCCGATCCATGAGCATGGAATGCTTTTCCACCTTTTTGTGTCTTCTTCAATTTCTTTCATGAGTGTTCTATAGTTCCTCAAGTACAGATCCTTTACTTCTTTGGTTAGGTTTATTCCCAGGTATCTTATGGTTCTTGGTGCTACAGTAAATGGAATCGATTCTCTAATTTCCCTTTCCATATTTTCATTGTTAGTGTACAGGAAAGCAATTGATTTTTGTGCATTGATTTTGTATCCCGACACATTACTGAATTGCTGTATGAGTTCTAGTAGTTTGGGGGTGGAGTCTTTTGGGTTTTCCATGTAAAGTATCATGTCATCTGCGAAGAGAGAGAGTTTGACTTCTTCATCTTTAGCCATCAGAGAGATTCAAATCAAAACCACACTGAGATACCACCTTACACCAGTTAGAATGGCCAAAATCAACAAGACGGTAAGCAACAAATTCTGGAGAGGATGTGGAGAAAGGGGAACCCTCCTCCACTGTTGGTGGGGATGCAAGTTGGTGCAGCCACTTTGGAAAACAGTATGGAGATTCCTCAGGAAATTAAATATACAGCTACCCTATGACCCTGCAATTGCACTACTCGGTGTTTACCCCAAAGAAGCAGATGTAGTACAAAGAAGGGCCACATGTACCCCAATGTTCATAGCCGCAAT
>CM052807.1:6698201-6767596 GCA_028533885.1 Nasua narica
AAGAGATTATGCGGAGTGAAATAAGTCAAGCGGAGAGAGGCAATTATCTTATGGTCTCACTTACGTGTGGAGTATAAAGAAAATCATGGAGGGCATCGTGAGAAGGAAGGGAAGGGCGAATGGGGGGAAATCGGAGGGGGTGTTGAACCAGGAGAGACTGTGGATTCTGAGCAACAAACTGAGGGTTTTGGAGGGGAGGCGGTGGGGCGTTGGGCAAGCCTGGTGGTGGGTATCGAGAAGGGCACGTATTGCATGGAGCACTGGGTGTGGTGCATGAACAATCAATCTTGTAACACTGAAAAATTAAAATAAACAAATTTGGGGAGAAAAAAAAATTGCCTTATATTTTAAGGGGAAGAATTCCATCTATCAGGACTAGTAGTAGAAAGGCTATCTGCATATGAATGGAGAAATTTCTTAGAAAATGTATTGTTCCAGTACATCATATAACAAAGGCTAGACATGTGACTACAAATAAATATTCCTCTTTGTTATTTTTGTTGTCTTGACATGCATATAGGTGCTTGTGTATACTTTCCTGGGATCCTGCATCAAAAAAATTTTTTTTATTTAGTATGGCTGTCCTTTAACTACACTGTAAATTATTTCAATGATTCAAGCAACATGAAACATAACATGGAAGAAATGATGTCTCATTAGAACTTCAGTCCATGGAATGCCATGAACAGATATGCGACCCATAAACAGAAATGTTCCCCAAACTCCAAACCCCATTTTTATGATATAGGTTCATGTTTAAAGCTTGCTTTGTTTTAATTAGATTAATGGGTAGTATGCCCGGGAATCTGATATGCTAAATAAAATAATTCTGGATTAGAAAATATGTGTATTAACACTACTTGATAATAAAATGCTAGCTTACTCTAGGAAGCATGGAAGGTGTTTGGAAAATTGGAATTCAATTAATTGGAAAAATTCAGAAAGTTTTAATGCTTTGATCTGTGCTACAGTCACTGTTCCTTCATAGAGCTAATTAATTTTATTATTTAATCGAAGAATAAGTTGTTCATATAGAAATGTGATATATGGTAATTGTTTGCTGTCGAGCTAGAATCTATAGAGCACTATTATTTTTACCCCACTATGTGGATTTAACTTTGCTTTGACTTGAACCTACATTCCCCACCTATGAATTCCTGGCTCCTTTATGTCAGTCAGCCTGAAAAATCTCAGTGAAATCCTGTAAAACTTTGCTTAGAGTGCTTTTTCTCTCTTTCCACACTCATAAATCATAACTTCTCAGAACTGGAAAGGAAAGTAAGTTAAAAAGAACAGGGTTAGAGAGTAGACAGAAGAGCTGAGAGGAGAGAACAGACTCCCTGAATTGTGCATAACAAGGTGGAAGGTTTGGGGATGCCCTGTGTGGCATCCCATCCTTTTCTGAGCAACACTCTATGACTTGGCTAGAATGGGAAGGCAGAAAGGTGTAGCCAGAAGAACATGCGATCATAGATTTCCTCTCTGAAGTGACCTTGACTGCTGAGGGAGACAGTGAACTAAAGCTTTTCTCAAAATTAAAGGGGATGGCCCGTAGGGGACCACTGGGCTCACAGAGGGCAGGTCTCTCCAGAGGAGCGATTTTCTATTATTGAAGAGAATGCTCTCTCTGCTTTTCACTCTCATTTCCCTCATTTGTTATTCAAGATCCAGTATCTTGTTGATATGTGGGTTTGAGGTAAGGTTCCCAGAGTGGTGGTCAAACAGAGGAATCATATTACCACAGGAGAGATAAGGATCTGTCCAAGTCTGTGTGTCAGCTTCTGTAGTTGTTATCTTTTTAACTGTGGAAAGTGTGTTAGACCTACACAAATAGGGTCAATGAGAAAAGAAAAATCATAATGTTAGGAATTTGCCAATTCTAGGGATTGCTCAAGTGGAATAAGCAAAAGATTATAGTCTTCACTCAAATTCTCCCTGCAGTTTAATAAAATTAAAAAAAAAAACAACAACTCGCATGTAGGGAAATACATATGAGGGAAGGTCTTAGAAATTTTCAGAGTTTCACTTCATTTTCTGATATTTTGAATTAAGATTTTGAATTCCACTTTCATAAAGACTTCCTTTTGCCCTAGGGAAAGTCACTTAAATTCTTGTTGCTTTAGGACTGCTAATTCTAAGTTAGACTTTACAAGGACTCAGACCTTAATATAACGAATTATGTTAAATCTGCAGCAAATGCATAGTAACAGTTGTATAAACTGCTGTGTCCAACAGTACAGACACTGGCAGTCAGAATTCATAATGCAGGTTGCTAATAAACCCAAACTTTTCTTGTCTGATACATATGCCCATAATTTACTTCTCCAAGGAAACAGACCATACATACAGTGTGTAAAATCTCCTTGACAGAGAGGAAAAGTAGGGGCCGGGCATAGACAACAGAGGTTTCCTTTTGAATCCCTACTCGACCTTACAATTTAACAAAAAGGACTTTGAACCTGCATAGTTATGAGACATATTGCTGTTGTCCTACTAACTCAGAGATTAGGGAGTTTATATGAGTGAATTGCTTTGATCTGATTAGCATTATCATTAAAAAAAGGGAAAAGAAAGAAAGAAAGAAAACAGGAAAAAAATTAAAAGGCATTGGATCAGCATTCGATAAAATACAAAACGTATGCAGTGAGAAGTAGCAACTAATTTCTTTGAGCTTTTGGCAAGGATGCTTATCTGTTTTGGCATGGTTTGCAATTTATTATAACTGTTTCATCCTGACCACTTCCATCAGACCCGAGCTCCTGGAAACCAGCATATTCTCTGTGGTTCTCCTGTCATCTAAATGTATATGCAGATGTTCAATTAACATTGAATGGATGAAAAGATTAAAATAAGAACTAACGAGGAAGGCTACTTAGTTGTTTTGTTCTGATTTTTAAATAATGCCATACTGTCATTTAAGGGAAAACCATATTTCTACATGTCACTGATTTCCTAGTTTCAAAAGTAGATATATCAAGATACTAGGTGAAGGGCCGTTCTCAGAGTAAATTCCACTTTGTGCAAGTCAGAAAGGAAATAACGATCTTCCAGAGAGCCTGCTCTATCAAGATTTCTAAGCTAACTTGTAGGGCAAAGTGGCTGGATATATTTAGATAAATCTTTGGCAGGCGTACCAACTGCTGGAGGTTTGACCTGACAATTATTGCTTAATACTATGTGCTAGCCTTGGGCTTGGTATCCTTAAGACCCCCTCCATTTTAGCTACATCACTAGAGGAAGGTCAGAGTTACTGGATCCCAAGTATATTAGTGCTATGTGCAAACCTCATGAAAGGTATAAAATTATAGCTTTACCCTCAAAAAAGCAGGTAGCTCTAAAGAGGCAGCAGAAGCACAAAGAGCCAACACGTAGCTATCTGCTGACCTTCAAATAAATCCATATTTCTTATCTTCATACTCAAGAAGTTTTAAAATCTCGCCCATTCTGAGTTGCCGCATGCTATCCCCTTCCTCCCCCTTTACTACGACCTAATTCTTAAACCAAATTATTTGCTACATGTCTAAGCTTAGGGTTGCTTCTGTTTTATCTGTTTG
Source organism: Nasua narica (assembly GCA_028533885.1). Taxonomy (NCBI): domain Eukaryota; kingdom Metazoa; phylum Chordata; class Mammalia; order Carnivora; family Procyonidae; genus Nasua; species Nasua narica. The sequence continues at coordinate 6,701,756 of CM052807.1, forward strand.
GTACCTACATTTTTAAATATTTCTACATGACCAAATTCTTGTTATTTTCTTTTAAACTATAAATCAGAAGCCATTTTATTTCCTGCTCATCTCAATACAAGGAATCAGGTTACCTTCTGAATACAGAGAATATCTCCTATATTCCTCTGTGTTAACCTAAACATATTCTACATTGCATTATTGCCTTCCTAACCCAAAGTGTTTCTTCCTGATCAGGCAGTAACTCTTTGAAGCAGTTGTGGTTATTTTTGGATCATCCCAAAGTGGGGGGCTTTCTGTATGCGGTTAATGTATGGAAATGTTATTAGAGAGGCTAGAAATATTCATGGAAGACAAGAATGAATTACATTAAAAAACTAATATGCACTGATAAAATTATAGGATTTAAAGCTATATGATAAAAATTGGGAGTCCAAACACAAGTATATAATTTTGGTGTATGTCAGTAACAGAAACACATGTAAATTACATAATAAAGATGGCAATTAGTAAGTATTGAGAATGGATTATTCATCACATATTTCAGAATGAATATAAATGTCCAGAAGATCTTTATGGAAGAGACAAGTCTTCGTGACTTTTAAAGGATTCAAGCATGATTTTTCATATATATAGTACTCATCACCATCAGAGTTTTTATAAACTTCTAGAACAGTCTAATTCAGTAGATATTAGATTACTGACAGTTTCACCACAAAAGGACTAAATTGGCAGATTAAAAATTTTAGAATAATTAGTTTTTCCAAGGACAGAATTTCTTCCTTGTTCCTGTTACTGCATTTGGTCCCTGATGCCTGCTGAGAATTACAGGCTTCACGTTACATATCATTCTTTAAGTATTGGTTCATTCATTTATATTTTGTGATACTTAACTATTTTTTTACTATAATACCCTCAATATTTATGGCCCTAAAATTAACCAGATTATTTTAGAGAGAAAAAAATCAACGTAAAGAAGCTGTATGGTATTTTTATAGCTGTGCTTTATGCCAAATCACTAAGATACATTAAGTTTTTTGAAGGGAGGTAAGATTATAAGATAGCAAGCAAGAAAAGTCAACAACTTAAAAATGGTTTTTCAGTGATAGAAAATGCAAGTCTCTTTAGCTGACATTCTAAGGGTTACAGAAGAAATTCCAGTTATGTGCTAAGGTTTACATATTTTCAAATGTAGAAGTAAAGATGAATGCTATTAATAAATGTACTTTATCTTGTACCATCAGAAAGAAAATAAATGTCTTAACATAGAAACCACGTTAAAATCTCATAAAATTTTATGCTATTTTCACAATGCTCCGCTAGGTCATAGTTTAAAAAAAAAAAGCAAAGACTTAAGGCTGGTCTTTTAAAAAGAAATAATTTGCTCAATTTAATTCTTACTTTTCCAAAAAATAATGATAAAATACTTGATATGTTTATCTGAAACCATTAGGCAATTTCAGATATGTAAATCTGGCACTACACAAATATTACTATGTCTATTAAACATAAATCTATTTGCAGCAAAGAATAAGTTGGGAGTTGACTATTCCGTAGGAAATACAGACTAGATGTTAGAAAGCCAGCTTACTTCATGTGTAAAAATCTATGAAAATGTATATCACTTAGGTTATTGCATGTTTTTCTTGTACTACTTTAATACTTAAACAGTTCATTTTGTTTAATCTTTGGGGGGAGTCTAGTTGACACACAATGTTACATCAGTTTCAGGTGTACAACACAGTCGCTGCACAATTTATACATTATACTATGCTCTCCACAAATGTAGCTACCAACTCTCACCATGCAAGGCTCTCACAGTGTCATTGACTAGACTCTTATGCTGTGCCTTTTATTCCCATGACTCATTCCATAACTGAAAGCCTGTATCTTCCACTCCCCTCTTCTCTGCTAACCACTGGTTTGTTCTTTATACTTAGGGGTCTGTTTCTGCTTTTCGTTAATTCATTTGTTTTGTTCTTTTAGATTCCAAATAAAGGTGTGATATGGTATTTGTCTTTCTCTGTCTATATCTACATGTCTTTAATGTATATACCACATCTTTTTTTTTATCCATTTATCTATCTCGATAAACACTTGCGTTGCTTCCAAATCTTGGCTATTGTAAATGATGCTGCAATAAACATAGGGGTGCATATTTCTTTTTGCATTACTGTTTTTGTTTTCTTTGGATATGTACATAGTGTTGGAACTAGTGGGTCATAGGGTAGTTCTATTTTTAACTTTTTGAGGGGTCTCCATACTGTTTTCCAGAGTAGCTGCACCAGCTTATGTTCTCCAGGGGTGCACCCTTTCCTCCACATCCACACCAGCACTTACTATTTCTTGTCATTTTTATTCTCATCATTCTGACAGGTGCAAGGTGATAACTCATTGCATAGTTGCAAACAACACTGTTGTTTTCAATTGCATTTCCCGGATGATAAGCAATAATGAACATCTTTTCATGTGTGTGTTCGCTATCTGTATATCTTCAATGGAGAAACGTCTATTCAGGTCCTCTTCCCATTTTAATTCAATTATCATCATCATTGTTAATTTTGGTGTTGAGCTATATAAGGTCTTTATATATTTTGTATAGTCACTCTTTATGGGATATGTCATTTGTAAATATCTTCTTTGATTCCATAGGTTGCCTTTTTTTGTTGTTGATGGTTTCTTCCTCTGTGCAAAAATTTGTTATTTTGATGAGGTCCTAGTTGTTTATTTTTGCTTTTGTTTCCCTTCCCTCAGGAGACATATCCAGAAAAATGTTGCTACCTCTCATGTCAAAGAAACTGCTGCCTGTATTTTCTTCTAGAACTTTTATGGTTTCAGGTTTTACATTAGGTAATTACGTGAGAAAGTGGTCCAGTTTCCTTCTTTTGCATGTAGATGTCCAGTTTTCCCAACACTGTTTATTGAAGAGACTGTTTTTCCCCATTGTATATTCTTTGTTGTAAATTAATCAACCACTTAATTTTGATTTATTTCTGGGCATTTTGTTTATTATATTTAGATAAGGGTCCATGGGTCCTGTCTGAAGTCAGATATATATGAAAGTATAAAAATTGGATTTTCTTATGTCTTTGTTCACTCCTGCCAGAGCAGACTCCTTTGTAAATAAATAGTTAAAAGTTAGAAAGTTAAAAGTTAGAAAGCTAATGATAGAATTCATTACAGACTTCAGAAAGTTAAAAGTTAGAAAGCTAATAATAGAATTCATTACAGACTGTTAATGTGTCCTTATGGAATGAACTACCATCAAACTTTAAAAATTAGTAATTGCAGTTGCTAAGGAACACCTGCAATGTTTTTCCCCATGCCTTCGGTTTAATAAATCTGTTACCTCTGATTAAAGATGGCAGTTTCTTTGAATTATTTTGAAAAAGTACACAGAATTTTACTTACACAGAAGAGGGGTGAAGAGGGGAATTGAGAGCCCAGCAGCTGGGGTTTATTCTACATCACAAGACCAACATATAGCTGCATGCATTTGAATAGCATACACACTAACTCACCCAAAATAAATCAAATTAAAATCTATATGGTGAATTTTTAAAATATTCTACTAAAATATTATTTGTAGGTAGGGAATAATTTTCTCTAAATTCCACACCTGGAATATGGAATTCTCAGGGATATTTTGACAAAGTGAAACAAAGAAGAGATGCAATTCTTTAGATCATAAAGAAATAAAAAAATAATTTGCCTCAATTAGGTTTAACAGGATAATGAAACCTAAGAACCAAGGGAACATCACATGCTCCTGAATTTGCTGGATTTAGTTTGGTTTTCAAACAGAAAACTAGACTGCGGTGTTTCCAGGGTGAATTCAGAGTTTCCTTAAAGTTTAACTTGGTGTAGAATAATAACTAAATTAAATTATACAGGGAGAGTAATAGAGTAGATTGAAATGTGGGGGTCACTCATTACCTTAGTTTTTACTTCTCTGACCTATGCAAACCATGGGAGTATGAATTAAACCACTCATGTGACAATGTATGAGGTCAAGGAGCAAATACAAGCACACTTCTAACCTAAAGCCACAGTTATACTGGGGTCTGGGTGTAGGAGGAAATGTTTAGAAATCTTTGTCCATCTTTCTCCATCTTTCCATATTGTGCATATGCAAATTTCTCTTCATCCATCTATGTATCTAAGCAGTATCTCTGCCACAATCAAGGGTTATGGGGGAATACGCCTTTAAAACTCTGGGGTGTCAGGCCAATTTTCCTATTTCTGGGGGAATGTCTTGGACCCGGGAGAAAAGATATTTTCTTTTTTTCTTTTTTAAAAATGTATTTATTTATTTGACAGAGAGAGAGAGAGGGAGCGATCACAAGTAGGCAGAGAAAGAGAGGGAAGCAGGCTCCCTGCTGAGCAGAGAGCCCAATGTGGGCTCTATCCCAGGACCCTGAGATCATGACCCGAGCTGAAGGCAGAGGCTTTAACCCACTGAGCCACCCAGGCGCCCCAAGAAAAGATATTTTCAATACTGGATGGGAATGCAAAGAATATCAATGACATCTGAGATATATCCTGTGTGGGCAGAGAAATCACTTTGAGCTGGGATTTAATAGAAAACTGTTTAATGGCTGGATAAGAGGGATGCTTTTTATTGAGTGCAATTCATCCGCTGGGCACTCTGTTGGTAGTAAAACGCGGGTAGCAATTCCTAGCTGCAGTATAGTAGTTAGCATTAGAAGAGATGGTGTGTGTAGAATATATGGGATCAGCAAACACAAGGCCAGAGGGTGAAGTGAAGAGTCAGACTAGACTGGATGAAGATCCACAGTGGAATGCGTTATCCTGTGACATCCTGTCCCTTTATCCTCTGGAACACTGTATTTACTCCCAAGCTCTTCACAGTGCATTTTCACATGAAACCACTAATATATGTGGTTATCTAAGTCTTCACCTGGCCACATAATTTAGTACACATCAGTTACACATCTACTGTACTTCGAGCTGGGGAGATTCAAAGATGGATGAATGAAACATAGTTTCTGCCCTCCCCAAATGACAAACTCAGTCTATTCTGCAGATGTGCAGACTGGAGAAGAGATGGGCTTGAGGGGAGAGCAAAGAGGGAAGGAAGGTGGGGAGACAAGTACTATAACTTCCTGTGTACATGGGAGAAATTGGTATCTCTAGGTTGCTGTTGACTGAAACACAAAGTTCTAACAAAATCTTCAAGCACCATGTTCTCCTTTCTAAAAGTACTTGCTTATTTTAGAACACACTTTCTTCACAGGTAGAGGTGATGGTGGCCTTATTGTGTTCTTACAACTCCCACAAAAGAAAATTCTCTGACCAGAGAATGACCCTAATCCTTAGGCTTTGTCTAAGCATGAAAAAATGAAATAATACCTAAGTGCATTATGTCTGACAAAAGTCATTTAGATATTCCAGACATTCAGTTAGAATTACTTGGAAACGCCTCAACTGCCACCATATCTGATACCAAAATTTTCTCTCTCTCTTCCTCACTCTATGTCTGTCTGTCTCCCTCTCTCTCTCTCACACACACACACACCATCAAGTAAACTGTCTCTCTTTTCACATATTTACATATATTTGAATACACATCTGTGGGCCTATGAATGGTTATATATGTGACAAGAGGAATTAGAAAAAATTACTCTTTTAAAGTCTCTATGGAGAACTCATGGGGTTCAATTGTAAACTTGGAGAGAGAGAGAGAAAGAGAGAGAGATGTAAGTGATTTCACTTGATTTTGACCTTGAACATGATTATTTCCTAGGATATGTGAATATCTGAGTGCCATTTATTTTTTCAATAGCGCGAGGAGAAAAGAACAAGAGTTAGGAACTAACCCAAAGAGATATATGGCGTGTTGATGGAGCTGGGAAATATGAGAGCGTCAACTGACAAGGAAGCCACAGTTGACAGGATGCCTTAGGATGAAGCTTGTCACAGGATCTGAGCCCCTGATTAAGACCACAGTCACTGTACACTTGCTTTTCTTCCCTAATTTCTATAAGAGGAGGAAGATGCAAGAAGTCAAATCTACATACTCATCACTGTTTTCTTTATTTCAGACAAGAAGTTTGGGGGGAAAGCCTTACACTTTGGCCTTCTGGATTCTTACAGAGATTTGCTATTTGCTAATTTGTTTGTACCTTGGTTTAATGGACTTACTGTCCAAATGCATTCCTCTCCCTCTCTTTCTTTCCCATTTAGTTCTTCTTTCTATTATTTCATATACATTAAATTTGTCTCTTCACGTAAATTATAAATGCTCTGAAACTCAGGATAGTACCTTAAGTTCCTGTTTTTACAATGCAGTTTGTTGGCTGTTACTGAATGGAAACTCATGATGTGATCTTGTAATTGGTGCTATAGCAAAGACCACACAGATAAATAAGACATTGCTACTTACCATAATGCCCAGCATATTGATTCTCTATTGTTCACTATTCTGCAAATGGATTAGAGAGAAATATTCGGCTAATTGGTAGAGCACCTATCTGATGGTTCAATAATCAATCTGTGATGGGTCATAATAAAATACACTCTAAAGAAACTTACCAAGATAAGTGATAATGATATGAGTGACCTTAACTCTCAAGGTATTCTTGAATGTCTTGAATCTAATAGGAGTATCTGCAGGGTACATTAGGAAATTAACATAGATAAGCCTCACAGTTCCAGATTTGTGTCTATACCAACTAAGAGGACCCTATTTCTAAGTATACAGTAACTCCTGTTATATTTTTTATGAATCATCTTCTTCTTCATAACAGTATTTTTGCACAAATTAAACTATGGGTTTTCCAAGCTTTTATTGTATTTTTCTAAGAAGGCTATAGATTCTGATATCATGTATATATATAGTCATCAGACACAAAATTAATTGGTCATTAATAATTAAGTTAGCAAACCCATCCTTATATTAAAGATGATCTTAACTAATGAGTTGTGAGGTAAAAACAAAAAAATCCATCAAACTGTTTTCTTAGAAAGCAGTTCAATTGTGTCTCTATCCAACATTTGTACATCTGTCTTCTCTGGAAAAATTGGTACTAGCTAACTCCTATATGTTGAAAGAATTGACCTACATATCAAGGCACAGAAGAAAGATTATATAGTGTTCTGGATAGCAGCAAGAACTTGTAGCCTGATAGTTTGGGATTAAATCCAGATACACTTACTTGCTGTGTGACATTGAGAAGACTGTTTAACCTCTCTGTGTCTCATTTTCCCTCAACTGTAAGAGACTTTAGCAAGATTAAATTAATTAATATACACGTCACGCTCATAGCTGTGCCTGGCTTAAAGTAAGTGCTACCAAAGCATTTGCTACTATTATTGTCATTAACACAGACTTATTACCCGATATAAAGTAATACCTCAAAGGAGCTGCTAAGAAAAAAGATGTATGTTGAAATTCATGTGTGGGAATTCACAACTTATTTGTTGCATAGCTGCCTATCCCATACTGGCTTATGGTGTCTTGACTTTCAGTGATGGGGCTGAACCACTTTCGTCAGATTCTCAGTTACCAGAATTATATGACTGCTATGTGGTCTTCCAAGCCTGCTGAGTTTCTTTGTGCTCAAAATCAAAGCGGCAATGAACATCATTTTACATAAATATTTAGCTGTTGGATCAACAAACATGTATCTTTTTTCAAATTTTGATAAAGTACATATTTTGAAATGAGATAAAATTTTACTTTAAAAATATTTAAATGCCCTATAATATTATACCAACTTACATTCTCCATCACCTACTCTCCTCACATTACCAGTGGGTAAGGTAAAATTTTACCTTTTACCAACACAGGTAACTTGATTTTTTTTTTTTTTTGATTCCTCAAAGAAAGCACCTCATTCTGTTCTTGCACAATTTTAAAATTTTTCAAAATAAACATAAGAAGATAAGAATGACATTAATTGATTGACCTTTAGAGAGAACCTATTTGGATATTAGCATGAAAAAATAAATGTGGTTAAGCCACGCCACTATGTCTCTACAGGTTAATCCAGATTGTTAAGAGTAAAAGAAAAATGTTCTTAATTGTAGCATGGCTTCAATTTTATGTACATGCATACACATGTGTGTGTTTGTGAATTATTATTTACAAATATACATGTTTCTTTCACAAGGCACAGCATTGCTGGCCCTATATTAATAGTACATCTAGAGCAAATATGTCTTTTTAAAAATATTTCATTTGTACGTAGTCTCTACACCCAACATGTGTTTCGAACTCACATCCTTGAGATCAAGAGTTCTATACTTTCCTAAAATATGTCTTTTTCTTAAGTCTTATTTCCTGAGCCAAAGTTTCCCAGGTAAACATATGCATTAAGGCATCAGGGGGTTGTCATATAAATCAGTAATGTCTGCCATTTGCACATGAAAGTGACCCTGACTTCTTATGAGCACAGCTGTCACCTTTTTATTGTACTAAGGTCTATGCAGTCACCAAGATTTACGTATGCTTTATCATTCACTCCTTCATGTCTCCATGGCCAAAATATGTCAGATAAGGTGTGAAATCTTTAAGTATCCAACTAATGAGAAAACAGAGTGGTTTCCTTAGCTCACCACAATACGTGTGAGCTGACACTGATGAGTTGGGTCTCATTTAATCTTATTTATAAGGTATTATCTTATTTCTACATGTGTGTTGGTATGTACATTACATGTAGCTAGATGCTTTTTTTTCAGTTGTACTCTTAATTGACTATTAGTCTCTGCGGGGTTTGTCTTTTTACATTTGTTACAATTGCGTGAGTACCTAGCATGTGTGCTCCTAGCTTCATGAGAACATCATGGACATTGAGATTCAATAATGTGTCCATGGTCACCATGCACAGGTAAGTAATAGGCAGAGCTATGACTAAAATCCATTTCAGCAGGGTTTCAAGTTTTCTTAAAAGAGGCAATCCACGTTTTTTGCCTATGGCACTAAGAAATCTATATTTTGTGAGTCATGAAGAATAGAATTTTACCTTACCCACTGGTAATGTGAGGAGAGTAGGTGATGGAGAATGTAAGTTGGTATAATATTATAGGGCATTTAAATATTTTTTTTAAAGATTTTTTATTTATTTATTAGAGAGAGAGTGAGAATGAGAGGGGAGAAGGTCAGAGGGAGAAGCAGACTTCCCACAGAGCCGGGAGTCCGATATGGGACTCGATCCCGGGACTCCGGGATCATGACCTGAGCTGAAGGCAGCCACTCAACCAACTGAGCCACCCAGGCGCCCAGCATTTAAATATTTTTAAAGTAAAATTTTATCTCATTTCAAAATATGTACTTTATCAAAATTTGAAAAAAGATACATGTTTGTTGATCCAACAGCTAAATATTTATGTAAAATGATGTTCATTGCCGCTTTGATTTTGAGCACAAAAAAATTACACAGCTATTTTAAAAAAGGAAGTAAATCTACAGGTTGTGACATAATAAATTCATAAATTCTAAGCAGAAGCTCTATTTGCAGATCAATGTGTACAATATTATTTTATAAAGAAAAAGTATACAAATTACATAGGAATATTTGTGCATGCGTGTGTGTATGTGTAAAGGATCCATGCCAAACTTTTAACAGTGGATATCTAGGAGTAAACTGACTAGAAGAGAGACGAATTTTTGATTTACGTACTCTATAAAGTGTTCGGTTTTTCACAAATACGTATGCATTAATTTTATAATCAGACACAAAATCCAAGTGTGCAAAAATGTTGAATGTATTAGATAAAATGCAGTTTTCAGGGCCATGGTAATCTCTCAGATTGACTTTTCTCATGGGAGTACCCAGCACTAGATGAATGAGATTGAAAAATAGGCAGCTTTGGCCAGCATGTGGTCATCTCTGGGCTAAAATACTACAGTTGATGAAAACAAATATTACATTCTACATACAAGGAAGAAACACCAGTCAGAGCATTTGGGAAATAATGCCAAATCTGACCAGTCAACCAAACCCAGGTTCATTTCATTCTCAGCATTTCATCCAGACTTGCCTGGGATTTTAAATTGAATAATGGAGTGTGTGTGGAGGAAATTCATGCATTTCTTTTATACTTTTTAAATAGCCATCCAATCTGGGGAGACCTTGGCCAGGGAAGGAAGGGGGGCCACTGGGCCGCAGCAGGGGAATGGGTGTTGTGTGAGATAGGGCTTAATGAGATAAGGGCATATGTATTTTTGTGAGGGGAGAAAACTTCATAACATTTTTCATATGAAACATACACAAGAATAATGGAATAGATTATATCTTATGAAATGTGGCCTACAGTAAGTTACTGCTGCATGTCTTCCTTCCATAGAAAAGGAATGAATTGGAGACATTCACTTATAATGAAAATTGTCTGTATTTTTCTCAATTGAGAGAGTTCATTGAGACTTCACTGAGTAGTTTTATTACATATTACATGGGAAGGAAAAAAACACATTTTTTTTGTTCCAATAACAACCTTTTATCAGACGCAACAATACACCTCCGAGGCAGTCGTTATCAAAAAAGAAACTGCTGCAAATCAAAATAGTCAAAGTGGAGTTTCTTTTCCAAGTGTCCTTCAATGGCATCATTCAGCAGATGAAGAGAAGGCATATTTTTTTGGAAAAAAGGAAGCATCTCCCTCCACAACCTCCTAGGGTGCAGCTTCTTTTGTTTCTTGTTATTGTCCCCGCCACACTGTCCATTAAAAAAAAGGAAAAGGAGAGAGAAAAAGATGGCGAACATTCTGCAACCTCGTGGTCATGCTCCGGGGGCTTTGAAAAAAATAGCCGTCAGCAGATGCAGGAGAGATAGGACAACCTTGCCCACGAATCGTTTTCTGTCGTTCCCAGAATCCTGGGGTCTAACATTTTACGACGACCTGTCATCTCACCCACATTTCCAAGGTGGCTTCCGTCTTCCAGGCTCTCCTCCAACAGTTCTCATGTTTCTTCTTTTGAGCTGTTTTAAACACTTCGGAGTATGGCTTTAAAAAGCTGTGGGTTTTGTTTTGTTTTGTTTTTGTTTTTTTTCCCCTAGAACCTGTCCTTGACAACTTTTCCTACAATTTCCCCCCTTAAGCAATACCAAGTGACAGGACTGCCACTAAGCCACCCTTTAACTGATGTCCGGACTTAGTTCACATCGATTCCGTTGGTGACACTGACCTCCCATACGCTTCATTTATGTGCACGCTCTTGTTTGATAAAGAAGCATTCTTTCCCGTTATTTTCTCCCGAAAAATATTTTGTGATTTTTGTGACTTCCTCTTTGTCTAGGGATTCTTTTTTTTTTTTTAAAGATTTTATTTATTTCTTTATTTATTTATTAGGAAAGAGAGAGAGTGAGAGAGAGCATGAGAAGGGAGAAGGTCAGAGTGAGAAGCGGACTCCCCATGGAGCCGGGAGCCCAATGTGGGACTCGATCCCGAGACTCCGGGATCATGACCTGAGCCGAAGGCAGTTGCTTAACCAACTGCGCCACCCAGGAGCCTTGTCTAGGGATTCTTCTGGAGACCTGTTTCAAATCCAAGCAGTTAAGGAGTTTTAAGTTATTTTTGTTGTTTATTTCTTATATATGGGATTACATTCATGCCATGTGGGTCTTACACGCTTCACTTTGTGGAATTTATTGAAGTGTTCTTGGAGCCTAAAATACATAAGCAATTCTCGCAAAGCTTTCATGTGCCCTAAGAAAAGAATATTCTTTCTTTGCTTATTATATTGTCTTCCATGTAGATATTTATTATGTGAGTTTGTTGGTAGTATTATTTAAATCTTCTGTCTCTTTTTTTAATATGTTCATTTGAAAGAAAAAAATTGCTATCCTCCTGTATACTTTTATAGTTAAATTCTCCATCAGTCTTTAGGGTTACTTTCCAGATGTATTTTCCTTTGTTGTTTGGTGCACAAAAGTTTATGATTCCATTGGCATGGTGAGTGGTGATAATTACCGTATGTGATTATCTTCTTGGTCCTGTTTAATGCTGCTGAGGATGTGAGCAAGGATTCTACTTCCTGACTTTTCACATTCCGCCACTCCATGTGTCTTTTTCTATTTACATCTGCTAATATAATCCATTCCAATTCTTATTTAAAACTTTGGGGTAAGGGTGTCTAGGTGGCTCAGTTAGTTAAGCATCTGCCTTTGGCTCAGGTCAAGATCTCACCGTCCTGCCTCTGGCTCTCTGCTCAGTGGGGAGTCTGCTTCTCCCTCTCCCTTTCCCTCTCTGCTCTCCCTCTCTCTTTCTCTCAGATAAATAAAATCTTTAAAAAAAATTTTTTTTTAAGTTAAAATTTGGGGGGAACAAGACTTTAGTTGCAAAAACGTGGCTTAATTTTTATCTTTGCTTCATGGCATACTGACATTGTCTATTTAAAAAAAATAACAAAGCAAGAAGAACTTGCAAAACTACTATGAAAAATAAAAACTCTTGGTGCTAATGTGCATTTAGTGATTTTGTTCTATCAATCCATCTCCCTACTTCTCCCCACCCAAGGCAGCATGATCTTGATTCTGTGTTCTTTTTCTCTTGCTTTCTTTTTTATAAACTTTTATTGAATCAATATATATTACTTCAAATATATGTATTTCAAATATTATGTATTTCTACATTTATAAAAAGGATGTCATATATATGTAGAGATCTGTAGCTTATATTGCTTCTATTATTTAAATTGTCTTGTTGCTTTAGTTCATTTATTATGATTGTTGAATAATGTTTCATTTAGTGAACCTCTCAGGTTATTCACTACTCTCCTACAATGGATATTTGTGCTGTTTCTATGCTTTTAGTTCTGACTTTTTTTTTTTTTTGCTAAAGGCATATAATCATATATGCCATATAACTTGGACTGTACTATTTCACTTCCTTTTCTTTATGAGCCCTTCTCTCCTATGTTGTATTTTGGACCTCTCTTCCAAAATTGCTTACTTTTCCTAAAGCTTCCCAGCTCTTTTGCTTCTTGTGTTGTGAAAATTTATTTTACTTTATCTTGTAACTTGACAGACATCTTCCCCCTGCCCCCTAGTTTCTCTACTGACTTTTTAAACTTGGAAAAATGTCTCTTCACTTTTCCAAGAAGCATTTGTGTGGGGGCGGGGGGGGGGGGAGGCGGGGCTAAATTCATCCACTCCTTCACTCTCATTACCTTTTCTTTTTTGTCAAAGTTGCCATCGGACTCTTCATTCTAATCCACTTGGATCTACGGGCCACCTTAGGTCACGGAGACCCTCAACTGGGTTGTAATTTTCCTTTGTCTCCGTGTTGTTCGCAACTCCCTCACATCCCTATAGGTCAGGTCATTCACATAGTGGTATGATAGATCAAGCAGCAGAAAGCCTAACAGTATCGTTCTATTGTAGATCGAAGAGGAAGTAAATGGAAAAACATTTCCTCTGTGCTATCATACGGAGATGAGGATCCTTAGCTCCCAGTTTCTCCTAGAGCAAGTGTCTGCCTTCTTCCAAGTAAAAAGAAACAAAACCAAAAACCATGAGGATAATTGAGTCCACCAGCTTATTTCCCCTATAGTTCTTTGGCAGTCAGGATGGTCACCCTCAAGACAAGACACAACTCATATGTTGGGAAGATGAGGCCATTCTCTAAAGGGACCAGAGACTTTGTAGGTAGCCCTAAAATCCAGACTGGGATTTTTTTTGCTGTCACAGTGATCTTTGCTGTCACTGATCACTCACTGGCAAGAGGCCAGGAAAGAAAAGATCACAGTATTCTAAAGAAGAGCATGGAAAACCTCAGAACTTAGTTGGGAGGATTAAACATTAGATTTTCATGACAAAAAAGGAAAATATGACTGCCTTCCTCTCACGCCAACTGAGAGAACATTTTCACTTTCATCTCCAAGTCATTCCAGATCTGGGGGCTTAAGAGAATGCAAACTCTCTATTTTATCTGTGTTACAATGCAAACCTCCTTAAGGCCAAGAGTTTTATCTTTGAATATGTTCTATACAAGACTGATCACAGGCCGAGAGCTAATTAGTGGTTTTATATCATCAGCATCATCACCATTTTGAGTGTGGGTGTGCAGCAACTCGACAACTCAGATTTATAGGCTAGGTAAACAGAGAACCTTTATTCATTTTACAAAAGAGATCTGCCCAGGCCTTCTCAAATCGCACAGCCTTTAAAATTGTATCGATGTTGCATAGGACTTTTCAGGGACACACATAATTTTACAAAGCAGAAAAGCCATCTGAAGGAGATAGAAAACAAACACACGTTTTCATGCTGAGTTTCCATCAACATAGGGATAGACGCAAACAGAATGTGTCTGTGCTGATTGTTGAGCTCCCACCTAACTTCATAGTCAATGGATGGAGATACTTCTATGAACACCAGCACTCCGGGTCTCTAGTCTGTCCTCACTCCCCAGTTTGTAGCTTTCCTCTGTTGTGCATAACTGAAGTGGAAATGTGCTTTTCGAGGTGCCTGGGTGGCTCAGAGGGTCAAAGCGTCTGCCATCGGCTGAGGTCATGGTTTCAGGGTCCTGGGATCGAGCCCCGCATCGGGCTCTCTGCTCAGTGGAGAGCCTGCTTCCCCCTCTCTCTCTGCCTGCCTCTCTGCCTACTTGTGATCTCTCTCTCTCTGTCAAATAAATAAATAAAATCCTTAAAAAATGTGCTTTTCAACATTAATAATCTTATGGGTACAAATTATAGGTTGAGAGACAATTTATACGTATCTACCTTACTCAAATACCACTTTATTCTTTCAGCAAAATCTTTTTACTTTGTATTTGATTATCACTCCAAGGTTCACTAGGGTCTCCCTTTTAGACCCACTGTCATTAGGGATGCTTGATTCTTTTCTACTGGATCTAAGTATCTCACCTGAGGTGTTTTTGTTGTTGTTTTTGGTCTTCTTTTCTTTTCTTTTCTCTTTTTCTTTTTTCCTTTCTTTTTTCTTCCTCCCTCTTTCCTTTCCTTTCCTTTTTTCCTTCCTTCCTTCCTTTTACTTTTTCTCTTTCCTCCCTTCCTAGCTTTTCTTTCTTTTCTTCTTTCCTTCTCTTTTTTTCTCTTCTTCGTTTCTTCTCTTTTTTTGTTATGTACTTAATAGCAGGCACCTGACAATCACTTGATCAAATTTTAGGCACCTTCTATTGCAACAAGCACAATTCTATTTTGTTATCGAAGAAAGGAAAAACACACTGATTATTCTGAAAGGTACTCTCATTTCAAAGATGTTAAAATGTGAGAGCACTGGTCATACACAAGTGATGAAATGTGGCAGCAAATATTTTCTGGCTTGCAATGCACAAATGCTTGGATTCCTATTATGTTTGTAAGGTACAGAGCCTTGGATCAGCTTGACTCCTGATCCTTTTATTATGAGCCTTCCCTGATTTCTAAAGTGACCTTACCCCAACTGGGAGTACCTCACAATTCCTGCCCTGCTGGATGTGGGACCCTAGTAAATCTGGTTTCCATAAACAAGGCTCATCCCAGAAATCAGCATCCTGAGAGGTCACTGTTTTCCCTAACTGATCATAGCGCTGCCTCCTTTGGAACAACTTTCCCTCTGTGTGTGTTCCTACTTGGCATGCCAGCCTCTTACTGGATCTAGGGTGGTGAGAGCCTAGACTGGTGTCCTGGTTTGTTCAGGCTGCTCTAACAGAAAAAGCATGGCTGATAAGTGGCAGGCATTTATCTATCCAGTTCTGGACGCCGGAAGCCCTGGACCAGGGAGCCAGCCCGCCCGGGTTCTGGGGGAGGCCCTCTTCTGTGCTGTAGACTGGCAGCTTCTCCTTGTATCCTCACATGGCAGCAGCAGCAGAGAGAGCCAGCTCCCTTGGCACTCTGACAAGGGCCTGAAGCCCATCTTGACGGCCACGCCTGCATGACCTCAACTAACCTGAATTAGCTCCTTGAGGCCCCATCTGGTATCATCATTGTATTGGGGGCTGGGGGTTCAACATATGGATTTTGGGGGACACAACACTCAGTCCACGACTTGGTGGGAAACGTGGAATTCACGTGGCTCTTGCCAGTTCCTTTGGCCCAAGAGCCGGAAAGACTCTGCACTTGACCTGGCTGCTCTGAAGAGAACCATTTGTGGTCCCTGTGCTTCTACTGTCTATTCCCTCATCCAGGAGATCAGCACCTTTCGGAATCGAAGCTGTGGTCGAGCTGCCTCCTCAGTTTCTAGGCTGTTCTGCTGGATGCTCATGTCGGGGATCAACGCTTCTCCAGAGCAGTCCTTGAAACCTGAAATACTCCCAGCAAGGTTAAGCTGTGTATTTCTAGACCGAAAATAATCTTTTAGGAGACCTGATGGCTGGCCTGAGCAGAATAATGTCTCTCCCCGCCCGTCCACATGAGGTTCAGAACTCATGACCAAGATTCAACATCAACAAGATAAACAGAAAGCTCGTCCGTCCTGCACACGTTCAGGCTCCCAGGACAAGTTTCCTCTAACTGACGGTATCCTGTTTCATGTTAAGTGTGGATTCCAAACTCAGCGGCTGGTACAAAATTCTCTTGCATCAGCTTCGACCAACTTGGTGCATGACTTTCACTGTTGTCATCTAATGGGGCTCGGGATGCCCCTTCTCCCCATCGGCTGTCCCAGCCTCTGAACTGCCATGACCCCAGCCAATGCCTCCCTGAGAGGAGAGCCAATGCCCCCTTGGGGAGACAAGGGAGAACGAGAAAAACAGAGCGACGAGGGCAACTCTTCTTGGTTCCTCATTCCAGTCTCAGGAGAATGGGAGATGTCGTGAATGCACTTTGTTTAAATGATGCTTGTCATTCTCACTTAGAGCACACCAAAATGGAGAAGGAACACATGACTGGCCCTGGAAGACGTGGGCTGACATTGTCATTGACCAGCTGAGAGACCTTATAGCAGTCTTCCAATCTGAGACTGTTTCCCCCCCCCGTAGACCAGAGGTTGATATCTGCCCTGTATGCATCATTCTCATGTTCTGAAGGAGCCAAACAAAAATGACATAATAAACAGAAAAGACTTTTGTGAACTGTAAAATGCTATGTACCTGAGCAGGAAAAGGAATGCTCATTTTCTTAAGGTTTTTATTTATTTATTCGAAAGAGAGAGCAAGGGAAAGCAGGGAAGAGCAGAGGGAGAGGGAGAAGCAGGCTACCCAGTGAGCAGGGAGCCCAAAGTGGGACTCGATCCCAGAACCTTGGGATCATGATCTGCGCCGAAGGCAGAGGCTTAACCCCAGGCGCCCAAGAGTGATCATTCTAATGGAGGCTCTCCTGACACATGGCATCCACTCCCCATCCCTGCTCTTCTCTCTCCTGGCCGGCATGCTCAAGCTCCCCTTCCTGCTTCTGGATTTGCTGACCTTGCTCACGGGTCGTGGTGCACAGGTACGGGCTGGATCCGCACACTCAAAGTGGCCCCTGAGGAGCTAATTTTAGGGTAGAAAGAGAGGTAATAGAACAGTGACACCGCCTGAATGTACAGTGCAGACCTGAAGCTCCTATTGCCAGTTCTAGAGCGAGAGTCAACGCGGCGGCCGTGATCTGCCTACCCTCTCCCGCCACACTTAATTTCTAAATGCGCTTCAATCCCATGCTATCCTGCAGCCTGAACAACAAAATCATGCTGTTCGTTCACAAAGCGTTTTCACATCTAAGAAAAGGACCCAGTGTACGTTTTTTATTCATTTTTGTCCACATTTTTCCATAAAATCTCTTCGAGTGTAGGAAATGCCCACTTTTCAGACTGTTTCATTGAGTGATCTTTAAGCAACGGTCAATCCTATTTGCGTTACGTTCACAGAAATCCTTAAATTTCCCAAACTAAAGAGGAGAATCTGCTGCTTAGCTAAGAAATCTGTTCAACTTAATACAGATTTTATACCTCCTTTCCAATCCCACACTGAGCTCTTTTTTTCAGTTTTCTGGAAACCAACAAGCATGTCTTGCTAACAAACCTGTGAATGCAGCACCAACTCTATCATTAAAGGCAAAGAGCGTCTTTCTTATATAATGGGAATATGAGTCATCAACCCTAAATCTGATCTGGTCCTAATTCAATTAAATCATTACATTCGTGTCTCCACTGATATCCCTGCCTACAGAAAAACCATGCGATGAATGTGTTAAATGGCCATTTTTAAATAGTATGTGCATTCAAAGAGGAAAAAAGCCACAATTTAATGCTAAAAAGGCGAATAAATAGCTGATCTTTTTTTTTTCTTTCTTTCTTTTTTTTTTTTTAACAAATGGCTGGGAGGGTTATAATGTATTAGATTTTTTTTTTTCCAGAGGTAATCTTAGATGTGGAGTGAATGAAGTGAAGTCTGTTATCAATGCATAACATCTGCCAGAGTGTCAAGTGATGAAATGGGTGGCTCCGGAGCCCAAGACAGCTGGGACGGCTTTCTTAATGCAGGAGGGTATTGTGCAAACAAACAGACACTGATACGGTCTATGGTTGTCACAATTATTCAGGCTGGTGATACATCTTCCCGTATTAGCTGCTTGAGCAGTCTTATTTCTTTTAAAAGTAAACTACTGTATAACAATCCCCATCGTGGCCTGGGAGTCAGTGGGTCCAAATAGAATAAATACTCTGGAAATAAAAAATAAATATAAATTAAAATCTGTCACCAGAGCAAGAAAGTGAAAAACAGATGCAGGATGAAGCAAAATGAGACAAAACATGTAGAACAGAAGACAGGGAGAGAGAATAAGCTACGACGAAAACAAAAATAAAAACCAAAAAGCAAAACCTTAAAAAGCAAAAAGCAAAAACCAAACCAAACCAAACCAAATCAAAAACAAAACCCACCCCACTACTTAAAAAAAAAAAAAAAAGAAAGAAAGAAAACTGTGAATTAATAGCAGTCTTCTTTAAGTTTATAGTGTTAGGGGTTCATGTGCATTTTAAGTTAAAGAGATTAAAACCCCTGTCTGAGGCAGCCAATTGTAATCTGGCTACTGCTGAGGTTGGCGATAGCATGGCAAGACTGCTTTTTAAAAATGAGGGGCGTACGTTTCAAGTGTGGGTCAGGGTTCTCTAAAATTAAGAAAAGTAATAGTTCTGTAATTTGTTATTTACATAAATCTGTATGTACAGGGGCTACTGGATTTAATTACAAATGGAAGTTTGATTTCATCTAGACAAGCTTCCTGCTGGATATGGAAATGTTCTGATTCTAATTGGAGATTGTAGAGCCTGCACATGACTTCCAGTTCCAAAATCATACAATATGTTCTCAAACACACAGCCTAGCTTTCGGATAAACAATACAGAACCCCCTGCAAGCCCCGTCACACATTCAACCTCCCTGTGCGCTAAGACTAAAAGTCATCGAAAGCAATCCTATTCGCACGAGACCTTCCAGCTCATCTAGTCTCATCTAATAATTGTGCAGATGTGAAAAGTGATCCAGGAGGCAAAGATCTTTCAAGCAGACCATTTACTTTGGCTTTGTGCATCTTATCATGTTAAGCTGCCTCTTCCCTGTTACCATTACACCTAGGAGAGGACCAAAAGTCAGCCCTTTTCACTCTCTTTTAACAAGATGCATAACTGAAAACCAAACAAAAGTAGGAAATTAAACCTGAGTTACTGAGATTTGACTGAGGCATATCCATTTTTAAAAATCAGGATAACAAACCTCAAATGTCCATTGAGAAATTTTTATTTTACTAAGTATATATTGGTATGGATTTTATAATATACATTTCCTAGTATATAATGGTATGGATTTTGTATTATGGATTTCCTAGCCTTCCAGGAAGGCTCTAAAATGCCTAAATGGGTGCTTCTGTGAAGAACGGATCCCACCTCATTCATCATTGTGTCTTTCTCAACGTATCGCACAATGCTTGGCAAATGTTAGATATTCATCAAATACTGATTCAGTTGATGAGATTTTTTTGGTTACGTAGAAGTCAAATGAAAGTCAATTATCTCAGAAATTAGGTGTAAATATTATGGGAATACTTCTGACAATGAAACATTCTAGCTCATTCATTCATTCATTCATTCATTCAACAAATACTTGCTGAGAATCTTCTATAGGAATTGTCCATGCAATTCAACATATTAAGGATGTAACAGTAAAACAGTGAGGAAGACAGAAACAGCTCCTGCCCTTGGGAAGCTTACTTTCTCTCAGGAAAGACTGAACTCAGCCTAGTTTGAGAGGAAGGGAGTAGTAGGGAGCCACAGGTGATTTCCCAAAGATCTAGCTTCTCAGGCACGGTCCGCAGGAGAAGCAGGAGTTCGATGTACAAAGAGGTGGAGTGCTGGGAGGTAATGCTAGACCGAGAGAAACCTGTAAACAAGGAAGAGCACGCGAGTTCCCAAACCCAGAGAATGCAGCTGTAATCGAGGAATATAGACCAGACAAGAAGAAGCAAGGAGTGGTTACACCAGATCCAGCCAAAAAGACAGACCTGCTCATATGATAAAGGATCTTAGAAGTGGGAATAAATATCCAAAATATGTAACAATCACTAAAACACAGGTACTGATCATTCAGAAAAGACTCTATGTCCTGAACTCTGACTCTGAACTTAACCTTAAAAAGAGCCAGTTAGCCGTGGTTACACACGAGTGTGGCGTACACAACGCAAGTCTGGGTCACCAGCAGCCCGGCTAGCCCGGACTTACTCCCTCATAACATTATGTGTGTGAAAAATAAACATGATGTTCTCTAAATCACTATATGTGTGCGTGTTTCATGAGGGCAGCTTTGCTTTCTCCTCAGAGAGCCGGCCATATAACCTGCCCAGCACAGAGACGAAATTACAGCTTCTCCAGAAGGACTCCCTGGCCCTGAATATTTTGAATAGCATGGTCTTGTTTCAAGAGGTAAAGTCAGACTAATGGTACCCCAAAGGACCGTCATCCCGAAAGTTCACACAGTTGCCGGGAGGGGAGAATTTACGGGAAATAAGAGCTCATTCATTTGTTTAGGCATTTTTAGTAGTCCCAGTGAATTATTTGACCTAAGACAAGCATACGCCGGGTAGAAGTTTTAGAACCCTAGGATCGCTCTGTGACTATAGTCAACGAATTCTCCCAAATTGCCACCACCTTTTACATTTAGAGAAAAATAAAAGCTATGTATGTATTTAATACAGGCTAAAGCAGAGCTGATCTAAAGTGCCTAAGTAACAGTTGTTTGATACGTATGTATCACTTGGTTTGAAAAGACTTTGTACCCCCCACCCCCCCATGGTCCATTCCCACTTTGCATTGCTGTTGCTGTTTGTTTCTTTCCTGTGACAAAGACTTCTCTTTGTCTATCAGACCCGGTAACTTACTAATGGGCCGCCCTGCCCCTTTGCCTCCTGCATACCCACAATGGGATAAAAACTACACAAAGGAAAGGCTCTTCATCTGTTTCATTTTGTTGATGAAATGTATTCTGAACATCTCGAATAGTGCTTGGCATATAGTAGGCACTGTAAATAATTCTTAATTCGAACTTAAGTGAAGTGGCTTGTTTTGCTCCTTAATTGAGTGGTGCATTGCTGCTGTTTGCTTGGTCGATCTTGCTCGCTGCAGGCTGTGGATCCCAGCTGGTGGAAGAGATATGCCCGTCCTAAGGACCTGGGCTGGAAACGGCACACGTCTCTTGCACTCGTGTTCCATTGGCAAGAGCTCCATCGCATGCCCACACTTAACTGCAAGTGAGGATAGAAAATGTAATCTGGGAGAAAAACCATCTTCCGTAGAACAAAGGGAGGGCGTATTTTGGTGGACAGCTGACAGTTTCTCCTGCTTTGACCCTGAGTGAATCGCTGAAGCAGTGGTCTTCTCCTTTGAAGTGGGATTGATGTGATTATCCAAGGCAGAGGTGTTTGTAAGAAAGGAAAATCAAGTATGTATTGTATTCCCTTTGCCAATAGGAGAGTAAAACTGAAAGCATTCTCTACAGATGCTTTCTAAGTATTATAGGATCAAAATTGTGGAAGAGTGGGACGTTGGCTTCCTTAGACTATCCCAATTATATGTCATAAGTTTAATTAAGTTTTAAATACCTAGAAGACTTCTTTCCCCTGAGATCAATCAAAGAGTAAATAAATTGCTTGACTTAATCTTAATTATTGGGGTTAACTTCAATTAATTAAAAAAATTACAAATTACAGATGTCAAAACAACATTATTTAGGAATTTACACTCCCCCCAAAAAGAGAAACCTAATTTGTTTTTCAGCGAATCAATAAATATTTTTTTTGGAATCTTCCTTAATCGGAGTGATAGAAATCAGTATTCTAAATAAATTTGATATATCTTTATAGTTCATAGAACTAACGATCAAGTTACTACTGAATAACTATGAGAGTATTTCTTATCCCCTTGGAATCGGAAGAGAATTCACACTTAATAAATGAAAATGTGAACCAGCAAATTATACACCTCTTAATTTTTATATTTATATATTTATATTATATATATTATATAAATATATATATATTTATAACATTTATAAATAAACGTTATAAGCTAAGCATTATTGCTAAAGTTTCCATGTAAATTAACAGTGTTTCCATCTTTTCCCAGCTTATAGACGGCAGGCCCAGTACTTGAATCTAGGTCAGTCCGAATCCCAAATCAAAGAAAACTGTTCTAAATAGTCCCACAATTCATTCATTAACTTGTTTTTTAAATCTAGACATTTATGTGTAAATGTAAGTGCTCAGGGGGCAGAGACCTTATCTGCCTTGTTTACACTGATATTCTCAGTGCTTTAAACATTGCCAACAGGGTTAAACATTCAACAAAACTGTTGAATAAATGCTTAATGGCTGGAAAGCTATTGTGTGCAAAGCACTTCTGGATCGTATTGGGGTATAAGCTCGAGGATATTATATGAGGTCCCTTAAGTCATCAAGCCTTAGGCTCTAAGAAGGAAAATAAATATTGTACAAATAATGCCACGTTAACAGGCAGGAGAAAATTATAGAATGACTTCAGTTACAAAAAAAGAGAAGGAGATGGCATCCGTGAGAAATACACAGTCCTTTTCTTTGAAGATGTAACAAATGAGCTAGACATTACAGAATAGATTGAAGGTCAACAAGTCAAGTTCAGGACTTCAGAGGAAATTTATGACTGACCAACAGACAGCATTTTCAAAGATGTTGAGATAGAAATACAAGGTCAACGCATTCGGAGAACAGTAGTACTCTTGAAAAGCGTTAATCTTTCCAAAAAACAGCTGTAATGGATGTATCTATATCATCTGTAATAACTACTTAAATGTTTCTGTGATGTGGATGACCACTCACGAGAGTCCACTGGATCTACCAGGAAAAATCTTTATCCTTGAAGTCGTTTCTGATGAAAATGGTATGAGGTGATGGAATTCTGCAGTTTCGCATCTTTCTTAATTAATGATTTAAAGAGAGAGAGAGAAAAAAAATAGCTCCATAGATTTTTCCAGGGACATCCTATTGAGATATAGGTGAGCGTGATGTCAGAAAACCAAATGCTCAGGTATTCTGTTGTTATATTTCGTAAAATGAAAGTAACTTAACCAAGTAACTAAATATATAGTACTGGGATGGTTTATGATTCTCCCTGAGTACCAACCCATGAGTTTGCTGCTCAGTTAGTTTTTAGAATACAGGTGATGGTAAGATGATAAATGGAACAGATTTATTCATTCACAAAATCCTGTTGAGTCGCTATTATGTGAGAGGCCCGGTGCTGCGTAATGGTGATAAAAACATAAATATAGTCCCTGACCCTGTGGAGTCATCATCTCTTAAAGCAGTCTTCCACCCAGATTGGTAAAAATCCCTTACTGAGCTATTCATGTACAAGTCATAGCACAAAGATAACCTTTGTTCTAGAAAGATCTGGAATGAACCAAAACCTTTAAAATTAATTTAGTAACTTCTAGATCAATAAAATTGTTACATTTGTTTTATATTATAGCTCTTGAAAGAGGCAGATTTTATGGAACTTGGAAAAATCTTTTGTACATTAACAGCAAATCCTGGCAATTGGTGTATCTGTGTGTGTGTGTGTGTGTGTGTGTGTGTGTGTGTTTATCTGTCTGTCTCTCTGTCTCTTATCCAATATTTTTCTCATGGGAAGAGAAACGGATTTTTTTGAAAAACAGTTTCTCAGGACCTAAACATTCAGGAAGTTTCTAATACTTTCTAGAACAAATATTTTATTTCTTTACATAACTAATGACTTACTTCATCATAAAATGGATAGCTCACTTAAAAAATATCTATTGACATTGGACTCAATAAAAATGGAATTTGGTACTCCAAGATATCTCAACTAAGCTTGATTATTTTCAAAAAACAAACTTGGTTTTTCACTTTGGCTTTTGCATCAGCCAACTCTTAAAGCTGAAAATCACTCACAGATTTGAGGAGCTATGCTTCTGTCTGCTGTTTTCAACTGTGATGGAGAATCATTATTGAGGGTTGAATCAATTTTGTAGGTGAAAACTACTTTTTTTTTTAAATGGAAGACAAGATATTAGAATAAAATAAAATAGAGATAAAAATATCAGACTGTACACCCAGATAAAGGATAACCTTTGTTTTATGACACATTTTTTGGTGTGTATGTATATTTTGAATCTAGATATAATTCTTAATTTGGGGAAACAGAAGAATTTGGACAAAAAAAATGCTTCATTGAGACATTGGTAATTGTTGGTAAGTGGAGAGAAGGATTATTATCTTTTTTTCTAAATAGTTAGGATACTAGTGCTATGGGCCATGGAGGCCAATCACTCGGTAAAGATCTCTTCCTGGGTGTGCACGGAGAAGGGAAGTCCCAAAGTAATTGATATTCTTCGAAATGGCTCCTGCAGGTGATTTCTCCACTAACTTTTTTTGTACATGACTGCGTCTGCACTATCTTTCCAAAACCAGAAATGTATTTCTTGCTTGAAACTAAGCATAAATTTGTCTTTTCTTTCCTCAAGAAAAAAGAGGCCCAACTGCACTGGTATCATAGCATAGTAGTATATTTTGTCCCATCTGTTGCTTCGAAAGGTTTCATGGCACCGTCTCCATCAGTGGCCCTTCCAGCCTTTTTCTCATGGACCACTTGGTCAACATCAACATCTGAGTATTTCAGGGCTCTTAGCTTTTGCTGGAATTTGCCAAAATCTGGGTTAACCACCTGTTTCAAACAGTGAAGCTGAAAATCTATACGCAAACAGGGTCTCCCCTCCATATGCCACTTTTCTCTTTTTAGCTGGTTTTGACTGAACAAGAACATTCCTTTAACCATCTTCTCATTTGTTCTGAATCTATTTGGGGCTTGAAATGAACGATGCCTTTTAACAAAGTTACTTTGAGGCAGAAAAGAAACGATATCTCTTATTTCTCAATTTCACCAGTTGCCCTTCTATTTCATTGCTAGACATAATTATTACATCATTTAGGTCTCAATACAATGCCCACGTTGCTAAATTGTGATAGCAAGCCGCTGATAAAGTCTTTTGATTCGTCACAGACAGCTTTTGTAGATGTCAGCTTGTATTCACCGCTGGTATCTTTCAAGCGATTCCGTTCTTCGGTAACTTTGTGTACACCTTCAGTTAATTACTGTGGTGCAATCCGGGGAATGAGTTGAGCTGATGGATGTCAATACCCTTTCAGGATGCTAAATAGATGATTCCACAAATTCTTAAGGTGCCCGCAGTGAACCAAGTAGAATTATCTATAACTGTTTTCTACTTTGCCCAGGGAAATCCCAGTAGTCCCATACCTTCTCCCTTGCTTTCACAGGTCCCCCACCCTTTTTGCCAAAAAACATTGTCCCCACTAATCTGACATGCTTCCCAGTGTGACTTTATTAGAAATTTACTCCTATGAGTCAGCTATTTTTTTCCAGTTATCACCCAACGGAATACAATTATTCCAGAAAACATTAATGATTTATAAAGCACGATTGCCTCAAGCAGAATGTGTTTGCTTCGTTATTTCTCAGAAGCAAGTAATGCTTTTGTCAAAATAGAACACACTTTTAGGAAAAAAGAAGGTTCTGGCTCTCGTTCTAGATCTGCCATTTTTTAGCTATGCTACAGGTAAAATCACCCCACCCCTCTGTCTGTCTGAATAATAAGCTTGCTTGTCCGATCCACGTTCCTCACAGGGCAGTTGAGGGGATTAAAGAAGTTAGGAGAGGTGTAGGAAGAGAAACGGTACTGTGTGCTGACAAAGACCACAGGTCCTGGAGCCAGAGTGCCTGGGTTCAGATCCCACCAAGCCACTGATGGTTCCCCGCTGGGCATTGACAGACCACCCTGAAGATGAATCAATCCTCCTAAATTTCGGTAGAGCCAGTTTAAAGGGAATAGGTCTGGGAAGCCCGGGTGGCTCCGTCAGTTAAGGGTCTGTTTTCAGCTCCGGTCATGATCTCAGGGTCCTGGGATCCAGTCCCACATAGAACTCCCTGGCTTCTCCCTCTGTCTCGGCCCCTCCCTGTTGATCCTGCTCTCTCTTCCTCTCGGACAACCAAATAAAATCTAAAATAAACAAATAAATAAATAATTAAACAAAAATAAAGGGAATAGTTCTAAAGTATGGAAAGCAGATATGGGTAAACTTCTAGAGGAGGTGCTCTGAGTCCCAGTAAGTGACAAGAAAATAATCTGGGGAAGAGAAAGTAGATTTGGAGCACAATGGCAATCAGAAAGGAATGGCAAAAGGTTGGGAAGGCAAACACTTAAACATTTTGTTTGGAGGTGGCTCACATTTCAGTTCTGCTTTCTTATATGCAATGGAAAATGCATATGATGAGAAAGTTTTTAGAGATTAAAAAAATGTCGATACCTCACAGGTATATTTATCTTCTCATGTCACATTTTAGCCTATCCCATCCTACCAGCAATAATTATGACAAAGTAATCTTAAAAACGATATGCATTTAAAGAAAAAACCTACCAGAAATTATACAAATAAATGTTAGTTGTCCTTCAAAGTAAACATCTTCACCCATTTAAAATAACCAAATAAAAACTTATAAACTTATAATAAATATAAGCCTATCATACACATAATTATCATATTCTATAATTATCAACATAAACATAAATGAAAGTTAAAAAGATAATAAGTAACATATTCCAATAATGCTGCCATTACTCAAAATATTCTTAGAACTTTTTCTTAAGTTGCCGTCAGAGCCAGATTTGAGCTATGATTGATGAAGAAATCGGCCCTATTAATTTAAAAGGTGCATTTATTATTTCATTGCCTTTTTTAGTCATCAGTTGGTTGTCCTCTTTTGAAGTTTCCTAGCCAGAATTAAGGCTACCAACCTAGTGACTTTTCTCCTGTGTCTTTCGTTCTCACAAATTCATTTAATCCAACAATCAGAGAACTTATTCTGTACAGACCCAGGTAGGTATTTCAGGTTTTGTGAGCCATCCTGTGTCTCTTACAATTATGCAACTTCCTGTTGCAGCTTGAAAGCAGTGGAGACAATATGCAAATGAGTGGGCATGCTCATGTTACAATAAAATTTTATTTGCAAAAATAGGCGTTGGGTCTGATTTGGCTTATGGAGTGTGGTTCGCCATCCTCTAATTTAACCCCTGAAATACTGATGAGAATAATTGGTCTTTCATTCAGAACAAAGTTTAAGTGATGGTATAGTATGCATGGCACCTGACACATTGTAGGCACGCCATGCATGTCTTTCCTCCCTTCCTGGAAGCTGTAATGTGGTGGAAATCCCAGGAGCTCGGATCTGGAAAAGTGTTTAAGTTCTGGCACCAGTTAGCTCCGCAATTCTCTAAGCTTCAGATCTCTCATTTATAAAATGGGAACAACTTTTGTCACTTTATGGGGCTCTTATAAAACTTAAAATATGACAGACGATGCAAATTTCTCCTTGGAGAAGCTACCAAAAAAAAAAAATCTTTCAAATTCTCTCTGCGGATTTCCCTTTCAAAGGGCTGTCTGAAATCTTTCTATCGTAAAAGGCATATAAATCCCCCTTGTTAATTCTCATCAACAGTAGCACATTTTGGTATTCCTGATTATTCTCTTGCTAGAAATCAGGTTCCAGAAGGGGGAAATTAAGATGCCTTGTCCTCAGGTCTAGGAGAACCTAAAGCCGATTGTCAAGACCAGCTCATCGTTCTCACTTTACAGGGAAAGAAACTGAGACTCCTGGCGATTAAATGACGCGCCAGAGTCACTCAGCAACTCAGGGGAAGGGTTCAGACCAGGACTCTATGCTCCGGATTCCTCGTGCCGTCTCAAACCATCACCCCATTTCAGCGGTCTTCACACTGACTGAGGCTTGAAGCAGGTGCTACCTTCTTTGGGCCATTTGGTTATACATGTTAGAGTTGGCAAATGCAGCATCTTTTAACCTATTGGTTTAGCAAAGGAATCGGCTTTGGCCAATTGCAGAGAAGGAAGTTTCGTAAGTGGGGAGGGTTTCCCAGGGCACCTCCCTGTGTCAGGGGAGGCATTCAGGAGGCAGACTGGCTAACATCCATTGCTTGAGATCGGGTTCGGTGCCATCGCTAAATGTGGACACTTGCGTTCCATAGGATCACACCTACAGGGCCTGTGACACTCTCCACACTGTTCTTTCCTACTGATATAACTGAGAAAATGTCACGGTACAAACCATGCAGCCTATATGGCATTTTGAGCACACTGAACAATGGCGTGACATTTGGAGTGGCTGAAAGCAAAGCCGCATGGTGTCTACCCTGTGCACATCCTAAATGACACCCCTGTCTTGTTCTGCCCTTCCTTTCCTTTTTGCTCTCAATTATCCTTACCTCTGTTAGCGACCAAAGTCTGCATTTTGCCCTTCCTAAGCTCAACTTGATTGGAGCTTCAAGACAGTGAAATCCTCATGGTCTTTATAGCATAAGAGTACATTTCATTTTGCTTTTCTGTTTCTCATTGTTGCTTTTCATAGACACAGACATCCGGGGTGGAAATGTTCCTCGAACAATTCCAAACAAAGAAAGACCTTTTCTGGTTGCTGGGTTTAGCATCTTTATCATTTTATTTGAGTGTCAAGGGTATAGATACCTGTGTATGTCATCATATATGACATATATGACATTTTTGTCATTGCCAGTGTACCCTAAATACTTTTATATATCCTACACATACTAAGCCCTATCTCTGTAAGTGAGTTTTTAGAGGAGTATAATTTTTTTAAAATATTGAGCTTGCACATTTTCATATTATTGAGAAAATCCTCAATGTAATTAAACTCATAAAATTTAGCATGCATGTTTGAGATGACTCATGCTAAAGTGCACTTTTTAAATGTATTTATTTACATGGATATATCTTACACACCAATTCACTTTTTCTGCCTTCTCTCATGCTGTTTCTCCCCCCCTTTGGATTAAAATACTCTAGCAATTGAATCCCCAATAAAAATCACATGTGCAGCCATGTATATTTGCCAGGAGAGCCGCGAATATACCTTCCCTTTTTCATTTATGCTTTCAAAAAGTCTATTGTATTCTGAACACAAACGTTAATTGGTACGTGGTTGCAGAATCAATAGAAATGTAGACCTTCTGGTAGCCTTTTTATATCACAGCATCTTCTTTCCATACGTGAAAATCTGTCTGAAAATGTCACGTTCGAAGGCGCACGGATGATATTGAATGACTCGTTGCATGGCCAAGCTGCCAGGTCCTCGCAGACTCTCCTCCAAGCCCCACATTTTCCATTAGGATGTTTCCATCAGGATCAAGTTGCTCTTCAGGGATAAGAGCTGCTCATCTTGTCTTCCTGTTCTTCATAAAGGCAGCTTGAGAAAGCCCATAATCAGCAGACTTATCAGTAGCTGGTTTAGTTCCTCCTAAATGTATTGGTAAAGAAAGATCTGCGGGTCATTTTGCTACTCTTGCTACCTCCCTGTCTCATCGGCCTCTCCCCATGTCTCTCTGCTAATGTGTTTAGCACGCATAATATCGAGTACCAGTTCAACGTCTCCGAGAGGCTTCATGATTATACTCTTGCACTGTAACTCCAAATTGAGATTTTCACTATGTTTATCAGACTACAGAGTGAAAGCACCCAGTGTGTACTGAGATAAATCAAAACAAAACTAAAAAGAAATACGAATTTAAGCATCTAAATGATGAAACAGGAACATCTGGGGTTTTAATTTATTTACGGCATATTCTCAATAATTTTGAGGATTTTAATTGGACTGTATAAACTGGTTTTAAAGGGAGGAAAGGACAAAATGTTAGAACGATTAATTTTTAGGAATTCATTCATTCTCAAAAATTATTTTTCCTCATCGCATCTAAAGCTATAATCTTAAACTTATGTGCAACCCAAACCTATAAAGTATTAGCAATTTTAGCATCAGTCTCCACATTTTAATGCTTGCTTGGGCCTAATAATTTGAGATAAGTGAAGGTTCTGCTGTTTGCAATTTTTGGTGGTATTTTTCACTTTCACAAGTATACATGTTAAAACATTTTAAAGATTTTTATTTTTATGTAAATAACTTATTTTATGTTAAAATTCAATTTTATATGAAAACATTTATATTGACTCTTGATCTAAAGTTAAAGAAGATACATTTGTCATACTCAATCTGGTAGGACTTTGGAACACAGTCAGAAAGATAAGAGATTTGAAAACAGGAAGTTTTGGAAAATAAGCCTTCCTAGCTCATGTAAGCCCCAGTCTAATACTATAAAGGATGAGGACAAACAGCAAAGGCAGGTGCTGATGGCAATTTAAAATCATATTTCCACTAGTCCTTGTAAAGAATCTTGTTTTCTCAGTCTTGGTAACAAGAACAAAGTTTCTGAAAAGGCAGGCTCTGAAACTATTTGTGAGCACAATAAGGAAATTAAAGGAAAAAAGAACAATCGGAAAGCCAATCGGGGCTACAAAGAAAAAAAAAAAAAGAACACTATAAAACACCTTTTCAAAGGTCTTCTAGTGGACAATATTTAAATACAAACAGTAACTAGTGTTACACCAGCTGCTCTCAGGTTTGCAAAATGTATCAAAGTACAGCATATTGGAATGAGTCCTGAGTTTCCATTTACTTTATCTATCCAGACACATCAATTCTTTTTACTCCAGCCTGATAAAGTGGAGCTGCCGCCGACAAACGAGCTAGTGGGGCTGACATCATGTATTTGTCACAAAGAGGCACTGGAGAAAAAAGCATGACTTTGATCCCCAATGAGGTTACTATTCTGCAGGACCATGACTTTAATTCTAACTCGAGGCCTTAAGTCACTGTTCGCTGTTTATTGGCCAAAGTTTATTCTCGTTTCGTCTTTAACTATTAAAAGGTGAACTCCTGCGATCCGTAGACAAGTGAAACCCTGCCTCCAGTACACGAAAAAGAAGGAAATTTACATGCAAAGAGTTGATTAATGATCTTTGTGACACCATAAAAACTACCTTGAGTTGGTGACTACAGATAAGCTAGCAGGTTGATGACTACTTTTTACAAACCCAAGGCGATCATTTCAAAGGAAGATTGATTTGTATTTAAATGATACATGCCAGATAATTGCCAGAGAATTATTTGTGTGTGAATATTTATATATAATCTATCTATCTATCTATCTATCTATCTCTTGATCTAGACAAGAGATAGAAAGAGACAGAGGGGAAGAGAGGAATGTACATTTCAGACATAAAAAAGCTGTTCTTCCTTTTCGTAAAAACTTGAATATTATTGAAAATAAAGGTTTCCACTGGAGTTCTGAATGACATGGAACATTTGCCTATTTCACCACTGGGCTCTTTTATCTCAGAAAATGAATTCAACAATTTTTCTTTAGCTCATCAGACAAATAAAAATGCCATAGGTGAAATCTGCTACTATGGAACAGATATAGGAAAGCAAGCAACAGTGGGAGCCCTCCTACACACCAGTCCTCCGAGCAGATGAGTAAACACTGCTTCTAACAATCATAATGGGGAGGAAGATTCTTTCTCGGATACTTGGTCTCCGGTACTCTGATACTCGCAGCTTTTTATCCTTCTATGTTGTTAGAGTTTGGGGTTTTAGAGTTTTAGCCCAACAAATGAACAAGTGAAATGTGATGAATTCAAATCAGTATTGTGAATCCAAGTCAATAAATTAATCCCAGCCTGACCATAAAGCACATGTTCACATAATGAGATACAAAGAGGAGAAAAATATCACCTCTGCCGGCAACCTTTAATGATGACAATGTATCTCTCCGCTCAAATGTTTGGTTGAAATATACTAAAGAAGTTATAATGCTGTCATATTGTAAAGTTATATTTGTACTCAACACAGGGTTAGAGAGGGCTTCCTAAGATAATTCAAGGGGCATGCCCATTCATGTTCTCTGAAATAATCTTTTACGGTTTATCTTTTGGGTTGACTATTAATGATGGACAGCACTATTTACAACACACATCTAGACCTCTTTTCACAATATCTTGAATTACAGCTACATTTTTGGCTGTCCAAGAAACTCTCTATAGATTCTGCAAATCCACTGGAGGTCTCAGTTTCTTCACTACTAGGCAAACTCAAGTTAACAGGATGTAGAGGTAAATTCGATTCATAGTACTTAAAGAGAAGTTAGGTTTACCATGTAAAGGGGCCTTGGCTGCTCCAAACTAAGAACATTGGGCCACATACAAAAGGTTACTACCTTCCAGTTTTTCTCCATATCAGCTGGTAAGATTTGCTAAGGTGATAATTATTTTTAAAAAATACTTATTTATTTAAGAGAGACAGAGAGTGTGAGCAAGCAGCGTGGTAGGGGCAGAGGGAGAGAGAGAATCCCAAGCAGATTCTCCGCTGAGGACAGAGCCGGACTCGGAGCTCGATCTCACCACCTGAGCCGAAATCGAGAGTCGCACACTCAGCCAGCTGAGCCACCCAGGCGCCCCTGCTCAGCTGATAATTAAAGTTAAATCTGTCCGCCTGACCAATGCAGTGGAGCACAATTCCTTTGCTCTGATTTTTGAAGCAAGATTAGAGAATAAGAAATGAGATCTGGGAATCCACCTTAAGACGATTCCCTCAGATTTCTAGGAAACATAAACGCCGACGTTGTTGTCTATTGGAGTCCAAGTTCTTTAAGGATGTGGGAGCTGTCACCATTCCTCACAGAGGTTACCTGTTTGCAGACTGACGGTGAGGACCAAGACGACCGTTAGTTAGTGCACATCTATCTGGCTGGCCCAGCACCGATCCTACGTGACACCAGAGACGGACATCGGAGTGGCGGGCCACACGACATTTGTGTCTACTGTTAGTCTGGCAGAAGAATTGACTACAGCCGTTCTGACTGCCGGCGGAGAAGAACAACGATACCACAAAGCCACTGTGTGCCCCACAGGGCCATGAGGCACCACACGGTGTGTGAAACACACGCTCTCGGGCACTGCACTCATGCCCGGCCTTCTCTCTGGCTGAGTGAGCGGGGCCCAGAGAATGGGTCACTTCTAGCTTTTCCTGCAGCTTCATCTCTGTCCCCTATCAAGTAGCAATGACATCCCATTGGTAAAGGCTACGGTCAGTGGATAAAGCTTTTCTGGGGTGGATTTGAGAATCCGGCAGAATGATGGCAGAATGAAATTGCTGTTCTTAAATATTTAACACGACTCTTCAATGCTGGCCGTTGGCGAGCAGTGAGAAAATGCTACAGTGCCAACCTCGTGAAACTTCTGGGAAAATCAGTCGGTGTCATTTTAATTTTACACGATTTGGAATTGAGGCCGAGAGAGGATCTAGAACTTTCTTTAAGGCACTCAGCTGGGAAGTGGCAGAATGGGGATTTGCACTCAAGTCTGGTACAGCCAGGGCACTGTTATACCCATGTCCCTGCTCGGTCAGACTTCCCAGGCCTCAGTCAAAATGCAGTATGGACACAGGATTAGGGGGGCTCAAAGAGTACAAGCAGCAGGAAGGACTTGGGGCAGGAGAGAAAGTCAGTTCTCTTTATGGTGACTCCAGTGTTGAGACAAGCAATAAAACCAAAGGGCATATTTCATGTGTGAAGAGTGAGGAGGGCTGTAGGCTCATTTGGCATATTTTCTTTAACGTAGAAATATTAACATTAATAGAAAAGTCATCCAAGATTAAGTCAGGAAGTGTGGGGACATATCGAACAAGAAAACAAAATCTGTGTTCTGTGTTCTTTTTCAGTCTCTCTGTATATTCATTGAAAACTATAATGAGACTCAGATGAAATGAATAGCCCTCCAAGAGATAACAGAATATAAAACTACTTACTTCATGACAGCATGAGATCCAAGGAAATAGGCGGTAAATAAATGTGACTTTGAACTCGTTGAACTGTTTCAGAGTGAAGCCTGACATCCCGTGGTTTCCCAAAATAATACATGTTTATTTGAAAATACCAATTTTCAACTCAATTGTCATGCTTGAGTTGCCAATTTTTCACATATGATTAGAAAACAATTCGCAGAATCTGATCACAGTAGTGAGCCATCGTAGGAATTAATGCGCTGCATCTTTATTCCAGGAGTCAGGTTATATTGATAATTGTGATCTGAGTTTATCCGGGCAATTAAAAGTAAGATCCTTTTTCTAAGAGTAGCCTGCAAGTCTATGCTAAGGGAATGCTTTACAGATACACTATCACACGTGAAATACTGTATTATATCATTTACTTACTACATTCGAGGTTCGTGGGTTTTGTTCCATAGTGCGCGGTAAGAAGAACAATTTCAGTGAGGTTTTACCATTGTAATGCAGGTTCCTAAAGGAGAAGAGATGGCCCAATTTAGTTCTGTGCGGCTAATGAGGCATAAATCATGAGAAGGGCCTTGTAAACAAAGGCTCAGGCGTTGCATAAAATCCCAGGGAAAAGCCAAGTCTGCAGAACCTGTCTTATATAAACAGATAGAAATGCCCGGTGCCTTTCTAAACACCCAGGTGATACCAAGTCTGACCGTAAAGTCTGATCTGCATTTAGCCCAAACTTTCTGCCTTGTCATTTTAGACCCATCACAAGACACAGCGAATACCCAGTCTAACTTTCCTTGAAGATAATGTGTTCTGCTATGACAGAAATTATTTTCAGCCTCTGAAATATTATTCTTAAATATTACATTTGATATCATTGTTTTCTTAGGATTTATCCTATAATTATGTACCAGAATCATTTTATGTTAAAAATCAGTAGATAGGTTAAAGGCATTTTTTTTTTTTTGGAACTATCATGAAATATGCCTATTTACCTTTGAAATCTGCTAATTGTACATGGGATTTTATCAAACCCAGAAATGATAACAAGGGGTTTAGTTCTAGATGTTCTTAATTCTATTTAACTTAGGGCATGTTATCATAAAACCCAGAGGGAAAAGTATGCAAGCCTGTGGATTGTAAAACAAATTGTGGTGGACAGTGACATCTTGTGGAAAGAAGGATCAGGAAGTCATTTAAAATTTTCTAAAATGCCTATATACAAGCAAACTATCCCATTCACAGGTATTATGGGAACAATGTTTGTTTAAGTGGGTTATTTGGGATTTGGAAATAACACTATATGAGGAAGTTAAGTTCCAAGGAAAACTCACAAAATCCTATCTAACATGCAGGGTGATTATAACATGTGGTCTACTTTCAAAAACCTTACTTACACAGTCTAGCAGTTCTGTGCATTTTACAGAACTGGTCCAAAGCAACCATATCACAGATGAGGAAACCGGTGCCCCCAGGCAATGCGGGGGTGCCCTAGCAGTGACCACATGATGATAATTTAAGGCTAGAATGAATATGTCAGAGTCTTTCGGTCATGTCCCACTGCCTGACGAAGAGTCCATCCTGTGGTGTTTTCTCATTACATAGAGTCTGAACCACACAGACAGAAATGCTTTTCTGAGGAAAGGAAATCAAATTTTCAAAGTATAATGCTAAGGATCTGTGTCTCTACTCTTCTCCAGCACTGCATCTGAGTGGAGAGGTCCAAGTTCTCTGACCGCTTTTAGAAAGTTCATAACAACTTCCATTTCTAATTCACCGGTGGTGATTTCCTTGGAAAATGGCTCAAGCTGAGTAGAGACAGGAGAAATTTTGAAGGGAAGACTGAAATCAGGAATTTCGTTCCACTGAGGAAGGGTTAACTGAGGCTCGCCCAGTCAGAAAGCACACAGATTACTTTGGCGTCCGCCCCTTTTTCTGCAATGAAGCCCATTCCCCACTCTACCCATAAAAACAACACAACACAACACAAAACAGAATTCCAAAGGAACTGATTATCGATTGCTTCATTAGGAAATTTGGAAATGTGGTAAACAGATGCCAAAGTTTCCTTGGCTGAATGGAGAATCAGAAAATACCCACATTCCCTAATAAGTCTTTGGGTGCCAAAAGGATTGTTTGCTAATGTTAATAAATCTTTTCTTTCTCCACATCTCCACTGTATTTTTTTTTAAGTAGGTTCCACACCCAACATGGAACCCAGTGTAGGGCCTGAACTCACAACCCTGAGATCAAGATGTGAGCTGAGATCAAGAGTCCAATGCTCAACTGACTGAGCCATTCACGCACCCCTCCACTGTATGTCTACATCCCATTTTATCCTGACTTGAACTTCATCAATCTAGAGCAATTGCTTTCACCAAGATTTTCTTACTTGTCAAATTCAATGGTTGAGTCCCTTTACATATTTGTCCTCTGTCTTCTTATGTGACGCCCTTTCAAGAATAGCTTGTAGTTTTCTATCTAAAAGATTTCCTAGGGCTGTGTCCCTATCGGGCAACCCCCATATGCTGACTGAAAGGAAGGGAGAGGGATAAAGTCCTGGATGCCTCTTTCCTGAGTTCTCCACTGGGTTAGCCAAGACTTCCTTAAATCTGCATTCTAGTTCAACTCCTCCCTTTGCCCAATCCTGCTTCCTCTTCTCCTTTTCACAGGTGTTAATCCCAATTAAGTATCTGTGGATTGGAACAAGACAGAAGAAAAATCATGGAGGGACCATTAAAACCAGATTTAAGTTTGGCCTGTCACGGTCTGTCTACCTGGACACCTGGAAAGGCTCACCTTTGCACGTTTAGACCACCTGCATGTTCCAAATTCAATCTTATTCCCATACAGAGGGAATTTACATGTAGATGGTAGATGGTTCAGCTTCCGGTCAGTCTTACTAGTAACCAGAGTGGCTCTAATCTTTACACCCAATTCTAAAAAGTGTGCATCTCCTTTTCTTTCTGTAATAGCATCTTAACCTTTATAGAACAGGGACAATAGAAGCCTCTCATTTGTTCCTATGTGACTAATTTCTACCTTGAAACATCTTAGTACTCGAGTTCCTCAGACATTGTTGCCTGCATGTTTCACATTGCTATTCCTTGGGACAGAATTACTGTAGCTGAAATCCAGCAGGGTAGCTGGAGATCTACGAACCTGGCACCAGACAGTCCCTTAGCTGACTCTCTGCCTAACTTGACATTGTTTATTTCCAACTCTTATTCCCCATTGCCCTGATATATTCCTGCTGGACTTCCCTAAGCTAAGGGTATATTTCTCACTGTGAGCCTGACTTAAGTCCTCCTACAAAACACAGATCCATTTGCTTCCACATTCCCACTTTGTCTATGGGTGCATCCTTTATCAGATCCTGCCGCTCACCCTGAAGATGTGGCATAAACTCTTCCTTCACTTTTATTCTTCTCTTCCCACTTTTAAAACAGTAAACTTTCTTCGTCTAATACATACTTGGTTGACCACACTACAATTCGGCCAGCGAGCTTCTGTTGAAGTCTTGTTTCATTTTGTTTTGCCCTACAGGGACGTTTACACAGAGCAGCAGAGACCTCTGCTGGCTATTCAGTTTTACTTCCTAAAATGCTCGTTTGATATTAAATGTTGACTTTCTTTTTTTATTTTTGCCGGTAGATAGTGTTTAAAATGATTAGGGCCATAGTAAACGCAGGCTTAGATTTATGCGTGTCTTAAGGGGGGAAAAAGTGTCTTCTGAGTGCTTGAGCTGCCGAAGTGAATATCCACAGCAAAGCAAAGTAAAACAAAGGAAATTAAAGAAAGAGTAGATGACAGATAAACTGACAGTTTCCAGATAATATGGGCAAAGCCAATGTGACCCTCCATCTGGATAATTCAGGAAGGATAGACAGATTCGCCACAAGGTGCCATCCCATGGAAAAGTAGATTTACCCTCAAAATCGTGAATGCTTGCCTGATTTCCCTATTTTTGATGCAATGGAATTTGGATGACTGACTGTTTATCGTGATTTTGAGGATGTGTAGCCAGTGGTTATGTGTAAGTAATAAAAATCTTCATGAACAAAACATATTTCTGTCAGTAGAACTACCTGGGCATTCTAGTAAGCTGAGTTCTTATTTGAGATCTATCTGCTGATATTTAAAAATACGAAGAAAGGTGGAAAACATTCCTTGGATCTATGGCTATTTCTGACTTTGAAAGAAACTGGGTGGGTGACTATGGTCCCGTGTATAAGGAACACAAGGAGGCACCCCATGAAGAGGGGAGGGAGGGAGATATATATAAATATATATCCCTATGTATTTATATCCCTATATATTAGATATATAGATATTAGATATATATATTAGATATTAGATATATATTTATATTCCTATATATTAGAGGGGAGGGAGGGATATAAATATATATATAATATATATAATATTATATATTATATATATAATGTATATATAATATATAATATTATATATAATATATATATATATATATATTTGCTACAAAAACTGTAAGGACAAAGGTGCCTAAATGCTGAACGGAATTTTCAAGATCCATATAAGGAGTTTAAATTGGGTTAGCAGAGCTTCCAAATTTTTGATGGAAAGGTTTGTCTTTTATGTGGTCAGTAATACCATCCAATATTGCAGGCAGTGACCCCTACTCGACTTGGAGTAAGCCCTCTCAGTTTCCTAGTCTAGAGAGCACATTTCCTCTGGATAACTTAAAGGTTAGCATCCTGATGGATCCCTAAGGATCCTGGGATGAGAGAAAGCTATTCCTGAGCTGTCCCTTGACACTGATATTTGCTTCTCTTTACCCTCTCTGACTATGACTCCCTGAAAATGT
This sequence comes from Nasua narica, assembly GCA_028533885.1. Lineage (NCBI taxonomy): Eukaryota > Metazoa > Chordata > Mammalia > Carnivora > Procyonidae > Nasua > Nasua narica. Next base: position 6,740,726 of record CM052807.1, read on the forward strand.
GGAGCCCTATTTTGTTAGATCACATTCTCAGCAGAAAGGAGATAAATTAAGCTCCCTCATCGCTGTGCATGGCCAGTGTCTACTCTGTCATGGGCTATGACTCATCATGATCCGTGACAGGAAAATGCTTGCTGTTTTAGGGACCATTGCTGCCAAGACCAAGGTCGGCATTTGTGTGATTTTAACAGGCATTTTTATCAGTGGGTAGATGGCATGCTGGGAAAACCATGGGCTTGGGCACCACCTTTGTTTTGCCTCTTACTTGCTGGATGGTGTATTTGGACTAGCAGACTAGGAGACACGGATAGTGACTGGAACAAGGCACGTGGGACATGGAAAGAAGAGAAACACTTAAAGAACATCAATAATATTTTGAAAAGTATATTCCAATTTTTTTTTATCATAAACCAGTAGGTTTACTACAGTTAGAGGAGGCACAAGATATATTTTCATTTGGACAAGATACTAAGCTGTTATTATTTATTTACCTGAGGGACAGTTATGGTTCCAAAGAAAAAGAACAGGGTTATTTGCCTTTCACTGAAGTGAAGCTAGTTATATGGTATAATTTGTATGAATTACATTTTTGGGTCACACTCACAGCTGAAATAGATTTTGTCCAGAAATTTGGACAGGCCTACAATGCAAAGGGAAATGGATAAAAGTTACAATTTTCAATAAGGAATGATAGCTATCAGCGGAACGTTTGTGAGAGCTGCCGTGTTCCTTGTATACAAAGCCTTTCATGAAAACAAGATGGATACTGGTCTCTTTCAAAGAGAAATGACACTAAAAATCTCATAAAATTGTTTTATAAAGCTTATATATTAATAACAGCCCGCGGAGCACCTGGTTAAGCATCCCAGTCTTGGTTTTCAGCTCAGGTCATGACCTCAGGGCCATGATCTCAGGGTCATGAGATGGAGCTTGGCGTTGGGTCCCACCCTCCCTCTCCCTCTGCCTCTGCCTCTCTCTTTCTCTAAAATAAATAAATAATTCTTTCTCATTTCCATATAACTTTATAATCTTGACAGCCCTCCCACTTGGCTATCATATTCTATCCACATAACACTCTGAATATTGCAAAACAAAAGTATTATTCGCACAGGGACTGTGCTGGCTGTAGGGCTGAGGTCTCTTAATTCCTATTCTGTCTCTTTTGGCTGCACACAAGGCTTCGCTCAATGGGGAGACACTCATGCCTCGCTGCCATGTTGGGGACCATGGTCCCTGAATGTTAGGGTGGGGAGAAGTGGTCTAGAAAAGCTATTCCACTGGCCCATTAGCAAATACCTAATGACTCACTCTCTTGGCTAAATCAACTCTAGCACCAGAGGAAAAGTCCAGCAAGAACAACTCTGGTGGAATAAATGGGACGGTGCAAAACTGCCAACAGGAGGTAAAATCTAGGGATAATTGCTTTTATATTGACCAGAAATATACTTACTTTGACATCTTCCTGATTGTGTCAAGATGAGGATTTGCCGCTAAACTTGGGATTGACGAGTCACAGGATGATTTTCAGAGCCTCTGTCCCCATCAGTAGATTATTTCTTGGCGTGCCAATATTTATTCTGTAGCTGGAGGAATTTCTTGTAGCTGGTTGTCTCCGTTTGATGCTTATCAGGAAGGATTTGGGCCAGCCTTGTACTCGCAGGGCTCAGGAAAATCCCCTTCATCTTTCTGCTCTCAGACAGGCCATCATGGGATCCATCGAGGCTGCTCATTGCGTTGGTTTCTGTTCTTCACTGTCTCATTTTTGGCAGCTGAGATGCATCCTACAAGGGAGACTCAAAAGCTTATTCGAAGACATCAATGTTCTCTAATATTGAGGTATTTACTGTGTAAACCTCCCAATCTTGTGGAAAAAATCTGTCATGCCTTTGACATGTTTAACCCCTTTAAAGTTGAATGGGCACATACTGAAACAGTCTACCCAACTTCCTAACCAGTTGCAATACTGGAAAATTAGAATGGAATTTAGGAAAGGTTTCTGACTGGTGGATCCTGGGTGACTCCAGAACCAGAACCCAAAATGACGAAATGTCAAACTGGTTGCTTTTCGTTAATATATCAAGTGATTACAGAAATCCCATCCCTTTTCCAACATCATCTGGTCATACAAAGAATATAAGTTGATTAGCATTAGCATAGTACAATTATGATGATAGAAGACAAAAAAAAATGCTTGCATCTGGCTCAGTGTCTGCTACTTACTAAATATATATCCTCTGAACCTTGGGGCAAGTATTTGCAATCTGAAATACAGTGCTACTATTATAAATCAAGGTCCTTGTTTTTAATAGTCTTACATTATATTTAAGAGGAAAAGACCAAACCGTTGTGAATAAAGGTCCAATTTTGAGACAAGGATATGATGAGAGATGTATATTTAAAAGCCATCCTCACGAAAATGGTAAAGACAGAGATTAAATGATATTATCTTTCAAAAGCCATTTGCACTCATTCAAGAAATACTGGTTAAACGCTTAATAACCAGGCAAGCACTATACTGGACTCTCAGACACTGTGAGAAAAAGGCTTAATCTCTGACTTCATGGAGCTTAAAATGGATAGGGTGAGGAAGGACTCAGCTTAAGGGAACTCGGTTGAGTCCCGGTGAAACCAAGATTCTATTTAGAAAGACTGTGTCTTTATTTTCAATGGTTCTCAATCTTGATCTCACATTAGAATCACGGAGGGCGTTTTGGATTTTCAAAGGTTTAGGTTGTGCTTGAGTCCATGGGGACGTACTCATGCCCGGCGTCGTTTACATCACTTCAGGTTATTCCAAGGGCTGCTAGAGTTGAGAACCAACCAACTGTAGCTTAGTTCAGAGTCTGCCCGATGGCAGGCATGCAGTATGAAAGCAAATTATTGTTGAATGTATTAAAACTGATAATTTTTCTAGATAGCCCTACCAAAAGGCAGCTGTAACTGGTTCTTTGGGTCTGCATTCTATTTGTATAAGTTAAAGAGTAAACCTCCCATAAAGGATAGTTAAAACAGAAAAGGAGAATTCATTCTAACTGAAATACAAATGCAGACACTCATGCACAAAGTGTCACAAATAAAACCTTGGTCTTTCTTATTCTCTAAGCATGCACTGACAGTTAAGTTTATGGCAAATGAAGGGACCACATTCTTGAGGCTCAAGAGGAAAAAAAAAATGTTTCAGGGAGAAGTTTTCTTTTTCTCCTACCTAACTGTCCAAGTTCTCGATGGAGCTTGTCAGGGAAAGGCTGATTGATTATTAAATGGGCAAACCATAAGAGACTCTTGGCTATGAGGAACAAACTGAGGGTTGCTGGAGGGGAGGTGGGTAGGGCAATGGGGTAAATGAACATCCCTGGAAAATGACCAAGGTGGATTGCTTTAATCCCTGAACAGTTTTACAAGAAGGCAGTGCCAGAAAAATTATTTTTCATTCCTTTACACTTTTAAATACAAGATATTTAACGATGGCCTTGTGAGTCTATAGTATTAAAAACCTGTCAAACTGAAGCCAGATAGTTGAGGAAACCCTGTGTTCATCAGCTAGAAGAATATATACAGTAAGACATGATAGGTTAAGTTATATCAAGGTGAGAGATCAGGGCTGGGAGTAGTAAGTCCTTATATAAACCAAAGTATACAAAAACTGGGCTGCTTATTTTGAATAGCTTTTTTGTAGCCATTAAGCTTTTGTTTCTTCTGTAAGAGTAGAGAAGAAAGAAATTTAACTTTTCTCATGCCTTTAAAATATGTGTCCTTTGGTTTAATTTAGATAATAAGAGCTTGAACCAAAATCTCTTAGTGGCACTCATTTAGGGGCACGACTAATGCAATAGTTGGCATAATCCTTTTCCCAGAACTAGTTAATACATATTTATGAGATGTGCATTGTTTTCTTAAATTAGCCCCATCTTGGTCGTAGGAATTTAAACTGGTGTGACCAATTCTATAATGATCATAAGGGTCTGGATTATGTTCCCATTAATTTTCTCACTTCCCCCAAAGCTAGTAAATTTTAGAAATATTACATTTTATTGTTATTTATTTAATTAAAATAATTTCAGATGTCATAGTATTTTATTTTAGGGATTGATTTTTTAGGGAAGGAAGAATCTTCTATTATACCAACATGGCTATCCCTGCCTTTTCTAAGTTACCCACCAAGAGCCTTAATCTTCTGATTTTTTATTTCTTCATCTGTAAAATAGGCATGATGGTATTTATTTTAAATATTACAGGATAACATTTAAGAAATGAGTTCATTCGTACCCTATAATGACTGCTTTCACAATAACGGCCTTTTAAATTACGGCTTTTTTATTATGGACAAATTCATTCTAATGGCTCAAGAAAGTATGAAAAGAGGGGATGGTTAAATACATAAATACATCAAGAATAGTGGACATCAGATGTCTTACTGTCAGTAGGGGGAGTTACAAATATAGAAAGGAGGAAAATTAATCTATGAGGTTGGATGGGAATTCACGTAACAGTGTGATCTATACTTTTTACTACATATGAATAGATAAAGATAACAAACATGATTTAAATATGCATGTAAATAGATACACTTGTATAGTGTGTGTGTGTACGTAAAGTGGAGAAAAGATGTAGCAATATATTACTTCTTAGTAAGTTAGAGGGGTAACAAATAATATGTCTTTCCCATACTCAAATTTTGAACCACCTTTGAGGAACGATGATGTCTGACAAACGGAAGTTGACAAGTCATCTTTGTTACTATAAGGTCATTGAAGAATGTGGCTTACATTTGTGACAGCAGCACTAAAACATACGGATAGAGGATTCTTCCACTCAACCATAACATAGACAAGGGGCCTTTGTCAGCGAGGAGGCTACTTTCCAAGAGAAGACAGATTCCAAACAGAAAGGCGAAAAGGGAATGAGCTAGGAAAAAGGGACGGTTCCCTGTCCCAAACTCGCTGATCAGGTAAGTCCTTCCTTCTCAGGAGATACCTTGAGGCTGGGGCTGTTAACTTTATAGATAACCCAGAACATTATAAACCTAGGAAAGGAAAAGGAATTGAGGGATTGAAAGCTACAAAGATGTCACTGAAAATAGTGCTGGGGAAAAAAAATGAAGGGGGATAGGACATTACTGACTCATTTTTAAGGAAACAGCAAGAGAAAATCAATGATTTGGGTTTCTACTGTAGCCCAGCAAAGAGTTGAGGATTTTGAATTCCTGACATATAAATTAGAGCAGTTTAATAGACTCTTAGCGTCTACAGAGAAAAGTCAACATAAGCAGAGAAAGGAAACAGCTGGCCCTTAAAAGGAGAGATGGCACAAAACCTTTAGCAACTTTACTTCTTAAGTCTTTTTGAATCCATAGGCATACATATTGTACTAACTGAAATCTGTTATTAAAAAAATCCTATTTAAAACACATGCAATTTAAGTATCCACTGTGGAATGGTAAGGGGAGCATTGATAGAAGCTCTAGAAGTCAGAATATGTCAGGGGAAATCTAGCCAGTTGACCAATTCTGTAATATCCAAAGCAGCACAAGGCACCTCGTAGTGGCTTTCTGAATTTTAAGCAGACTCTCTGGTAATGTAAATGTTTTAACAAAGTTGGCCTTTGCAAGCACAAAACCTGCTCAACGAAGTACAGATATATTCACCGTGAATATATGGATCAATCCATAGAAGACGGTAAATAAGGGACTTAGATAAATGAAAAGAAAACTAAATAAAAACTTCTGATCAGCTCAAAATTTCCTTTCATTTAATTTTGATAACAAGGCAAAAAAAATGTATTCGAACTTTAAAAAAACAAAACAAAAACCTCCTGGGTCAACTCCCCTTCCCTAATATTCTTTGCAGTGCCTCTGGCAGAGTCTACCGTATGTAACCAAGAGCATAGTCTTGATTGAAAATGTCTCTGGCTTCTTTCTGAGTTGAACTAAAAAAATTTGCATGTGAATCATTCAGAGATACTAATGCAATCCTGCAGAGGACCTTTTTATAACTATATCTTTCCATGACTTGTATGGAATAAAGAAAGCTATAAAAATCATATTCCAAGAAAATCAATGAATTATTTTTCAAGCAGCTATTCACCATTGAAAAGATCTTCTTTTTAGTCAAACTTAATAATCATTCTTTTTTATCTCTTTTCTTACTTTCGCTATGAGTCTATGCATTTCAATTGTTAGGCATGGCTGAGGTCAGGAGAAATGGAAGGAAACTGCTAGGAATAATTCTTGGTTCTTCCAAATGCTTCTGATTTCCTTTGTTAAAATCTAAAGTATGCCTTATCAAAAGAAAAGGAGTTTGGGGTTTTCCCTTTACATTTATGTGAATTGGTCACAATAATTCTTGGCTGAGAATAAACACTCCTTCCTATTCTGGGTCACGGGTTTATCTTTATGTTCAATGCGTGTCATTTACTCTAAAGGCAATGTGTCTATTTTATTCTATAAAACACAGACCATGTTAGTACTCCCCCTTGATGAATTTTGTTATTGGATGTTTACATCTAAGTAAAACTTTGCTTGCTTGAAATTGTATGCTGACGGTCATGCGTGGTAGAGCGAAATAAAGCAAATAAGTATTTTGTGCTCAGACTGTCTTGAAAGCACAGACATTCTTGCCAGGGCTCTCACTAGAGGAAGCAGGATCTTCCTACCTCCAAATCTATGCATATATGACATCTTTAGTTAAATATGCTGTCTGTATTTTTAACAAAAATAGCATCTTGACTTTTTAAACTCTGTATTCCCTCAATAAGAAGAAAGGAAGAAATCCAGCTGGAGCTGATGCACAGCCTTCTCTGGCTCTGGGCCCCTACTCAATCCCCTCCGGCTCTGGATTACTCCAAAAAGGAATGGGTCCGAACATATTTGATGTGTAATGTATTTTCTGTCTCCAAAATATACAGAGATTCACAAAGTGTTGTGCATTTTCCTTAGAGGCAGGAGACGTGGGTAGTTATTGCTTGTCCATTGTTTTAGAGGTGATATACTGGACTCAAAGCTTTCACGAACCGACAGGACTTGAACTTGCATTCACGTGTATCTGCCACCTTCCGGTATAAATCTGCTACATTAGGTCCCCTAGGGTGCCCATCACTTTCTTCCCGCCAAGTCCCATCAGCATGATACCGTGGGCAGAGTAATATTGTAGAGTATTACTACAGAGTAATATTGTAGGCAGAGTATCAATGTAATATTCTTTTTTTTTTTAAGATTTTATTTATTTGAGAAAGAGAGAGAAAACAAGTGATAGGGAGGGGGAGAGACCAAGAGTAAGAAGCAGACTCCCCAGAGAGCAGGAAGCCCAATGCAGGGCTCCATCCCAAGTCCAGAGATGGCATCTGAGCCGAAGGCAGATGCTTAACTGACAGACACCCAGGCGTCCCAGAGTAATATTCTTTGTAATGTTACGATGCTCAATGTTTCCAAAACCACATTATGGTAGAGTGTGCAAAGGTTAACCTAGTTGAGAGGGAAGAGAGTTGATTCACACTGTTCTGTGAAGTCTAATTTTTGTTCTTTCCTGCAGGTGGAAATAAAGAGTTCATTCACCCGATCAGTAGCGTATGAAGCACTATGGACCGATCAGCATTAGTAATTAGCTGCAACGAGAGCGATCACCTGGAGTAGTTCCCGGCAGCCCACCGTCATTTGCCGTGTTCTGAGTGGTTTTATGCAGAAGTCTAGCTCAGTATATTGGATGGGGATGTTATGAGGATCACTGCTCCAGCTTCAGCCAATTCTTCTGAGATAGTGCTGAGCTCTGGTGCATGTATCTGAGTCTTCTGAGATGTGATATTACTTCTATTTTGAGTGGGGTGGTAGAGGGCTTTTTTGTGGCTTCCACTTGGCCGTATTAAAATAATGGCTCTTGCTCCATAGGTCAGAGAACCACAATATAGGTCCTGCTGGTGCTGAGTGTGTCTGTTCCAATTTATGTTTGGGTTAGGAGGAAATAACCACAGGGGGGTCTACGGACCTAGTGTACTCATTGTGAGATAGGTTCTGGCCGAATTCTGTTTATCGAGTCCAGAAACCCACCCCACTTTCACCAGAAAACCATGAAGATATTTTTATTTCTATTCAGCTCGGGTCACATATTTGACTTCCTCAAAACTCAGAGCACTCCAATTTTGTTACTACATGGTTATTCTGCAAATGTCTCAGATCTTATCTGTAAAAATGTGAAAGGAATATTTAATAAAGACACGGTAGTGACCTTCATCATGGTAACTGGCTTTTCCTTTAATCAGTGGGTTACAGATCTGTGGACGAAATTAGATCTGGATATTGATTGAAAGATGACAGTTTTCTCCTGCGGTTCACCAGGTCTTGATTTTAATTACACAGATTAAGTGACCCTCTAGTCTACTGTCCATTTATCTCATGCCTAAGACCACCACGGTGTATAAGCTTTCGTCACAGATCTCTGCAGATCAAGAAACCCTGGCTACAAATCATGTCTTTCTGCTAGTGATGATGACACAGCTCCTTAGCCTCTGCCTGCTAACTGATGTCTCCTGATCCCTGCCATGCTGGGATCCCAACATCCTGGCTTCCATTATAGATCCCAGTGCTATGTAGCATGGTCAGTCATGGACTGCAGCCTGCAGAGGTCAGCCAACTCTTAAAGATGTATTCCGGGTTCTCCAATGGAAGCACTCTGGGTCCTCTGGTGGAACATAGTGATGTAGTGTGTTTAAAGGTCTTATGGTGATAAACCATTTTAACACATCCAGTTTCTTGAACTTTCTGACCCTTTCCTCAACACTATGCTAAGGAAGTTCTGGTATCTTCACTTTATTTACTTAGGTGATCACCATATACAAGATTCAAGAAATCGTGGTAAAGACCGAACTCTGAATTGTCTCAGCTGTTCTTATCAGAACACTAAATCTTATCATGGCTGAACACACCACGCCAGTAAATTCTCCCCTACTTAGGATGATCTTCTGCTCTGGCTCCCTGGTTTCTCCTGCTTCTACAACTAATGAGGTCATTTGCTCTCTAAGTCATTTCCACTTTGAGATTTTACTCTCTGAGACATAATTCCAGTACTTATAAATAGAATAAAATAGGTAATTATAAATAACAGATATTTAGGTTGGATTAAATAATTCAACTACAACCGAATATTATTTGGCAATAAAGAGAAAAAGTACCGACAAGGATGAGGATCAAAAACTTTATACTAAGTGAAAGACGCTAGCCACAAAAGACCATATTTGTGTGATTGCTTTTATGAAAATGTCCAGAATAGGGAACTCTCTAGTGGAAGAAAGTGGATTTGTGATTGTTTAGGGTTGGAAGAGGGAGGTGGGAAAGAGGGAGTGACTGCTAATTGGTCTTGGCTTCTTTGTTGGGTAATGAAAATGTTCTAAAATTAGATTATGGTGGTGGTTGTCCAACTCTAAATATACTAAATACTCTTGAACTGGACACTTTAAATGAGGGAATTCATGGTATAAATTGTATACCATTAAGTCTGTTAAAAATTCAACTAAATGTTTATTTTAAGACACTACCAAACCAAAGAGACACACTAAGTAAAAGAATACAGTTATTCAAAATAGACCTTGGAGTAAAAAGATTATTAAGGCCAAAGAGCATCACTAAACTAAAAAAAAAAAAAAAAAAAAAGATTCATCCACTTGGGCCAAATAATTATTCTATTAACTCTCCATGTTTGTGGGAATTTTTAACACAAATCTCTCAGTAATAAATAATGATTACCTATACATTTGGGCATATATAATATATATAATATATTGGCACATATGCAATATGACATATACATAAAAATGCCTATATAATGTGTGAAATATATGTGTATGTATGTATATGCTTTATATATATACAAATATATAATATACAAATATATATAATATATAAATATATATTTGTTGAGGATACTTTTTTATAAGATACCATACTACACATGAACAGGTGTAGGGTTATTTGGCATAAACTTATTGTTTAAAAATTGTTATTTGTATCTACAAATGAAAGTAACTATATCTGTAGTTAAACTACACAGAGATTACTATACATACATACATTTACTTGCTAAATCAGTTGAGAGGAACTTGAAGCAATGACATCACTAGAGCAATAAGCATACCTAGGTTTCTCATACCATTCACCAAGGAGGCTCATGGCTCATTGGAAGAATGGCTAACCCCATGGCTGGACCATGAATATATGAAATGACCCTGGAGCATCATATAGTTCCAGCAGATGAGGATGTACTCAGAAATGAAACAAAAGTAAAATCTCACAATAGTGGGGTTCTATCAAGGGGACACAATGCCAACTAACAGAGTTTCCAATGGTCAAAGCTGGAAAAATCTGAGCAACAATAACATTTTACTGAATTTAACTTAAAATATAAAACTGTATCATTTCATCCATACTTACATAAATTAATGATTTTTAAAATACATTTATATGAGAGGAATAGACAAATCTCCCATACAGCAGAATTACAAATAATTTATGTAGCTAATCCACCCTTAAAGAGGTGAAACCTAACTCCCACTCTCTACATTAAGTTGTACATAGAGACTTCCTTCCCAAGAGTACGGTAGGAAAGGGAGGAGGGTTAACTATAGTAGAGAAACCTCAGTCACGTGACTTAAATTTTTAAGAGCTAAAACTCTTAAATTTCTAAAAGTCACAGGAGAAATTCTTGAATTAAACTGAGTGTTTTTCAACCTTGTTTTCATTATCACCCCTCTTTAAAGAGATTTTTACACATTTTTATCTAACTGGAAAATTCTCATTGAAGTTTTAACATAATCGACATAGGTTCTTCCTTCCTCTCTTCCATCCTCCCCCCTTTCTTCTCTTTCCTCTCTTTTTCCTTTCTTTCTTCCTTTTTCTCCTTCCTTCCTTTTTTCTCTCCTTCCTTTCTCCCTCCCTCCCTTTCTTTCTCTATTTCTTTCTCTCTCTCTTCCTTCCTCCCTCCCTTTCTTTCTTCCTTCCTTTCTTTCCTTCTCTCTCTCTTTTTAGTCCTTCACCCATTCAGAAGAACCTGTATTTATCCCCTTGAGACTGATATGCCTTGTTGAGAATGCATAGATTTGGGGAAGGGTTTTTTAATGTACTGTCGAAGTATGAGCCAAACAAGGAATATTAATAAATTGGACTTCATCGAAATTTAAGATTTTGTGCTTCAAAAGACACTGAAAAGAAAATTAGAATACTACTCACAGACTAATAGAAGCTATTTGCAAATTATATATCTAAGCACTTGTATTTAGAACATGTACAGAATTTTTATGACTCAATAATACCAAGATAAATATCTCAATTAAAAAATGGTCAAAACCAAAGCACTTAAGTAGACATTTCATTAAAGAGACATATGAATTAAAATGTGCTCAACATTATTCTTCATTAGGGGAAGGCAAGTGAACAATGTAATGAAATATCATTATAGAGCCATTCAAATTCCTTTATGAAAACCAGACAAAACCAAGTGTTGGTGATCATGTGGAGAAATGGAATCCTTCTTTATTAGACAATGATACAACCACTTTGGTAAATAGTCTGACGAATTTCTTGAAAGATTAAACTTAAACATAAAACTCAGCAATTCCACCCTAGGAATCTACCTATGAGAAGTGAAAAGATATGTCTACATAGGTCCATACTATGAATGTTCATAGAAGCATTATACATAATAGTGCTAGAGTGGAAAAAATCCAAACATCCATCAAATATCCATCCAAACATACACCATCTGGTATACAGGTAACCAAAAGAGGTGTGTGTGTGTGTGTGTGTGTGTAATATATTTTATGTATTATATATTTTCTATATAATATATTCCATTAAAAGTAATATTACTCAGTAATGAAAAGAATATGATATGGAATCATACTACAACATGGATGAACCTCAAAACATTATTCGAAGTCAAAAAAAGGCAGATATGAAGACTATATAGTGTGTAATTTCATTTCGTGAAATATCCAGAAAAAGGCAATTTTTAGAGATGCTTGTTTTCTGGGGCTGGGCTGTTTGTGGGTATTGACTTGACAATCAATAAAGCACTGGACTCATGGGAATTTTTTTGGCTAATACAAATGTTTTGAAATTGGATTACAGTGAGAGTGCCACAACTCTATAAATTTACTAAAAATCATTGATTGTACTCTTATAATGACTGATATTTATGGTATATATCTTTTATTCAATAAAGCTTTTCAAAAACTATTAAGTATTCTGCTTAATAGTGTTCTAATATTTAGGGCTTTGCAAAGATTGGATTTTTTTTTTTCAAAGATTGGATCTTTAACTAAAAAGGATAAAAACTAGAATAAAACAATGAAAGTTTATGTCAGAAAGCTTGGTCTAAGAGAGCTACAATTCAGTAAAAAATATAGTTTAAGGTCAATTTTTCAAAAGATTTTATTTATTTACTTACTTGAGAGAGAGATTGAGAGAGCACCTGTGCAAGTGGGTAGAGAAGCAGAGGGTGAACGAGAGGGATAAGCAGGCTCTACGCTGAGCACAAGCCCTATGATGGGTTGGATCTCAAGACCTTGAGATCATGACCTGAGCCAAAACCAAGAGTCTTAGGCTTAACCCATTGAGGCACCCAGATACCCCAAGGCCGATCTTAGACGGTGATTCAGAACTCAGAAGAAATGCAGAAACTCAAATGTAGAAAAATGTTACAGCTGACCAACTCATGTGAGCGCTGTTGTAACTTATGCTGAAACCTCTATGATGGGCTGGGGCTAAGGGAAAGATGAAGAATAGTAAGACAGGAGTCAGGAATACCACTAAGGTTGTTGAAAAGGCCAACATTCAAGGAACCAGGTAGTGCACATAGTCAATCCTCAGGGTGGCATCATGGTTCTGTGAGACTACATCAAAAACTGCTTCCTGACTAGAATCTGGGACATAGGGAGAACAGCCTAGAGTTCTATTGCAAGTCACGTTTAGGGCTCTGAAAGTAGATCCTTGGGAACTTGGGTGCACTGTTGAAGCCGAGGCAAAGAGTAGAAGAGAAAACTTCTCTGGAGAAGGGGTGTGTGGGGGGGGAGTGGTGGTGGTGGGGGTGAGTGGAATATATATTTCCAAATGCATAATAGAGTCTATGAGTGAAGATTAGCATAACAAATGAGTAATCTTAGATCTAAAATAATGGTGGTCCTATTCTTTTCTTGGAGAGAGAGATTTTTCCCATTAAGATCAAAGCTTCACATTAAAGAGGTATTTTTCTTACCATAATAATTGACTTCTTGTTTCAAACGATACATGTTAGCCCAGCAGTAAGATTAACCTTTTTTTTTTTTTTTCATTTAGGAGGGATATAATCTCTTCTTTTCGAATATAATCAAGGGAATGAGAATAGCATTACAGGCGAGTCCTGATATCCCTCATTAATTTCTTCATTCCAAGAGACATCTGACAAGTCAGAGAAATCCCCTTATGAAGAAAATAAGTTTGACATGTTAGGAGATGGCAGCAATATGTGCTTATTAAAGAGCATTTCACGAAAATGATGATTTGATAGGTGCTTAATATCATGAAATTCCTTATTTCCTATGAATTTCCTTATGTCTCCATATTTTTCAGAAAATAGAGAAACTAAAGAATCTTTTCTTTCTTCGCTTTTTTTTCTCTTCAAGTGTGTTATGGGGGATCATCCAGCTCAGGAACCCAAACTATAAAAGTAATCAGTTACTTAGAAGATTCTGTAAATAAAGCCCCTTTGTACCTTGGAGAATATATGATTTAGGTCGCTTACAGAGCAAGCTAAAATACAAAGAAAAATAACACTGGCCTTTTCAAGCGCAGCTTCACTGAACATCCTATTTTCTGCTGTGAACCACACAAGTCTGGGAGCACAGACTTGGAGATAGCTTGTCTTCACAAAGGGAGGCATCAAGGAGCAATATCTCTTTTATTTGATCATCTTGGTCCAGGTTCCGAGTGCATGGTTCCAAATAATAGAAGCAGAATAGCCCTTCCCTGGGCACAATGAATAAAAGTACATAATATTCAATGAGCACAGTTTCCAGAGGGTCTTGGAGAGATGGATGTTTATGTTCATAAACCAGAGTTCCAATACAGTAAAAGTCAATCTAATAACTTAAAATTAGTGCTGCATTTATAGTTTCGATCCTTTGGTGACCTATTAAAGGCTGATGACAGCTATCTCCCTCTAAGTAATATCTCCTTTTGTTCATTTTCAGTATTCTAGTATCATTCCTTAAATGTTTTATTCTACAAATAGAAAGTGGCTGGATTTATTTTGCTTAATCTGAGACTATCTTTGCCTTAAGGAAGAAATGTAACTCTTTCCAAGTATTTGGATTCCTCCTATGTTTGTACTTTTTCCTTGTCAATTTATTTTTATTTTTTTAAATTATCATGATTTGTAAACCATGTATGAAATGGATATTAATGAAAAATAGTTCATAGCAATGTTATGAGTAGTAAATGAACAGTGCTTGGAACATAATTAACAATATATAACTGTCAGATAAAACATAGAAGATATGTTGTTCTTTTATTTTCCTCTAGTGATTAGATGTACTTGATCTTATCTTTATTGTTATAATCATTACAATTAAAGCTTAATGAAACATGCTTACACATTTAAGAATCATAATAATAAAATGTGAGTATGCATAAGCTACCTGCTTCGAATAAGCCGGGATATTTGAAAACTATCTTACCTCATTTTTTGCTTTCATTAACTATTTGCTGTTTTAATTCAGCCAAATTCTACTTCAACGATTTTTTGCATCAGAAAGCAATTCTTTCTGATAGTTTCAGTAATCTCCACTTTTATATTGTAAATGCATTTTAAGATTTCACAGTTTCACTATTTATGGCCTCTCGCTTGCTTAAATTCTAGCCCTCCTCTCTTTTGTTTTATTTTGCTGCAGGGGATCTTTGATACTTTTTTTTTCCAATGACAGCATCGTTGGCAACATTTTGAGTCCTAACATGTTCTATGATATCTTTGTCTTCATATTTCATTGATAATTTGGAGGAATAACAATTCTAATTCAATTTTTCCCGCTGAGTTAAAAGAATGTTAATAGCTTTTTGTTAACTAGATTTCGACTGAGAAATTTGATGCTGTTTTGATTTTTTTTCCTCTACGTTTTTTGAGTTTAGAAGCTACAGAAATATCTTTCGGGAAGGGTCTTTTCAATGTTTTTTCTTTATTGTTGTCAGAAAGGGCCACTTTAATCTTAGGACTTGTTCTGTTTTTCAGTTTGTAGAGATTTTTCTTTGACAAATTGTTGATTGAGTCATAATCATTGCTTGTTGCTCCCCCACGCCATGTCCCCATTTAATGTTTCTTTTTCTCCTCTTTTCCTAGGGCCTTGGTTACGTGGATGTTGGATCTGTTCCATTGAGTCTCTACCATTCTTAATTCTTCTCTCATTTGTTCCTTTTCTTTTCTGTGTCCTGGGGGATTTCCTTGACTCTGTCTTGCAGAATGCTAACCCGGTCTTCAGACACACCCACTGAAAGAGAGCCAGCTGCTGTGTCTGCTATTCACGGGGGTGGGGGGGTGGGGGAGGGGGGGGAGTCTCTGGACTGGACTGGGATTCCCTGGTGAGGTCCAGGTGAGAAGCAGATAAGGAATCTGGGGAAGTGCATAATTGCAGAAACTTTACATTCATCGTGGAGAATTTTAACATATTTCATTAATAGCCAGGGTTGTCTTCCTGTTTCCCTTCTCTATACCGAGTTATAGATTTTTTTTTTTTTAAAGCAGGCTCCACACCCAGTGTGGAGCCCAACACGGAACTTGAACTTCCCACCAGGAGATCAAGACCTGAGGCAAAATCAAGAGTGGGATGCTTAACCTACTGAGCCACCCAGGTGCCCCAGTTCCAAAATTTTCTTATCTGTTACCTCTTTTTATATCCCACTCCCAGGCCTACCCTAAAGGCTCCTCATCCTCCCACAGATCTTATTCTGCTCAGAGAGCACTTTTTGTGCTTTAGTCTAAGGACAAACTGTAGCCACCATTTTGTACCCAGAAACAAGGTGGTGCGTGGTGGACAGTCCTCTCAACAGTTACCCCTTCACCTACCCTGTGGCCAGCTCGGGTTCTCCGTACTTGTTTACCATTATTGAAGTGACTCTGAGGCTTGTGAATTCCTCTGAAGAAAGGCTCTTACCACCATGGTAGCCTTTTTCTCTATGTTGGGCTGTTTTTACTACTCTGGTTTCTGACTCACTCTAGTCTGTTCAGTTTGTTGTGGTCCATCGATCCCTCAGGAAGTGCTATTAGATCTTTTTCCTCTTCTCTTCCCAACCCCCGACCCCTTCCTCCTCCTCCTTCTTCTTCCAGCTGTATTATTGATTGATGTGTTTCCTTACAGCTTTTGTTTTACTTTTTTTTAATGCGAATCTTGGGAAAAGGGAAGGTAAACAGTTATGTTCTTTCTACCATGTTGAAGAGTAAGTTTGGCAGACCCTCTGGATTGGGTGAATCAACTTTCAATTACCACCTTTTTCTCCTTTGTCTGTTTTTATTATTGCAGCTATGAAATCTAGAAACTAGAATGAGGAGTCTTCTCAAAGCTAGAAGTGGCTATGTGACTTGGTTTTGGACAATGTTTGGTAGGCATAAATCTTAGGGGGAAGTTTTTTTCATGAATAAAAAGTGAAAATCCTTTACCTTTTTGTCCCCCTCTGCCCCTCGGCTTTTTTTTTTTTTTTTTTTTTTGCTTTTCCCTTTCATTTGGCAATCTTTGGAGTAAGATTATGGGATCCAAGCCAACATTCTAAGGATGGTGGAACACAAAGAAAGAAATCTTGGTCTCTAGTGGTATAGATGAAGAGCTGAACCAGCATAAACAGGATTTTCCCGTTTTTCTCTGTGGGAGGAGAACCCTCTTTTTTAAAGCTACTGTAAATTTTTTTTCCTATCAGCTAAAGCCCAATGCAGCCTGACTAAAGCTTATTTCTGTCTTGGTGGGTCACATGTTACTACAGCAAAGGGGACTCATATCCTTCAGGAAATTACCAAAACATCTATATTTATTTCTGATTACAGGTTTTAATGACAATATAATATGTCGCTGAACTGAATTCTATTAATTATTATTAATTATTGATAATGTATTATTAACTTAGCATTGTTAAAATGGCAATATCCCCACAATTGGTCTATAGATTCAATGTAGTCTCTACCAAAATTCTTTCTAACTTCTGGGCAGAAATTAAAAAGCTGGTTAAAATTCATATGGAAATGAAAAAGGCCCAGAATAGCCAAACAATCTTGAAAAGAAAGAATATTGGAAGACTTCTACTTTCCACTTTTAAAGCTTACTACACAGCTAACAATTAGGAGAGCATGGTATTGGCATAAGGATAGACAAATAGATCAGTTATTGATAGACTCGTGGTATATTGGTTTAAGAGAACTGGAATTCATTGATATATTTAAATGGAAACAATGATAGAAGTCAAGCTATTCGGGATTTATTTAGTAAAATTTAAATATTAGCTTGGGGAAAAAGCCACCTTATTTTTTTTTCTGTTTTTAAGCTCGATTCTTAACTCATCATATTTTCAAGGTGATATCCCAGTCACAAAATAGTTTACATGTCAAAAATGATAGTGTTAGAAGTCTATCCTGGGAACTCTCCATGAAAGTTAACATGTAAGCATTGAAACAGACATGTGCCAAATAACCCAAGTCATGAGGCGGAACTTGAGCCTTGACTTAAAAACCAAGGCTCTTAACTATAGAGAACTGATGGTTACCCTTCGATTCTTTTTAGATGACTTGGATGCATTGTAACAGAATCCGAGGTCTGTATTATAAGCAGAGAGAAGACTGAGTAAAAAGTCCAGAAATGAGTGGAGGCTACCTTTTTTCCTAAAATTTATTTATTTTAGGGGTGATTGGGTGGCTCAGTGGGTTAAGCCTCTGGCTTCGGCTCAGGTCATGATCTCAGGGTCCTGGGATCAAGCCCCGCATCAGGCTCTCTGCTCAGCGGGGAGCCTGCTTCCCCCTCTCTCTCTGCCTGCCTCTCTGCCTACTTGTGATCTCTCTTTCTCTCTGTCAAATAAATAAATAAAATCTTAAAAAAAATAATATTTATTTATTTTAGAGTGGGGGGGCGGGGCGGGGGGGTAGGGCCAGAGCAGAAAGACTTTCTGCTACAAAGTCTCAAGCAGACTCGGTGCTGATCCAAGCTGAAACCAAGAGTCAGACACTCAACTGACTGTCCCACCCAGGTGTCCCAGAGTATACAGGCTACCTTTAAAGTGTCTTTTATTTTGAGAAAATATAAAAGTAATTTAAAGAGCCATAGTGAAGATACAGGAAGCAGACAAATGGCACATTTATCTAGAATTGTTGTTCAGTTTTCCCAAGTGTCTGGGAATGAGGGTTGAGGACTTCACTGGATGTACATTTTTGATCAAGTGTACTAGCAGGATATTTGGGAGACCTCTCTTCTCTTGATATGGTGGTAGGGGCCTGCAAACTTTATCTTACCTAGATTAGGCAAGATTATTTTACCTTATCTCTCTTTGGGGTCAGAAGGAATAGTTTATGGACGTAGAGGATGAGTAGAAAATCCAAAGTTGGGAGAATAAATCGTATGATAATATTTGTGGATGAAAGTATCCATGCCAAGATGAGAATGATGTTTTTGGAGGCAGAAACCACCTCTCAATGGAACATTCCTGGAAGTTATGTTAAAAAGCCAAGTAATGATGATAATGATAATAATAAAAGTGTACTTCTAGTGTGGTTTGGTGGAAAGAGCACAAAACTTATCGTCAGAAGAACCCTGAGCCTATCTCAGCTTCAAACTCCACTTGTTAGTATCCTAATGTAGTCAAAGCCATTTTTTCATTTATACATTGTATTTGAAGGAATTGTTTGACTGCAAGCCACAGAAATTCAATTTGTTGAATACTGAGGAGAAAATAAATTTATTGGGCAGGTACCACACCGCTGGAATGACAAGGTCAGTGTTCATCTCGCGGGGAGCTCCAAGATCCTAAAATTGTTGGAGTCCATGAGTGTTTGTATTTGGTGTCTCTTTTTTCTGATTTTCTCTGCAGGATGGTTATATCATCTAATACTAGCTTTGCCATCAAGAAAGATACGCGTTTACAGGCAGCTCTGGACTGACATACAGCTTATGATTGAAGCGAAAAAGAACTTTCTGTTAATTATCTATGTTTGAAAATCTCAGAAGAGCTGCTGACCAGGTCAGCTACTACTTGGGCGTAAGCTTGACCACAAGCTACTGCTCTTGCCATCACCTGAGGCAAGTGGATCAGGACATTTGGGGGTCCCAAGCTCACTTCTGTGGCCAGAAATTCAGCTTTCTGTGATTACCATACCCAACTCTCCCCGTCCACCAAAAAAAAAGTGAGATAGGTAGATATTAGAGAGACAAATCAAGGGTAGATATTCTAGGTATTATAGAATGCCACTTTCCACTATAGGTTTAATAATAATACGAATCTCGAAGCACTTTTGTGAGAGCTGAGTGGGGTAGACCACATGAGGAGTTTTGAAATCTATAATGCAGTCCTCATGGATGAGATTGTCATTCTACTATGGTTCTACGTCCTTAAAATATAGCAGTTACCTTTTTTTACCACTAGATGACAGTCAAGTATAATTAGCTTATCAAAATGCTCACCTTATACAATTACTAAAAATAAGCCTAGAACTAAGTCAGCATTTTTTTTTTTTTAATGCGGTCTTCAATGAGCCAGAAGGAAAGAAGGTGCAATTTAAAGAGAGGCCTGCTTAACTCTGGGAAATAACATAATGCTTGTCAGTCTTAGTTGTTTTCTCAAGTTCATTCATTCACTCCTTTGAAAACTAGTTTGCTAGGTGTCCAATGTTCTAAATGTAGTTTTCTATATCAGAAAGGATGAACATCCAACTTTTGTATCAACATGGACGGGACTGGAAGAGATTATGCGGAGTGAAATAAGTCAAGCGGAGAGAGTTAATTATCTTATGGTATCACGTGTGGAGCATAAAGAAAACCATGGAGGGCATTATGAGAAGGAAGGGAAGGGTGAATGGGGGAAAATCGGAGGGGGCGATGAACCAGGAGAGACTGTGGACTCTGAGCAACAAACTGAGGGTTTTGGAGGGGAGGGGGAGTGGGTAGGGGGGAGGGTGAGCCTGGTGGTGGGTATTGAGAAGGGCACGTATTGTATGGAGCACTGGGTGTGGTGCATGAACAATCAATCTTGTAACACTGAAAAAATAAACATATTTGAGTTTAAAAAACAAAACAAAAAACAAACAAACAAAAAAACCCTACCTTATTGACTTATAATGTACCTATCATGAAGTTCACCCTTTAAAAGTATACGGTTCAGGGACATCTGGGTGGCTCAGTTAAAAGTCTGACTCTTGATTTCAGCTCAGGTCATGATCTCAGGATCTTGAGATTGTCAAGCCCCCGTGGGGCTCCCTAATTAGTGCGGAGTCTGCATGAGATTTTCTTCTCTCCCTCTGCCCCCCCTCCGTGTGTGTTTGTGTGTGTGTGTGTGTGTGTGTGTGTGTGAAAAATAAATAACTCTTTAAAAATAAAGTGTACAATTCAAGGAGTTTTAGTTCATTTACAGAATTATGTAATTAACATAATCTAATTTTATAACATTTTTCTCACTCCTAGAAGGATCCTTATATCAATATGGGTTCCTCTGAGTTGTGTGGAGAAGAAACCAAAGAGCTAGATCTAGAGTCTCGTTGGGTGACGTGTTTCAGGCAGACAGACTCAATTTATGCTTCAAATAACAGCACTGATAATAATCAATATTTGTGGAAAATACACTATTTGCTGTATTCTAAGAACTTTACATGTGTTAATATATTTAAATTTGTAGCCAAATTTCAATAAAGTAGAATGTCAATCTGAGAAAGCTTCTTTAAATGAGATAAAGAACGTGAAAGCTCTAATAAATCATGATACTATTACTGTAAATTGATTATACATATTCCTACTCTGTAGCTTTAGAAATGATAAAAGTGAGGTACTCACTGACATAGCGAGGAAGTATAAGAATCCCAATTCAAACTCGGATAACTTTTCTCTAAGCACTAAACACAACAATCAATATAAATTTATGCAAACTCATGGAGTATATGGTGTGCTATTCTAATTGTTGTTAATTTTCGTTCTGGTACACCATCCAAAATATAGATACTCAATACCTATTTTTAGAATAAATGTATATTATTCTTTTCTAAATGTTCAATTTGAAGAATGCTGTCATTTACTTAGTTTTTATTTCTTTTATTTCTCAAAGCACTCTTTTAAGGAATATGTGGCAACTAGGTAGAAAAAGAAAAGCACAGCTGCCCTAAATGAAAATTTTCAACCAATTACCCCATATTTAAATTCTTTGATAGAAAACAAAACTAGATTTTTTTATTTGAAAAAATATATTGCCAAAGAAATGACTATTTGCTAGCTGTTGTGACCAATATATTTACTTCTGATATAGTAAGATATACCTTAGGGCTCAACATCTAATGAGTGAAACAGAACCAAAAAGGGACAGTTTAAATGCAATGTGACAACTCTGGGTTGCTTGAGGGAGGGAAGGAGGGTCTTCAAGGGAAGGAGAGTGTGAATTATGATATATAGATTGGAAGAGTCCTTCTGGAAAGAGTGGCACCTGAACAGAATTTTGAAAGGCAAAAAGAATTTAGTTACAGGTGGAAAGAGATTTCAAGGTCACTCAGATTAGTAGAATATTTACGTCTCTGTAGTACAGAGATGGAAAGGAGAAAGATGGGGGAGATTCAGGTCATGAGGGGCTTTTTATGGTATGATTTCAGCTACCATGAGAATCCACTCGAGGACTTCAAACAGGGGAGAGATGTCATCAAATATATTTTTCAGAGAGGCTGCTTTAGTGGTAGTGTGGAGAACGCAACGGAAATAAAGTGATGGAGATAGAATGATCAATTAAGATATTGCTATAATATTTTAAGGGAGAAAATGTGAAGACTCGAACCAAAACATTAGGACAAAAAACTGCATGTCTTAGAAGAAACAACACATGTAGAATTGGCTAAGGTTGGTAACTCATGCAATATGAGATATGAAAGGAAATGGGGATTCAAAGCTAATATCCAACAGTGTTCTTTGTTCAACTGGGGAGGAGGTGATAACATTTACCAACATGGAGAAAACTGGGGAAGGAATAGGTTACAGAGAGACTAGAAAGAGATGAGACTGAACACAGCAAATTTGAGGTTTCATCGGGACATCTAAATAGAGACACCCTGTAGGCAATTGGACATAGTGTCGAGGCAGCAGATACACTAGAGCTGAAAATATACTTTTCAGAGATGTTAGCATGTGGATGACAGCTGAGAGCTGTTTGAATATCTTTCTCCACTCTCCTTCTTGGCCAACTCCACATCGTTCTCTGTCTTGGTTCTTTGCTCCCTTTGCTGTAAAGTCTTCCCTGCCTCTTTCAGGCAGGTACAGATCCAAATGTGCACATGGTGTCCACGTTTTGTGACATACACCATCAAGAGCAGTCATCGACTTGAACCGAAATTGTTTGCTTATATGTCTCCATGTCTAGCTTTTTATATTTTTGTTCCTGAGTGTTTTCACTTCACCCAGCAAAGTTTCTGGCACATAAAGCATGTTCAGAAATAGATCTAGAACTAATCTTTCTGAACCAAACTAAATGATTTTCAAACCTTTATTAGGAATATAAAATGTAACACTGTGAAAGGGAAAGTCCTTATTCTAGACTTTGGCACATAAACTTGTCTAATGCTATATATTTTGGTGTAAGAGGTCTTCTTTTAAAATCAATAGTGTCTAAAGTCCTTAAATTTCTAAACTGTTAAAGGGCGTCAGATGTTTGAAAATGTTTATGTATAACAATTGTGATTTGCTTACTTGACCTTTTACATTCAATTTATTGTTGATCATTAAAAGGATCTCAAGCAATGCTTTCAATAACTCTAAATGTTATGAGTATAATGACTTAGATCATTACTTATTATTATATCTCTCCATTGAGAAATCTTCATAACACTCTGAGTTCTTAAAATATGGCTAGCTGGTCAAGAAGTATAGCACTTAAGATGCCTCATGACATATAAACTGTTTTCCTTCCTTTGGCTTCTGCCAAGAATGCAGGATGAACCAGACACAATTTTAAGAGGGAATTGAGAAACTTGATCATTTTTATTTGTGGCATTAAGAAAGACTAATGACAATGAAATGAACTGACAGCTGTGATATTTAACATAGCACTCATTGCAAGAATGATTTAAAAATTCCCTTAAAACATAAGGTAGTCTCTGTAGTTACATAAGGAGTCTGTTTTGAGTCTAGAGGCCCAGATTTGGTCTGATGGTCTTATCATTTGCATTGAAAAACTGCTTTGAAATTCTTGGATGAAAATGTTTAAGTTATAAAGTTAAGATACTTTGTATCAGAGGAGCTGTATGATATGTTTATTTTAGCAATGATCCTTTAACTCCCAGACTATTTGTAATTTTATACTTGATTTTTTATTGTCCTCTTAAGGTAGATAGAGGATCGAATAAACCTAATTTTATCACTTGCTACTTTTTTTCTGTATTGCTAACACAGCATATCTGCAAGATGGTGGAAGTCTGTGTATTCTCTCGATTTGAAGTCAGGCTTATGCTTGCTTTCAAGTCACTTTCATCTCGTCTGTTCTTAATATTTCCCCTATGTGGTTGTATTAGCAGAGGCTGGGTGATCAGGAATTATGTAGGCAACTTTTATGCCTTCTTGATGTATCAGGCCAGGCAGGAAGCCCATGGACTGCTCAAATGTAGTAACTGGAGAGACCATACTGAAAATCTATTTGGAAAGGGGTGGGCGGCTTTAAGGAAATCAATTTGGGATGGTGCATTAATATGCACCTGTTGCTGATATAATCAGGGAGTCACTATGACCCCTAAACACGGAGGTACAAGTAGGGGGAAGAGGAGCTATAGAAGATGGCCTTATTACAGAAGTCATGGCCTTGGTGGCGGAATGCCAAACTTTAGCTCAGCTGCAAAGAAGCTGGAGGAATAATTACCCCAATTTATTTCCCCTCCTACCCTCGGGTCTGCTGCAAGGATCTATTCTGGGATGAATTCACCCTGCATACAGAGGATAAAACCTTATTGGTACAGCCTACTGAGGCTGGCCTCTTAACTTGAGAAGGTATGTGAAAAAAAAAAAAAAGCCAGCACCCATATTTACAGTCCTGTATACACTCTAAGGTGCACTCCACATGGGATTCAATGCGATTATATCAGTCAGGGTTCCACCAGTGAAAAGAATCCAAATAAATAGATGGATGGAGAAAGAGAGTGAGAGAGAGATTGAAAGAACTGGCTTACAGGATTGTAAAGGTTAGCCAGGCAAGTCCAAAATCCCGGGGGCAGGCTCAGAAAGAGTTAAGTCAGAAACTATGGGGCAGGACATGAAGCTTCCACGGGTAGAATTTTCTTTCTTCCTCATGGAGACCTCAGTTCTATAATTCAGTTCTTTCAACTCTTTGGGTCAGATCCAGTCAAGTTAATGAGGAATACCTCCTTATCTAAAGTAAAGTAGTTGTAGATGTGAATCCCATCTATAAAATCCCTTCATGGCAGCACCTAGATTCCTGTTTGCATGATTCACTGGAGGTTACGGGCTGATCAGAATGACACATAAAGTGGGTGAGTGCAGTGGAGGGTCAGGGATGAAGGACGGTCTTCACATTGGGCTGCCCATACAAACCAATGTCAAGGAACAAGAATCATAAAAGGAGAAGAAGATGTGGAAAAGAGGAAATTCTTTAAGTACACAAGGGCTGCTCTTCAGGGATATAACGTGAACAACTGGAGACGCAACCATAGGGAAATGAGGCCACACAAAGATTCCTCCTGACTTTACTGCTAACACAATAGAAAAGGCCACTACCAAAAGATGGACATTTCAAGAAAAAGTTCCCAGTCACTGAACGTGACTTGGTAGGTGAGGATGTTATGCTAGTCATTATGGGAAGGGGCTAAAGACAATTAAACATAATCACTATCCTCAAGAAGCTTATTTTCTAGTAAGAAAACAGCAAAAGATTAAAAAATTTTAACAATGTGATTAGTGGTGCGGCCTGGTATGCCATGAACATACAGGGAATGGATAATGAACTTCAACTAGAGGCTAGTCTTCTAGGAAGAATTGATATAAAAGTATCTGGGGAAGGGCGCCTGGGTGGCTCAGTTGGTTGAGCAACTGCCTTCGGCTCAGGTCATGATCCTTGAGTTCTGGGATCGACTCCCACATCAGGCTCCCAGCTCTATGCGGAGTCTGCTTCTTCCTCTAACCTTCTCTTCTCTCATGCTCTCTCTCACGTTCTGTCTCTCAAATAAATAAATAAAATCTTTAAAAAAAATGTATCCGGGGACGAAAAGAGAAAGTTTGACAAGGAACAGCATGATTTGTGAAGGGAACAGCATGCTTCTGAGAACAGCTGAGCTTAGTATGGCTGAAGCAAGGTCTAGGGGAGAAGGCACAGGATGCTGGCTGCAGTCCACAGGCAGAAGTCATGTTATAAAGTATTTTCTTTGACTAAACATAGAGATAATAATCTTGGAGAGTCTCTTACTATATAATTGACATCTTATTTGTACTTTACTCTTCATATAGAAAAGATTTCAAATTTCCTGGTTTTCCTGTTTACAATTCTGGCTTTCAATTTTTACTGCCATCACTCATGATAGAGTTAATCTGTGAAAACTTTCATTGAAAAATGAAATTGTCCCCAAATTAAGAAGCATAGACAGGAAAAACTAAGCAGAAAAAAAAAAAGCTAATATTTCAATACATTTCCATGTGATTTTTCTATTCATACCCATTTGAATTTTTTAAAAATAAAATGTCTACCCTTAAGAAGAAAGAAAATCCCTCCATAAATCACAGCGGTCTCAGCACGAGCTTACATTGCATTTTTTTCTGGACCAGGGTATATTTACTGGATAGGTGGTTGGGTCTAGGAGTCTAGATTCATGAAGAATGGAGGTCTATGCTGGGAAAGATCTCACTGAGGGAAGAGAGGATTCAGGAGGTCTTTCCAGGAAATCAGGCTAGTGTTTGAGAAGTAGAGGGGATGAGAACTTTATTATGTATCACTTAAATTATCTCTACTCAGCCAGTATGTGCTCATACTGAATCTTGAGGCAGGAGAACTTCAAGAAATACAGTAGAAGCAGGAAGAGCTGACTCTGGCAAATGATGCTCTGGCTATTACTTAAATATTAGTCTTATAGATAAAAACAGAGAGGGAGACAAGGCATAAGAGACTCTTGACTCTAGGAAACCAACTGAGGGTTTCTGGAGGGGGGTGGGCAGAGGAATCAGGTAAAGGGTGACAGGCATGAAGGAGGACACATGATGTAATGAGCACAGGGTGTTCTATGCAATTGATGAATCCCTAAATTCTACCCCTGAAACAAATAATACAGTATATATGAACTAAATTGAATTTAAATAAAAATGTAAAAAAAAATAAAAGAGTAAATATTTCAATAAGGTCATTACCACAGGACACTTTTAACTGGCTTTGTGTGCCCATCTGTCATGGGTTATGGTCCAGCTCATATCCACAAATTTCTCCAGAGGCTTGCTTTTCGGTGACTGGAGCCACCTCTCCATTAGGAGGTAGCCCTGAGTTACCTGTGAGTGCACCCAGGGCGTGGCTCCTGGGAGAGGGTGTCTACAAAATCCCCCTCCCTTGCCGCAAGGTGAGGAGGGCTCTGCAATGCTATTTAAGTTCCAGAAAATCACAAGGGAAGACACTGAGGTGAGACTTCTGGGAACTCATTCCTGCTTACCTTCTTTCTTTCTCTACCTGGC
>CM052807.1:6767696-6903500 GCA_028533885.1 Nasua narica
CTTCTTCTTCTTCTTCTTCTTCTTCTTCCTTCTTCTTCTTCTTCTCCTTCTTCTTCTCCTTCTTCTTCTTTTCTTCACCTTCTCCTTCTTCCTTTTCTTCCTCTTCCTCCCTTTCCTCCCCTTCTTCATCCTCTCCCTCTCCCTCTTCTTCTTTTTAGAAAATGGTGATGCTCAATGTTGGTCAGGATGTGGGATAAAGACATTTTTACACAATGATGGTGGGAGTGAAAATTGGCATTTATTTTTTGGCAAGCAATTTTGCAGTATGTTACTTAAAGTTATGTACATTTTTTCATGCAGAAATTCTACTTTCAGTTGTTTATTTTGAGGAGTTAGAGATATTGTTCACGGCTTCTTAAATAGAATTTTTATTGTACTATTGCATATTACATGAAGTTGAAAAAGTCTAAATGCTAAAGAAAATATCTTGAATAACTTTGCGATGGCAAAATGACAGCTCTTATATTTCCAGTTATTATGTTATTTCAGTGTCATAATGTTATTCAGTAGTAACTATTATTCACATTTGTAAAGAGGGTTATAGGTCTCAGGAAGATGAAGTGACACATAAGGTCACAAGATTGTCTAATACCTGGAGGAACCATCTCATGATCTCAACCAATATGCAAGTCCGCCCTTGCCAAGTCTGGTCTAAAAGACAACCATGAAAGAAAGAATATTATGCAAAAATACTCGTTGACACTGAGGATGTTCAAAATGTCTTGTCAGATTAAAAATAATACAGAAAATAGGACACTCCGTATGGAACATCTATTTTCTATAAAGAATAAATGAAAAGCACGTACACTACCTTATATGAAATTATTTAACAGAATCATTGACATTTGCTATTGTATGTAGATTTCACAAAGTCATACTGTGGTGGGCAGCATGGAGGGTTTCTCCTCGGACTCCACCTAGTATTAATACCCATGTATTATCTTGTTTGTGGGGCCTTGATTACCCTTGATTGTGGGTGAGACCTGTGATTTGCTTTTCATCACTAGGATATCACAAAGGTAATTGGGATGTGACTTCTGAATTTACATTGTCTAAGACTACTTGATTCTCTGGGGGCATGAGCATGGTCTCTAGGAGTTGGCAGCTGCCTTTGGTCCTACAACCACATGAAAATGAATTCTATGAGCAACTTTAGTAAGCTTGTAAGTATATTCTTCCCCAGTAAAGCCTCCTTATAAGAACATAGCCCTGCCAACATCTTGCAATGCTGTGAGGTCCTAAATAGAAGACTCAGCTAAGCTGTGCCTGGATTTTTGACCCACAGAATCTGTGATATGATAGATGTGTATTATTTTAAACTGCTAATTTTGGGGTGCCTGGGTGGCTCAGTTGGTTAAGCAACTGCCTTCAGCTCAGGTCATGATCCCAGGGTTCTGGGGCCGAGCCCCATGTCGGGCTCCTTACTCAGCAGGGAACCTGCTTCCCCCTCTCCCTCTGCCTGCTACTCTGCCTGCTTGTACTCTCTCTCTCTCTCTGTCAAATAAATAAATAAAATTTCAAAAAATAAACTGTTAATTTTGTCATTATTTGCTATTCAACAATAGGTAAATAACACACGTAAGCACCTTGGAGTGAGTTTCATAGAACGGTACATAGAAGGAGATGTTCAATTCCAATTCTACAACCACAAGGAAATAAATTCAACTTCTAGTTTATATATACAATTTTACCTATCTGCAGTTAGACATCCAATTTGGGGAAGTCAGAAACCGTTCCAAGTGCTTTACATATATTGCTTGCTAAATCCTCACGACTCTTAGATGTAGTTACTGCTATTATTCCTATTTACAGTTAAAGAATCTGTGACAATGAGAATTTACCAAGCAGATAATAAAGAATTCAGCATAATAAGTAATCCAACCTTTAGGTTTCATCACCAGGGTGGAGTGAAACGTTTCTTTGTCCATCACTGTTTATAGTATTGACAGAATGAAAGACGCAAAGGCAGAAGTCCTATCTGCTTAACAGACACTAGGTTGAAGATCAAAAGTTATACTACTCACTAGCAATCCCAGGCAGGTAACTAGATTAGATCCCTTCAGTCCATGGGGAAGCTATGAGTTGCTGTCTGTGAGCAAATTTCAGAGAAGGTTTATCCTGCCAGGGAAACTCTCCTGGAGGACAGAACTTCTCCCTTTCCATGTGGCTTACAGAGGATGAATTATCTCCACTAACACACAAAAAAGATTGAGAGTATAGAGTAACCCCTCTCCACACCCTACCCCTAGCCAAGAAAAAGTTTCGTTCTCAATGTCTGCAAAAAGCATCACTGATTAAGAGATTCTACAAAATAAATAGATCGAGCAAATTAACAATAACAACACAATGACAATGAATATTATTAATTGCTAACTCAAGTCAGAAAACTCAGTAGTTCAAAGAAGAGGGTCTAAAACAATAGCTAGAACTGATAGCTTCTGTTGAAGATCCATGGAAGAAAGTGCAAAGGGTTCAATACAAGGCAAGCCATTAAAATAATTTGCTAGATTTATAAAGAAGAACAACCACCACCACCACCACCACCCAATAATACAACGATTTCAATAAATCCCATAAGTTGATAATTTACAGTCATTCCTGATGAAAATATTTGACCTTGGAATAGGTGAAATATATTAGAATTCCCTCAATGAAACATATTAGAAAATTGCAGCAAAATGAGAACTAACAGTGAACATTCGAAAGATCTCCAATAAAAGGTGGAAACGTAGCAAGGTGCCTGCTATTCTGCCAGGCATTCAACATTGTATTAAATGTTTTGCTGACTGCAATAAGGCGAGGAAAAAAAATAAGGGATACATAATAGGAAAGCAAGAGACAAATTGTATGTTTAGACTTAGAAAAACATGAGACTCAATAGAAAAATAACTGAAAATCACAGGTGAGTTTAAGAGTGTTACTAGAGGCCAAAATACCATATAGAAATCAACATTTTTATTGGTAACCACAAATTTGGAAGAAAGAAATGATTCCTTTCAAAAAAGATAAAAGGTACATAGGAATACACCTAGGCGGAAGAAAAGAATAAAATTTAAATAAAGAAAGCTATAACATTTTACTGGTAGATCAAAAAGATGACTTAACTACATTGAGAGATACTATGTTTTATAAAGATTCAATATCATAGTGACTGAAGTGCTTCTGAAATTAATCCATATATTCAACCTAACTACAACAAAAAATGTCTATGAGATATTTCAAATAAAATTTTACAGGTTGATTCTGTAGTTCAGCCTGGTGGGATAATATGTAAAAATAAACCCCAGATGAAATAAATCTAAACTTAAAAAAATAAAACTATAAAAAAGGTAGAATCAATAGGGAATAAAATCTTTGCTATTTTGCATCAGGGGAAAATCTTCATTGATAAGACACACATTCCAGAAGCAACAAAGATTAAAGACAAACATGACTAGTAAAAATGTGAAAATTCACATGGAGAAAGACTTTGTTAGGTCAAAAGACGTGGGGGAAGAAGTGACTGGCTACATGATCTTCAAAGAACTGGAACCCCACAGAGAACCACTTAGCAGTACTGGCAGTCAACATCACCACCGGCATTTCTTTTTGGTTTCCTGAGTCCTTGCTCTGGCTTCAAGGGTCTGTGACCCTCTGCTCCACCAACGGTTTTGCAAGACTTTAATTTTCTCCATCAAATTCTTTCCTTCTTGAAATACTCAAGATGGTTTTTATTTGCCTGGGGGAATCCTGATTACTACGAGATTTCCCTAAAGATAGACAGGGTCTAATATCTATCTTATTCTTTCCCATAACAAGTCCATGGGAAAGAATACTATGCTGATAAATGACATTTGGGGAGTTTCAGCCTTCCATCTGCTTTCCCCCTTTTTCTTTATACATTTTTTAAAGATTTTATTTATTTATTTATCTCTCTCACACACACACACACACACACACACACACACACACACACACAGCATAGGCAGGGGTGTGGCAGAGGGAGAGCAAGAAGCAGGTTCCCCGAAGAGCAGGAATCCCAATGCGGGGCTCATCCCAGGACCCTGAGATCAAGAACCAAGCTGACGGCAGGCTCTTAACGGACTGAGCCACCCAGGCACTGCTTTCCCTCTTTTGCTGCTAAACAGGATGTCTAATGTCACTGACACACTTCCATCTTGGTATCCAGATTCTTCTTGCTTCTCATGACATCACTTCTCACTCTCGGAATATTGAAAGGCTGCTTATTTCCCTTTTCAGGCCTCCCCAAGGGCAATTAATTACCTAGCTCCTCCCAAAATGTAGATCTTGAAAACACAGAGCAGAACTTTTCATAGTTTATTTTCTATGCCATGTACGCTTGACTTTTATAACTGCTAAACAATAAACCCAGAGGGGCATCTGGATGGCAACAAATAAGCCTCCCCCTCTTGATTCCGGCTCAGATCATGATCTCAGGGTCATGAGATCAAGCCCCTTGTGGGGCTCTGTGCTCAGCAGAGCCGGCTTCAGATTCTTTCTCCCTCTCCAGCTTCCCCTCCAGCTCATGCTGGCTCTTTGTCTAAAAATAAATAAATAAACCTTGGGAAAAAAAACCAGTAAGCGCATAATTCAAATTATAGCTTTTTACAATATTTCTCCACTTTCCTTGCCCTCAGCTTGTAGTTTTATTCTTACTATTTTCCACTATTAAGAAATGGGAGAAGATGGAGCGAAATGGAGATATAAATATAGACAAAGATAGAGATAAAGATAGAGGGGGGATGGAGAGAGAGAAATCATTTTTCTTAATTAAAAAAAAAATTTTGTCCTTACTTTTTAGATCCTTGTTTTGGATTACACATCATGACGTTCATAAAAAGAGCCTTTTACCTCGGCAGAATTGAGTAAACACTCATTGACTTGATTTGGTTTTCTCTCACTGATAAAGCTTACGTTTCCAGTTTCACCTTGCCAAGAAATAGCAGCAAATTGTTTTGTAAGCCCATTTTCATCCTTTACCCTTTCATATTAGGAATGTCTCCTAAATCATTTGAGGACAAAAACAACAAATACCTACTTGCTTAAGGATCAGTCAAAAGAAATCCTAAGTTCAAGAAGGCCACTAATTACTCAGAAATAAATGGATTGGCTGACTTTCAGACAAGCAAAAGAAAATCCCTTCAAATTATAAAGAGGAAACAAACCACCCTGTACCCTTCCAAAACATCACGCTCAAAGATAAATATTTCCGATCTTTAGCAATTCAGAAATCTAAAAATAACTCCCAGTCCATATTTTGAAACTGTTCTGTACTGAAATAAATTTAGTCTTGATACCTTTCCATTGGCTAAAACACATATGAATTATGAAATAGAAGGCAAACGTTTCTCCCAGTATTAGCTCCCCTCCCTCCCCCACCCCATAAAAGCCTACAGAATGCATGGATACCTCACAGCATCCGGCAGAGGGAAGTAGAGAACTTCTCCAAGTGCCTGCTGCTCAGCTGTCTTTGTTTCTGGTGTTTTAACTTTTGAGTACAGAACAATCATTGAGCTGTCAACCTAAATTAGTACAGAAATGTGTGGAATCTGTTCAGCCCTAGCCACCTCCTTTTTCCAAAAACTGTTCTTCAGTTTACTGTAGCACTTTGAGTTATGAAAGGAATATTTGCATGTTTGAAATTAATTTGATATAAAATCTGAAAAGGCAAAGAAAAGCATGTGGCCTTTGAAATTCCTTGCATTATTTATATAGGAGACTCTCCACTACAGGAAGCTTCTCAGATATGATCTAATGGGACTGGCCCCAAGTTTCTTCTTTTAGTGACTTAGTACTATAATACTATGTACGTGTTTCGGACTAGGACTTTTCTAATAAAATGAAATAGGGAATGGAAATTACTACAGCTGACTTTCCTTTACCACAGTTTTGACTGACTGCATTACATAATTTAGAGAGGTGCTCTAAATAGGGAGAAGAAAAAGGATTAAAGTCAACCTTAAAATCTCTCAGGTCATTCACAGAGCATTCGGCCTTTTTGAAAATGCAAGCTATCTTCATGGAATCTCCTGTAAAACTCTGGATAAGCAATTATTGAAATTAACACATTTCTGCACATTAAATAAAAATAACACTACACTATTCTTTCTTAATTATATTTTTAAATTCTCACTGAATCTATGAAATTCAATGTATTATGCTGCTGTTCTGGTTAGGTTACATCTTGTCACGTGCATTTATCTATGGTTTATTATTATGTGCATTTTTATTGTGTGCATTTTTATGGACATTATTGAGGGGGTAGAGAGAATAGTGACCAAAATATTTGAAAATCTACCTATGGCTCTTAACTGTTTTTGTGTTATATGCCGCTGAAAATTTCTTAGTATCCTGATATACGTAAATGTAAGCAACTTTAGTTAATTTAGACACTAATACTTTTCACTAAAAGAATACTTAATTGCTCATAAAGTCTCCGGGAGGGCTAGGACCCAGGTTTGGAGTACAAGGAGCCAGGAACGACACCTGCAGGTGCACTGGTAAACACGTCCACGAACACACCTGGAGAATGACACCAAAGGCACCAGTCATGCCAGCTGTCAAATGCTGGATGGCAGCCGCTGTCACTGCTGTCTCCAGGAGCTAGAACTAGATTCTTCTGCTGCCACCATCTATGTCAACAGGGATCCTGTCCATGCATGCTTTACTGCATCACTAGCTTCTCTTTGAAGGACTAGGGTTGACCTATTGATTACTACAGCCTAGAACATATGCCAAAACCTTAGCCTCAGGGAAAGTCGGGATAGTAAACATTTTGATTGTTTGATCCTGCCATATTGGTAAATAGCTTTTGTTTCCATGGGTGTGAATTCCTCACGGATGAAAAGAATATTCACACCAGGTGACAAGAGCAATGACATATGTCCACTACATATACGTCTCAGTTGCTGAGATTCATTTAGCAAATGTTTATAAATTGTGTTCTAGATGCTGAGCAGTGGGCACCCTCCCACTGTGGAGTTTATAGTTGGTCATGTGAGGAAAACTAAAACATAGGCTATACAAATCAATAAAGTATATATTCTGTTAGGTAAGGAAATAATAAATGGTAATGATTAAAGTATGTTAAAGGGGCGGGCAGAGAGGAAGGAAGGAGGGGAGGGAGGGGGGAGGGAGGACAATGAAAAGAAACTCTCACTTGGTAAAATCTCAACCTCAGAAGGTTCAACTAACTCATCAGATAGCATGCTCAACTCCAAATTAAGGATTTCTGGTAATGCCCACTGCTCCTGAAATACAGCTGTTATCCTGATTCCCTGTTCTGTAAAGTTATAGGTTAATTATAAAATTAACAGTGGTTGGGAAACATCTCTCCATGGGACTCTTTGTTTCTGCACATTTTGAGAAGAAGCACTGAGAGGTCTTGTTCCCAATTGTATTTTCGTAAGTACTTGTATGACAGACAGTCTTGGATGATAAATATTTCCTCCCAACAGTTAATTCACAGGTGGATTTGTTTTTTGACCAGGATAATAAATATAGGGTGTCCTACTGGGGCAAATGTTGACAATATTTGTGAGCACTCATTTTTAAATAACTATTGGGGTTTCCTACACTTGGGGTTCCTTAGTTTTGATGCAAACTCACTATACGTGCAGCATCCACTGGGCCCCTCTCTGCTTTATCCCCATTGGGATTTGGGGGGTGGTGTGGAAGGATATGATGGGAACATGAAGTTCAGTCTGCTGGCTATTCTATGAATGATAAAGGCTTTTGTTTCTGATCCAGTTTTATGTGTTCTATTTCCATGAAATCATTTGCCTGGCTACCTTGTTAGCTTGCAAAATTTCTGGAAAATTACAGACATCTTATAGTTCTTCCCAACAAGCACCAATACACTATTTATGTTATTATGGTAAGAGCACTTAGCAATATACTATTTATTTAGTCAACACTTAACATGAGATCTAAGATCTTAACAAATTTGTAAGTGTTCAAGAATATTGTTGATTATAGACACAATGTTGTACAGCCGGTCTCTAGAACTTAATCATCTTGCATGACTGAAACTTTATACCCATCAAATAGCATTATATTATATACACATATATACTTTTTGTAACAGAATGAGACAGAGAGGAAAGCAAGAGAAAATTAGTTTGACAAGATAAACATGTACATGATATAGAGTGGGTAAATGCCACAGGTCTTTTTTTCTGAATCTGTTGCTGAGGCCACTGTAGCCTTTCTGCACACCCTCCTCCAAGATCTTTTGCCTTCAGCTGGTTCCCTGTGTACTTACAGCTCTTTGTCCAATTAAATGGCCCACATCCTTTTTCTTGAAAGGTTGGAGCTCTTGGCGTTTCTCCTTCTCTTTCTCTTCCTTCTCGTTCTTTTTAATCAGTTTTATTGAGGGATAATTTAGTTAGAGCAAAATTTACTTTTTTAAGTGTATAATTTGATAATATCTGAGAAATGCAGTATTCTCATAATCATACAGAATAATTTCATCATCACAAAGTGTTTTCCTCATGCATCTTTGGTCTCCCAAGTCCTTGACTACAGATGATGACTTCATTAACTCCAGCATTGCTACATGCCCTGGGCTGCCAGAGCCCCATCCTTGCCTATTATCTCTGTGTTCACTGAACTCACTCATTCAGGCCAGATAACAAATACCAAATTCTACCAATCTCCCTAAGATCCATACCTGGTGACCCTGGCTTTTACCAATTTCATGTTGTCTTTGGTTGTCAGTTAAACAGAGAAGGAACTTTAAGAAAAGTATTTTAGGTACCTCATGGTTACGGATATTAACATTAGGACTTCAACATATATTTGGGGGAAATATAATTCAATGCATAGCAGCCGTGGTTTACAGTTCTCAATGTCTAGGCTAAGTTTAGGAGTGGATTGTTTCTGTTTTAAGAATTTAGATGTGAAAACCTACATTAAATAACTAAAATACCTTTTCAGACACTCACATAGAGCTAGTATCTTACCTCCAAAACTCCAATATTATTTAATAATGTTAAATGTATTAAGTGCCTGTGCCAGTGATATAGACAGCTGGTCAGATTAGCACTCTTTCCAGATTCCCTTCTTCATAAAGTCTCTGAAATAGCTGCTATTTGATATTACAATACATCATACTAAAGGGAAATTGTAGTCATATCATTTTTAGATGCAGGTAACCATTTCAGCGCAAAATAATTTAAAATGAAAAGATTTAAAAACCTTGGAGAAAAACTATTTTCAATTCTAAAACATGGCCCTAATGCCCTTTGCAAAGCAAATTATGGTGCCCTGCTATTGCTGTGTTAAAAAAAAATGATGCCCAAGGCTAAACCATATGGCACAATGGGATAATCAAGAATTTGTTCACAGGGCTTCTGACCCACCTCTTTTCCTTTTCTTATTATTCAGCCTCACAGCCAACAATGGTTAACATTTATTCTCAAGAAAAAAAAAGCAAATGCATTCTTAGTAGGTTGAAAAATACTTATAAATATTTATTTCTGCTTCCAAGGCATTTTGGGTTTTAATTATGCGACGTTGAAAGTTAAATCATTCTGTGGAGAAAGTGTTACTCAGTAAATTCCCCCAAAAGTGGGGAAAAATTCTCCCAGAAATATACACTGATTTAGAAGCCCAGTAACACTATATTAACTGGAACTACTTCTAGAATAAGAGAGTAAGGGCCTCCAAAAATCTAATCCCCTATGAAAGCAATAAAAGCAATGGTAGAAAATGTTCAAAATTAACTTTTTCAGAACTCTGGAAATTTACCAAAGGTTTACAACACTATGAACAGCATTTATTAAAGAAAAATGACTGAATCTCATAAGAACACACTTTGTAGCATTTTAATTTACCCAACTCTCATCCTCTTCTCGATAGTTCTGCCACAACCTTGAAAACTAACAACCTCACAACCACAGTTTGTAGTTGTGAAAATCAGCAGCCTAGCAGCCACTGAAGGGTGTAAATGGGTTTGATGTTCCCTAAAAGCTCCAATCACTAAAGCGTTGGCACTATTTGTCTTGACCGATAGCTCCCTGGAAAAGTCCCATTCTCAAGGCTTGTCTTTATTTGACCTGACTCAAAACTCCCCAGGAGAAAAATTCTATCCCAGGGCATTTGTCAAAAACAATCAGTGGCAATATTTTAACATCACCATTGCCTGAGGTGGTGACATCAGTTGGAGCAAATATGAGTTTCACTATATATTTATATATATATGTATACATAGGTATACATTATATATCTTTTTGATATATTGATTTATGTATATATATCAATACACATACATACACACATGCATACACATACATACATAATTCAAAAGAAAAACTTGGAAATGAGATACTCAGCTGTTCAAATAGATGTTTGGAAAGCTCTGAAACTTTCCTTGGAATCCAGAAGATAATGTGCGTGTGAAGGGCTGCAGCCAGGCCCAACCTAAGAAGTCCCTAATGTCTCTTATGTGGCTTATTTTGGGTTCTTGTGCAAAGAAAAAGTAAAATCAGAGGGAGAGTTATAATCTGCCAAAGCACTGAAGGTATATTCCCAGTGCAAAACCAGGGTCCTTTAACAAAGGGTTTGAGATTTTTTGGTCGACTCATTCAAGGAGATTCCTGTCCAATCATTAGCTGACTACCAAATTAACAGAGCAGAGACTTTAGTGGCTGAATATGACAAAGAACAGAGACTTTGTGGAGTTAGTCTATAAAGATACTAAATAAACAAATAGTACAAACAACAAAATCCTAGTAAAGAAGGTAACTTATTTCCAGACTTTCCACATTAGATGATTGTTAAAAATCCAGTTTTCAATAAACAAAAAAGCTACAAAATATACCAAGAAATTATGACACATGTGCACATGTAGACATGTGCACACACACAATGGTAATTAGAAACTATTCTTCTTTTTTTTTTTTTTTTTTAATTAGAGAGGAGGAGAGGGGCAGAGGGAGAGGGAGAAAGAGAATCTTCAGCAGGATCCATGCTCACTGTGGAGCCCAACCCGGGGCTTGAACTCACAATCCTGAGCTGAAATCAAGAGTCAGATACTAATCAACTGAGCCACCCAGGCAACCCCAATAGAAACTATTTCTGAGGAAGTTCAAACTTTGGATTGATCATACAAAGACTTAAAACAAGCTGTTAAATATATATTCAAATAACTAAGGGAATCATGGTTTCCTTACAACTAGTATGACAATGATGTGTTACTAAATAGAGAATATCAATAAAGACATAGAGATTGTAAGAAAGAGCCAAATAGAAACGGTGGAGTTTAAAAGTATAATAAATGAAATAAAAAATTCAGTAAAGTGGCTCAAAAATGAATTTTAATTGGCAGAATACAGAATCAGTGAACTCAAAGTTAGTTGTTTGAGACTATCCAGTCTACTTAATCAAAAGAAAATTAAAAAATGAATGGACCCTCAGAAACCTGTGAGACACAACATAGTATACCAACATAGTCACATGAGAAGTATCAAAAGAAGAGGAAAGAAATAAGACTATTTGAGGAAGTAATGGTTGAAAAAAAAACTTCTCAAATTTGGGGAAAAACATGATATATTAAAAAATTTCAACAAACTTCAAGTAGATTCAACTCAAAGATACCCATACCTAAGTGTATCATAGTCAAAATGCCAAAGTCAAAGACAAATTCTCGGATACAGCGAGAGAAAGTGACTTATCATGTGCAAGTGATCTTAAATAAGATTAATAATTGACATCTCATTAGAAATCACGGATTCTAGTTTCTCAAAAGACACAAATTGTTACATCTGACTCAAAGAGAAAAAGAAATATGATAAACCTATACCAAGCGATTGAATTAGTAGTAATAATAATATCTTCCCATAAAGAAAAACTCACGCCCATGCATGGCCTCAAAGATGAATTATATTAATATTTAAAGATGAATCCTTCACGAATCC
This sequence comes from Nasua narica, assembly GCA_028533885.1. NCBI lineage: Eukaryota > Metazoa > Chordata > Mammalia > Carnivora > Procyonidae > Nasua > Nasua narica. The sequence goes on from CM052807.1 coordinate 6,779,615, forward strand.
CTTGGAAAAAACAGAAGTACAGGGAAGACTTCCCTACTCACCCAATAATTCAGTGTTACTCTGAACCTAAACCAGAAAAAGACACATAAGAACTATAGAGCAATAACCCTTATGAATTTAGAGGAAAAAAGTTCAAAATATACTTGAAAAATTATCTAGCAACATAAAAAATAAGGATTACACACCATGAACAAGTGAGATTTATCCCAGAAATTCGAGTTTGGTTTCATACCCAAAATTCAGACAATGTACACAGTATTAATATTATAAAAGACAAAAATTGCATGATCATCTCAATAGATGCAGAAAAGTATTAGAAAAATGTCAACAATATTGCGCTAGAAGATCTAGCCATTGTAATTAGGCAAGAAAAAGAAATAAAAATAATTCAAGGTGGAAAGCAAGAAGTTAAACTAACTCTATCTGCAGATAGTGTGATCTGGTATATGGAAAAACATAAGGAATCTATTGAAAACATATTTACAGCCTGTAAACTATTCAGCAAGGTTGTAGAATATAAGATCGGTATGCAGAATCAAATGTATTTCTCTATACTTACAATGAAAAATTTCATAATGAAATTAAGAAAATAATTCCTTTGTAAAAGCATCAACAAAAATAGCATATTTATAAATAATATAGTAAAGGAAGATTTTTATGCTGAAAACTATGTAATATCATTGAAAGAAAAAGACATCACTTGTTTGTGGATCACAAAACTTACTGTAAGACAGCAATATTGTCAAACTTGATCTACAAATTCAATGCAATTTCTCTCAATATCCCAGTTAGCTCTGATGTTGAAAATTCGTTAGTTTCTTCTAACATTAATACATATTGCATGAGACACTGGAGAGTCAAAATAATATTTAAAGAGAAGAACAGAATTGGAGACCTCTCACTTTTTCATATCAAAAGTTACCACAGAGCAACAATACTCCAGACAGTATGGTTCTGACACAGGTTAATCTATAAACAAAGGGAATATATTTATTTCCAAGAAATAAACTCTTTCTTTTATGGCCAACAGAATTTTTACAAGGATGCCAAAACAATTCAATGAGAGCAACCACAGTCTTTTCAACACGTGGTCCTTGAGACAATAGGATTTTCACATGCATATGAATAAATCTAGACCAGTACTTCACATCATATACAAAAATTAAATTAAAAAAAATGTGTCATCAACCCAAATGTAAGACAAAACTAAAACCTTTTAGAAAAAAAAAAGAGGAGTACACCCTTATGAACTCGAATTATGCAATAGTTTCTGCCTCAAATGACACCATCAGAAAAGTGGAACAACATCTCACAGAATGGGAATCATGTATTGGCTAAGGGGTTTGTATATGGAACCCAAAGACAAAATCCTACAATTCAACAATAAAAGGACTAATAACCCAATTAAAAATAGGCAAAAATTCGTATAGGTATTTGTCCAAAAATGATGTACAAGTAGCCAATAAATATAGGGAAAAATGATAAATTTCAAGAGACATTAAAAAAATATGTCAGATCCACCAGAAGATACCACTGTCTCATCACACTCATTAAGGCAGCTAAATTAAAAATAAAACACACAAGTGACAAGTATTGGCAAGGATGTGAACATGAAAGCCTCATAGAGCTATGGAGTTTGCAAATGGTGCAACCACTCTGGAAAACAGTTTGGCAATTCCTCAAAATTCTAAACATAGAATTAGCATGTGATTAAGAAATTCCACTTGTAAGTATATATCCAAGATATCTGAAAACAAATCTACAGAGATTTGCTCAAGAATGTTCATGGCAGGGGCATCTGGGTGGCTCAGTGGGTGAAAGCCTCTGCCTTGGGCTCAGGTCATGATCTCAGGGTCCTGGGATCGAGCCCCGCATCGGGCTCTCTGCTCGGCAGGGAGCCTGCTTCCCCCCCCCTTTCTGCCTGCCTCTGTGCCTACTTGTGATATCTCTCTCTCTCTCTCTGTCAAATAAATAAATAAATAAATAAATAAATAAATAAATAAATAAATAAATAAATAAAATATTTAAAAAAAAATGATCATGGCAGAATTATTCATGGTAGGCAAAACGTAGAAACAATCTGAATATCTATCCACTGATGTAGAAATAAAATGTAGTATATATATATACAATGGAATATTATTTGACATTAGAAAGAAATGAGGTTCCATCCTCATCATAGCAAATGACAAAATTTTGTCTTTTTGATGGCTGCATAGTATTCCATTGTGTGTGTGTGTGTGTGTGTGTGTGTGTGTGTGTGTGTGTGTGTGTGTGTACATACCACATTTTCTTTATCCATTCATCTGTTGATGGACATCTAGGTTCTTTCCATAGTTTGGCTATTGTGGACATTGCTACTATAAACATTCAGGTGCATGTGCCCCTTTAGATCACTACATTTGTATCTTTAGGGTAAATACCCAGTAGTGTGATTGCTGGGTCATACGGGAGCTCTATTTTCTACTTTCTTTTTTTTTTTTTAAAGATTTTATTTATTTATTAGAGAGACAGAGAAAGTGAGAGAGAGCATGAGAGGAGAGAAGATCAGAGGAAGAAGCAGACTCCCCATGGAGCTGGGAGCCCGATGTGGGACTCGATCCCAGAACTCGAGGATCATGACCTGAGTCGAAGGCAGTTGCTCAACCAACTAAGCCACCCAGGCGCCCTCTATTTTCTACTTTCTGAGGAACGTCCATATTGTTTTTAAAAATGGCTGCACCAGTTTGCATTCCCACCAACAGTGTAGGAGGGTTCCTTTTTCTCCACATCCTTGCCAACAGCTGCTGTTTCTTGTCTTATTGATTTTAGCCATTCTGACAGGTGTGAGGTGATCTCTCATTGTAGTTTTTATTTGCATATCCCTGATGGTAAGTGATGATAAACATCTTTTCAAGTGTCTGTTGGCTATCTGGATGTCTTCTTTGGAACAATGTCTTTTCATGTATTTTGCTCATTTTTAAATTGTATTATTTATTTTTGGGGTATTGAGTTATATAAGTTCTATTTTTGGGGAGGCGGTACTAACCCATTATTGGATATGTCATTTGCAAATATCTTCTGCCATTCCCTAAGTTGCCTTTTAGTTTTGTTGATTATTTCCTTCCCCATGCAGAAACTTTTTGTTTTGATGTAGCCCCAAAAGTTTGTTTTTGCTTTTGTTTCCCTTGCCTCGGGAGACCTATCTAGGAAAACGTTGCTATAGCTGATGTCAAAGAAGTTACTGCCTGTGCTTTCTTCTAAGATTTTTTATGGTTTCAGGTCTCACATTTGTAGGTCTTTAACCCATTTTGAATTTATTTTTGTGTATGGTATAAGAAAATACACCATTTTCTTTCTTGTGAATGTTGTTGTCCAGTTTTCCCAACACCATTTGTTGAGAAGACTTTTTCCATTGGATATTCTTGCCTGCTTTGTTGAAGATTAATTGACCATATAGTTGTGGGTTTACTTCTGGGTTTTCTATTCTGTTCTATTGATTTCTGTGTCTATTTCTTTGCCAGTACCATACTGTCTTGATCACTACAGCTTTGTAATAGAACTTGAAGTCCAGAATTGTGATGCCTCTAGCTTTGTTCTTCTTCTTCCAGACTGCTTTGGCTCCTCAGAGTCTTTTTGTAGTTTCATACAAATTTTAGGATTGTTTATTCTAGTTCTGTGAAAAATGCTGTTGGTATTTTGATAGAGATTGCCTTAAATGTGTAGATTACTTTGGGTAGTATAGACATTTTAACACTGTTTATTCTTCTAATTCATGAGCATGCAATGCTTTTTCATTTCTTTGTGTCACCTACAATTTCTTTACAGTTTTCAGTGTGCAGGTCTTTCACCTCTTTGGTTAGATTTATTCCTAGATAACTTATTATTTTTGGTGCAATTGTAAATAGAATTATTTTCTCTTCATTTCTTAGATTCACTTAACTTCTTTTCCTGCTTCTTCATTATTGGTGTATAAAAATGCAACAGATTTATGTTCATTGATTTCATGTCTGTGATTTTATATTGAACTTGTTTATTAATTCTAGTAGTTTCTTGATGGTCTTTCAGGGATATATATCTATATATATCTATATATATCTATAGTCATGTCATCTACAAATATTGAAAGCTTTATTTCTTTCTTACCAACTGGGGTGCCAATTTGTTGTCTGATTGCTGTGGATAGGACTTCTGGTACAATGTTGAGAGTGGACATCCTTGTCTTGTGCCTGACATTGCTGGAAAACTCTGGTTTTCACAAATGAAGATGATGTAAGCTGTGGGATTTTTCTATATTTATGGCCTTTATGATGTTGATGTATGTTCCCTCTAAACCTACTTTGTTGAGAGTATTTATCATGAATGGATGCTGTACTTTGTCAAATGCTTTTTCTGCATCTACCAAACTGATCATACAGTTCTCATTCTTTCTCTTATTGATGTGATGTTTCACGTTGATTGATTTGTAAATATTGAACCACCATTGCAACCCAGGAATAAGTCCCACTCAGTCATGGTGAATGATTTTTTTAATGTAAAGTTGAATTTGGCTTTACTGAATTTTTGCTCCTGTGTGCATCAGAGATACTGACCCCTAGTTGTCTTTTATAGTCGTGTCTTTATCCAGTTTTGGTATCAGGACAATGTTGGCCTCATAGAATAAATTTGAAAGTTTTCCTTCCTTTTCTATTTTTTGGAATACTTTGAGAAGAATAGGTATTAACTCTTCTTTAAATGTTTGGCAGAATTTGCTTGTGAAGTCATCTGATCCTAGACTTTTGTTTCTTGGGAGTTTTTTGATTACTGATTCAATTTCTTTCCTCATTATCACTCTGTTCAAGTTTTCTATTTTTTCCTGTTTCAATTTTGGTAGTTTACATGTTTCTAGGAATTTATCCATTTCTAGGTTGTCCAATTTGTTGTCAAATAGTTTGTCATAATATTTTCTTATGATTGTTTGTATTTCTGTAGCATTGGTTGTTATTTATCCTCTCGTTTGTGATTTTTAAATTTGAATATGTTATCTTTTTTCCTTAAGTCTGGTTAGAGTTTTATCAATTTTATTGATTTTTTCCCCCAATTGGTTCTGGTTTCATTGATCTGTTCTATTATTTTTTTTTAATTTCTGTCATTTTCTTTCTTTTCTAATCTTTTTTTATTTTCTTCCTTCTGCTAGGTTTAGATTTTGTTTCTTTTTCTTTTTTTCTGGCTTCTTTAGATGGAAGATTAGGTCGTTTATTTGAGATTTTTCTGACTTCTTGAGGTAAGCCTATAGTACTATAAACTCTATTTGCACCACTTTTGCCGCATCCCAAAGGCTTTGGACCATTGTATTTTCATTTTTATTTTCTATGTACTATTTTTTATTTCTTCCTTTAGTTCCTGGTTGATCCACTCATTGATTAGTAGCATGTTCTTTAACCTCCATGTATTGTGGTCTTTCTAGATTTTTTTCTTGTGGTTTACTTCTAATTACACAGTGTTGTAGTCAGAAAAGGTGCATGATATGACTTCAAATTTCTTATATTTGTTGAGGCCTATTTTGTGGCCTAATATGTGATCTATTCTGGAAAATGTTGCATGTGCACATGAAAAGAATATGAATTCTGTTGCTTTTGAATGGAATGTTCTGAATATATGTGCTAAACCCATCTATTCAAAGCCATTGTCTCCTTGTTGATTTTTTGTTTAGATGATCTGTCCATTAAGGGAAGTGGGGCATTAAAGCCCCTACTATTATTATATTATTATCAGTTAGTTCCTTTATGTTAGATATTAACTGTTTTATATATTTTGGTGCTCCTCTATTGGGTGCATAAATATTTACAATTATTTTATCTTCTTGTTGGATTATTCCCTTTATTATAATAATAATAATTATAATTATTATAATTTAATTTAATAATATAATATAATAATAAGAGACCTCTTTGTCTCTTATTAGAGTCTTTGTTTAAAGTTGGTTTTGTCCAATACAAGTATTGCTATTCCAGCTTTCTTTTGACATCCATTTGCATGATAAATATTTCTCCATCCCTTCACTTTCAATCTGCAGGTGTTTTTAGGTTTAAAATGAGTCTCTTATAGGCAGCACATAGATGGGTCTTGTTTTTTTAATCCACATTGTCACCCTATGTCTTTTGATAGGAGCATACAGTCCATTTACATGAAGAAAGTCATTGATAAATATGTATTTTTGCCATTTTATTACGTGTTTTGTGGTTGTGCCTGGAGATTTTCTCTGATCCTTCATTGCCTTTTCACTTTCATGTTTTGCCATTTTTTTTTAGTGATGTATTTGGATTTCTTTTTCTCTTTGCATCTTTATTAGTGGTCTTTTATATATAGTTACATTAGATTTATATATAACCTCTTCTGCATATAGCACTCTATATTAAGTTGTTGGTCATTTAAACTTGAACACATTCTTCTCTCTTCTCCACATTTTGGGTATATGTTATTATATTTTATATCCTTTTTTGTGTGTGACTTCCTTTCAGAGATATTCATCTCTACTGTTTCCTACCTTTATAAAGTCCCTTTTGGTCTCCTTTTCATCAAAGAGTCACCTTGAATATTTCTTGTAGGGCTGGTTTAGTGGTCATGAACTCCTTTAGTTTTTGTCTAGGAAACTCTTTATCCTTTATTCTATTCTGAATAATAGCTTTGCTGGATAAAGTATTTTTGGCTGCAGGTTTTTCCCATTCAGCACTTCGAATATACCCTACCACTTCCTTCTGGCTTGCAAAGTTTCTGTTAAAAAAAAAAATCTGCTAGCTTTATGGGTTTTCTCTTGTAAGTTACTGTCTTTTTCTTTTGTCTTGCTGCTTTAAATTTTTTTCTTTATCACTATATTTCATCAATTTAATTATAATATGCCTTGATGTGTGTCTGCTTTTGTTGATTTTAATAGGAGTTCTCCATGCCTTCTGGATCTGGGTATTTGTTTCTTTCCCCAGATTAGGAAAATTTTCATATCAGATGATAGTTTGAGAAGTTGTATGCATGCCACTCTCATTTGCTTATGTTCAATCAGAATATTAGCACTGAATTAAAAGGGTATTAGTATAATCACAAAATTTTTGGATTCCTTAAAAGGTCTGGAAGATAAATATATATATATATATAATATTTATATAAATATATATAGATATATTAGATATTATATATAGGCATGATATAATCTATATATATTATATATAGGCATAGATATATATCTATGCCTATATATAGATAGATATTATATATAGATATTAGATAATAATAGATATTATATATATATATAGGCATTCCGATGGCCCATGTTCTTTAATGATTATTGGACTGGATGCAGATTGAGAAGTTCATGTTAGTAGAGATATTCATTTCTTTTTTCATGTACAGCTGTACCGGAACTTATGCTGATATTTTAGGTTTCAAGTTAAAGAGGAGAATTTCAGGCCTTAGTGACTCTCAGTTTTATTCCATGGAAGAAATGACTAAAGGAGGAATAGAAGCAAAGTGTACTACTAGGTATTAGGAGTAAGTATGCACCCTTCAAATATATCTTTACTGACCTGATTGTCTCAATCTGTATGGAGTCCAGTAGTCATTTAAGAGCTTGGAACCATCAGAATCTCTACATATGAGTACATTTTCCAAACCTCTTAATCCAGATATTTGTGGCTATCCAGTACTTGTTTAATTCAATAGGCATTAAGCACCTTTGTGGTATATGCCAAACATTTATGAGCCAAAGATGAATAAGAAATGAACCCTGCCCTTTGGAAGTTACCAATACTATCTAAAAGCAGGTTACAACAAAGGTTTATTTACCATATGGTCTTTTCCTTTTTTAAATAAGTACTCTTTATCACTGAATTTTACATCCATTTTCAAAGTTAAATTAACAGATAGCAAGCAAAAAACAACATTTTAGCAATCTGTCAATTCATTCAAAACAGGTATCTGTCAGCATGTTGGTGACAGTGCCAGCTGGTGATCTAAAATTGTATCTCCTCAATTGTTATTCTGCCTCAACAAGACGAACTATCTAAAATGATATAATTACCTGGCTTGTGAAGTTCCATAATTTCAAAAATGTTGGGTGGCAGCTACTAGAAAAAATACAGACTACTTTAGTTTCTTCCAGTCTCATCTTTTTTCTTCTTGGGCTAAGCATAAACTCTTGCTTTTTTCCTTTTTTTTTTTTTTTAAGAAATATCAAATTCATCCTAAAAGAATTTGCCACTGGCTTCCTAAATTTTTTTTTTTGGATTCTTTAATTTTTGGGGGAAAATGCCATATATGTTCAAGATAATCAAGAGTGTATCCAAGTTGACTGGGTCAGGACACCATATAAATATGTAGCATTCCTTACTTCTCAACAATGACAATCTTAAAATTGTATTTTATTCAAAGGGTCCCCAGTCTTGAGCAACTGGGTCATTCAGCAGATCAGAGCTGTTTGCCCTCCTATGATGCTTGAAATTTATTTTTAGGAAAAGCCATGTCTCGCTATATGTAAATAATTTGGAAATGCAGCCTAGTTGCTGAATCTTTTCTGTCTTAGCTGAGAAATCCTTGTTTTCTTATGAACCAAAATATTGAGTTTGAGGATTAAGAAACAGAACAGGTATAATTGCTTGCTATATAAACATATCTTGGAGGATTATATCTCGAACGTATTTTTTAATTGGAAAGAGACTTGGAAAAATAGAAGACAATACTCTAGTTGGTAAAGTCCTTCATGAGTTTACAAGTTCTTCATGAGTTAGTGATTCTGAAAATATAACCTAGTTCTTTTTTTTTTTTTTAAGATTTTATTTATTTATTTTGACAGAGAGAGAGAGATCACAAATAGGCGGAGAGGCAGGCAGAGAGAGAGGGAAGCAGGCTTCCTGCCGAGCAGAGAGCCCGATGCGGGGCTCGATCCCAGGACCTTGAGATCATGACCCGAGCTGAAGGCAGAGGCTTTAACCCACTGAGCCACCCAGGCGCCCCTATAATCTAGTTCTTAAAGGAAAACATCAACCATTTTATTTTCATAAAACACAGATAAATGTAATTCTGTTTCTTATACCTCACTTGGAGCTTACGTTGACCTTTCATCCACTGTGGCCCAACTTTGATAGGATATTTTATTTATTAAATATATTTAATAGGATATTAATATAGGATATTTTATTTATTAAAGTATTGTATTTATTTATTTGACAGAGAGAGATCACAAGTAGGCAGAGAGGCAGGCGGGTGGGGGGGAGGGAAGCAGGCTCCCTGCTGAGCAGGGAGCCCGATGCAGGGCTAGATCCCAGGACGCTGAGATCATGACCTGAGCCAAAGGCAGAGGCTTTAACCTACTGAGCCACCCAGGCGCCCTGGAATGTGTGTCTTTTTATCCCAAAGAGTAGTGATATATTTCTCTAGGAAGTATCCTGCTATTTAGTATATCTGGCTTCTGAACCTGGTATATGGGTTCGTCTTCCAGAAAAAAAAAAAAAAAGCATCATTTCTTTGAAACAAAAAAAGAAAGAAGAAATTAAAGGGAGAAAGAAAGACAATGAATTCCACATTCTCTAACCAACATGTACACATACATTTATTAATAGCCACAAATATTAGTACATAGGTACTTATTGGTGTATTTATTGGCATACTTATTGGTATCTATATACTAGTATTTTTGCTTAGGTCTATATTTTCTGAATTCTGTAGTAAAAGACAAAACATGCTTGAAATAGGAAATATATAAAATTGATAAGGAGACACAGACTTGTTGATGGGCTGAACATGGATAAATGGGCAAAGAGAAGAAAGTATTTTAGTTATGGAAAAGAACGTAAACAAGGGTCTTGACATAGAGTTAATTAAGGGGATAAACCTAGTGACTCAGAAATTCTGTATTCATGATGAACAAATATAATCGAGTTCTAAAAAATATACAAGACAAAATTTCAGGCTGATACTCTGTGAATATATTATTCATGCCAGAAATTTTTGACTGAGCTGTTTCTTGAGTATTTCCATAAGGATTCAGGAGTTATTTCTTCACCAGACTAACAGATTCTAGTTAGGCACCAACTTTTAAAGAAAAACAAGTCAGATTGATATATAATTTTATTCTTAAAAACTTCTGAATGTTCTTCAGTACCTCTACATACTTCATAATTCTTGTTATTCCTGCTGCCATACATCTAGGATTTCAAAGGCACTTTTAACTTGGCTCCTTCTCTATGCATCACTGAATAAACCCTCATTTTGAATGACTATATTCGTAACAGGCAGATTGTTAATTTAAATTCCTTGTACTGTTATAAGGCAGCAGAAGTTAATGATTTATATTTGGTTGTAAAATCTTTTATAACGACTTAAGATTCATAGTCATAGTAACAGGATTCAAAGTCCCATTTCTAAAATCCCCTGTGCCATTTTTGCTTTTGCCCGTCCATGTCTCCAGCCTCTTCACAAACATTCTTGGAGATTTACTGTACTATGTCCTGGGCACTAGGAATGTTAAAAGATATAGGAGATGTTAGATGATATAATGTGGTCTCCAAAGCTGATTTGCCTAGGTTTAAATCCCAGGCTGATGGATATTATATGATTTTACATACATATGATTGTATATAAGATTTATATCAATATATAAATATATATACACTTCATATAAGTGATATATATCTATTATATATGCGCATATGTGACATGATATTTATACAGATATATACATATGTTGCTATACATACATATACCTACACATAGTTGATATATACCTATCATTATGTGTACATGTACTAACATACACTTCTGAGTGATAGCTATTATCTATCCATGTACACACACCATAGATACATACATATATTTGTGTGGGGGTGTGTGTGTGGGAGACAGAGAGAGAGAGAGAGAGAGAGAGAGAGACACCTATCATTTAGGACAATAAATGTCCCATGTTAAGTTCTGAATTAATATTGGCTATTAATAAATAATATTTCTCACATAAAAGCAAGAGCCTCTAATAAGGACTAAAAGAGTAGAATTAACCATAAAGGCTATATTAAGCTAGTAGCTGTTTGAAATTCAACTTCTGGGCTATTATATTTTGTTAGACTGGTGACATACAATGACTTCTAGGTGTGAATGAATTTCTAAAATCAAGAAAATTTTCTTCAGGTAAGCCCTATTTAGAGGATCATTTTTTCAGACTCTGAATTCTTTTATTCATAAACTAAAATAATGCAGTAAAGTTGGTGATGATAAATTCATCTATGGATGTCAACAAATTGTATTTTTTTCACTTATGATTATGAGTATAGCTTTTTCATGTCATGTGTTAGATACAGAAATGTAAGGAAATATAAAAATCAAAAATAACTTTTAAGAACTTAAATAGAAAAAAATGTCCATTTAGGATTCTCTTGCCTTCCCCTCAAACAACAACAAAAAAAATTCTCTTGCTTTCCCTTTATTTCCTTATACACATTGATTCTCACCTCTTTATTGCCATTCTGTCCTATCGGTTAATTGTTCCTTTTGCGTCCATCTGCTTTGAGGCATCCATTTCCAGTTTTGTTTTTATTTAATAGAGGAAAGTTGGTTATAGAGAGTATCATGGGAAATGTGGCAAAAGAAACAAGTATCTGGAAGTTCAGGTCAATTTATTCAGTGCCTCTTTACCACTGGCCTTGGCACCAAAGATATATTTTAAGGGATAGGAAAAGAATCATATAAAATAAAATGTCTGTAATCTCTGAGTAAAATCTTTTAAACTATGTAATTTTCCCAATGGTTCTAAACCTGAGAAAACAGTATGTAAATTTATAATTTCATTATTTAGAGAAATAGGCTATATTTCAGAGGCAGAGGTGACCTCCAGAGATGAGAAATAACTGAAACAGATTTTCAGTACAGAAAATGGTGCTCCCTTTTTTCCCGAGTTTTGGGTCATCTTCTCTTGATTGGGCAGAGATGAACAAATCACCAAAACTCAAAGGAGAAGGAAGACTTACACATCAAAAGTAGTTCTTTTATGCACAAAATATATTAGAATTGACCTCCGTCTGGATTATTTAGAGGATCTTTAATACTTGGCCACGTCTCTGCAGCAGAGAGAATGGTGGTAGTATTGAGAATATTACGTGAGGAGTCAGTCTGATCTGTGGTGTTCTTCCCTGTTGCTATTTGGAATGAAACTTCTCCTATATCTGATGATCAATCCAATCAATAAAGTACACTTTCAATTTTCTCTTCTATGTACATTTTTTGGAGTTTCTGAAGTCATTTGGAGTCTGGGTGTATTCAATTTTAGGAGACTTAATAGGAAAGCAACTTGGGTATTTTTTCAGTTTGAATAATTTCTGAATTAAGACACAAGAGTTGAATGAGTCTGACTTTATTTTCCACTAGTAAAGTTGGTCTCCAGATCTATCTAATGAAACTTAGTCTTGATGTTTTGGATCTTGAGCCCCCTTGCTCTGTCTCAGGGGTTTTTTGTTTGTTTGTTTGTTTGTTTAGATTTTATTTATTTGACAGAGAGAGAGAGATCACAAGTAGGCAGAGAGGCAGGCAGAGAGAGAGGAGGAAGCAGGCTCTCTGCTCAGCAGGGAGCCCAATGCGGGGCTCGATCCCAGGACCCTGAGATCATGACCTGAGCGGAAGGCAGAGGCTTTAACCACTGAGCCACCCAGGTGCCCCATCTCAGGCATTTCTATAAAAATGAGCTGGAGGTGGTCTACACTTTTCAGTATCAACATTGTTATTCCAATTCCACTAGAATTCTACTGTTATTCTATTTAAGTCTAAGAACAAAAGAATTTCTGAAAAGGGAAGAAATCTTGACATTTCTTAGATAGTGGATATCATGATTTAAGATATTTAGATAATCCAAAATCTTGAGACATACTTTAGTCTGAACTAACTAGGAATCATTACCAGTCATAACTGGGTGACATATATAGAAGTCAAGTTTATGTTTAAGTAGCGTTCCACCAAATTTCAGGATTATTGTAACCACTATCTCATTATAATGAATATAAATGAGTCATTTATGAGTCATCACATTTCTTAGATAGTGGATATCATGATTTAAGATATTTTGATAATCTAAAATCTTGAGACATACTTTAGTCTGAACTGACTAGGAATCATTACCAGTCATAACTAGGTGACATATATAGAAATCAAGTTTATGTTTAAGTAGTGTCCCACCAAATTTCAGGACTATTGTAACCACTATCTCATTATAATGAATATACTGTAATTCGAGGAGAAATAAACAGTACAAAGCAAATATCCTTAAATAGAAAATGTGATATTAGTATTATAGGTATTACATGTTAACCAATTTAATGACATGGATTAAAAATATTCAAAATATTCTGCATATATACAGTCAGGATGAAATTCCTAAAAATAATACGTGAAACTTGTGTTACGATTCAAAATGCCAAATAATGTGGGACGTACACTGCCCATGTTCTACTAGTTTTAGCTTAGATTTTATTTCTAAGTAAATTTGTAAGGATGAGTGGATACAGAATAAAGACTTTTGCTGAAAATATGAATTGTTAAGGTAATTTAAGCTGTTTCTATTCCACATCATATACTTCTTCCTTGTTACAGATAATACATTGTATTAGGAACTCTGAAGGATACAAAGGAGATAAGAGATTTCTGTCCTTTAGAAACACACACTCCGGTTGGAAAGACACGTTAAAATAAAAATGAATATCATAAACATGGAATGCACTTAGTTCACACCAAATTTACTAATAAGTTATTTTAGGGCCTCAGAAATGAGCGAGACTAATTTTATTTCGGGGCTGAGAAGATTTCATGAAAGTAAAGGCATTTGCTTGAGAACTTAGATTATGTGAGGACTTGAACAGCAATGAAGGAGATGAGGGTGTGACATGACTGGAACCGAGAAGTTAGGTGGTGAGGAAAGATGAGGTCACGTGGATGCAGAGTGGAAGGAGGGAAGCACCAGATTAAAGAGTTAGTTACAGGTGGAATTGATCAGACTCAATTTATTGGCAATGGGAAAGGTCAATTTGCCCAAAAATGAGTCGGATATTCTAGTCTAAAGCTCAACAAGTTTTGAGGGAGAGATATAGTTGTAAGCATTGAGGTAACTGACGGTGCTGAGACACAGCAGAGTAAGTAAAACCCCCTGGGGACAGAACACCTGGCAAAACTGACATTTATGAGTCATGGGACAAGAAAGATCTTTTAGAAGGAGCTCAAGAAGAAACAGGCAATCAGGTAGGAAAAAAACAGCACAGGTTGTGTCTCAGAAGCCAAGTTAAAATAATATACCAAAAGAGGAAAATACATAACCGTGTTGACTACAAAGACCACAAATAAGAAAAATGAGAATCTATTATACATGAAAAAAATGGAATTATACCAGTAAATGTATGCAGAATAGTTTTCAGAAGAACTGGTTGCAGGATGAGAATAATTTCTAATTGTCTGGAACAATATAAGTTTAATTGTAATGATGATCTCATGATACATTATTAGCTCCTATACTTTATTCTTGAAATCCCATATCTCAGTGAGCTAGGGAAACATTGTTAGAATCACAGAACCAAAGGTCTGAAGACTTACAGTGATGCTTATTAAACAATGCATTTCAATGAAGTGAAACTGAAGTTGGGACTTGAATTTTGACACTGAAGAACAGAGAAAACTAAATTCAGAAATATCTCAAATATACATAAATATGAGGGCATAGAATTATCTCTAACTCTTAAATCACCATTTATGGCATAGCACAAAAAAAAATCCTAAAATGTCTTTTATAGAGCACACGATTTCAACAAAAATAAGATCAATGTCACCAATGATTTAAGTCATCTGAAGACCAGCATCTATTTTCTTTGAACCCCACTATGGCCAATTGACTGAGGAAGTGCTACTCCTCTCACACCTATATAGTTTTTGACACATATAGGGTACCATACATCCGTCTTAACTTTGTGTGAGGTTCACACAAGGAAGTACAACAAAGGACTCACTCACCAGGGTAAATTATCTGATAAAATCCATTATTTTTTCCCCATCAGATTTGTAACTCAAGGTCTTCTAGGTTTATTTCTTTCTTTTATCCTAAAGTCCACTGCATTGCTGTCATTGTTCATTTGAAATAGTATTCAATGGCCATCTTTTGTTAACTGATAAAATAAAACAAGCCAATCACTTAAGCCAATAACCACTGTCTTGTTGGTGGTTTGCTCCCTTACTTTTTAAGATAAGAACTTTACAGAGGATCTCATTTGTTAACTAGCAGCTGATTAAGAGACCTATTTTACAGTTTGATCCACTTTTAATAAACAGGCTATTCGGTAATATCACAGCTAGTTAAACATGTGATTACAGCAACTAATTAATGTTAGATAAGGAATTAAAACATAGTTGTATAGAAACAGTTAATATTCTCATGGTGCCCTAAATAAAAACAAATGATTTTGAGAGTGAAAATATCCTTATATTTACCCTCTTGAAGTTTTCACCTTCACCATTCTGCCCCATTCCCATGAGATTTTCTTGTCCTAAATACTCAGAGTCTGCTAATTTTTTGGTAACAAAATTTGGGGAAATAGGATTAGTAATCTACATGGCCAGCTTGTAGGTAGAAATATTCTGAAACAAACAAATAAATTCTCTCTCTCACTCTTTTTTTTTTAAGGAACCAAAGAGGAGATAAGGAACACAGTAAGCCCTCCAGCAAAGGAAGAGATAGCACTGTAAGCCATTAACAGTTTGAAGTGGATTAACTTTATGTGTTATTCAATGCAGAAATATTCACATAGATGATATGATATTGATCAGAGAAATCTACTGAACTGTGTGTCTAGGTTATAGCAGAAAGTTAGGCATGGGAGGTGATTTATTATTTTTCTTAAAAATTAAATCAGCTATTATCAGATTCTGTGTAACCTGGCTAAAAAATTGATTTTGTAGTGTCGTTCTGATTTTGATCACCTAACACCTGTTAGCCTAGTCACTGTAGCACAAATTTAAACATTTTTCTTATGACACTGGGTCATTTTTGTTTGTTTTTCTAGATACTAGCCTTTGACTCTAGACTCCCTCTTGGAATTTGAGTAACATGGGGAGATAGGCAAGTTGGGACTTTTTCAGCAAAAAATGAGCAAACTTTAACCAACTTACTCTAACAGCTACTAGATTGTACCCATTGCTCCCCTAGTACTTCCAACCCTCCTGATCCTACATTTCCTTTTTCAATAGTATTCACCACCTTTTCATATGATATAACATATCATCATGTCTATTATGTATGGATTAGCACCCCCAACACACACACACACACACACACACAAAGGAATTTAAGTTCCACAAAGGTGACAGCTCTAAAAATGAACTACCCTCATCTATAAAAGGGACAATAATCATAAGGAGTAAACGAGTTCATATTTGGAAAGCATTTTGAAGAATGTCTGCTCATAGTAAGTGCCATTCAAGAACTTTCTGTGCTAAACAAATCAGTAGCTGTTTAAAGAGACATATTCTTTTTAAGATATGGTTACTGTTGGGGGAATAGGTATTTGAAATGGCAGATGCCTGCTTCCCACGTGAAGAGATTGCAGAATAAAGCTAGTCCAAGATAAGTTGAATGTGAACCAGGCCATAAGGATATTGTGTGAGTCCCGGATTTTGCTGTATCCAGAGTCAGATATGTCCCTGGACTTTCAGGTACATGAATCAAAGACTTTTTTCCTTTTCATTAATTTGATTTGATGTTTCATCACCTGCAACCCATAAAATCCTGAATAATACATAGGCCTACTGCCACTCACTGGATTTTCAATTTTATGTTCTATTTGTGGCCATGTATCTATTCTTATTTCTTCATTCATGAAGTATTTATGGAGGACCTTCTGTGGGTCGGGATATATTAAATACGTTGACATGAGTACCCCCCCTCAAAAAGCTTATAGTCTTGTCAGGTAGAGAGACAGGCTAGAAGGATAAATTCTGATGAATGCTGTTAAGGCAATAAATTGATTGTCAGAATCTACCAACATGATATTAACTTAGGGTGCTTTATCAGAAGAAGTCCTTTCTGAGTTGTTACTCAAGAGGAAAGTGAAATTATAAGAAGGAAGCAATTAGATATCTGTAAGAGCTCAGCCTCATTCTAGGCTCTCTCTCAGACTCTTCTGGTAAACTCAAGTGTTGAAAGGGGGGTGGATTAGCTAAGGACTGGTAAGCAATTGGGGAATGATACAACAGGAGAATTTGAAGGATTAACATAGAGACATTGCCTAACATCAAGGTACAGGAGGTCAGTGAAGATGGGGAACGAGAGAGAAGTGGCTGGTAGGAGAACAGTTTGCCTTGGAAAAAACTAGAGAAATGTGGAGACAGGATGTGGTGGAGTGGGGAAAGGTAGGAGTTGATAATGGAGTGCCACGGCAATGAAGGTTCTTAAGTTTCTCAGCTAGAAGAAACACTCATCCACAGAGAATGGAGCTGGCATTTTAGACTGGGGGATAAAACACAGGCTCAAATTAGTTACAACCTCCTTGGGTGTGTCCTTGATAATAAGAAAGTATACACTGTACTTTCTATGCTCTCCCCCTATTTTTTTTTAAATGTGTATCAGTGAAGATATCTTTCAACTGTTAGTATTAAATGTGTATTGATAGTATAAATAAGTAATGCTCCAAATACCGCAGGACATTTATATCCCCTTCTAAACTAGTATATTCACTGTTACTTTGGAAACTGCAGTTTTTTTGGGCTCAGATTGCTAAAGCATGCAAAGTAACACTTAAATAGCATCTGATATATACAGAATATGATACATTTCCAAAGATATATACAATAGTTCTAACAATGTTTTTGATTTTAGAAACACTTGGAATCTTGCTTATCTAATGATCATTGCTATTTTGTATGATTTCCCTGCACAGCTTCCATCATTGATATCTTTACCAGCAAACTGCACCCAATAGCCCCAGTAATTATTAAATATATGTGATCTGATACATTAAAAAAAAAAGCCGGGATGTCTTGTGTGCATTTATTTTACAAGAGGGAAATGTTTTAAAATTGATTTCCAATTTCTTTTTAAATGTCTCAAACATTTCAGCAATTCTTCACTGATAAGTATTGATCAGGCTTTCCTTCTTCCAAACAAATCTGGATGTGTCTGTTGAGAACCATCAAATTAGTGGTAGGAGATTTTCATGTACATTCATGTAAATGAGTCTCTGACTCCAACTTGGATTGTAGGGTAGATAATGCAGCCCAAGCTAACGGATAAAGTAAACGGAAAAACTAATGATTTATAGAGGCTTCCTCTTTGGTAGGCTGACCCTTAATTAATTCCTCCTAAATGCTCACCAATTCCTTACTCTCGTTGCTCTATTTTCCAGATACTATTTGACATTGTAATAATGCTTTAAAGAATTATATGTTGGGGCGCCTGGGTGGCTCAGTGGGTTAAGCCTCTTCGGCTCAGGTCATGATCTCAGAGTCCTGGGATCGAGCCCCGCATCGGGCTTTCTGCTCAGCAGGGAGCCTGCTTCCTCCTCTCTCTGCCTGCCTCTCTGCCTACTTGTGATCTCTCTCTCTCTGCCAAATAAATAAATAAAATCTTCAAAAAAAAAAAATAAAGAGTTGTATGTTGTCACTCTAGGAATACTTCAGAAGACTTAGAACAAAATAATATACTTCTCATAACACATCTTTGCACAGGAATCTGACAGAGAAGTTTCAGAAGGCATGTGGCTCCTTCCTGCACACACATTACTTAAGACAAGGGAACCTGACCAGGCTCTACGGAAGTGATAAGTAAACTGCTCCTAGGAAATTTATATTTTTTTCTCCTCTGTCCTCTTTCTTCTCCCCTTTCTCGGTTATTTCTGTCTTTTCTCTTCTCCTCCCCTTCCTTCTTCTCGCCTTTACTCCTACCCTTCCTTTCTCCTCTCTTTTTTTCCCTCTTTTTTGTCACTTAAGAGGCAGAAAAGGGTCAGTGGCCCAAAACCAAGGCAGTTTGGATGGTTTAGTAGGTAGGAGACAGCCAATCCTGACAACATGCCTCTTATTACAATAGAACTCTTTGAAAGTATTCATCAACACTCATTCAAATTTTTTATTTCTCAAAATACTTAGCATGGGCCTCTGCATCATCACTGTTCAAAAATATTTTTCAGAGAACTTGAAAATGTTTTTGTCATTTTGTGGTGTCAGTAAGAAATTATTGTTTGAGTTCATTAGGATTCACAATTTTTACAGGTATTTTCTCTTCATTTTGATCATTTTATAATTCCACAATCTGTCATTGACTATGTACTTTGTGTCAGTCTCTGTTCTGTTTTTATTGTTAAGGATGCAAAAAATAAGTAGTGGGGGAGATGGAGAAGTATATTTTTTTAATTTTTTATTAACAAATAATGTATTATTTACCCCAGGGTACATGTCTGTGAATCATCAGGCTTACACACTTCACAGCATTTGTCATAGCACATACCCTCCCCAATGTCCATATCCCTACCTCCCCCCCCCCCCCACTTCCCAGCAACCCTTAGTTTGTTTCGTGAGTTTAGGAGTCTCTTATGGTTTGTGATGGAGAAGTATTTTATAGGTTATGGTGTTCTGTGTTTGGATTTAAATTTATAAAGGTGACTGAGAGACAGCAAGGAGAGGTCAAATGCCTTTAAAAGTTTTAAAACACAAATTCCTGGGCCCCAACCCAAGGGCCTTTGACTCAGCAGGTCTGGGCTGAGACCTGAGAGTATGTACCTCCAACACAATCACAGGTACTGCTGGTGCTGCTGGTCCAGGGACCACACTCTGAGTAGCACAGCTCTTCAGTGATATGAATGAATGATCTACATACACTATGGATGAATCTCAGAAATGTGATGTAGTGGGCAAAAAAATCAGACAAACCGAAGAGCAAGCTTGGTGTTATTCCACTGATATAAAGTTCAAAAGAAGGTACAATGAATCTATGACATCAGAAGTCAAGATAGGATTACCTTTGGAGTGGACAGGCAGTGTGATTACATCTGGTATAAGGGAAGTTACCAGACCGCTGGTAATATTTTGTATCTTTATCTGGGTGCTGGTTACATGACTGTATACAGTTTATCAATACTCATGAAGCTGCATTCATATTTTTTTTTGCATTTTTTCTTTGTATATTATACTTAATGAAAAACAATAACAAATAAACAATAATGATGGAGGCATAGGCAGAACCAGAAGGCAGTTACTAAGCATTTACCTTGCTCTAGATGGCATTACAGACCTTGTTAGCGACAGAAAAATAAATACGACATAGTTATCACCTTCAAATAAATCAGTTTAGTTGGGGAGTAAGATACTTCAATAAGAAACGTTATGATTTAGGCCAAAAATTGTGTAAAGTGCTACAGAGTTTCAAAGGAGACATAAAACTTCTGGTTTAGAAGATCTGCAAAGGCTTTAAGGAGGAAACAGTGATTGAAACAGGTCTTGAAATGATGTGTGGTGTTCACAGTTGATTTGGCTTTGTATCTAAAACTATGTATTTTTCTGTCCTTGTACAAGGGTCTTGTAATCAAGTTCTCATTTCTCTCAGTTGACAATTATATAGGCTATTATTATAGGTCTATCACTATTTATTATTATATTAGAGCTGACTCTGGGTAGTCACTCTCAACAAAAATTTCATGTATCTTATGTTGCCAATCATTAAAGAGACCATTTCAAATGTACCTTTAAAATCTCGTAAAAATTTACCCATTGAACTTGATGCAATAGCTGAGACATAAAAAAGGTGGACAAGTAGAACAAAAATTCATTTTACTAAAACAGGCGCTAAGATGAGGTCTGTTCTTTCAGCAGTGGTCCAAAGGCACACAAATTCATTCTCCACTCTATTTTACAAAGTATGCAAGTTATCTTGTTATATTGTTTAAATAGAGGTCATTTGAGGTTCTGCATTGTAGAAAATGACAGAAGAAAAGTACTGCGATAATAAATTGTTAATAGTAGAGCTGGCCCAAATAGGAATATAAACACAGTCAAATTAGGTAATTTCCATGAATAGCTTTAAGTACAAAAATTATATCGCATTGCCCTTCAGAATTAAGGTTCAAAGGAATTTACAACGCTGTGTAATACAGCCTCATCTAGTCTCATATTCTTCTCCAAAGCAGGTCTCACTCAGGTATCTAAATATGTTAGTGGCTGTGTCATTCTGCATCCCAACTAAGAAAAGTATAAGACTTCCATTTTTTCTGCAACTTTCCCAGTACTTGGTCCTGTCACTATGGTTGTATTTCAGACATTCTGATACAGGTATGTAGTAGTGTCTCCTTTTAGTTTACTTTGCATTTTTTTTTCTTTAAATATTTATTTATTTATTTGACAGAGAGAGATCACAAGTAGGCAGAGAGGCAGGCAGAGGAGGAAGCAGGCGCCCCGCTGAGCAGAGAGCCCAACGTGGGGCTCGATCCCAGGACCCTGAGATCATGACCTGAGCTGAAGGCAGAGTCCCAATCCACTGAGCCAACCAGGCACTCCTCCTTTTTTTTTCTTTTTTGATGGCTAGTGATATTGAACGTTTTCTCTTGTGTTTATTTGCCATCTACACAACTTTTTTTTTTTTTTAGTTTTGTTTATTTATTTGTCAGAGAGAGAATACAAGCTGAGGGGGAGGGGGCGCAGCAAGCAGAGGGATCAGCAGATTCCTTGCTGAGCAGGAGGCCCAACACGAGGCTCCATCCCAGGAACCTGGGATCACGACCTGAGCTGAAGGCAGACTCTTAACCAACTGAGCCACCCAGACACCCCTACACATCTTCTTTGATGAAGTATTTATTCAACTCTCTTGTCAATTTTTAAATGAGCTGTTTTCTGCTACTAATTTTTGAGAGTTCTTTACACATTCCGGTTTAAGTAATTTGTCCGAGATGTGTTTTCCAAGTATGTCCTTCCCCTTCAGGCCTTTTGTTTCCATCCTCTGAAAAGTGTCTTTCCCAGAGCACATGTTTTAAATTTGGTTGAAGCCCAACATATCAATTAGTTTTATTGTATGAGTCATGCTAGCACATAGAAATATAATTCATTTTAAGAGAATTTTTCCTATTGTTTTTGTCCTATGACTTCTTAACCTCACTTACTAATAGTAGTGGCATTTTTGGTGTTCTTTGATATAGTCTATATAGACAATAATGATACCTGAGAATAGAAAGACTTTTGTTTCTTATTTTTCAATCTGTAAATCTTCTATTTTTTTTCTTGCTATATTTCATTGGCTGGAACCTCCGGCATGAAGCTGAATATGAGTAGTAAGAATTGATATTTTGGTTTGTTCCTGATCTCAGGAACATTCTGTTTCCACTAGTAAGTGTAATATGGCAGGTTCTGTAGATGCCCTTTATTAGGTTAAGGATGGTTTCTTCAATTCCTAGTTTGCTGAAAGTTTTTATTTATGAATATATAATACATTTTGTCAAGTTATTTTTCTTTATCTGTTGAGATGACAAAACATGTTTTTTATTAGTCTGTTGGTAATACTGACATGTTGATTATATTTCAAATGTTGAGCCATTTGATAATGGCTCGCACTGCTGTGATAAATCTCACCCAGTAGTATTATATATTGTTTGGTATGATTTGGGAACATTTTTTTGAAGGTTTTACATCTAAGATTGTGGGGGATACCAGTTCTTTGTTCTCTTTTCTTATAATGTGTCTGTCTAGTTTTAGCATCTCTGCAGTGATGGCCTCATAAAATGAAATGGAACATTTTCCCTCATCTACTTCAGAAGAGTTTGTTTATAATTAGTACTTTTCTTCCTTAAAAGTTTGGTGCTATTAATCAGTTAGACCATGCAGGCACAGACCTTTGTTAGAAGAGTTTCTGCTATTATTTGTTGTCCAAAGTTTGATTATGATCTATAGGGGCATGGATTTCTCTGGATTTACTTAATTTGGGTTTCTTTCAGCTTCTTGTCAGTTTCCTTAGGTTAACCTCTTATGAAAAATCTGAGAACATTTAAACATTATTTCTAAAAGTGTATTTTCAGTTCCACACTTTTTCTTCTCTCCTTTTTTAAAGGTATGTTTGTTTTTTCCAGAAGAGTATTTATTTGTCACAAAACAATGATACCACAGCAACCTGTATATTTTGTTGCAATTCACACACTTTGAGATTACACACTTTGTATACCTGTTCTTACCATGCCCATGTTTTTCTTTCCCAGATAGTTTTATTAGTTTTATTGAGATATAATTCACATATCATAATATCCCTATTTAAGGAGTACAATTCAATGGTTTTTAGTATATTCACAGATAAATGCAACCATCATCACCAGTCAGGTTTAGAATATTTTCATTACCTCAAAAAGAAATACTGTGGCCTTTGGTAACACTCCCTACTACTGCATTCCTCTGCTTCTAGGTCCTAAGCAACCACTAATCTACCTTCTGTCTCCACAGAGTCTCTATTCTGGGCATCTTATATGAATAAAATCAAAGACTATGCAATCTTTTAGGACTGGCTTCTTTCACTCAGTGCTAAGTTTTCAAGATCCATCCATGTTTTAGTGTGTATCAGTATTTCTTTCCTTTTTATGGCTCTATTATATTTAATTGTATGGATTTAACACATTTCATTTATCCATTTATTGCTTGATGGACATTTGGGTTATTTCTACCTTTTGGTTATTATGCATAATACTTACATAAACATTAATGGACAGGGTTTTTTTTGTGTGTGTAGGAATGTGTTTTCATTTCTCTTGGGCATATACCTAGAAGTGGAACCGCTGTGCTATAGGATAGCTTTATGTTTAATGGCTTGAGGAACTGCCACATTATTTTCCAAGGTCATTGCACCATTTTAAATTTCTTCCAGTACTGTAGAAGGATTTCCTTTCCTCCACATCCTCACCAACTCTTATCATCTTATTTTTTTATTCTATCCATCTTAATAAAGCATAAAATGGAATCTCACAGTGGTTTTAACTTTTATTTTCCTGATGACTAATGATATCAAACAATTTTTTATGTGCTTATTAGTCATTTGTATATCTTCCTTGGAGAAATGTCTACTCATATCCTTTATCTATTTAAATTAGATTATTCAACTTTTATTGTTGTAAAAGTTCTTTACATATTCTGGATACATAGTCTTTGTCTGATATATAATTCACATGTATTTTCTCCCATTTTGTCTGTTGCTTTTCACTTTCCTAAGGGTGTCTCTTGAAAATTAGACAAAAATTTCTAATTTTGATGAAATTATCCATATCATTCAATTAATCCATATTTGTTGCTTATATTTTAGGATCATATATTGCCATATCCAAAGCCACAGAAATTTACTCTTATGCCTTTTTTTTTTTAAGATTTCAATGTGTAGAATCTTAGTCCTTTTATTATTGCTCCAGAGGTCCCGGAGGCTCAGCTCACTTTTAAAATCTAATTTCTCTCACTTACATTGCATAATTTCCTTTCATCTATCTTTGAGTTCAATAATTTTTTGCCTCTGTAATCTCCATTCTGCTGTTGACTCCATCCAGTGATTTTTTTAAAAAAAATATTTCGGTTCTGTCTTCTATCTTCTATTTCCTTGCAGAACTTTCTTTTTGCTTGTTTCAAGCATGTTTATGTTGCCCATTAGACCACTTTTATGATGCCGGCTTTAAAATCTTTGTCAGATAATTTCAACATCTTTGTGATCTTGGTGTGTCTGTGGATTGTCTTTTCTAATTTGAGTAGAGGTTTGTCTAGTTTTTTAAATTTATGCTGGACATTTTGAGTATTATGTTATGAGACTGGTTGGTATTTAATCTTGTGTTTTAGTGGGTTATCCTGCAGGATGGAGATGGGAGGTAAGGATCTAGGCACAGCCTTCGCCAAGGAAATGTGGCACCGGTCACAGGTGACAGGGGTGGGTCACAGGACTCCACACACGGACTCAGCTGGGAAGGAGTGCTGCCTTGTGACCATAGACTGACGATGGAAGAAAGCAGAATTCTGTCCAAGGGCTGCACCAGGCCAGGATGACTCTGGGTCAGTCTGTTACTGCAGAACAAGGTTGAAGACAGCGTCCACCTACAGATTTGGCCAGGAAAAGTGCCATGAGAATGATTTTTTTTTCCCCCAGATAAAGTAGAGGGAGAAGTAGCATTTCAGGTGAAGAGATAACAATGAATAAGGAAAGGAGAGCCTCCCCATACATGATGTGTTCATGAAATCTTAGCAAGTCTTTTTTTTTAAATTTTATTTATTTGTCAGAGAGAGAGAGAAAGAGAGAGAGAGAGAAAGAGAGAGAGAGAGAGAGAGAGAGAACGAGCACAAGCATGGGGAGCAGCGGGCAGAGGGAGAAGCAGACTCCCCGCTGAGCACGGAGCCTGATGCGGGACTCCGTCCCAGAACCGTGAGATTGTGACCTGAGCCAAAGGCAGATGCTTAACCACCTGAGCTACCCAGGTGTCTGCAAATCTTAGGTAATCTAATGTAATTAGAAGATAAGCTTAGGGAGAGAAAGTGAGGAGGGTGAGGCTGAAAAGATAGGATAAGAGCAGATGGGGTGAGTAGCATACATTAGGAAGGCACACTCTAGTTTAGTATAGCAGAATTGAAAAAAAAAAAAAAAAGGACCTCAATGGATCAGTTCTCTTTTTGTCCCCTCTTCCCCCCAAAGTCTTTTTGCTTTTTTCCCATTGAGAGAAGTCATCTGTTTCTCTAGCCCTTGGAACCTGGGGTGGCTTGAGACTTTGACACATGGTATGGGTGGG
This sequence comes from Nasua narica, assembly GCA_028533885.1. NCBI lineage: Eukaryota > Metazoa > Chordata > Mammalia > Carnivora > Procyonidae > Nasua > Nasua narica. The sequence goes on from CM052807.1 coordinate 6,805,345, forward strand.
AGTGAAGTACCCAGACTTCCCAGCCGAGGCCTTAGGTGGCCTTTAGCTTCTGCTTCAGCCACAGGGAAACATTCAGCGTCATATATCCTGCCAGACAGGGACATCTGGCGGGATCTAACACCACATGGAGAAAGGGGCCACAGGGAGGAAAACTGAGGTTTCACACATTCGCGTGAGTACAGAGGACAGCAGGAGAAGAGTGTCAACCATGCCCGCCAAATTCCCCTGTGTGGCCATGCCTGCTGAGGCTCCAGACATATGGGAGAGGCCATTTGGCTCCTTTAGCTGCAATCTAGCCGCCTCAGTTAGCACTGGCGCAAGGATGAGCCATCATTCTGGGTTCCTATGCAAATTTCAGAATGACAGGAATCATGAGCAATAAATGGATGTTTTCAGCCACCGTATTTGGGTGCTTTTTTACATGGCAAATAATAACTGAAGCACTTGGTAGGCGAGGAGAGGTCACGAAAGGAATTATTTGTAAAGGTGTGGAAGGTGCTAAGGGAAACCGCAAAGCAGGACATTATGTTCTGAGGCGAGCCACAGCAGGGAGCCCCCATTCCTAGACTGGAAGGGGCAAGAGCAAGGGAAGTTCGCACAATTCAAAGGAATCAGTTGTTGCACAGAGCTTCTAAATAGGAATGTGGCCTTGGGAGAGAAAGAAAGCCAGTCAGGGGAATTGATGCTCCGTCTCATTCTCCTGCCTTCTGTCTCATGCCAATACGCTCTATCAGTTGAACCCGAGAAGTCAGTGGGCCAATGTCAGTTTGGTCATACTACTAACTTGAAACAAAAACGTTAGCTCTTTATGTAAAGTAGCACAACAACAAACCCCCAGTTCCCCCAAGATAAATAAATAGTAAATAAATAAGGAGAAAGAAAAAAAAAAAAACCCTAGTTAAGACTTGGCCTGTGCATTTCCCACTTCTGTGGCTGTTTTGGAAGCAGCCCAGTAAAGACAGGAGCGGGACCAGCTGTATCTTTGATTTGGAGCTTCCCGGGACACCGACAGTTCTAGATCCCCAAACACTCAAGGCGATAAAAGATGATAAAACTGTTACAAACTATTTCATCACAGCAGAATTTCTACATTAAAATAAGGACTGAAAATAAGGTCCGAGGGAAGAGCTCACCGGGGTTGTGATTGCTGCTGAAACCTTAGCTGATCCTTTCTGGAACTGGGGCAAGCAGGTGGACGAATGGCTGGTTTGCTAGCCAAGCAAGGAAAGCCGTCTGCCTATGGTGACTTAATGAAGTCATGTTTGTTTTGGGGCAGCTGAATAATAAATGCGTCCAGATTTTTTTCAAACAAACAAGAACCGGGCAAACAAGGAGGACTTGCTTAAGACTGCTAACCTTCCAGTAAGACAGTTGCTCAGTAAGTTGATGCGCTGGGAGCAGTGTCTATTGCCAATTAAAAAACAGCAAAAAACAAAAAACAAACAAAAAAACAAGGCAAACAAGTGTGAGTAGTTGGTCCTTCTGGAAGAATCCACAAATGTTACAGATACTGCTCAGTTGGCCCTGTTTATTAAAGGAGTCCAGGCTGAGTTTGAAGTCACCAACAAATTAGCATCTAGAAATCGTCTGCATGGAACAACGATGGGCAAACATTTTCAAAGCTGAAAAAAACCTCGTTTGGCTCAACCTGAAGTGAAATCTGCTAACATGTGTTGCTATCGAAGGTGATGAAATTGTGTGGAATAGGGAAAGGCTTCGCTGGACAAATTTACAAAGCTCGGGAATATGTACGGTGTTACAGCCTGTGGTTATTTACTGAAGTATCAGCAGATACTTTGCAGGAAACATTTGAGTCTAGCATAGATTATCGAGCAGTGGTAAATTCCCTGAACTTTTACCCACTGTCAGTTCTGTGACTTTTGTCAGAAACTGCCGAGTACCCTGACACACCCTACCGTTGCTACCAGCGCTCGGATGATGGATTCGCAGCGGTCAAGTTTCATTGTGGGTTTCTGCGCTCGGTGTCAAGGCTGCAGTGTATCTGAATAAGAACTGCCCTCAATCGTTTACGTTCAGTAAATTAGTTTTTGCTGCCTACTTGACCATGCTTCTTAATTAATTCAGCCTAAAACGGCAAAGCAAAACGGTGCTTATCTGTGAAAGTTATACTGCAGTGAAGTCATTTTGACAAGAAACATTGTTTGAATCCCAAGTAATGTCAAGCTGTTTGATACATTTCTAGCGCTGTCAAAACTTAAAATGGATAGTGAGATACACGGATTTGCATAGAATATGTTTTCCAAGCTTGAACCAAAGTTCCAGCAGCATTTTTGACCTCAGTATAGGTGCAAAGGAAATTTCTGTACTTCACAATCTACTTCAATGTGCACGTAAGGACTTTCCACCTAACCTTCATTTGGAACTAATTGATATGCGATAGAATGACATGTAAGACGCCGATATCAAGTAGAAATCCAACAGAATTCTATAAATGCCTCCACGTTGAAGAACATAGCCAATTAAATTCATATGCTTATTGAATGCCAGTATTTGGAAGTAAATATCTGCATGAAAAAAACATTTTCAGAGATAAAATATGTAAAATCTCACAACTGAGTCCTCTGGATGGAATGGGAGAAGAAAAGGCCTCTCTGTCAGCATCTTACGCAGCTGGGGAAGCCAGGAGCGTACTCATGGGCTCTCACTTTCCCTCTGGAAATCACGGGCTGACAAGGGCTTTCTTGGCACTGAGTGGGGCTGCCCAGGGGAAGGGTGCTGTGGGTAAATAAAAGCTCTTCTTTTACCCTCTCCAATGCATCCACTCAGATCGTTTTTTTTTTCCCCTCCAGTAGTGTGCTGTACTTCTCTGCTGGCCTCCTGGTCTTCCAAAAAAGGTTTTTTCATCCATGCATGATTGTAAAAATCAGTATTCTTTGGTGGAAAGGCAGTTAAAAAAAAAAAAAAAACCCAAAAAAGCAAAAAAAAAATCTAAACCCAAACCTTCTAGTCTGCCATTTTGATGATCGCACTCTTTAGGTGATCCAATTTCCCTTCTTATGAAGGTTCGTGGTCTTCCATTATCCCTTTCCTCTGTGTATACTTTCTAAGGCCTCTGAGGCTGCTAGTTGGTTCCATAATTTTTTTTAAATTTTTTATTAACATATAATGTATTATTTGCCCCAGGGTACATGTCTGTAAATCATCAGGCTTACACATTTCACAGCATTTGCCATAGCACATAATTTTTAAAATCACCATTGTCACCATGTGATTAGTACCACAATCTCTTGGTCTCTAGACATCTTGTCCTTTACGCTCAGTCTCTTGTCACTATGGAATGATTTCAGCTACTATCTGAGCAGTGCATGCTCAGATTTCAGTCTGACCTCAGCAAGAAACTTATCTGTGCCTCCTCAAATATGTGGGTAACCCAGTCCTAGAACCCCAATCCCAGATATACATGAAGATCTCTTTCCTGAGGCTACTTGGGAACAATTCCTGAGCCACGAGTCCTAGCCCTTTCAGGAAAGAGAGGACATACTCACTTTTAATTGGGTGACTTTAGTAAAGGAGAGAGATTTTTGGAGTAATGAGTAGGATTTAGAGAAACCAACGGGGACAGGACTTGCAGGGCTGACGTGAGGCATGACCGTGGTCTTCGGTTGTATGGCCACCTCGTGCAACCCAGCTTGGAGGAGGGTGGGGAAGAGCAGCAAAATTCCTTTTCCTCCTCCCTCTGCTTCCCTACAAATGTCTCTCTTCCCCCAACTGAATCAGTCCAACTAGAATCCAGAAGGAATGGAAACACAGTGAGGCAATCTGAGTAAGTGAGTACCCACATAGCAAGATAGCAAGAGTGAAAATGGGATGTGGAGAGATAAACAGACACTATCCAGCACAGCTTAGAAGTTGGATGTTTGCCATCCTACTTTTGACAGAAAATCAGAGTTTTTTGACACAAAATTCACCTCATAATAATAACCTATGAAGTTTAAAAAATATGCAGGAAGTTTTAGAAGAAAAAGCCATATCTCTCTCTCCCCGGCAAACTCTCTGAAAAAAGCATCACTCTAAGAGTTCCTATAACTTCGTGTTTCTGACTCTTTCAATAATTTATTTGAACATGATCATTTATTGACTAAGCTAATCTGGATCATTCTCCTGATGTGATTGTATAAGAATGTGTGTGAAATACCATTATTTGCGTATAGCTGAGATTAATAGGATGACATTAAATGTGTGCGTGTGGACGGGGGAGAGTGTTAAATGTCAGAAATACACAGGAAATGTAAGTTCTGAGCATTATGTTTAAGTGCTGTTGCTGTGGGGGTTTTATGGGACTTAGGTAGGCATCTCCTTAGGAGAATGAGGTTTGAATGCTGAGTATGGATAGAAACTGTGGCCTTCAGCCACTATGAGGCAATAAGGTAGATACGGGACCGCTTCATAGAGTCTGGGCTTTGAAAGAATTGCCCATTCCGTGGAAGAGAATGAGAACTGCTCTGCCCACTGACACAGCAGGACCAAGAGAGACTTTCTCTGGCTAAAAGGACAAAGCGATCTCTCAATAGAAGAACCATACTGAGTACTAAGGATAAGTGTGGTCTCTTTGTCCATAGAGACCGAGTTATATGGGAATCCAAACTTGAGAAATTAGTGTAGAAAGTGGTTCCAGATTAGATTACCTTCTGCAGAAAGCTAACAAAGGCTTAATTGTTCCTTTGGGACTTTCTGCAAATAAAAGGTGCAGGAGCCACCTATCTGGGACAAAAGTTTACCAAAGATTGGGTCAGGAGTAACACCTGCAAACTGCATGGGTGAGTGATGAACCACAACATTGACTCACTAGGGAGAAGACACGAAACAGGAGGGTTAGGACACCCAGAAAGTGAGAAAGAACACAATGGAAGAGTCTGTCCCTATTTGAGTGAGTGTAATTTTCCTGGATGCGTTCTTCCCAGGAGGTTTTTGTGGAGGTGAGCATGATCAGCTTACCACGACCCTGAGTTCTAAGTTCTTCCTTCTGTTTGCTTAATCTAGGTATGCAGACCTCTCCACTTCCACCTCTCAAAATCTATTCTGCTTCTGAAGGATGTCCTCTGCCAGCGAGAAGCTCTGTTAGTTTCTTTGCAAGATACAGTCATTATGGGGCACACCACAATTAACCTATTTCTTGAGGTATTCAAATGTACTGTTACGATTTTAGATCTGCCACCTGTGGCCACTGGATTCACACCCACGCCAGCAAACCCCTTTCACATCCTCCCCCGATGCCAGTGTAAATTTGGTAACAATTTTAGGGCACTCCAGTGGTTGGAAGGTTTCTGTAATTTTTTTCTTCCCTATCACTCCAGTGACATCCGTCCCATCATTATTTCTTGCCAGATTCGACCTTGCTTTTGGCAACACTTTTACACATAATTCAGAATCTGTGGGTTGTATTTCTTCCCTATTTTCACTAAAAATGTTTTTTTGCCCCTTCTTACTTTATCTGATAACACTGGCCTTCCTTGGGATCAGATTTATGGCTAAATGCCTTTTTACTACCACCCCTTTCAAGAAGAAAGCTCTAGATCTTGCTTCTGCAAATCAATCTTCATCTAACTGTATCTGTGATGATACACACTTTGTGGAAAAAACAGAAATGAGAAGGGAAAAGAGATATCTAACACAGTTATGTAAATTTTGCTCAAATAAAAACATTTTAATATGAAGTTATCTATTTGGGTCGAAGGAGACTCAATCTTTCTCTTTCATTCCCTCATATTTTATCTATGAAATTATTAAAATTTCACTTCCCTTATTCACCTACTGGTCTGTTGTAAAGAAGGAGGGGAAAAAAAGCCATGAGAATAAAGCATAATAATCAGGCTGCAAGCATGCTTAAAACTGTATTCTCTGCTTCAGATAAGTGACTTTGCAAGAAGCCCATCCCTTAGGACCACAGGGATATTTCTAGTTTTCTTAGACTGAGGATAACTTTTGCTGACTGTGTCGGAAAATGGAAAAGGCAGTTTAATGTATCAATTTTATAAACTGATGATTTATAAAACCACACACTGACAGGAAACAAGACACACTCAATTAAACTTCTATATCTATGGTTATCCAGGCAAGACTATTATCAGCTTGGGGAAAGAAGTCTTTTGCATCACTACATATTGTTATAACTTTTTATTTTTTTTTTTCAGGCAAAGAGATTTCTGAAAAATCTCAATGCAGTTTGATAAAGAAAGAATCAAAAGGAGTAACTGCATTATTGATTAGCTCTTACTAAGACTGTAGTTTACAAAGTTACTTAAGATTTTGGAGGCAGAGAATCTTACTTTATGACAAGGGTGAAGAACAAGACAGTCCTATGGATTTGAGCTTTTGTAGAGAAAGGATTTGATTTTTAAAAATCAAGGTGATCAAAGGAACTGGCAGTTTAGAATGCAATACATTTTTCATGAAGATGTAACATAATTTAAAATGAGAAATTTAGAAGGATATTAGAATAGAGCAAACTATTTAGTATTCAGGGAAAAAATGAAATAAGAATCTTTAAATAAATAAGATATTTAGAGTTTACCAGAGAGTAAACTGAATGGTAGATGAATAATGTAAAGTAAAGTAAAGAAATGCAGAGTGACACAAGGAAGGTAAGTTGGGAAAGTATGTTGATGAGAACAAGTGTTGTTATATTAAGTGACTGTACTCTGCCTTTTAAAAATAACTTCAGCATATACCTTCAAAGAATATCAAGCTGAATGTTTCTGTGTTAGAGAGGAAGAACTGTTGTTTCATAATGTAACCATGTTAACAGATAACTTTCTGCTTGATCTGGATATATTTTATAGGAAATCACAGTGAGGTCTCAGCACTTGGGTAGGTTGCAAAACATTCCTTGTGCTGCCATGGGAAACCTTCAGAGTATAATATATTGTGACTATGATAATATTTTCCACAAGAATTAGTCATGAAGTGGCTGACTTTTATCATTTTTTATACCCTACTCCAGGAACGACTTCTGTAAAATGAGCCTTCTTATATTAATATCAAAGAAAGGTGAAAAGAACGTGCCATTCCTATTGTACATCTCAGAGATTTCTTCCAGTGATTGATCTCAGGAACAAAAATACCACTAATAAGCAGTTCTCCCTAAAACAAACAAACAAGCAGACCCAAAAAGCACACTGAATTTTTGGGAAAGAAATGGCTCAGAATTATCTTAGGAATCTGAACTGGGAGAGGGAAATTACACACATCCAATTCAAAATACCATTCCACTTCTTTAAATGAGACTCCTGTGCTCCCTCTGGAAAAGACCTATACCTGTCGATTCTGCAAAGAAACTGTTGCATGACAAAAGAAAATTATGTGCATTTAAGAAACAGAACAGTTATGAGCAGTGTCACCAACGTATCTGATTTCACAACTGGGTTCAAATGCATGGTCTACGAGAGCAATAAGGAAAAAAACTAAAAGGGAAAGGAAAACCCTGAATTCAAAAATTTGGCTTGATAAGCAATAACATGTTTTTGGCTCAGGGGCTAATAAATGATTTGTTAAAGTTTATGTATCCTAATGAATGTGGTCTAAATTTAAGACCTGCTTGTCCAGCATTATCTCATATACTGTGTTTCCTGTCCAATCTACACTCTCTTAGAGCACATCCTGCTTTCGGCTGTCTCCGTGAATCTGTGCACACCGTCCCCCCATCCGGAATGCTCACCTCTCCTTCACTGCTCTGCTGGCTAGCATGGCCACTGCATGGCCCACTTAGTTGCCATCTCGTTTTCCCTTTGATGTCCTTCTAGACAAGTCCTGGAAGTAAATGCCTTCTTTTATTTCTGAACTCCCACCACACTTCATCTGTACTTGCCAGAATATAGAATACATTTTACCTTCTTCAATAGGATTTTATGGACATCTCTTATTTCCTACTCTAGTGGTAAGATATCTCGTGACAACCATCTAGCCTTCATCATATCTGCCCTAGAGTCACATAGAGAAGAGATCACATCATACAGAGGAGAGGAGAGGACACTCGATAGATGACCACCGAATTGGGGAAGGTTACATACATTATCAAGCATAGAACTGACACAGACATCTGCATACTTATACTCCCGTCCCAGAACTATGTTTCCATAACACAAGTCTTTGGTTTGGGTTGATGTGGGCAGCCGCGGACTAGCTGGAGTGAGTTGACCAAACCGGGCTCGGACTTGCGTCTCCTGGACACCCACAAGGGGTTAAAAGCCCTGCGGGGGTGGGCAGGCTGAGTAAAGCTTGAGAAAGAGCTTGAGCGATGGGTCCTGAAACTCGCTGGTACGTGACTGCTCATGTAAACATAATTGGGACAATACAACCGGGCCTGATCATAAAACTATTTTGGGTCTGTGCTGTCCTTGGTGGTCTATAAACCATATCTAAAGTTCCTTTGAAGTATATGCATCTGGTATAAGAAGCCTATCTATTTACCAGAACCCTCTGGCGTTAGAGGGTCAGCCTTGAATGCTTGGGAAAGAGATAATGGGGACGCTTGAAGGGTTTCACATGCATGCTAAGAATAAACACTTCATTATTATTGTTTCGCTCATGCTATTTACCTCTGTAAGGACTCTGAATAAAGTTGGCACTGCTTGGACATGATCCACTGTGTCCCTCCTGTCCCCATCTCTTTACCTCTCTACTATTTTCCTCATCCCCTTTCCCTCGGGACCCTGGATGTGTTGCCACAGAGCACGCAACAGGTTGATTAACAAGAAAACATAAGAACAGTGCAAATATTTATGTGGAGTGAAGCTTTTTGGCTACTCTAAGTCAAAGAATCATTTATACTTCTTTACCCAAAATGATAAAAGCTGTAGTCTCTCTTTCTAAATGTTCTGAAGAAATCACCTTGAGAATATAGGGCTTTTCATAGTCTAGAGCTTTAATGATTTATTTATTTATTTTAAGGAGGGAGAAAAGGGTGTGAGCAAGGGGAAGGGGGGGGTGAGAGAGAATCTCAAGCAGATTCCCTACTGAGTGCAGAGTCTGATGTGGGGCTCAGTCTCACAACCCGGAGATCATGACCTGAACCGAAATCAAGAATCAGATACTCAAACCACCAAGGTACCCCATAGTCTGGAAGTTTAAAGAGATTGATTCAATTTGAGGGAATAAAAATTATTGAGACTTCATATTTTAATAGCATTTACCCATTTCATTAGTATAGCATTTTCTCAACATTAAATTTAGTAAACAGAGAGGAAAGCAGAGAACTCTACATACAAATTATGAATTGGAACAACAGAAAGGAAAGAGAAAAAGGGGGAGAGGGGAATAAATAAAGAGGTCATCAATGAAATATATAAAATGTGACCTATCTTGGTTGGAGACTGAGATATCAGAATATAAAATAATCAGAATTAACAGCCACTCTGGGGATATTCTCCTTTCAAATTTTGAACTGTTTTCTCAGAGTAAAATGGATCCCTTAATTGCCAGGAGATAACAACAATTAGGAATATTTTAGAATTATCTTATTAACAATGAATGTTCACATGAAGTAAATGCAAGGCCAACAGAAAAGTCCCCAAGGTTTTGCTCTCTTGTCTTTTGATAAAATCAGATTGTTCTGAACCATGCGAGGCACCTGACACATTCAGTTGGTGTGCCAACTGGATCCTGATGCGATAAAAAGAACTCTTATTCATTTGTTTAAGTGCAGAGAGAAGGAAAACATTCAAATTCTAGGGTGTGAGGAACACTGCAAAGGAAGGATTTTTTTCTTTATTTTGTCTTTATTTTGAAAGGGTAGTATACTTATCAAATTAAAAAAAAAAGGTGCCTTGTGGGAATCTGAATGAAATACATTATTAGTGACCCTAGAACTCCCTTAGTGGATTTGCTCCACGCAGTTGTGAAATCGAGCTTATGCTTTAAGGTAGCTAGAAGTACCACCTGAGCCATAGGCTCGGGTCTGATAAGGGTGAGGTTCTCATGGAGCCCATTTATCTCCCCTCTTCCTTCTTTCCAAGGTTCCCTTCTGAGAATGCTGATACCTTCCACACATGAGGGGGTTGTAGCTCCCACGGATACAGTTTGGGTGACTGTGATATTGTGATTTATAATCACAGATATGCTTGTTCTTCATCCTTGTTTCTGGCACAGAGCTTCTAAAACCCTTGGAATTACCTAAGTAGTGGGGGCTACTCTTTTATACATTAATGAGGTGGCTTTTGGACCCCACCTAAGGAGGGGGCTGGTTGCCAGAAGTACCAACCATGTGATTAGAAGGTTGGAACTTTTAGTCCCAGGAAAGGAGAGGGGTTGGAGGTTGAATCAGTTGCCAATGGCCAATGATTTGACCAATTTCATCTATATAAAAGGTAATGGAGCCTCCATAGAAGGATAGGGTTCAGAGAGCTTTGGGTTGGTGACCTTCTGGGGATTCAAGGAGAGTGGCATACTCAGAGAGCATGGAAACGCTATCCTTCACCACACCTTGCCCTACACATCTCTTCCATCTGGCTGTTTCCGAGTTATATTCTTTCATAATACGCTGGGAATGTAGTAAGTAAAATGTGTCTCTCCGTTCCATGAGCTGCTCTATCAAGTTATTGGAGCCCAAGGAAGGGGCTGTGACAACTTCTGACTTTATAGCTAGTTGGTCAGAAGTACAGGTGACAGCATGGACTTACAACTGACATCGTAAGTGTGTGTGGGTCCATCTTGTGGGACTGAAACTTTCACCTGCTGGATATGGTGCTATCTCTGGGTAGTAGTGTCAGAATTGAGTTGAATTATAGCACACCCAGCTGCTGTCTGCAAACTGCTCTGAAGGGGCAGGGAAAACTCCCACCACAACATGCTGGAATTGGGTCTCAGATCCCTTACTGACCTTTGGTAGTGGACTCACTAGAACAAAGAGCACAGGAACCTCATGGTTCTTGTATCTAGATACAACTCAAGAGATATATTGTCTAAGATTTCTGCATTAGATTGGTATCAAATTTTACACTAAAATTATTTTTATAGCTAAAATTATTGAGGAGAGCCATTAATCAATAGACTACAGAAATTACGCCCCTTGACATTTTATCATTTTTACTTTTCAATGCATTTTAGTACACCTTTGTCATTTAATAATCATAAGACCCTGACGGAGTGCTGACATTCATCTTTGCGGATTAGAAAAGTGAGCTTTATAGAAGATTAATGGCTATTTCAAAGAAACAAATGGAATTAGTTTCTCAGGAATCAGCCACCATTCCAACTCAGGGGTCTTGATCTAGGTTTTTTTCCTGCTACAGTGCAACTATATCTTTAAGAGTTATTTGGTTAGTAGGTCAAAGAAAATATGAAACTCGGGTAATTTGGGGCGTACCTTGAATTAATAAGGGAACTTAATATATTTACAGAATTTAAAAAATACTAACAGCCTCCACTAGAAAGAAAACGGTCTAATTTTTATGCAAAGTGTTTAATCTGTTTTAAAATTCCATGGCAATAGGAAGTTGAGGCTCCTATCCTCATTTTATAGATAAGAAAATATAAACAAAAGGTTAATTAATTTGCAAAGATCACATCATTATGAACCATTGCTAGGCACACTGGCTCCAAAATTTGTTTGTTTCAAAATACCTTGCTTAAGTGGGCTTCTCTTTCCTGTTTCTCTCCAGGTTACTCTGGTGCAAACTTCCCCCCCTTTATGGCCCTCCAAACGATGCCCTTTGGCTCTCTAGAGCCCCACTATAGAAGACAATTATAGACACTCTGAGGAGGCTTGCTTGCTGGAAGGGAGGTGTCCTTTCTCTCCTTCTACATCTGCTAGTCTTTTTATTTCCTTCCAATACAGCATCTAAAGGAGCTATTAAGACAAAGCTCCATAGGCTGAATCAGGCTAGGGATGGTGAATGGGTTATTTACTTTATTACAGAGAATTCACTTGGAAAGAATAGCTATGATTGAAACATTTTAGGGCAAATATTTTCAGCAGAGTGGCCCTCGTTTTCTATGACCTATTTCCCTTCATGTGTTAAAACTGGTCATTCTTTAGAAGTTACTTCATGGGGTTTTAAGTCACTTGGTGTCAGTGGGCTCCAAAGGGCACCTGAAGAAGCAACTGGAGGCTGGGCCTCAGAAGGCCCATCGCGTACAAGCTACCGGGCTAATTCTCTGAGGCTACCATCTTACGTGGGAGCCCAGCAAGTCTAAACCAGATTCTGTTTACAAGGCTGAAGAAGGCTTGGAAGTAGTTAAAAGACGGTGACTAGAATAAGACAGAATAGAAGTATGGTTTGAAACACTGCTCGGAGCTGTCTGGGGAGTTTCCGAGGTGGAGACAGGGGATATTTTGACTTAGGTTTATTCACTTGGGTTTGTTGAGAAGAGATGATGAAAGAGAAGGTTAAGAGCATGGAGGGCCTACTAAATGCTATCATTGAACAAATGCACCCTAAGTGACATTTTAAAATTTGAATAAAAGGAAAGATTCTAGTGATTCTAGGGAAAATCTTTCCCTAACACCAGCATGCTGATTATATGTTCTCAGACAAAAGATGAATTAGCTGTGCAATAACTGTACAGAGTAATAAAGAAAGATGGCATACATTGAATTAAGAGAGAAAATAAATGTGCTCCAACATTTATATTTGCCTTTTTCAGGGATTATTTGTCTATGATTTTTTAAAGTGTCCGTTGATAGCAAATGTTTAATTAGAAGCACCGAGATGTCCCTCTGGATAGTTCATTCTCTTAAAAGAAAAATACATTTGTCAGCTGTAGAGATCATCTCCAACTCTCCATTAAAGTTAGAATATTAGTTCCATGCTAAGGTTTTTCTCTGACAGGAATGCAGTATGACAATTCTTTCACATTTTCAGGAGACAGACGCAAAGCACATTGAAAGCCCAGAGAAATAGTCACTAGCATCCAAGTGCATTAACTGAGCATTCTTGGGAGTTAAATGGCATCACAATGAGTTCCTAAACAAGAGACATGGACCAAAAGCAGTTATAAGTTTATGTCTGCACAGCAGGTATGACTTTGTTTGGATGGCATAGTATCATCCATTGTTCTGTGTGTGTGTGTCTAGGATGCCCTGAAAACTACATGTTAATTTTGGACCTAGCTCGTTGCAAATGTTAAGTGTTGAACAAACACCAACAGCTTTAAAGAGAAATCAATGTATGCTTTCTGCAGAAAATACCAGACCTATTAACCAAGTCTTTCAGGGAAATATATATTCTTTTGCAGTTTTCTTCATTAATTATTAAATCTCCTGTCTTAGGCAGAAGCAAAAGTGACTAGGAGTTCAGAGAACTATAATTTCAGGCTTTTCCCTCAGGACAAAAAGGAGACTGAAAAGCAACAAGAGCTTAAACAAAAAATAAAATAATTTCATTGTGCAAAGTAAAACTCAGTTTTCCCTAGAAAATGTATGGGGAAGGAAACAGATGAGGAAAGAGAGGGAAGCGGGGAGAGGCCAAGCAGTAAAGAATGTGGGGGGAGGCAGATTCGAAGCAAGAGACATGGAGATAGGGGAAGCCAAAAGAAAAAACACAGAAAGACTCAGAAGTGTGTTGTTGGATCTAACACGGAGCCTGGTCCATCATCTTCCTTAGTCTTCCCCTTCTCTCTTATAATTAGATCACAGATTATCATTTCTTTCTTTCCCACTGGAGTCACTACCTAGAGTTTGGCTCTTCTGCCGTGAACAACAAACAGACTCTCATTGTGTCATTTTGCTGGGACCCACTCTCTCCCTACAAAGTCAGACTACAGAATCCATTTCCCCATACAGAATGAAGCTACCATACATTTTCATACACAACATTCAAGGATGGGAAGGGCTTTTGTAAAGAAGTAATCAACACAGAAATGAAATAAGTCAAGAAGAAAAATAATAAATAATAACTGTATTTTATAAATGATTAATTATTGAAAAACTTTACCAAAGTAATGTTAATGGACATGGTGGGTTTATAGACCTGTTAGTGAATTAAAGATATATTAAAATTGTGTACACGAAAAAAAGAAATAGCATTAAAAAGTAATAAAAGAAACCAGAAACATACTCTGTCACAAAATGCAGAAGAAAAGAACAAGTTGAATGTAGCCTCTATATGGCTTCCATGACTAGGTTAGGTAGAAAGGAAGAGAACTTTTAAATTTTTCTAAAAAGAATTAGGAAGAATCTAGAAGCTCAAAATTTTAAAAAACGAGATTCTGAAAATCAAAAGCCATTTGTTTAAAAAAATAAAGGCTATTTGTATCTGTTGATCACTAGAAGACTGAATTTATTAAGACTGAAATCAGGGGTGCCTGGTGGCTCAGTTGGTTAAGTGTAGGACTTTTTTTTTTTTTTAAAGATTTTATTTATTTATTCCAGAGAGAGAGAGAGAGAACTAGTGGGGGTAGGGCAGAGCAAGAGGGAGAAGCAGACTCTCTGTTGAGTGTGGAGCCCAAAGCAGGGCTCAATCTCATGACCCTGAGATTGTGACCTGAGCTGAAACAAAGAGTCAGACACTCAACTGATGGGCACTCAAGCGACTGAGCCACCCAAAATCATTCTTGATTTTGCTTCAGGTCATGATCTCAGGGTCATGGTCTCAGGGTCGTGAGATTGAGCCCCGAGTCAGGCTCTGTGCTGAGTGTGAAGCCTGCTTCAGATTCTGTCTGTCTCTCTCTCTCTCCCTCTGCCCCTCACCCCTCTCTCTCTCTCTCTCTCACACACACACACACACACAGAGACTGAAATCAGACTATAAATGGAACACTATATAGATCCAGGAAAGATCCAACATATTAAATTCATCAATATGTTATTAATCTAAGTACATGAATTTTAAAAATAAAGTTTTTGATTTGCTCAGATGCAATAATTTCAAGAACCTCTGTTGGTTCTACATACTTTGATTCCAAACAATCCTTATGATAACATTGTGCAATTTTATTTTCAGAGACAATGTAGGTCCTACTTCATCCACATGGGCATGACTGTGGCTTTTTGCCAGCATGTACGGCGTGCCGTCTTCCCTAATGGGCTCTCAACTTCATATTCAATCTAAGTAGACTTTTTTTTCCAGCATCTACAGATGGCCTCAGCTCTAATTTCCTAATTTTTTCAAAAGGAAACAGAAGCAAGTGTTGCATTCTCAAATATATTACGTTTTGATCAAAATGTTTAAACCCCAGAAACTGAATATCCGGGAAATAGTCCATGACAACACATCTTTGTTTCAGGGAAGAAACACAGGAAACCAAATCACAACATTTGATGCAATTGGCCCTGAATGGTCAAGACTCAGTCAGTGACTTCCCATTTCTGTGTTTTTCTGTCCTTTTTTCAACTTAGGACAAACTGGAAAAAACCAATGATGTTTCCCAAACCAACTATATCTGCTGCCCTGCTTCTAGTTAGCTCAGACACAACTTTTCCATATCAACAGGTTCCCGTAAGAGCATATCTAAAGCCTACCTATCCTTCTTATTTTCTCCGTTGCCTGCCTTTGAGTCTTTGCCAAACACAGCAATGGTAGTTAACTCCCTTGCTGTGGCAAACTTCTAAATAGTGGACCCTGTTCTCGGTTGGGTGGTCTTTATTTCTGTAAACACATCGTTTTTTTTTTAATTTATTTTAAATTCTTTATTATTATGTTCAATTAGCCAACATATAGCACATCATTAGCACATCATTAGTTTCTGATGTAGTGATCAGTTTTCTGATGTACATCAGTTTTCTGATGTAGTGATCAATGATTCACTAGTTGTGTATAACACCCAGTGTTCATCACCAAAATGTCCTCCTTAATTGGGTTCATCACCCGATTACCCCATCCCCCACCCCCCTCTTCTGTAACCCTCAGTTTGTTTCCCAGAGTCCAGATCATCATTCTTAAGGACATCTAAGAAAACCAAAAACCAAAAACCAAACCAAAACAAAAAACCCCCAAACTCCTAAAACCCTGTGTTAGAAGGAGAATGCCTCCTTACACTGGTTTCTGTGGGTAAGTAAGGACATCCCACTATGACTTTGCTTCTCCTTTCTCCAACCTGTGGAGTTATCTGATTGGTGAGCAAGAATAATTAGTACCAGTTGCCTTTTTAAGTGGATTCAAGCTATCAAAAGTCCTAAGCATAGGGGCTTGAGAATGTTTCCTCTCTCTATATGTTGAATTCCATACTGATCTGGGTATAAGTATGTTTGTAAACTCATTTTTTTGGTCCAAGCACTTAGGGAGTTTCACTAGGAGGGTAAGGCTATGTATTTGAACCTAGGCTTTGGGCTTCAGTCTGCCTAATTATTCATCTGGAGGTAGAGAAAATTTTGAGACTCTCCCAAGCACCACCATCAACAGGTTCCCCCGATCCTCCACCAACTTTGTCCTTTTTTTCTTCCTAACATCAAGATAAAGAAGAACTTATCCTCCACTGCTTCACAGAAAAAAAGTCCCAGAGAATCATAAGTCCCTAGGATCCTAAGAAAATTAAGTTTTGTAGAAGTTCTAGTTATTTGTTTCCTTTCCAAATGCTTTTTTTTTTTAAATGCAGTCTCACCCTCCTTTTTTTGTATTTTACAAATTTATAATTTTTGCACTTTCCGTGCGTGGGTGTGTGCAAATGAGCTTAATGTGCTTCTGTTAATTTTCACACTGTTTTCTGCTGTGTTCCTGCTGGGCTGCTAAAATCAACTTGAAAAAAATGTTATTACTGTTACCTGGGTATTAGAAAAAATTATTATTTTTCATTCTCTTATGGAAAAGACAATCATTTGAACAAAAACAATAAAATGTATTGCATGTTATTATTTTACTTTAGACTACTGTGTTAACTTGTATGACACAGGAATATCTAGTCTGTGATTCAAATTTTGCTCCAGACAGATGTTAGGGTCTAGGTGTTTTGATAAAAATGCATACCCTAGGATGAAGAGATCTTCCTAAGAGAACAAATTTATTTAGCTTGTCTAATATTTGAAAACATTTTTTATTCTTTCTCATACTTAACTCCTTTAAATATTATACAAGAATGATTTAGCCAGTTCCTCAAAGTGCATTTTATGATATGTGGGAAAATGAAGCAAATGACAAAGGTTAAGATGTTCTATTTCCATATCAGGCTAATTTAGGACTTAGGTCCTTAAGTAAGAGATACTACAAATGATTCCAAATTTGTAAGTGACTTTTCTGTTGGGATATGGCTCTATGTATTGGATGCTCTTGCATTTGTTTTCCAGGAAAGTAAATAGGAAATAAGAATAGGAAAAACAAACAAACAACCAACCAACCTTCAAACTCTATTTCTGGTGTAATTACAAGTCAGAGAAAACCTCTAAATTCCAAACAATACATGAGTACTGCCAAAATCTTCTGGGACCAGAGAACTCCAAATGAGACGCACTGATGTTCCTGCCAAGAAGAGCTGGGACAGAAAGGGGCCTAGCGGAGGTAGATTTGTTTGTTTGCGTTAG
Source organism: Nasua narica (assembly GCA_028533885.1). Lineage (NCBI taxonomy): Eukaryota > Metazoa > Chordata > Mammalia > Carnivora > Procyonidae > Nasua > Nasua narica. Next base: position 6,822,752 of record CM052807.1, read on the forward strand.
TGAAATAAAAGTTTAGATAATAGTTACAGTTGAGGTATTGCTCAGAGTGCTTTATGAATATTAACTCATGTAAACCTCATAACTACTGCATGAGCAACTATCATTACCCATCTATTAGAGGTGAACAAAATGAAATGAGGTGTAGAGAGTGAGCGGCCATCACAAAAATTAATAATGGATATTCTTTCTAAATGGGAAGGATAGTGGTCCAAACCAACAGGCTAGGCAGATAGAAAATTCATAGAAGTACTATGGCTAACTGAATTCAAGTTAAAAAATTAAAAAAATTAAAAAAAGTATTTGGGAATGTATTTTATATATTGTCTTTCAGGTTGAAATGAAATGATCTACTTATAGACATTTAGAAGTACAGTAAAGTATATGCTTTCAAATTAAAAAAAAAAAAAAAGAAGTATACAGAGGGAGCCGAGTTGATGCTCTGGACTGAATGTTTATGTCCTCCCAAAAGTCACAGGTTGAAATCCTAATCCTTGATGTGATGGTATTTGGAGGTGAGGCCCTTGGAAGGTGATGAGGTCATGAGGGCAGAACCTTGGTGAATGGGATTAGTACTCTTATAAAAGAGACCCAGAGAGCCCCCACATGCCTGCTGCCATGTCAGGACACAGCAAGAAGACAGATGTCTGCAAACCAGGTAGTAGGCTTACCAGACACTGAATCTGCAGGTGCCTTAACTTTGTATTCCCCAGCTTCCAGAATAGTAAGAAATAAATGTATGTGGTTTAAGCCACCCAGTCTATGGTATTTTTGTTATACCAGCCTGAACAAACTAGAATAGTTGGTATCTTTCAGAATGTGTGGCACAAAATATACTTTCTAAAGATAACAAACTTGCCTAGAAAAGCAGTGACCATGTTCCTTGGTGGCAGTGGCTATTACAGCAACATGTCTATACCAGCTGTTAAGGTGCTTTTGAGTCAGGTATGTCATGAGTCAGAAGAAATTAATGTACACAAAGGGGGTCCCTATTAGGAGGGAAGAGCCCCTTGCTGTAGAAAGAAAGAAAAGTGCCCTTGAACTAACATACAGAGAATATTCTGGTACCTTCCTCTTCCATAGGAATCAAATGTTAATAGTTCTCTGAATATCCAACTCATTCAGAATTGAGCAGTAAAGCAAGAATATGTAGAAAGCAATAGAAATATATAAGAGAAAAATAAAATGAAATGCACAAATCTTCTATATACTGTATAAAGAAAATTCATCAAAGAATTAGACACAAAACAGATGAAAACTGTCACCCAAATTTCCAACATGAAATAAAGAACAACTTTAATGAAACAATAAAATATTTATATCAGAACAAAAAGAAGAGATAACCAGACAACAAGAGAAAATAGAAAAAGAAAAAAGCAATCTGAACTCAGAATAAAATGAAACAAAAAAGACAGGGGTGCCTAGGTGGCTTTGTGAATTAAATGTCCAACTCTTGATTTCAGCTCAGGTCATGATCTCAAGGTCATGAGATTGAGCCCCACATTGGGCTCCATGCTCTGCATGGAGTCTGCTTGAGATTCTCTCTCTCCCTTTCCCTCTGCCACCCCCTGCCCCACTCATGCATTCTATAAATAAATAAACAAATAAATAAATAAATAAAATCTTTTAAAAAAAGAGATAAACTCAGTTTATGAATAAAGACAAAATAAAAGGGAGCAAAGGGTAGAATAGACACCAGAGATTATATAATAATAGAGAAAAGGAAAAACAACAAAATCACAATGAAAAACAAAAGGACTTAGACATAACAAGCACTCAAAGGAGAAAATCCATCCTCTCAACTCCAAAAATGGAATAGAACAAATATTTAAACTACAACTGGAAAAAAAATCTTTTCTGGAGTAGTAGAATTCTAGGTTAAAGCTACATGTCAAAAGAATACACTGTGCCAGGGAAAACTGATCCAAAGCAATCAGTACAAAAGTATATTCTAATATATGTTGAAACTTTGAAGTTAAAAATGTATTAAGAGGCCAAATATATCAAATCTCTTATAAGCAAATAAAATCATATTGCTATAAAACTACCTCAAACAAAATTCAATGCCAGACACTGCTGGAGCAATACCACACGAAACTCAAAGAAAGAAATGGTGAGTCCAAGATTATTATATCCAAAGTTTTATTCAAATTTAAATCATACTCTTAAACTGATTCAAATCTTAATAACTCTAAATATTTTTCCCAATGATAACTGTGGGCAAATAAACTCAAACTAATCAAGAACTGACTGAGAGAATAACAGCAAAGCCTCAGTGGTAGGGACCAAATATATTTTATTGTAGATTCAGTATAAAAATAAAAGCAAGAGCAGAATTATTAGAATGAAAAATAAAAGTTATAAACTATAAAAATATAAAAATGATGCAACTAACAAAAATAGGGGACAGAAGATAAAAATCAGTATAAGTCCACTATTCCCTCATCACTAGTAGCTACACTTAAAATATTTTAACTTCTTCGGGACGCCTGGGTGGCGCAGTTGGTTGGGTGACTGCCTTTGGCTTGGGTCATGGTCCCGGCATCTTGGGATCGAGTCCCGCATCGGGCTCCTTGCTCCGCGGGGAGCCTGCTCCTCTCTCTGCTTCTGCCTGCCTCTCTGCCTGCTTGTGTTCTCTCTCTGTTAAATGAATAAATAAAATCTTAAAAAATATATATATTTTAACTTCTTCAATGATATACTCACTTTTCTACCACTTACTGAAAAAAGAGTATTGAAATCACTATCCCTGGGAGTAGAGTAAAACTTCTCCTTTCAATTTCGCCAGTTTTTCCTTCATCTGTTTTTTAAAGGTATGTTATTGAGTGCATACAAATTCAGTATTGCTATGACATCTTGATAGATAACCCTTTTTGCCATTGTTAAATATCCATCTTTATCAATAGTGATACCTCTAAGCTCTCAGTTCACTTTTTCAGGTAATAGTAAAGTCATTCCAGGTTTTTTATGGTTTACATAATATATTTTTCTCCATTCTTTCATTTATAATATATCTGCAGTTTTATATATAAAATGTATCTATTGTAAGTAGAGTTGAGTCTTGCTTATTCAATGAATATGGTTAAATTCTTCCTTTTAATTGAAGAGTCTAGTTATTTGTATTTAATATAATTATTGATGTATTAATTTAATATACCATAATAGCACTTTTTGCTATTCTTTTTGTTTCCAATATTTTAAAAGATTTTATTTATTTATTTGACAGAGAGAGAGAGAGATCACAAATAGGCAGAGAGGCAGGCAGAGAGAGGAGGGGAAGCAGGCTCCCTGCTGAGCAGAGAGCCCGATGTGAGGCTCTATCCCAGAACCCTGAGATCATGACCTGAGCCGAAGGCAGAGGCTTTAACCCACTGAACCACCCAAGCGCCCCTGTTTCCAAGTTTTTTTTTAAGATTTTATTTATTTATTTGAGAGAGAGAGATAGTGAGAGAGCACACAAACGGTGGGGAGGGGCAAAGGGAAAGGGAAAAGAAGCTCCACACTGATCAGGGAGCCCGTGTGGGGCTCTATCCCAAGATTCTGGGGTCATGACCTGAAGGGAAGGCAGATGCTTAACTGACTGAGCCACCCAGATGCCCTGTTTCCAATGGTTTTGTTTCCTCTGTCATCCTCTCTGGAGTTTTGTTTTTTTTTTTTAATTAGGTATTTATTATTATTCCATTTTATCTCCTCTTTAAAAAATATTTATTTTTGTATGTCTCTACCTCTTTATTTCTCAGTGTTTTCCTTAAAAGATTATTATATGAATCCTTAACTTATCATCATCTATTCACAAATAATATCACTTTTAGTAAAATTTGAGAGTGTTAACAGTTTACTTCCACTGACTCCCTCTGTCTTTTGTGCCATAGTAGCCCATTTCGATTTCCTATGTCATAAACTTCATCATTTATATTATTGTTTTTCCTCAAACGAACATTATTTATCATTTAAAGGTATAAACAAACGAGAAAAAAATCTTCCACAGTTGTTATTTCCGGTGTTCTTTGGACCTTTGTGTAGATCTAAGTGTCAGTATAATATATTCTCTCCATCTGAGAAATTTCCTTTGGTATTTCTGTAAGAGAAGATCTATCGAGCATGGATTTTTTCAGGTTTTGTTTGGCTTAAAATGTTTTTGCCTTCATTTTTGAAACTGAATTCTAGGGTCGGAAATTTATTTTTTCTTGCATTTTAAACATGCCAATCCATTGTGATAAGAAGACAAAGGTAATTTGTACCATTGTTCTCTTGTATGTAACATGCCCTCCTTCCCTAACTTGGTTTCAGTAATTTGACTAGGAAGTGCTTAGATGGTATTTTTGTTTTGTATTAATCTCTCTAGGGTTTACTTAGATTCTTTCTATGCGGGTTACAGGTGTTTTTTTGTTTTTTGTTTTTTGTGTTTCCTTTAAACCCAGTTTGGAAAATGTTTCCTGTTACATCATCAAATATAATTTCCTGTAGAAATCTCTGCATCCCTTCCTCTGGGACTTCCACTGCATGTAGTTTAGACTACTTAGTATTGTATCATAGTTTACCGATATGCTGGTCATTTATTAGGCATATTTTTCTTTGTGTTTCAAATTATATTTTCCTATTACTTTAGATTTCAAGTCACAGAACTTTTCAGTGTCTGATCTGATGTTAACCACATTCAGTATTTTCTTTTTTAGATTTTATATACTTTTTACATTCTAAAATTTCTGTTTTAGATTATTTTATCTTTTCCATTTGTCTCCTAAGATTCTAAGATACCATCTGTTCACTCATTTTTGTCCATGTTTTCATATCATTGTTAAATGTATTCATGATTGTTTAAAGTCCTTACAACCTAATCTAGCATCTATATCATCATTAGTTCTGTTTGTTGACTTTTTTTCCTTGATTATGGGTTATGTATTTTTTAACTTATTTTTATTTGCAGCAATTTTTTATTTTATGCTGAATATTCTTGATATTTTGATGACAGTCTAAACGTTGTTGTTTTCTTTTAAGTAATACTAAAATTGTTCTGTAAAATTGTTTACCGGTTGAAAAGTTTGATCCCTTTCATGATTGTTTGAACTTTTTGACATGTCATGTTTACTTTAACTCTTACTTTTGGCTAGAATGCAACCCTACTCCTAACATGTGACATTTCTGGGTTCTCAACTGAATACCTGACCAAAGTTTTACTATTCCGTCAAAACGTTAAGGGTCTTACAGATTTTTGTATACCCACATCTCAAGTGCTATGTCCCTTGAGACTCATCTGCCTCCGTAGTCCCATATTATATCTATTATGTGCTTTGTCAGCTCAGTGAAGTTGCTCCATTCTGCTCAGTCTCCACCTCCTCGATCTGGGAAGTACACTTAAGCAGAAAGCCAGATCAATCATAGGGATCACCTTGTGTGTGTCTCTTATCTTAGGAATTAATCATGTTTTATATATATATTGTTTAGGTTTTTAGCATTTATGGCAGAAGGATAGTCTAGTACATGTTCTTTCATTATTGGCTAGAAACAGAATTTCTTAATTTGTTTTTTTATTACCCAGTCTTCCTTTCTGAATCCTCAAGAGTATACTCAAAATATATTCTTCTGAGTATATTTTGTTTTGTTTATGATTGTTTTAAATGATTTGGTATCAGTAAATAATACTTATTGAGTATTCTCTAGGTCCTTAGCACTATTCCTAGGATCTTAACTTATAAATAACTATTAAATATTATCCCTATCCTGAAGGATCTTACAATTTCATTGGGAAAAAGACAGATACACTAAAGGAAATACATTGCAAACACTACTGCGTAAAATGATCACAATGATACTACTGTATGTAGAGGGGAAAACAACTATTTTTGAATTCCAAGAGAAAAACAACAACGACCAAAAAACTCCTCAAAAACAACAGTACTCCCTGTCAGTGAACATTAGAAGGGAAACAGTAAATGTTTTTGAATCATTCATTTTTCTAGATTCATGGAACTATGACCGGTAATAGATACAGAGGGGTGTAAACCTCTGTGTTTTCTTACTGTGTGCTAAAGACCATCATCTATATGAATACCACCAAAAGAAAAAGAAATAATTAAACAAATAAAACAAACTAAAATATAATGATTTGTCAGCTGTGCCAGGTGCAGCCAACGCTTCCATACAGCTGCAGACTCCCATGGGGATATTTTGAGTCAGTCTTAACCAGTGAATGATATGAGTCAGCTGCTTCACCTTCTCCAGGTAATTGATCTTGAAGTCAGTTTTGTAAGCATGTATTAAGACCCAGCTTGCAATGTACTGAATGTCACTTCTAGTTTTCGGACTTTCAAAGTTCCTTGGTTTTCAACCTAATCCATTTCACTGGGCTTCTGCCTTATCTCGCCTGCATAGAACTCAAGTTTCTCACCAGACCTTGAGCTTCCTCTGAATCCAAACTTGCTTCCTGAATTCTCCTCAGTCCTTTTAGTCTTTCTCCAAGGAAAGGAAGTTATGGAAGATATAATCTGACTACCTAAGTCTAAAATTTTAAGATATTCTGATGATACTTGTCAGGGTAATGATAAGGTAGAATCATTTGAAACGATTTGAAATCAGAATACTCTCAGAAAATATCATATATATAGTCTTACTTTCCCCAGCAACATCTGAAAAACTGAACGATTCACCCAGAACACAGATGTTAACTATTAAGTTTTATATCTTTATTTACTTGTTAATCCTAGAAACACAAGATGTCTGGATCAGAGAACAGATCCTTTATATAGTCACAGAGCACCTTAGTAGCATTGATTCCCCATCTGATTCCCCTCAAGGTGACATAAAGAGGGTCAGATGTTTCTGTGCCACATCTGGCTCATTTTAGGAGAAACCCTAACATTATAAGACCCAAAACTAGCCTAGAGCACCTGGAATATCTGCCTCATCTTGGAGAGAGACAGACACAGAGACAGAGAGACAGATCTTTCCTCTGGATCTTAAACAAATTCTCTGGGAGAGAAGAGGAGAAGGTCTCTAAGTTTTTATTCTCTTTAGAATATGATCAGAGACTCTGGAAGAGAGAAGTCTTTAAATTCTTCTGGAGCAGTTCACTGTCTCTAACTTCCAAGGCATGTTTACCATTCAATCATCCTTTCTCCAAGGTTGTCAACAATATTTGTTTAGTAAGTCCTGATGAACAATACTTTTGGGACATTGTTTCCTACTAATAATAATGAGGTCAAATTAATTTGAATATAATCTCCTTCCAAACTCTTGCTACCACATCTCTTCCCCTGTCCTAAACTTCCCTGGTCATAAACCAGCTCGTATCTCACCTGTAACTACCACTTTGTCTGCATAATGTTCATTCCACTGGCTTCTTGGTGTCTTCATCTCTCCTCTGTCCTCATTATCCAGTCTGGGCACCCTATCCCCAGACCCAGTTTCCAGCACCTACCCCGTTAGCAAAGATTGCTCAAATTCTAGGGTGTCTCATTCCCAAAGCTGCAAGCTAAAATATTTAAAGTCTTCAGACAAGCTATCAAAATCCCCCACTTAATATGAGATACCAATGAAAAATGGAGGGAACTGGAAGAAAAAGAGGAGAAAGCTCTTAGGTCTGTCACATAAACTACATATGGATGGGTAAACTCAAAAGCAAAGCAACAAATTCATTCAGTTACTTATCAATAAAGTATGTTTTGTGACCTGCAAGGAAACCAGCACTTATAATATTTTTATGTTTACAAATGTTTAGGCTTCCAAACAGCATTAAATAAACTGTGGAACATAATCTTTTTGGATATTGGAGACTTTAAATTGAACAAGATTTTAAAAACCACAGTTATTAATTTTTGTTAATATAGAAAAGTAGTAAAAGAAAACAGCCACACGTCTCACTGTCCAGATAAGTCTGATTGTCATTAAACACACACCTGAATGCCTATATGCGATTTACTTATGAGGTTAGACAATGTAAACAGAACATAAAGTTTAACAAAATAAAAATGAAAACAAAAAAGTGAAAGCTTCCTTTTCCCACATTGAACTCCCCCTCCCTTCTGTTTCACTCTTCCTGCTTACGTACACACACACACCCATGTGCATGCACACGCAGGTATTAGGGCACATGTGATTTTATTCACACACTGTTTGGTACCTTTCTATTTTCTGTTTGCTTGTTTGGTACCCTCCTTTTTTTAAAATATTTACTTATTTATTTTAGAAAGAGAGATCTGGAGCATGAGCAAATGGGGGGTAAGGCAGACAGAGAGACTGTCAGGGAGACTCCCTGCTGAGTGTGAAGTCAGATGCAGGGCTTCTGGTGGGGGTCAATCTCAAACCCATGATCTGAAATAAAGAGGTGCTTACCCAACTGACCCACCCAGGTGACACCACTGGTACCTTTCTAAACATTGTATGTGCTGTGTGTATTTTTTGGAGATAATTTTATGCTGGATATACATTGTTATGTCCTTCTTTTTAGGTGAAGGAAGTGATAATATTAATGCAGTACAATTTCACTGTAGTTTATGCCATGATTTATTTAGTTTAGAATCTGATGATGGGGGACGCCTGGGTGGCTCAGTGGGTTGGGCAGCTGCCTTCAGCTCAGGTCATGATCCCAGGGTCCTGGGATCGGGTCCCACATCGGGCTTCCTGCTTGGCGGCGAGCCTGCTTCTCCCTCTGCCTCTGCCTGCTTGTGCTCTCTCTCTCTCTCTCTCTGATAAATAAATAAAATCTTAAAAAAAAAAGAGAGAATCTGACGATGGGCATGTTAGTTGTTTTAGAGTTGTTTTGAATATTTTTAATCATGTTACTAAAATCAATATCTGTATGCATTGATAAAGGCATTAGTTTGAATTCCTAGCAATCGGATTTTCAGGTAGAGGAGTAATTAATTTTTTACAATTTTAACATATCTTATCAATTTTTCCTCCAGAAAGTGTGCAAAAGTGGTTACATATTTCCTACTCATAAACACATCATGGGGATTAGACAATGTGATTTGATGAGGGATAAAGGACTGCAGACATGGGTGGTCACAGAGGCCTTTAAAGAAGATACAAATTTGACCCAATTAATTGAAATCTGATATACATCAACATACATATACTCATCCTCACATACAAATCTTAAACTCTAAAATATTAAAACAGTGTTAACACTTCAGAGGAGATTGAAGGGAATTCACATTTATACTACTCTAGTATTTGATTTTTTGTGTGTATGCAATAATCTCACCCTATCAAATTAATAAGTGATAGGAAAATACACACCAAAATACAGAAAATATTCAATAGTATGAAAGACAATTTCGAACATCAGCACTCTTTTCTTTCAATAGAAAGGCAGAGAAGAAAAGAAAATAAAGTTATTCTTCTTGAAGAAAAATAAACTTAGGATAAATTATCACACAAAATTGAAGAAAAATTTGAAAATGGAATAACTATGGAGATTCAAGAGTTTTCTCATGTCCAGAAAAATACCAATAAGAAGAACGCACTAAAATGCCTGAATTATGAAGACAATATACAAATTCTACTGACATCCAGGAGAAACAAAATCAAATGAAATAATAAAAATAAAAGGAAAGAAAGATCGTACGAAGCAACACAAATCAATCTATTTTCAAATATCTCCTTTGCATTTTTCTAAGGAACCTGTAGACCAAACTTCTGCATAATTCTTCAAGAATATTAAGATTTTTCTCAATCAATCAAGTAAAATTCTTATTTATCAATGACAATATAAATATAGCCCAAGGGCTAGTTTTTTTTATCAGGTTCAAAGTTAACTAGATAACAAATTTATAAGTTGAAGAATGGGATATACATGGTTATAAGCAAAGAAACTGGATCACTGAATTAATTAAATAAAATATTACGTATAAACAAGTACAGCTGACCTTCGAATAAGGGAGAGGGTTAAGGGTGCTGACCCTCTTGTGCAGCTAAAAATACACAAATAATTTTTGACTCCCCTAAACTTAACTACTCAACACTTGCGGTTGACCGGAAGCCCCAGCGATTAACATAAAGATTTGATTAACACATATTTTGTTGTTGTATGTTGTATGTTGGCCTTCTTTTCTACAACCTCTGAAGAAGAAAAGAACAAAAATAAGCAGGGCTGAGACTGAATAGACAAAGAGTGGCCCTGCCAGTTTCCTTGGCATCCCTGATTCAGATACATCTAAAATAACTATCCTCAAACTCTTTCCAGTTACAAATGTCTTTTGTTTCAGCTTGCTAAGCTGCTAAGCAGTAATTTAGGTATGACATACCCAGATTCCCCAATTAGGGACACTGAGATATTACATCTGTATTGTTTTAAACTGCTAAATTTATGGTTATTTGACACACAGCAATAGAAAACCAATGCAGGCTGTGAGTCTGATTTGTCTTTTTTATTTCCCCAAAGATTTCTTGGCCCCAATATACGTAATATTACTTCCTGTCAAGGGAGCAACTTTGCAGTACAGTGGCTAATTCTAGACTACTACGATTTATTAGTAGTCTATTTATTTATTTGGTTGACCACAAAGTTAGAGTCACCTGCTTGGCTTGATCATGTCTAATTAAGCAAAGTGAGTTAAATGCTCAGAAATGAAATGAAATATAACTGATTCAAAGTGATTTATAATAATATAGTATAATTTAGAAATAACATTATATAAATATATTTAATGCATAACTATATATGTGTAAATATACATAAATATATAAATATTGATATTATTTAATATGTGAATATGTATTTATTTCATTTGTTATTTTATAACTATATTAATAATGTCAATTGTTTAATAAATATATTATACCATATACCACCTATAGAACTATATCATATATAATGCATACACATAAAATGCATTGATATTTAAATTATTAAAATTTTTATTCCATATCTATAATTGTATATTCATTCCATATATATACTTCATATATAAAACACCCAGTAGTAGAGATGAGAAAAATATAAGCTCTGGTAAACATTTTGGGAGTTATTAGGGGAAGTCTACTGTGTTAACTGAAGATTAAGACAGCATCTTAATTAATGAAACTAAATCTGGATAAAATAAACTGTAAACAAATTTTGTGGTTACTGAATGCAAATCTTTTCATTCTATTTAGATGAAATGTTACATTGTAAATGGAGAGAGGGAGAAATGGGAAACTGGCAGATATTTTGTCCAAAAGCTTTTTTTTTTTTTTGGTAGAAATCTTCTAAAAATAAGACTTGAAATATGTAATCTTGATGAGAAGAGCAAGGTTTAAGACTGAAAGCAATAATATGAAGCCAACAGGAGAGCTGTGGCAAACCCACACATTAAGATCCTCAATATAATCCACACCAAGAGTTAAAGGGGAAAGGGTGAAAGTCAAGTGCAGCACGGAAGCACTCTTTAGCTGTATCTGCTGAGTATATAACTGTGACCTCCTGGTACATAGAAGTTTCCATCTTATATGGAAGTCAACAGGTTCTCAGGGGAGGGGAAGAACTCATATGAGCAATCAGTTCTTGCTCAACTCTCTCCTGCCATATGACTCACCAATATACTATCTTCAAATAGAAGCACTGTTTAGAAGTAATGTTCATATATACAATGGAATATTACTCAGCCATCAGAAAGGATGAATACTCACCAATTCCATCGACATGGATGGAACTGGAGGGGATTATGCTGAGTAAAGTAAGTCAGACAGAGAAAGACAATTTTTATATGGCTGCACTCATATGTGGAACATAAGGAATAGCATGGAGGTTATTATGCGAAGGAAGGGAAAACTGAAGGGGGGAAATCAGAAAGGGGAGATGAACCATGAAAGACTATGGACTCCAGGAACAATCTGAGGGTTTCAGAGGGGAGGGGGTGGCGGGATATGGTAGTCCAGTGATGGGTGCTAAGGAGGGCATGTGTTGTAATGAGTACTGGGTGTTACATGTAAATAATGAATCATGGAACACTACCTCAAAAACCAATGATGTACTGTATGATAACTAACATAACACAGTAAAAAAATGAATTAAAAAAGAAAGAATTTTTGAAAAAAGACACAACAGTTGTTTTACCTTTGCTGCTTTTCCATTTTTCTCTGATGAAAAATGAAAGAATCAGCATGCTACTGAGTGCGGGAGGCTTGAGCTCACAGACCACGTTAACAACTGATATTTAAAATAAGCACACGCCCCAAGTTCTGTCACATCTGTGACCTTGGTAATTGTGAATGCAGTACAGATAACTAAACACACTTACTGAATAGAGAGTTGTGTATGAAGTCTCTGGTCTGACTTTTCACATTTGCAGATAATATAAAAGAAGTCCGTAAGATTTAAATTTTTCACACATGTGAACATGTACAAAGAATTGTAGGGAAAAAAACTCTCTCTCATGTATCATTCCAGCACTAATCTTAGCAAACCTAATTTTAAACTTTCCTCAGACTGGAAAGAATGTGGTTGAGTTATTCCTATCCATCAACATATCTTTTTTGTTTTTATCAAATTGTCATTGTATTTGATATCTTGTGGGCTGAGCGGTTATCACAATTAAAGCTGAAATAATAAATTACAAGGTTTGTGTGAAAGTAAAAAAAAAATTACTAAAAAACCCCCAGAGGATATTTTAGCTATCTGTGACAGAAAAATTGATTCCATGCATAACTTTATTTTTGTGAGTGTGTATGTTCATGCAAATATGTGTGTTGAAGTGGAGTTGAAGTAAGTTCCTCGATTCATCTGCAGAGAGGCATGCAGATTTTGGAATCGTCTGTAATGTACATTTGTGTACTTTGAAAACAAGGGATTCTAAACACTTGTCATGGTACATTACTAACTGTAAGTGATGTAATGTTACATAATAAAAACAAACCAAAACACATATAACAGTGAGTAACAGGTTGGGTATTATTGTCCTTCAAGGAAAGAAAAAAGACAATTTTATCTCACTGGTCAAGTTGAAGGTAAATATGTGCGATGGGTATGGAAGCATCTTTTGAATAGATAAAACAAATTTACTTCACGAACACATTTTTTCCGAAGTATTAACAATTCTAATGATGGATAGTCTTCCTGAAGGCATCTTTGATACCTGCTTACTCATTGTCAGTATATACAAACAACCGCGCAAACATTACCTCTGAAAGCTGTTATGCTCAGACTACATAGACACCACATTAAGTACCGAGTTAATTTTAGAATATAATGCCTGTGGAACCTGGGATAATCTCCATGATGTCACATCTTTTTTTTTTTTTTAAGATTTTAAAAGAGACGAAGAGATCACAAGTAGGCAGAGAGGCAGGCAGAGGGAGAGGGGAAACAGGCTCCCTGCTTAGCAGAGAGCCCGATGTGGGGCTGGATCCCAACACCCTGAGATCATGACCTAACCCAAAGGCAGATGCTTAACTGACTGAGCCACCCAGGCACCCCTAATGTCACATCCTTTATGTGCATTTTAGAAAGTGGTCATACATATTTGCAAGGAATAATAAATATATAAAAGGCATATCAGGTGTATGTAATTATTCAACGTGAATTTGAGCTTTATGTAAGATTATTCATGTTTAATTACACAGAAAGATGACTTAAATTGTGGCGTCCAAGGGTGCATCCAAATTATAAAGATTCTGCCTTCTCTTTACAATCAATAGAACCATGCTGATATACTGATGTAATAAAAATACCAAGCACTGTCATCTTTAACACATACTAGTTTTATGACATTGGATAACTTCTCTAACTTTATTTTGATCTTAGTTTCCCTTTGAAATGTAAGGATACCGCCTCACCTGGGTGTCCCACAAAGCACACTCTCTTCAAGTGGTGCTTCCCCCCCCCATTAATTCTCTAATGTCTTCATGATGTCTTGGGGAATTAAATTTGAAGTTTTTTTTTTTTAAAAAAACTTCTAATTATCATGTTTCAATTGGCCTTCATTAGTTTTTATACTTTGCTAATTGTTGAGTGAAGTTAGGGGAGGGGACAAGGTGAAGAGGAGATGAATGTGTTTTGCTTTTATTTTTGAAAGAATAGTTTTAGGGGCACCTGTGTGGCTCAGTCAGTTAAGTGTCCAACTCTTGGTATGGGCTCAGGATGAGATCTCAGGGGCATGAGATGGATCCCTGCATTGGGCTCCACAGTCAGTGGGCAGTCTGCTTAAAGATTCTCTCTCTCTGACTCTCCCCCCACCCTCTCTTTCTCTCTGTCTCTAAAATCAATCAATCAATCTTTTAAAAAAGAAATTAATTTTTTACTGGAAGTACAATTATTTTGATCCACATTTATGAAAAATAAATCGAATATTTAAATTCCACTTAAAATAGTTGCAAAGTCAGTAAAATAACTACAAATGTCTGTGCTTCTCAAAGATAAATGTTCTTGGGGAAGAAAAAGGAAGCCACTCAAACCACTCAAGCCATGTTTTCCAAGAACTTTCCAGATTAGGCTCTCCAAGCCCTTCTAAATAGTAAGGTCACAACCAAAATAGTTTTAATTTCTTGTGTTCTATAGTTAGCACACTAATTTTAGCTTGTTACATACTGGAGTTAGATCTCTACATACTGATGCATGCATAGTTTAAGCACTGTCAAGATTTGTGTATCATTGGTATGCCAGAGGAATTAATTTATAGGACTACTTGAAAACGTTTTAACATACAAAATATTTGAAAGATGTTGACAGTATTTTTAATGTTTGAATTTGTTGCATATTTGGTGAAAGTTGTGTTTGTTTATATTTAAAACTGATGAGAACATGAATGACAGATAAAACTTTAAGTAAATTTTAAAGTAGAAAAACACATAGTTACATGTAAACCTTAAACATTTTAATCCTAAAATCAAATTTAAAATTTTTTTCCCAAATAGGTCATATAGTGGGAATGTCAGAAATAAAAATATATATTAGGTTTTGAAGAAATCTGGTTTCCTTTTATGAACTTTTTAAAGATTTTATTTACCAAAGTGACAGAGAGAGCACGAGAGAGCAGGAGTTCGGGGTGGCGGGGGGGCAGGCAGAGGGAGAGAAAACAAAGTGAGTCCTAAAATTGTAGGAGCTTATTGCTGTGTTTGCAAGCTGTATTGCAAGAAGGGGAAATGCAAAGTGAACCCCAAAGTCTTTCTCAGTTGAAGAGACAGAGATCAGAATATGGGGAAAGGAAGCTGGCTAGAATTTTTGGTCACAGTGACAGATGGGAGGGAGCTAGAGAGAGAGAGAGAAAATGAGAGACAGATCAAGAGATCCCAAGATCTAGAGATCTGCAGAGAGGTTCCCCTCAAGACTGCTAAGTGTGAATGTGCACATGTGTGAGAGAAAACTAACTGATGTGGAGAAAGAACCCCCCAAAAGGAGCCGACATTCCTTCATATAGGTTTTTTTTCCACCCACTATCTGCCTGAAGAATTTCCTTTAACATCTCTCAAAGGTAAAGGCAGCTTCCAATAAATTCTCTCAGTTTGCAAATAGTTTCTCCCAGTTAGTGGCTTGTCTTTTTCATTTTCTTAGCATTATCTTAGGAAGACCACATATTTTTAATTATGAGAAAGTTTATTTTTTTACACTTATGTTTCATGTTTTTGTGTTCTAGTTTTAATGTCTTTGTGAAATACAAGGTTTCAAGCATTTCTCTTGTTTTTCTCCCAACATTTTATAGTTTTAATTCTGATATTTATGTATTTTATCTAATTCAAGAAAAATTTTGTGTATATAGTGAGATAAGAGTCTTTTTTAAGCATATGGATATTTAATACTCCAGCACCATTTGTTAAGAAGCTCATTCATTCTCCCATAAACTATTTTATTCTTTTGTGAAAAGTGAACCTATCATATATGCACAGGGTCTATTTCTGTTTCCTGTATTCTGTTCTATGAAACATGTTATTAGATCTTATATCAACACTGTACTATCATCACTACAGTAATTTGAAATATTATCTTAAAAGTATTTATGATTTTCTTCTATTATCCTTATAATATCTAGTCCCTGCAGTGATGTCTCATCTTTTAAAAAATATTTTATTTATTTATTTATTTGAGAGAGAGAGAGCAGGGGCAGGGGCAGAGGGAGAGGGAGAGAAAGAATCTCAAGCAGACTCCCCACTGAGCATGGAGCTGGACATGGGGTTCGATCCCAGGACCCTGAAATTATGATCTGTGCCAGAATCAAGAGTCAGATGCTCAACCGACTGAGCCACCCAGGTGCCTCATGTCTCTGTCCAACTCTTAAAAATACCCAGCTCACTCAGTATCTATTCCATGAAATTTATTTCTAAAATTTAATTTTATACCAACATTTTGTTTTTAATAGATACAATTCATGGTTTGGAAAGATGAAAGAGATTGAAAGCACAGAGATGCCAATAGTTCATTTCTGGTTATTGGTAATTTTTATTTTCTTCCATTTTTGTCCTCATTAGTCTGGTTAGTTATTTACTGACTTTATTGCTATTTTTAAAGAACTGACTTGGTTTTATTTATTTTCTTCCTCTATTTTTTTTGCTTTTATTTCCTTCTTTGTTTTTTATTATTAACTTTCTTGTCATTGTTTTGAATTTACCTTGCTTAAACTAACTTTTCTAGTTTTAATGTGAAAACTTAAAACATTGATGTGAGAATTTTCATATTTTCCAGTAGTACTTTTTAATGTGGAACACCTCCTAGAATCTACAAAGAGACAGGTATGGTTTGTGTTTACACCAGGCAAGTAGAAAGAGTTTATAATATTGAAGCATCAAGTAGAATTCTTACCCTAGTAGGGAGGTAAAATTGGACCTGGACAAAATGCTACTCAGACCCCTTCTAAGAAAGCTTAAAAGCAAGTTCAAAATGATCCAAATAATTCTGAATAACTAAACCAACACTTATATGTAAAAGATTACAACACAGCCCACAGTCAAAATATAAAATTAACAATATTCAGCTTCTATTACAAAATAACCAAGGCTAAAGGGAGTTGGAAAATATGACTCACAACCAAAATAAAAAGTAATTAATATAAAAAGATCCATAAACGAAAAGGATTATAGAACTCAATGAGAATTATGTTAAAATGGCTATTATATTTCATATGCTTAAGAAGGCTGACAAAAACATGAGAAGAATGAGAAAACAAACATAGCGACCTATTATAAAACCAGTGGGACACCTAGAGATGAAAATTACATGATCCTAGGTGAAAATACAATGGGTGGGATTAATAAAAAATGGCACATACAGGAGAAAGGATGGGTTAGTTGATGGACCTGCTATTATAGCTTCCCACAGATTTGAATGTGCTGTTTTCATTCCATTAATAATATTTTCTATTTGTACTTCTTTGACCCATGAGTTATTTAATTTTCAGGTGTATGGAGATTTTAAATGTGTATTTTAATTACTAATATCTAATTCACTTTCCATATGGCCAAATATATATACTTTGATTTAAACCCTTCCAAATTTATTACGACTTGTTTTCTAGCCAAGAGTATGGACTGCGTTGATGAATATTAGAAATGTACTTGTAAAAATATGTATTCCACTGCTGTTGGGTACAGTGTTTTATGAATAGAAGTATGCCAAGTTGATTAATTGTGTTTCAATCTATAAACCTGAAGTTTTTCTTTTCGTTCTATCAATTACTACTAAGGAGTAACTAGATTTACCTATTTCTCTTTTCAGATCTATAAGTTTCTGTTTCATGTATTTTGAAGCACTCTCATTAGGATCATAAATATTAGGAATGGTTTGTCCTTTGATGAAATGATCAATTTGTCAATATGTCCCATTTTATTCATAGTAATATTCCTTGTTCATCCATATTATTTCTATCTCCTAAAATCCCACAATTCCTTATTAAGTTTGCATCAAACACTGAATTATTGCTTAGAGAGGTTTAAAAATAAGAAAAAATATATTTTGTATTTACCCCAATGCTTGCCATTTCTGCTACCAGAAGAGGATTGGGAGGACAGGAAAATATCTAGAGAAATAGGAGCTCAAAAATTTCCAAATATGATGAAACTTATACAACTATAGACTTAAGAAGCCCAATGAGTCTCCAGCAAAAGAAAATCCCACAAATCATGTAGAGACACGTCATAGTTGTGTGGACAAACAATGATAAAGAGAAAAATCTTGCAGCTAAAAGAGGGGTGCCTGAGTGGCTCAGTTGGTTAAGCATCTGACTTCAGCTCAGGTCATGACTTCAGGGTCCTGGGATCGAGTCCCAAGTCAGTCAGGTTCCCTGATCAGCGTGGAGTCTGCTTCTCCTTTTCCCTCTCCTGGCCTCCCTTTGATACTCTCTCTTCACCCTCTCAAATAAATAAATAAAAATCTAAAAGAAAACTGCCAAAAGAAAAACACATTATGCATAGAGAAATGAAAATAAGAATGACAATAGATTTCACATGTAAAGCTATGCAAGACAGAAGATAATGGGATGACATATTTGAATTATGAAAAATTGCCAATTCTAGATTTCTTTAGTAAGAATATATTTCAAAACTGAAGGCGAAAATATTATCATACATATTTAGGTAGAATTCACAGTTTTATCATTATTTTTTTAAACCAAAAGTAAAATTAAATAGACATTTAAATAAATATGTGTCACTTTTTTCTACAAATAAATATTAAAGAATTGTCCAACAGCATTATAATTTACTTAACACCTATTGGCCCATGCACCAAGAATGAGGCCAAAACACACACAAAATCTCACATCCTCTGAGAATCTTTCTTTGATTCTTTTCTATCATTATTTAAGTTCTTCTTTCTGTCTAGTTTACTTAATATTTTTAAGTGAGGATATCATTACAATCATCTCTAATTCTTTATTTCTCTTCAATTTCCCCCAAAGAATGTAGGCTTTGTGTCCCGCTGTTTATCTCCCACCTTCACTCTGGTCCTATGGTCCGGTCTCCTCAGGATGCCTAGCCTGCAGGATGGAGATGATGTCCTCTACAGAGAACACACCTCCTTTCAACCTTCCAGTACCTAGGATCTTGGCACTACCTGTCTGCACCTTGCCAATTTTCCTAGGAACCTACCAGATCTCTACCCAGGATTTAGGTGCCTATGGTGAAAACACTCCAGTGTGTACATTTCAAGGACCAAGGAATCTCCAGGATATGGGTCGTTGTAATGTGGAAATAACTCCTCACATTATAGGATGAAGTGGGGCTAGGATACAGGTAACCTTCAGTGGTCACTAAATTCTAATGAGGAAGGTTGTAATAGTTTGAGGAATCATTGCTTTCTGAGTTACTAAGAAGGTGTACTTTTCAAGATAAGGGGCTAGAACATATTTATTTTGTTAGCTTTATAATATTTAAATAATAACACATATGGTTTTTAGACACCTATTTAAACTCAATGGGGAAAGTGACTCATTTAAGAATCAATCATGTTTAGCTTGGTGTTCACCACACTATCAATGTTCAATAAATATTTACTGAATAAATGAAACAGCTAACTAAAAATCATATAGTTATAAAACTCTATTTCTAAGAGTTTGCAATCTAATGAGGAATACAATATGAGGATTGTGAAATTGAAATTCAAAACATTTTATGATATATCTTGTAGGTAATATGTTAAATTCATTCTAAAATTGAAGCCACTTAACCAGAACTATCAGGATATGAGACATTCTTTTCCTGAATTTAAAAAAATGTTACTGGGTATTTTTCTTTAAGTAGGATTTTACTATCCTATAACTAACTTATTTGGAAATTTAACTTTATGGATTAGGTTTTCTTGCCTTAAATAGAGAATAGCACTGTCCACACACACTTTTACATTTTCTTGAGGCTATAGATTCCTCTTTATGAACAATCTTTATTGCACTTTGAATTGTATTTGGATAATTTGAGTAGTTTTTGGCTTCTCTGTTATTTACATTGCCAACATAAATATGTTGTCTTGGGTACTATTTTCCATGACTTAGGAAGCCATTAGAACTGAAGGAGCCGTTAGAGAAAATGTGGTTTAATTTCCCAAAATATTAAAGTGACTGAGGCCTAGCAAGGCTTGTTAAAAATTAGAGAACAATTGGATATGCCTTCTAATTGTTCCAGGTTCTATTCCACAGATTGGGTTGGTAGAAAACTGACCTCTGCTTATATAGATTTATTCCATATAACAGTGGCATAATTTATGGGATGAGAACGAATCTGAGTGGTCTGCATTTCTCACCAAAGAGCATTGGATCTCAAACCCAAAATAAAACAAAGGTAAAAACTAAGAAAAATTTAGAGGAATATGTTTCCAAATACAGCGTTATTAGCAGAGAATTTGAGATACAATAAAGCCAACAGATCAGAATATGGTTGCCTTGAAGAGACAGACAGTATGGAGGTATGCCACACCATTGGGAGGCCACAGTGGGGAAGCAACAGAATCAATCAAGAGGCTGAGGGAGAAGGGGTACCTTGGACAAGAACTTTTATTGTGGTTTCCATGAGCTGGGATGGGAGGCTAAGAGAAGCAGCCTTAGGACCGACTAGTTAAATAATCTCAGCTGTGTCTGGGGCCGATGGGTTGTGCCTGGTTGTCCAGTAGCTGGTCATAAGGTGTTTAGGACAAGATGGTGGCCTGGAGTATGAGGGTTCAGTAGAGAAGGTAGTTGGAGAGTGGGTTCTAGATTTGTTGGTTTGCATTTGAAAAGCACACTGGGAGGAAGTGGGAGACAGTGATGACGGAGGCAGAAGACCATCAAGACGCAGACATGTTACGGGATTGTCTGGCAGAAGCCAGAAACGTGGTTAAGACAGCAAATATAAGAATATCCGGGCTTGTTAAAATTTGAAACGTGAAGGATATTGAGGAAATGTGTTCACTGATCTCTCTATGATGACACCAAGACCTTTTCCCACAGAGTTTACAACTTTTCCCAAGAGTTTACAAAATTAGTTTACAACTAATTCACAACCTGTCAGTAAGATCAAAGTGTTTAAATTTTTCTTTCCAAGATGTATTGCAGTTTATACACATCTAGGTGATTTTCTTTTCTTAAATTTTTATCTTTCTTGCTAGGATTGTTTGTAGTTCTATTTATCCACACCACAACCAAGCTACAGAATTCCTGTCACTTTTTGAAAATGTCTCTCTTTGTTCAGTAATTTTGTGTTCCTGATCCATGGGAGATTCATTTCTTAGGCTCAAATATCTAATGTATTAATCATTGTCTTTATTCAAATATTCAACACCCATTAATATTACATTTTTCAGATTGTTTTGGGGGAAGTTATAGGAGAAATGTTAAAATCCCAAATTATTAAGAGATTAGAAATGCATCCATTTTAATGAATTAGTTTAGGTATAGACAAAAGGAGATTTGCCTTTTCTCTATAATATATTGGATAATTTAATACATTAGATAATTTTGTAATGGCTTCAAAATTCAAGACAATGATTACTATAAAGTTATAATACATAACTTGAATTTATAAAAATAAAACAATTAAGATAAATTATACTTTTTATGACCAAGAAAAACTTAGGTGCAACAGAGATCAATAACTATATCATTAAAATATACTTACTAAAACAATTGTTATGAAATCTGAAAGATAGAAAACTCTGAAAATGTGCTTAATTATGTCAGTAAAGTATTTATTTTAATATAGGAATAAATATTTTAACAATTATGAGGCTGATTTCAATCCATGCTTTTATCACTATGCTCCCCAGTTGAAGGTGCTAGACACTGGCAAATTCAAGTAATAAAAATAACACAAATCTGACAATGTAATTGGGACAATTTCATAAATATTGCCTAATAAAATGTTTAAAAGTTAAAATATTTTTATAGCCTTTCATTATTGAGGATAAGATCCTCAAATGGAAAGGAAATATCCCCAAAAAACCAAAATTGCAGTACAATTGTTTTTAAAAATGGCATTAGAGGGCACTATTGTATGCTTTGTAGGAATTGCCAACTTGAATGTACTGCTAAGTCTGGAAATTGTATGGTATAAAACTTTTTGTAGCTATTTTTGATACGTTGATTTAAATAGATTTAAAAATCATAAAGTTTTGTCATCTGACACAAGACAGCAAAAAAATAGGAACGAAGGAAAGAAGAAAGGAGGAAAAGGAGGCAGGTAGGGAAAGAGGGAGGAGAAAGAAAGGACAAAAGGAGGGAAGAAGGAAGGAAAGACATACTATGAGGTGTCTAACTCCTTAAAATTGAAGAACAAGAAAGGAAACATTGGGGATATAATTTGGAAGCATAAACTTTAGAAATATCAAAATTGCTGAAGAAAAGAAACTTAAGCCCAAGAGGAAGAACATCCACAAAACCTGCCTTTTTTTTAAAACTATTTGCATTATTTATGTTAGAATCAGAAGGTTTAAGCTTTCACAAAACTTGGCACAGTCAAGTGACCACCTTGAACTTCCTACCTTAGAGCTCTTCAAGAAAAACATTAAGTTAGTCTCAAGAAGGCCACATTTATATGTGTTTACTTATTACTTTGCTGGGTATTGAGGGATTATAAATTAAAAACCTTTGATCTCAGCCTTCAAAGGATATACAGTTTTGGGTTTCTTGTTTGATTATTTGCTTAAGATTAGTAACTAAAACAACTACAGGTAGCTATGAGGCTACTGATTATAACGTTCCATAGTAATCAAATACTTTGATCGTGAGTACAGTGATTAAACCTCCATAAGGTAGCATGTTTGGCTAAGCAGAATTAGGAAATAGAAAACTCCCACAGGTACCCAGGCAAGTCACTATTTTTTCTCTTCTCTGTACCAATATCACACGGATAGGGCCCACTGAAACAAATTATCTGTAACACAATCAAAATTATTCAGTGCACTTTGGGGAAAAAAATGTGAATACTGTCATTTTCCACCATAGAGACCTTCATTACACAGAACAACTTAAAAATAATTTACTCACATCTTTCCCATCCTAGTCTATCACATCTCTGTTTGCAGGTGTGGGTCTCATTCTCACTGTCTAATTATTTTACATTACACGCATTATGCTGGTGTGTGCTTTCCGACACTTGAGGGTGTTTTGTTTGTTTTGTTTTGTTCTCCCCTTGGAATGGCTTCTGGTTTTAGATGTGTTAGCTTTTTCCTCTAGGATTTTTTTATTTGGTTGATCAGCAAGTTGCTAAAATTTTGCTGCCGCCCTAGTTAGGAGGGTTCGTTGAGCAGTTTCAGTTATATTGTCTGGTCATCTTTGGCAATACCGAGGATTTCTTTGTTGCAACTTAATAAACATTCTGGACTACAAAGTATGCCCCTTTACTCATACCTTGTGCAGCTGTTAATCCTGGGGCGGTTTCGCTGCAGCACTTGACTGTAGCTGGTCGACATACCACACTGCTCTTCCAAAACCCACTGGGGAGACTATGGGAGAGAGAATAATGGAAAGTTCTTTTTTCTTATATCCAGAAAACATGAGTTTCCAGTCAGATTGTTAGAAAGAACATTAACAGCCACAACCCCTTTTTAGAAATGAGCATATACATATGCTAAAAGTAGTATTTTTTTAAAAATGGTCCCAGAGTTAGAAGATCTGCAGTGAACTCTTGGGTCTGATCTGAACTAACTTTATGGTCAAGAGGAATTTCTAACGGTCACTAAGTGAAGGCATACAGTTATATGATCTCTGAGGCCCCCAGTAACATTATTTGGGCTTCCAAACACGTTTTAAGCAATTGATCATACAGTATTCAGTATGGAAGAGTTTAGAAATTCTCCATGTTTTGAATTGAGTAGCTTCATTAAATAAGTATTTATGAAGTGTTCATCAAATGTCAGGAGTGTTAATCTTTTATACAGAATGAGAGAATGGGCTAGAAAACTCTCTTCTCTGTCATTGTGTGTGTGTGTATCCCAAAGTGTATAAATAAAATTTGTAACTGAGTTTTTTTCTGGATAGTGGAACTGAGGATTATTTATACTTTCTCCTTTATGCTTTTTCTATATCTTTTACATTTATAATTTTTATAATCAAAAAGCAAAAAAATGAGGAATATTTTAAATAGATACACGATCAAAGT
This sequence comes from Nasua narica, assembly GCA_028533885.1. Taxonomy (NCBI): domain Eukaryota; kingdom Metazoa; phylum Chordata; class Mammalia; order Carnivora; family Procyonidae; genus Nasua; species Nasua narica. The sequence goes on from CM052807.1 coordinate 6,846,719, forward strand.
AATTCCTTTCTTGACATGGGGTAATTACAGGGAGGCAAGGGTGAAAGGATAATCTGTATAAAATCATAATTTGTTTTTGAATTAAAATTCTGATGTCTATTAACTCCTAAGTTATTGAGCAGCCACTTTATTTATATGATTGGTGTAACTGCTTTGGTGTGGACTCTGGATTCTGTTTGGATTTCTAAGTTAAAGATGGTTTGCATGCTCGTTATGTTCTGATGCATGTCAGGAATTAATATTTATTCTTTTTCCAACCTTCAGGCCAAAGGTTAACCTCTTCTTGTCTATTGACTATGATTTCTGTGATGCAGTATCTACAGAAAACAAGGTCAGTAAAAGATTTATTTCATGAAGTGTTTTGAAGCAAATAAATTACATTTTCTTTCCCAGTCAAGGCTACCTTGTTAGCATTTGATTAAATGCTTCAATAAGTTTTTCCATGGCAATGTGTTTCAAAGGAGGTAAGTACTAATAGCAGCTGTGCACTTGTAGTTAATATGTTGTTAAATTGATAGAGAAAAGCAATATTGATGTAATAGCTCTCATTCATGCATTATCTCTCAACACAAAGTTTCTAATAAAGAGTGAGCTGACATTTAGAAACCAAATAATCTAATATTAATTGTGAATTCTTTAATATGCCCAGACAATTGTTTAATTTTGAATAACATTTTCCAGCATTTATTTCAGAATTAGTTAAAATTCACCTTCCCACAAAAACGTTCATATTTCTTCTCTTCATAGAAAATGTTAAATTTTCTAGTCTAGTTTTTTAAATGAGTACAATTAAAGCCTTCATCAGAAGAAACAAAATTTGCATAAACATACATGCCTTAATAGCCTTTGGTACAGAAACAGAAATTACTCTTCTTCTTTATATACTGAGTCTGTTGCACAATTATTACATTGCTCTAATGTCTTTATAACTGGATGTTTGTTATTCATCTTTTGTTTGTGAACAGTGCAATTGAGCACTATCCAATAATTTATTTCAAATTTGTGTTAATTGTGAGAAGTTAATTCTTACATATTTATTGAGTCCTACAAAGTTGAACAGTAAATTTATTCAAATTAATGTGACTTAAATTAGAGCAAGTTAATTTGGTACTGCTAGAAAAATTGTCTAGATTGTTTTCAGTGTTTATTCAATGACTAATTATTTCTTTCATATCAACTTTATTGGGAATGTATGACCCTGGTTGTGGTGAGGGGGGAGTGCAAGACTTTGGGAAGCACTTTTTTCACTTAGAGACTCTCTCATCACAGCAAACACGCCTCTTGGATCCAAGATAAACATTTTCGTATCCCACCCGTGTTTTTGGAGGCTGCTGCGGACACTTCATAAATGCCCAAATTGGCAGAATATCCCAAAGTGCCTTGAAAGATGATGTCCAGAGATGTGTCCAATTCCTGCTTTTCCCCTGGAAGCTTGCATGTCCATTTTGGTGCTGGAGACCTGAATCCGTAGTGACACTGTTGTTCTCAGGCCTCTGCGGGGATCGCACAGTGAACTACTGTTCACTTTGTGAACAAATAATATCGAACTTTAAACTTCTGCATAGCTCTGGACCTATCTTCACCTCTCCAATGAGACTGCTGTTGCCTGAGACAGATCCTCTTTGGTCTCGTCCGGTTGTTGTTGTTGTTTGGTTTCCGTTTTTAGAACATCCCTTCTGTCTCTATCAGTATGAAATACAAATGACAGTTTTCCTCTGTTACAAAGATAGCTGCTTAGAGAAACCACCAAACCATCGACTCAAGATATCTGAATTTGGTTTTCTTAATAAAGTCAATAAAAAAAAACAAAAAAAAATGTTGTTTTTTTTTTAACATGAGAATGAACATGAGTCTGTCTCTGTCTCTGTCTCTGTCTCTACACAAAGTTACAAAGTATTACTTTTTGTGTTCATGAAAATGCAGCTAGCCATTCCTTTGATAAAACCATCTCAGGATTAGCACCGCCTCTCCTGTATGCCCTAGGAACCAGACATTTTGTTAATTTGCATGAAAAACAGGCAACTCCCCATACATTTTTTACTTAGTCTGCAAAAATAACTGATTCCTGCAAGCCCAGAGTGGGAAACATACAGAGAAGCAAATAGTGTCATTTTTATATTTCACCCTTGATGCCTCCCATTTATTCCTGAATTCTAGATATACTAGACAGAACAAAGACTATTTGTTTTAAAACCTCAAGATGTATATCTGTTTATTGTTTTGATAGAATGGGAGTATCTGTGAGATTACAACCTGAATTCTCTTATCATAGGGGAATTGATCTGTGTGACGAAATCGTATGTGTGTGTGTGTGTGTTTATATGAGACAATGTGCAAGCATATTAGGTGAAAAGAAACGTGTTTTACAAGAAAACATACAATAATCTCACCCAGATTTTAAAACAAACTCATTACTTCTACTGCTATGGCTATTATCCCTCCTAAATGCCAGTGCAAATATAAAGAAAAACATTAAAATTAGAAGGCTAAGAATAAAACTGTTAAATTAGTCATCAGGGGGACAAGGATTTCAGAGAGAGATTTCAGGTCCTCACAAACTTTAAGAATTTCACTACACAGGCTCCTTGTTGTTGTTGTTTGTAACCTCTGCCTGGAAATCAGTAGAATCATATTATCAAGCCAGCCCTAAAGGAGAGACGTCTATATTTCATTCCGTGTGCTACTACATAGAATGCCTCTATAACATCTTGTGTCTTCTTAGATAGGTGTGTATTATTCTAGAATACAGACCAAAGTGCAATCTTTAGGTCATTGAATATAATCACTTGAAATTTTACATGATTCTGCCAAATTACCATCTAATATCTACACATCTGTTTTTTAACCATCTTTCTATGAAAGTCCTCATCTATACGACCCTCACCAGTTTAAACTACTACCTACTGTTTTAAAATTTTTCTAATCTTACAAGTGCAAAATGGTATATGATTTTGTCAATCACTTTTGATAATTCATAACCATGACCTCATCTTTAATAATGAAGATGTATGATTTCAGAATCATCATCAATAATAATATTAAATGACTAGCATTGAATGTACCAAGTTAGGGAAATTCTATTGTCCTAATTCAAATCATGTTAGATTTGAATTAGGACAATAGAATTTTTTTTGTTATTTTAGACTCTATAGTGGTTTAAATTTCACCTTATGAAATCAAGGTTTTGACCATCTACAATGGGCTTTAAATGCACTAAACCAGATTTGGTTTCAGACTTCTGAGCTCTAGGTGAGGGGAATATTTTCTGGATGTCTCAAAGTTCTTGAAAAGGTTAGATCAAGTTCTGCAGAAATTCATCAAAAGCCAGAGTTTAAAATAAACTAATAAACTAACCCATCTTCACCCCAATAAAAGTAAACACCAAATCTTTTTTTTTTAAAGATTTTATTTATTTATTTGAGAGAGAGAGAGAGAATGAGAGGGGAGAAGGTCAGAGGGAGAAGCAGACTTCCCACAGAGCCGGGAGCCCAACATGGGACTCGATCCTGGGACTCCGGGATCATGACCCGAGCGGAAGGCAGTCGCCCAACCAACTGAGCCACCCAGGCACCCCGTAAACACCAAATCTAATATATATTAAATTAAGGGGCCTTGGTTGGCTTTAGAATGGGTGATGAGAGCAGATTTATCACCGCAACTTAGTATAGATTCCATATGTATCAGTGTGTACACAAACAGGGAAGCCAAATCAGTAAGATTTATGTCAGTCAGATACATATCAGTAGGATATATATCGTGTGTGTCTGCACACAGAGAGATTTATTACAAAGAATTGACTTATACATTTGTAGGAACTGAGCAACCAAGACCGAAATCCATAGAGCAGGCCCCCAGGAAGGAAGATCACAAGCAGGATGGGACTCCAGGGACATGAGTCAAAGTTGATGTCCACGAAAATAATTTCTTTCCTCTTTGGGGGTCATCAGATTGGCTCCTAAGGCCTTCCAGCTGATTAAGTCAGGCCCACCAAGCATACTCAGGATAATTTTCCTTAAAGTCACCTGATTAGAACTTTAATTACATCTGCAAATTCCCTATACATCAGGCACCTAGACCTGTGTTTGACTGTATGCTGGGATTGTAGCCGAGGTGCGTCAGCACATCACAAAATTCATTGTACTGTGCAGCCACTCCCCACTTTTCTTTCTTTTTTTGAATTCACATTAAATTTACAAAAGCGATCTTTTCTCTTTGGCACAAATTATCCTATCTCTTTATAAGTAAAATATAAAAGAAACTACTGAATCTAAAATTGAAGGGTCAGTGGGACAGCTATTGGAGGGAAGGCTGCCATTGACTTTTCATTTAAACAGGGTATCACGGTCTTTATGGCTGTGTTGAAAGTGAGTGATTATGCAGACGACATTCTAAATGAAAGGCAAGACGGCTGTAAGCGCCGTTATTCCAAAATTGAGTATTGTTACATACTATTAAGAAAGGTTGTAATGAGAATATATCATTGCCATTTCTTCCTTGTAAACATTCAGAATTTACATGGATGCTTTCATACTTCTCAATTGACAAATGAGAGAAAATTTGCGATATATACCTGATTACAGTAGCTCACATTTGAAGAGATACCAGATAAACAGATAAACTTATTTTTCTATATAGATGAGAAGTCTTTCTGGTGCAATTCACAATTATTTGCAGCTACATTGCTCTCCCACCTTTGATTCGGAAGAAAGGGATCTATCATGCTTTTAGTTTTGTGAACACATCAAAAACCTTTGGATGTTGAAACAGAAACTGACCCTGAAGTCAGAGATTGGACTGACAGAAACATCTGTTGGTGGACGAGGCCATTTTTAATAGTGTAATTTAAGACTGGGCATTTTGTTCTTTAGCACTTCCACATTCTTCACAATAGCGATTTAATAATTTGACATAATTTTGAATTCACTGAGTACTTCAATTTCCTAGCCCACTCCTAGATAAATATCCTCTACTGAAATGATGATATGGTTTCATTGTAAAAAAAAAAAATTGGAGTGAGCTCAGAGCTAATTGGTTGTAGTACAGAATTCCTTTTGGTGGGGAGGGAGAGGGAAATATGCTATGCTAAAATCCCAAATCATATATTTAGTAGCTATATTTTATTTTTTGAAAGATTTATTTATTTTAGAAAGTATGTGTGTGTAAGAGAGCACAGTGGGGAGGGGCAGAGGGAGGAGAGAGTCTCAAGCAGACTTTGCATGGGTTGCAGAGCCAATGGAACCCCATGTGGGGCTCTATCTCTTAACCCTGAGATCAGGACCTCGGCCAAAGCCAAAAGTCGGTCACTTAACTGACTTTGCCACCCAGGCACACCAGTAGATACATCTTTTTTATTTTGTTTTATTTTATTTTATTTTTAAGATTTTATTTATTTATTTGACACAGAGAGAGATCACAAGTAGGTAGAGAGGCAGGCAGAGAGAGAGGGGGAAGCAGGCTCCCTGCTGAGCAGAGAGCCCGATCTTACGGGCTCGGGGCTCAATTTCAGGATCCTGAGATCATGACCTGAGCCGAAGGCAGAGGCTTTAACCCACTGAGCCACCCAAGTGCCCCCAGATACATCTTTAAAAAGTGACTTTTATGTCTGCCTGGCTGGCTCAGTTGGTTTAAGTGTCTGCCTTTGGCTCAGGTCATGATCCTAGGGTCCGAGGATTGAGTCCTGCATCAGGCTACCTGATCAGTGGGGAGCCTGCTTCTTCCTCTGCCTGCTGCTCCCTCTGCTTGTGCTCTGACAAATAAATTTAAAAAAAATCTTATTTTTTTAAAGTGACTTATAGTCACTAATTCTCTAAAGCAGGTGCTATCAATTATTTTCAACTGATTTTGGAGAACTTTCCAGGGCATCTGTTCAATTAGGTGCTTCATTATAGCATTATTGGGAATTTTTCCTTTTTCTCTTCTTCTTTGTAGTTTAGCTCAAGGGACAAACAGTTTTAAAGTCAAAATCATCATGAATACAGCCTTTTTCAGGCTTCAATAATTTCTGTGTTTGCATATAGGAAAGACCAACGAGGATAAAATCTTGCCTCTGCCTACAGTCACCATTTAAGGAAATGTTCTATGCAGGTGGGAGTTTGGGTTAAGTGCTTTAGCTTTAATGAGTACACCAATCCTACTTTCCATTTGGTTGATTTTAAAAGTTCTTAGGATCTGCCATTAATTGGCACATGGAGGGCCTGCAATCTGCACTATTTGCAGGCAATATAACTGCCACTTTTACTGCTTCCCAAATCTTTCTAAATGCTTTTTGTTTTGTGGACAAAAATTAGAATATTCTGAAGTATCTGAAAAATAAACCAGGCATTTCCTCCCTCTCACCCTTCCTTCCCTCCACCCTTCCTTCCCTCCACACTTCCTCCCTCCCTCCCTCCCTCCCTTCCTTCCTTCCTTCCTTTCTTCTCCTCTTCCTACTTTCTTTCCTTCCTGCCATATCAGTTGTTATCTGATTTTTTATTTCATTCTGGGAATGGGGTGGGGAATGATATTTCATGGTTCAGAATCCAAGCAGTAATAGCAATTTTTCTTCTTATAAACAAGTTCAATTTTATAAAATGGAATAGAACAAATGGCTTTTGTCATTGATTATTTCCCTGTCTCTGCTAGCAGAGTTAACACAGCATTTCTACCCTATGATCTACTTCTCCCTTTCCTCTTTTCTCTTTTTATTTCACTGCATTTGTCTTAATCTGTTTGGGCTGCTGTAAGGAAATACCTTAGAATGGGTGGCTTAGACTAAAGGCATTCATCTCCCATAATCTGGAGGCTACGAAGTCCCAGGTCACAGTGCAGGTAGACCTGCTTCCTGGTGAAAGCCCTCTTCCTCACTTGTAAACAACCGTCCACTCATTCATGGCCTTCCCTCATGTGTGTGGAGAGAGGGATCTTCCTGTCCTTCTCTTCTTATACGGGCACTGATCCTACCATGTGGGGCCCACGCTGAGGACTTCATCTAAACCTAATCAGGTCCTCAAGGTCCCTCCTCCAAATACCATCACATTGAGCTAGGGCTTCAGTGTGTACATTTTGAGAGGACACAAACATTCAGCCACAACACTTCTGTATTTGCTGCAAATGTTTGTATAAACCACCAAAGGATCATTTTGGTAAGTGTCAGGACAGAAAGAAATTTAATTTCACATACAGAAACACATCCTGTTTTAATATAAAGAGAAATAGTCAGGTCAAACCCTGCAGTGTCATGGATAGCCCTAATGGTTCTTAGCAGAATACACAACTTTTTGTATCTTGAGTTTGTGTCTAGAAATAATATGCAGCTGATCTAAAAAATATTTTTCCCTTTTGTGTATGTTCATGTTTCATTGCACACATAAAAAAAGGTTTACCAGTTAGTTCTATTTTTGTTGTAAATATTCATTCACTTTGTTAGCTAACCTAAATGCTATCAGATGACATTTACATGAATATTTTTATTAATGAGTATTACCTAGTTCCATTCAGCCCCCAACCCACAAAATGCTTACTATTCCTCATTCTAGACCAATTCATCCTGGAAATATTTGAAAGGAAGAGCATCTTCCATATGGCCATCCTTCTAGAATTGGAAGAATGCTCTATTCTCCAGCCACGTGGAAGGGTTTGTTCTAGCTCATCCACTTGTGTTTCACTTTTAACTAAAACAGAGTAGGAAGTAGGAAAAAGGCATGCATGGCAAAATAATGATTAGAATAGTTTTACAAAGTGAAGATCTTTCTCAACTTAGGATGGGGTTACATGTCCATAAACCCACCAAAAGTTGAAAATCTTCCTAAATCAAAAATGCATTTAAAACACCGAATGGACAGAACATCCCAGCTTAGCTGCGTCTGCCTTAAACATGCTCAGAACACTCACGTTAGCCTCCGGTTCAGTAAAATCATCTATCACAAAACCTACTGTATCATAAAATGCTGATGATCTCACAGTAATTTACTGAACACTGTACTGAAAGTGAAAAACAGAATGGCGGTATGGAGACAGAAGGCCGTCAGTGTGTCAGTTGTTGGCCCTTGTGATGGCTAGCTTAGAGGGGGCTGTGGCTGCTCAGCCCAGCATCACGAGACAGGATCTGAATGCATGTCCCCAGCCTAGAAAAAAACAAGAATTCAAAATTCAAAGTACGACGTCTACTGAACGCTCATTGCTTTCCCACCACCGTAAAGTTGAACTATTGTAAGTCAAACCATTGTAAGTTGGGAACCATCTGTACTCCAGATAGAATGTGCACAAATAAGAATTTAAAAGAAAATAATTTCCTGGCACCTGGGTGGCTCAGTCGGTTAGGCATCTGACTCTTGATTTCAGCTCTGGCCTTGATCTTGGGGTTGTGAGATTGAGGCCCGTGTTTGACTCTGCTGTGTGGAGCCTGCTTAAGAATCTCTCTCTCCCTCTGCCCCACCCCACCTCTCTCTCCCTCTCTCTCTCTCAAAAAAAAAAAAAAGGAAATAATCTTCAGAGCTAGTCTTATTTAGAAAAAGATATAGAACTATGAAACACAATAATAATTTTTAAAACAGAACATTTCTACATGGGGGGAAGGGAGGGAAAAATAAAACAAGATGGGACCAGGGAGGGAGACAAACTATAAGAGACTCTTAATCTCAGGAAACAAACTGAGGGTTGCCGGGGTTTTGGGAGGAGGGATGGGGTGGTTGGGTTATGGGCATTAGGGAGGGTATGTGCTACGGTGAATGCTATGAATTGTGTGAGACTGATGATTCACAGACTTATACCCCTGAAGCCAATGATACATTATATGTTAATAAAAAAAATAATTGTGCCTAGGTGGCTCAGTTGGTTAAGTGGCTGGCTCTTGATTTTGGCTCGGGTTATGATCTCAGAGTCCCCAAACTGAGTCCTTCATCAGGCTCCATGCTCAGTGGGGAATCTCCTTGAGGATTCTTTCTCTCTCTCTCTCTCCCTCTGCCCCACATAGGAGGGCATATTAAAATGACCATATTATTTACCATCAATGCCCTCATTTTAAAAAAATAAATATGATTTCTAAAAGTGTGTTTTAAAAGAAAATAAACTGAACTTTTCAGTTGGAATTTCAAAAATGTTTTAAAAATTGTCAACATCTGTGATTTTGAAGCTTGTCTTAATGGTTAGCCCAAGAAAAGTAGATATTTTTTAGAGTACATTTTACATCTATAAGAGTGAAATTACCTCTTGTGGTACCAAATTGTAGGTACATATATATAAAAGCATGACATTTTTGGTGACTATTTATAATAGCTTTCCTTTTACTTTCCTTGCAAGAATTCTCTAATAATTTGATTTAAATCTTCCTCCAAGCAGAGAATGGTGTCTAATTTGCTGCACTGCAGCTCAGAACAGAATTAATGTTTTTAATGAATCACTCTCCTTTGTAGAGAGAGATATATGGCCTCTGAACCCTGAATTACAAAATCTCCTTCTCAGTAATTAAAAGATAAAAATAAGCCTGACAGCGTAAACCTTTTAAATTTATTTATATATTCACACTGTCTTTCATAGATACTGGTTTCGGGCACAAACTTCCCATCTCCATCAAATTTTCAGCAATGGTGTGGCCTACTTTAAAATTTCATCTTTGCAAATACTTATGATTTACTCTGATGGTGTGGTCAATGTGCACGTATGTGGAACATCTTCACAGTCAAAATAAAAATAAACTTCTTTCAGAGAAGTTTGCTTAAAAATGAAGAAATTGGCATAAATTACCATGAACATATGACAGGTCAGTAACTTTTCTTTATTTTGCTTATCCAGTTAGGAAAATTAAAACACAGACACACACACACACACGCACACACACACACACACAAAAGCACATACACAGAGAAACGTTTTGGGAAAAGGCATTTTGCTTATGTAAGTATTAACACTATATGGAGATAGTTATAGGGACACATTCACAGTGATGGCTTTTTTTTTTCTATCATACGTTTGTTAATTTTTCACCTAATGCTTACTAATCAATTATCTTTAAAGTGATCTGAAAAGGGATTGATCCTCTCACCAGAAAGTACATATTTCTCATTCATTTGTAACTCATCTGAATATATTTAACCACTCGCATAATATTCGATGATAATAATACGAATAGTTAGGAGTGACACCCAAAAGGAAGAGAGAGTTACTCCCAGGGTATGATTCAAGTCTTTGGACAAATAGAATCACATTCCCAAATCACTAGCAAATTTACCTAGGTGATATGGTATTAAAATGAGCCCAGGAAATCATAAAAGAAAAATAAAATCTTGTACAATACCATTATATAATGAGCTTTTGTCTTTTTATCTATATGATTAGTTAGTATTAATGAAGAGGCATATATAATGAAATAACTATTAATTTACACTGTTGTTTCAGTGACCCCAAAATAGTATGTTATATTGCACACCTGAAACTAATACAACACTGTGTGTCAACTATACTGACATTAAAATGTAAAAATAATGTATTATATTTCTGTAGTTATTAAAATATTTAAACATCTTTCAGGTACATGATCACATTTGATATCTATAAAACTGTAATTTATCTAAGTCATGTGCACTTAATGTCCCTTGCACATATGCCCAACAATAGGTTATGTAGCATTTCCTGCCTATCAGGCGCTTTTTAAAGAGACTCGTAAATATGAACTCACTTTATCCTTGTAAGAACATATGAAGCATATTCTATTATTATTTTCACTTTCCTGATGATAAATATGAGTTTAAGTAAATTTTCCCAAATCATATACCTCAAAAGTAGTGAAGTCAGGATTCAGACTCAGGAAATTTAGCTCAACAGTATGTTTTCTTAACCGAGGAGAGAGTTAGAGGCGGGTCTGCAGGCCGGTACCTAGTGGGTAGAAGGGTTTGGGTTAAGAGATGGGTCTGATCTCTCCAAACCCATTGGTTTTTCTGTCACATGCGTGTGGTGCAGTCATAGACCATTTGGAGGCTTAAACACTATACAAGCCACCAGTGACTGCTGAAATGCTTCCTGGAGTCTGAAAGTTATAAGACCCTCCCAATTACAAGACCCAGAATTATTGTGATAACTTTGCAGGCTGCAAGTCTTCCTTCCCAAGAGCATTTAGTCAGAGTTGTATAGGAGTTATTTACTTATAAGTGTTGTCAAAACAAAGGGAGAGTAAGGAATACAAAATTGCAAACTACCTATATTTGATATGGAGCACCAGAAACAGCACACGAAATATATAATTATCTATATGGGAAGTCATTGGAAACCTGAGCATCTTGAGATGAAGTGTCTGAGAAATTGACCTTCAGCTGATCTCTCTCCTAGGAAACATTCAGGACTATGATGGGGGATTTTTCCCTAAGGGAAGAAATAAGAACATAGCCAATATCAAATGGTAGCACATGGAAAGAGACAGAGATTGAAGGAGAAATGTTCATAGCAAAATGTCATTTCTCGGTAACTCAGTGGGAACTTCACCTCAGACTTCATCACATGTAGTATTACTGTCTGGCAGCTGGGTCTCTGCAAGTCCCTGAGAGATTTCAAGGCTCAGAGAAGCTTGTCTCTTGGACTCAGCTTCTGTGTCCCCACTCTGTAGAGCTATCCTTATGCAGTTAAGTTCCACAGTCCTGTCCTTACATGAAAGGACTCTTCAACTTGCTGTGTCTTTTGGAATCATTTTACTACCATATTTGAACAAGTGCGTTAGTGCACACATATGTCTTTCAGGAGAGAAACTTGATTCATAGACACATTATTGTGTGTGACCTCATTATGTTTCTGCTTTGAAACACTCAAATATAGAGACTCGAACAAAGGCCACTTCATTGGAGATATAGAAACTTCCCCATAGACATTCTCGAGTCATTCCAGTTAAACACATAGATACTTTCATTAGTTCTCTAGGACCTTTTGTTCATGTGTCTCTGATTTCTATAGGCCTGGCTATTCTGTAATCACAGTAGAGGCCAGGAAGACATCATTTCCATCCAATCTTGGTGACTAATGAACTGGTAAGTTATGTCATATTTTCATGATTTTTCTTTCTTCCTTTTACTATCTTGTTTCTTGTTTCTGTCTCTCTTTCTGCTCATTGAGGTGTTGAAATACGAATTTGTGATACATGTCACAAGACCTTTGCATTAGTTCCCCCTTATCCATGATTTCACTCTCTGTCGTTTCAGTTACCCGCAGCCAAATGCAGTTGGGAAGGAGATGATCCTCCTTGGACCTATCCTCAGATGTCACTAGTAGCCTAATATTATGACACAAATGCCTATATCATTCACCTCACTTCATCTCATCACTAGGCATTTTATCATCTCACATCATCACAAGAAGAAATGTGAGTACAGTATAAGATACTTTGAGAGAGAAAAAGAGAGGTCACCTTCACATAACTTTTCGTATACTATACTATTATAATTATTCTATTAGTTATCATTAATCTCTTCCTGTGCCTAATTTGTAAGTTGAACTTTATTATATGTATATATGCATAAGAAAAAGCATAATATGTATAGGGTTTGAAACATCTGCAGCTTCAGGCATCCATTGGGTCTTGGAATGTATTCCCCGTGGATAAGGGAGGACTACAGTGTATCTCTTCATTAAAAAAAGTCTCTTTTAAAAAATGTCATTACTTTTCCCCTATTTTTCATACTTAATCTATGCTTAACTTCCTTTCTTTCCTTGGCATCTATTTTAATATGTTTTTAGAGATGCATTTTTATTTTAAAATATGTTTTTTTGTGTGTGTACATGAATTTTTAATTTGCATAATGGTCTTGTTCAATGTAGCTAATTCCACTTCTTAACTTTCCTTAAAATTTTTCATCCATTGCTGATGTTGTGTTCTATATTTGCCAATGATGTCAAGTGTTTTAAGTGTTTTATGTTATGGATATCTTTCATTTCTTTAAATAAGCAATTGTAAGAATTATTTTAAAGTCGTATTGTGAATAGAGCTACCCTATGACTCCGCAATTGCACTACTGGGTATTTACCCCAAAGAAGCAGATGCAGCACAAAGAAGGGCCACATGTACCCCAATGTGCATAGCAGCAATGGCCACAATCGCCAAACTGTGGAAAGAACCAAAATGCCCTTCAACAGATGAGTGGATAAGGAAGATGTGGTACATCTATACAATGGAATATTATGCTTCCATCAGAAAGGATGAATATCCAACTTTTGTATCAACATGGACGGGACTAGAAGAGATTATGTGGAGTGAAATAAGTCAAGCGGAGAGAGTCAATTACCTTATGGTCTCACTTATGTATGGAGCATAGGGAAAATCATGGAGGGCATTGTGAGAAGGAAGGAAGAGTAAATGGGGGGAAATTGGAGGGGGTGATGAACCAGGAGAGACTGTGGACTCTGAGCAACAAACTGAGGGTTTTGGAGGGGAGGGGGTGTGGGGTTGGGTGAGCCTGGTGGTGGGTATTGAGGAGGGCACGTATTGCATAGAGCACTGGGTGTGGTACACGAACAATCAGTCTTGTAACACTGAAAAAATAAAATAAACATATTTGGGGGAAAAAATAAAGTCCTATTGTAATTGCGAATTGTTCACTTCCACTTTCAGCTGACATTGTTACACTGTTAGTTGATGCATACAGAGTTAGAGTGCTATTTTCCTGTTGAATTGAGTCCTTCGTCTTCATGGAGTGTTTGTATCAGTCTTCCTCTCTAGGTACATTTTTTTCTATTTATTTTTTCTTCTAACCTTTTTGAGCACTTGGTTACATTTATAGAGTATATCTTATAAACAATAAATTGTACATTTCTTTTAAAAAATCAAGTTTGATAATCTTGAACTTATACTGAGAGTGCTTAATGCATTTATTTTTTTCCAAAATTTTACGTATAAAATTTGCTACCTTTATTATTATCATTTTTAACTACATTTCAGTGGTATTAAGTATATTTACATTGCGGTGCAACCGCTGCCACCATCCACCTCAAGACCTATTTTCATTTTGCAAAACTAAAACTCTACACTCATTAAGCAACTTCCCATTCCCCACTGTCCTCAACCAATGACCACTACCATTCCACTTTGATCTCGATGAATTTGACTTCTCCATGTAACTCATATAAATGGAATCATATCATATCATTTTTAAGATGTTATTTATTTATCAATTTTAGAGAGAGAGAAAAAGGGGGGGGCAGTGGGAGAGACAGACTCCACGTTGAGCACAGAGCATGACAGGGGGCTCAATCTCATGGCTCTGAGATCGTGACCCAAGCCAAATTAGAGTAGGGTGCAAGTGACGAAGCCATTCAGGCACCATACATCATATTTGGTTTTAGTGATAGCCCTTTTATTAAAAGAGGAGGGGCAATGGTAGAGGGAGAGAGAATCTAAAGCAGGCTACACACTCAGCATGGAGCCCCATGTGAGGCCCAATTCCACAACCCTGAGATCATGACCTGGGCTGAAACCAAGAATCAGTTGCTCAACCAACTAAACCACCCAGGTACCCATTAAATGAGAGGCTTATTTCATTTAGCATCGTGTCCTCAAAGTTTATCCATGTCATAGTATGTGTGAGGATTTCCTTCCCTTTTAAAGAGTGAATAATATTCCACTGTATGTAAATACTTCATTTTGCTTATCTATTCATCTGTCAATGAAAACTGGAGTTGTTGCTACTTTCTAGCTATTGTAAAAAATGCTTCCATGAACATGACTGCACAAATATGTCTTCAGACCCTGATTTCAGTTTTTTTGGGTATCTACCTTGAAGTGGAATTGATGGATCAATATGGTGGCTTTATTTTTAATGTTTTGAAGAGCTGTCAAACTGTTTCCCACAGTGTCTAAACCATGTTACATTTCCACAACAATATACAAGTGTTCCAATTTCAGTGCATTTACTTTTATTGAAACTGCTGAGATACTGAATTTATGTAATTAATTATATATAATTAAATGTATAATATCTGTCATTTATTCTTTATTTTCTAATCTCCAAATCTGCTTTGTATATATTCCCTTTCTTTGCTTTTTTCAGATTAATACCTTTTTCTTACATTAGCTTTGTTTTACATTTTTTTACTATGTCTTTACATTTTAACCTAAAGATAAAAAATTCACTTTCACTTATTAAAGTTTAGTATAAATTATTACTTTCATAATTTGATACTGTTAGAAATTTAAATCTTTTCACTTAATTTATTCCTCATCTACCTCTGTCCTATTGTTTTCACACATTTTCAGTTACATATATATATTAAATTCCACAGGACATTGTAATCTATATTCCTGTATACTTATATAATGTTCTTTTATTCTTTGTATTTTTTCTATTTCTCTCCCGGATCACTCTGTCTTTAGATTTTTTTCTTCTAGAGCAGTACTTCCAGCAATAAATTATCTCAGTTTTTGTTTGATATTTCTCTGAAAAATGTCATCATTTTGGAAGTATGGGATACCGAATAAGTAATTGTAGGCTGTTATGATTTCGTTTCGGCATGTTAAAGATACTCTTCCATTGTTTTCCTGGTTTATATCATTTCTGTGAAGAAGTCAGCTGTCAGTCTTCCTGTGGTTCTCTGAAGGTTGTCTTTTCTCTCTACTTCTTTTAAGATTTGTCTTTATTTCCTTGAAAATACTAATAATAGTAATTCTGACAACCTTTTCTGAAAGACTGCAGGGAATTTTACTCTAACTTTGGAAAATTTTGGCTTAGTTCCCCAGACTTCACCATAGACCAACAACTGTGCAGAAAGTTACCCATGCAAAATTTCAATTGATCCTAGCTAGAGTCTCCACTCAGCGACAACAAAATTTGTGCTGATTTCTCTTTCTTTTATCACTAATCTTCAACAGTGCTCTTCAGATGATAGGCAGATAGTTAAATCTCCCCAGAGAAAACAATAGCTGGTCATCATGTTTGTCATTTCCCTATGAATGGTTCCCCATCTCTGCCACCCTGGTCATCATTGCTCCCATACTTGTGTTTACAGTTGTTTTTCCTCCTTTTTTATACTCGGTGCAATGGAAAGTTGACCTGTAGTGACTTACTATAACCTACCTGCAGGAGATGCTTATTCTGCTCTTTTCAAATACAGTTCCTTCATACTTTTGTGACAAGTAATAACACACTAAATCAGTATATGAATTATACATGAAGTGATAGAGACCCAGGTAGAAGACATACAACATAGCACTTATAGATTTTTTTCCTTTTTAAAGAATGAATAGCATAGATTAATCTAGATATCTACTTATCAAAGGATAATTAATATTTATTAGTGTTATGTAATATGCAAGTAATGTAATATATGCATAGTTTATACATAGGAATGTGTGTGTATACACACACAGATATAGTTTAAAGAAGTAGTATGCAGACTGAAGGGTAAAAGATTAATAAAATACTATCAAAAATGAACATTTGTCAATAAAGCTAGCTATGCACATATTATGAAAAAAGGTATTAAACATCTTAATTGATGTTTTTACTACCTATGTAATGACCTGATGAATTCAGGTATATAGGAACATAAAAGGATATAACATATTTAACTAAGATTAAATGAAACTGTATGAATAATTTGAAACTGAGATCTTCTGACTCCAAATCTTCTACTTTTTCTAATTTATTAGCGGTTGTTATAGTGACATCTGAGGAACTCTGGAGAAAATATAGACCCTTTCAAGGAATTTGAATTATCAAAAACATTTTTCATACAAATACTTATGTTATTTCCCTTTCTTACTCTTGTTTTTTCATGAGTGAATGGTAGCATTTTCAAGAGGCTATAATAAAAGATGATGACATTTTTGTACTTTTGACTAATGGAATGTATGATGACTCCCTGAGTTGTCTAAAAATTTCCTGTGATAAAAGTTTTAGGGTACATAGAGACTTTAACAATATTTGTTCTTCCAATCCATGAGCATGTGATGTTTTGCCATTTTTTGTATCTTCCTCAATTTCTATCATTAGTGTTCTATAGTTTTCAGAGTATAGATCCTTTATCTCTTTGGTTAGGTTTACTCCTAGGTACCTTATGGTTTGGGTGCAATTGTAAATGTGATCAATTGCTTGATTTCTCTTTCTTCTATTTCATTGTTAGTGTATAGAAATGCAACTGACTTCTGTGAATTGGTTTTATATCTTGCAACTTTGCTGAATTCCTGTATCAGTTCCAGCAATTTTTTTGTAGAGTCTTTTGGATTTTCTACAGAGTATCATGTCATCTGTGAACAATGGAAGTTTGACTTCTTTGCTGATTTGGATGCCTTTTTATTTATTTTTGTTGTCTGATTGCTGATGCTAGGACTTCTAGCACTCTGTTGAACAACAGTTGTGAGAATGGACCTTCCTGTCATATTTCTGGCTTTAGTGGAAAAACTCTCAGTTTTTCCCCATTGAGGATGATATTTGCTGCGGGTCTTTTCTATATGGCTTTTATGACATTGAGGTATGTATCCCTACATGGTGGAGAGTTTTTATCAAGAAAGGATACTGTATTTTGTTGAATGCTTTTTCTGCATCAATTGAGAGGATCATAGAGTTCTTGCCCTCTTATTAATGTAAAGTATCATATTGTTTGATTTTTGGATGCTGAACCACTCCTGCAGTCCAGGAATAAATCTCACTGGGTCTTGGTGAATAATCCTTTTAATGTACCATTGGATCCTATTAGCTAGAATCTTGGTGAGAATTTTGGCACCCATGTTCATCAGAGACATTGTTCTGTAATTCTTCCTTTTAGTGGGGTCTTTGGTTTGGGGATCATAGTAATGCTGGCCTCATAGAATGATTTTGGAAAGTTTCCTTTCATTTCTATTTTTCAGAACAGAAAAGACCCTGAATAGCCAAATTAATGTTGAAAAAGAAAACCAAAGCTGGAGGTTTCACAATTGCAGACATCAAGCTGTATTACAAAGCTATAATCATCAAGACAGACACAAAAACAGACACAGGTACTGGCACAAAAACAGACACATAGATCAATGGAACAGAATATGAAGCCAGAAACTAACCCTCAACTCTGTGGTCAACTAATCTTTGACAAAGCAGGAAAGACTATCCAATAAAAAAAAGTCTCTTCAAGAAATGGTGTTGAGAAAATTGGACAGCCACATGTAGAAGAATGACACTGGATCACTTTCTTATACAATATACAAAAATAAACTCAAAATGAATGAAAGACTTAAATGTGAGACAGGAATACATCAAAATCCTAGAGGAGACCACAGACAGCAACCTCCTTGACTTCTTGCTAGACATGTCTCTAGAGGCAAGGGAAACAAAAGCAGAAATGAACTATTGAGACTTCATTAGGATAAAAAAGTTTTTCCATAGCAAAGGAAATAGTCAACAAAAATAAAAGCCAACCTATAGAATGGGAGAAGATATTTGCAAATGACATATTAGATAAAGGGCTCATATCCAAAATCTGTAAAGAACTTATAAAACTCAACACCCAAAAACCAAAAAATCCAGTGAAGAAATAGACAGAACATGAACAGACATTTCTCCAAAGACATATTAATGGGAGTGCCTGGATGGCTCAGTTGGTTGGGTTGTCTGCCTCCAGCTTAGGCCATGATCCCAGGGTCCTCGGATGGAGACCCATATAAGGCCTGCTGCTCAGCAGGAAGTCTGCATCTCCCTCTTACTGTTCACATTTTCTTTCTCACTCTCTCTCTCTCTGTCTCTCAAATAAAACAGTTTTTTTAAAAAAATTAAAGAGACATATAAATGACCATTAGAAAAAATGCTCATCGCTTGGCATCAGGGAAATAAAAATCAAAACCACAATGAGATATCACCTCACATCAGTCAGAATGGCTAAAATTATCCACTCAGGAAATGACAAATCTTGGCAAGGATGCAGAGAAAGGGGAATTTTCTTATACTGTTAGTGGGAATAAAAACTGGTACAGCCACTCTGGAAAACAGTATGGAGGTTCCTCAAAATGTTAAAAATAAAACTACCCAAGACCCAGGAGTTGTACTACTAGGTATTTTTTTTTCACTACTAGGTATTTATCCAAAAGATACAAACATAGTGATTTGATGGGGCACATGCAAGCCAATGTTTACAGCAGCAGCATTCACAATAGCCAAAATATGGAAAAAGCCCAGATGTCCATCGACAGATGAATGGATAAAGATGTGGCATTTATATACAATGGACTATTACTCAGCCATCAAAAATAATGACATCTTTCCATTTGCAATGATGTGGATGAAACTAGATGGTATTATGCTAAGCGAAATAAGTCACTCAAAGAAAGACAAATACCATATGATTTTACTCATATGTGAAATTTAAGAAACAAAATAGATGAACATAGGGATAGAGAAGAAAAAATAAAAAATAAAAACAGAGAGGGGACAAATCATAAGAGACTCCTAACTATAGAGAACAGACAGGGTTGCTGGAGGGGAGGTGGATGGAGGGATGGGGTAAGTGGGTGATGGTCATTAAAGGAGGGCACGGGATGTAATGAGCACTGGGTGTTATATGAAACTGATAAATCACTAAATTCTACCCCTGAAACTAATAATACAGTATACATTAACTAAATTGAATTTATATTAAAAAATTTTTTAAAAGTTTTAGGGTACAGATATGTAGACTTTCAGAGATTACTTACTGTCAGCACTTTGTACTTATATTATTTTTGTCTATACAGCTATAATTATTATAAACATATTATCTTTTAATAAATTATTATATTTAAATTTTGAAGTTTTGCTTGCTCCTAAAGAAACACAAGAAGATATAAGTATACATCATTGTCTTCTTTTGTAATAACTTTTTATTAAAAAGAAATTTCTAAATTTTTTAATTTAATTTAAAACTTATTCTTTTACATTTAAATTATGCACTATATATATGTATATAGTATTTTTCATATATTTAAACTTAAATTGGTGGCTTAGACTAGGAGATTAAGAGAATTGATAAATCAAACTACAGTTGCACCATATTTATCTAAATATGCCAGAAAAAATGAAACTGACATTCAGAAAATTCTCTCATTGATGGAAGAGAAGAATCTATTTAAAAGAAAGTGGAAAAATCTTTGATTAAGAAATTTTTAAAAATGACAAAATATTTCTTTCCTTCATCTTTTGAATCCATTCAAAAGAAATTGGAAAAATATTTAATTAAGAAATTTAAAAAAATGACAAAATCTTTCTTTCCCTCAATTTAACTTATGGTGTCTTTTGCATCAAACGTTTTAAAATGTTGTTATGCCATTTAAATTATAGCATCCATTTGATACCAATCATTTAGAATGTGAAGAGAAATGATTTTGTATTTTAACATTGGTATTAGGAGCTCATTAAAAGCCAAAAGTTGTTTGGTTTGCTTTTAAAACTAGAAATGGACAAACTACAGTGTCTTATTAAGCATTAAGTTATTGCATTAGTTGTGGCCATATTGCACATGGCTGAAGAAGTGCACAAAATACTTGAGTAACTAATAAATCTCTGATCACTTGACACTGGAGAATGCCTGTTGGGTAAAATGTCAGAGAAAAAATAATCATAACAGTGTCATCTTCCAGCAACATATTAATAAATAAATTAATAATTTAGCTGCAAACCATGAAGAGTTAATATAGCATCTACAGAATTATGTTTTTGTTTTATAAATGGATGCATTTATAGATGTGCAGAGATTTTTTGTTTTTGCTTATATTCACACTTTTAAAAAAAGATTTCGCTTATTTATTTGAGAGAGAGAGAATGAGAGAGATTGAGCACAAGAGCCAGAAGGGTCAGAGGGAGAAGCAGACTCCCCACTGAGTGGGGAGCCCAGTGCGGGACTTGGTCCTGGGACTCCAGGATCATGACCTGAGCCGAAGGCAGTCGCTTAACTGACTGAGCCACCTAGGTGCCCCACATGCTGTTTGTTTTAAACACTTCCTAGCCACCCTATTGATGAAGGAGGGTTCCCTGCTGTGAGGTAATGGGGATGAGCAAGGACAATATACCTGACACTGGACAGATAAGATAGATGGCCGGTTATTTATCACATAGAATTACAGTATAGGAGGGTAGGACAGTGCATGTCATACAGGGCCACATGGGTATTGACTGCATTTTGGAACATACTGAGCAATCTCGAGTGGTGGAAGGAAGATTTGTACAAGAACAGTTAGGAACCACACCTGATCCCCTTGGGAAGAACAATTGTTTGACTAAGGTTATTACCCCAGAGAGCTGAGTGGGGAAAACTAGGAGTCAGGCCATTGGAAGTCCTCTGCTTCATCTGGTGTCAAAACACACATGCTATCGGGCCTTAGCCTATCTGCTTCTCCTGGTGTGGGGTCATCTTTCAAGAAGATTTTGGGGCTCTTCCTCTGCTTGTCTTTATTTAACAATTAGGGTAACGTCCAAGTCAGTAGAGACTAGTGATTCTGAGCATGGACTCTGAAGAAAGGGATCGTGGAAGTCAAATGAAGCTCTGCAACGTCTTAGTTCCAAGACTTTGGGCAAGTCACTCAACTCCCCCATACCTCCGCTTCCTCATTTCTAAAATGGGCTAAAGATAATACATACTTACCACATAGGATTGTTTTAAGGATTATATCATTTATTATTTCTAAACACATTATAAGTGCTTGGTGTATTTATTTTTATGAGACAAATGATTAAAAGCATATACAGATTTTATTTATTTATTTAATTATTTAGGAAATAATTACTTCCTGAAAGGATAGTAATGAAAGGATATAAAAAGAAACATTAAAATTGGCAAAATCTAGGTAACATAGGGGAAACATTGTTGGGGATAATCTTGTGCTGAAAGGAACTACTGCAATTATACTATGAACCTTCTGCCAGTTAATACATGTACTTTTCAAAATTGTAGATGACATAAAGCTAGAGAGATAGTTAGCATTTTGGGTTAATAGAATCAGAATCTAAAACAGTCACTGTACTCTTTTTTTTTTTTTAAAGATTTTATTTATTTATTTATTAGGAAAGAGAGAGAGTGAGAGAGAGCATGAGAAGGGAGAAGGTCAGAGTGAGAAGCGGACTCCCCATGGAGCCGGGAGCCCGATGTGGGACTCGATCCCGGGACTCCGGGATCATGACCTGAGCTGAAGGCAGTCGCTCAACCAACTGTGCCACCCAGGGGCCCCAAGTCACTGTACTCTTGAATATTGGGTCAAAGCTGGCAGAATTAACAGAAAAAAAATGTAGGTCTTAAACTTGGTGTCCTAAAAGAGAATATATATTTATACTTGAGGATGCAATTGATTTTATGCTTAGTATAAGTAAATTAATAAGTTTCCCCCAAAAAGGCCATATAAGTTTCATGTAAGTTTTAGCTTTATTTATGGGAATATAGTGTCTTGATCAATTAAATTGATACTACCACTTTGCATTGGTCACTCGGTCTATTGCTCACTAGTTTCAAAAGGACATGGAAAAAGTAGGGCATATTTCAGTAGAGCAACTATGAGACTGAGGTGACTTGAAACGGTCATATCAGAAACTGAGGGATGGTAGAAATAATATTTTACCCTGACTCTACACCACTTAGTAGTCTCACTGCACACCTGGCTGAGCACCCAGCAGCAATGCTAACTGCGTTAGAAGACATCCCTCTATTGCTCCTGACATCTTTCTAGTTCTTACCCAGTCCTAACGCTTGGCTCCATCAATGGCATTCCTGCCCACTACCCCCCTTTCTTAGGACAGGATTAAAATTCTGGGCATGCTCATTCCCAAACTTTAAATTGATATGCCCATTTGGATCTTCTTGCTTCAACTATCAGGGGTGGAATTTCGTTCCTAGTAGACTCTCAAAAGTCTTCGTTTACCCCAGAGGTGTGAGTCTGGATAAGATACTGGAAGCAGTCCCCTAGAGACAAATCTAGAGCTAAAGACAGAAGGCTAATGGAGGAGGGGGAATTCTAGGGGAGGGGAATTGACTTCGTGACAGCTGGAATTCTCTGAAATCAGAGGTGTGCCTTTGTCAGGAACTTGTGACTTTATCATTATTATAGATATTTCAGCAAAAGTTTGTTCTTCCATGAGTGGAACTCCTGAAGCAAAAATGTAAAAACGAGATCATAAATGAAAGTCTTCTCTCTGGGTTTTTATTGTGACTTTTGTTTTTTAGAGTGTGGGATTTTATGGGAATTTTTAAAAAGAATCATGTGCTGCAAATTTTGTTTCTTACCTTGAGGATCAGAAAATACAGTCAAAGATTTACACATAATACAACATGAACATGAACCATATCTTGCTCAGTTAAGTAAAGCATTAGAACTTAATTTGATAATTAAGGTTAATAGACAGATTTACTAAGGGATCGGAAATAAAGCATATTCTTCATATGCATCCTCCAGTCACATGCTTCATTTTCCACTAATCTCTCTATCTTGAAATATAACTTCATCTTCAACTTGGAATAGTTTTACACTTATTCATTTTCTTTAGGCATAAATTGATAACAACTTCCCTCAGAAATGGATTGTTAAAAGTAATGAAATTGGCTGTTAATAAGAATATTTGAAGTACAAAAGTAAACAAATCTATTAAGATGCAGATATAATGCTGTATAAATATTTATTTTATATATCATGATTGTAAAACTGATTCTTCTATCTCAGGAACTTTGCTAAGCAATCCCTAAACAAATTAGGATAATAAACAATATTAAAGATCACAATTTAATGGAAGTATATTGTGAGGTATCAAGTTCAAAACATAAATTATGCTGAATTATAAGTCACAAAAACCATGAGGGAAAAGCTTCTGCACAGCAAAAGAAATAATCAACAAAACTAAAAGGCAGCCTATGGAATGGGAGAAGATATTTGCCAATGACATATACTATAATGGGTTAGTATCCAAAATTTTTGAAGAACTTATTAAACTCAATACCCCTCAAAATATATAATCTAGTTAAGAAATGGGCAAAAGACATAAATAGACAATATTCCAAAGAAGACATCCAGATGGCTAACAGACACATAAAAAGATGCTCAATATCACCCCTTATCAGAGAAATACAAATCAAAACCATAATCAGATACCACCCCACACCTGTCAGAATGGCTAAAATTAAGAACACAGGAGACAACAAGTGTTGGTGAGGAGGTGGAGAAAGGGGAACCATCTTACACCGTTGATGGGAATGCAAACTACTGCAGCTTCTGGACAGCAATACAGCAGTTCCTCAAAAATCTAAAAATAGAACTACACTATGATTCAGCAAGTGAACTACTAGGTATTTACCCAAATGATAAAAAAATACACATTTGAAGGAATTCATGCACCCCAGTGTTTATAGCAAGCACTGTCAACAAGAGCCAAGCTATGGAAAGAGCCCAAACGCCCATCAACTGATATATTTAATGGAATACTACTTAGCCAACAGAAAGAATGAAATCTTGCCACTTGCAATGACATCGGTGGAGCTAGAATGCATTGTTCTATGCCAAATAAGTCAATCAGAGAAAGAAAAATACCATATGATTTCACTCATATATTGACTTTAAGAAACCAAATAGATGAGCATACAGGAAAGAGGAAAAAGAGAAAAAGAAGGAAACACCACATAGGAGACTCTTAACTACAGAGAACAAACTGAGGGGATGATGGAGGGAGGTGGGTGGGGAATGGGATAGATGGGTGATGGATATTAAGGAGGGCCTATGCTATGATGAGCACTGGTCATTATTTGTGAAGGATGAACCACTGAACTCTACTCCTGAAACCAATATTGTCCTGTAAGTCAACTAACTAGAATTTAAATTAAAAAAAAAAAGCCACAAGGGATGGCTTTTATAAAATATCTTTCATCTGCATCCAAAGATTGATTTTTCTAACACCAAATTAGAGATTGTGTATATTTTCATTTTATAAATTAATAATCATTGGGTTATTAAAAAATCTTTTTTTCTAAAGCATGTATGTTTCAGGTTATGGATTCTCACTTGCTCTTTCAGAAGCTATAATAAGCAATTGATGTCAGGATGGATTTTGTGTGTCAGATTTTCTCTGTCTTTAACAGTACTGAACAAATATAACATGCACACACCTATTTTAAGACTTTAACTGTTATATTTGTAAAAGAAACACTAAGTAGATTGCTGACTTGTGACAGAGCCAAGATGATACCAATATTCAGGTATAGAGCCTAAATGCCTTCACAGAAAGCTTCACCATAGCACTAGACTCTTCTCCTCTGTTCTCTGACATTCATATCCTCAAAATAACAATCTGAATGCATTAATCAATCTTCTGTTCTTAAAAAATTTATAACGAAACCTAGTATATCAGCTCTATTCTGCTAGTCTGCCTACAGTGCAGAACCATTGTCTTTTAGACATTGACATAGATTTTTTTTTTCCTTTTCTTTGACAGAGCTTAACAGCTTAGATTTGTTTCTCAATTTTACATGTAGTAAGTGGCTACTGAGTTAAAGCACTGTATTAGAAACTGAGGAGACAATGGCGGCTATGGTGGTTAGTTTTAATGTGTCAATTTGGTGGGGCCACGATGTCTAGATATTCGATCAAAGATTATTCTGGATGTTTCTGGGAGGGTGTTTTTCAATGAGACATTTAAATCAATGGACTATTGATCTTCAAAACGGTAGTGGGCTTTGTCTGATCAGTTGAAAGCCTGAATAGAGAAAAGGTTGACCTCTTCAGAGCAAGAAGAAATTCTCTAGCAGATAGCCTTAAGTATTCACCTGAAACTGACTCTTTTTGGTTCTCCAGGAGACTGCCTTTGGACTTAATCTGCAAGTTTTCCTGAGTCCCCAGCCTTCCAGGCTGCCCCATCAGATTTTGGACTTGCCACCCTCCACAGTCATGCGATCCAATTCCTTAAAATAACTTTTTTAATGTATCTATATCTCCTTATATAGATACAGATTATCACATGATCTAATTTCTTAAAATAATTCTCTTTGAGAGAGAGAGAGAGACAGACAGAGAGAGAGAGAAAGAGAGAGAGATCTGTAGATAGGTATATAGATACATAGATATACAAAGATTTATTTTAAGGACTTGGGTCACATGACTATGATCTGGATCTATATGGACATCTGTTTCTCTGGAGAACCCTGACTAATATAGTGACCAAAACATGTTTTTAGACCATATGTATGGAGGGAGAAAAATGCAGGAATTCTACTTAAATTGGGAGTTGTTTCTGAAGACAAGTTGTTAAAGCTTCATCTTGAAATCTTTGTGAGACTGTAGTAGGTAGAGGAATCAGTTACTACAAGATAGCATGTACAAAAAAGAAAGAGAGAAATGATAGCACATGCTTGAAAAATAATTAACAGTTGTTTTTCTGGAAAATTCAAGGTCGATGAGAGACAAGTAATGAGTTAAAGGTAATGGCGCTTTAAGTCAGCCAGACAGCACATTCTTTCTCAATGATACACATGGAGTCAGACAGAATAACTGCATTCAAAACAACTACCCTAGTAGTTGATTATTCCCTAGTGTAAATAATCCCTTCTCTTTCCACTAGATTCTTCGTTGCTGATGGTGGGTTGTGCTTTCCCTGATATTTAGGCCCACTCTCTTCCTTGCCCCCATGTTCATTTTGACTTGTCCTAGTGCATCAAAGGGTGATCTAAAGCAGGGCTCTGGGCAGTGCTGATTTTTATTTTCACTGCTAATATTTCATGTAGTCAACTTTCTTTCCTGAACACTGCTTATATGGCAAGTCATTTGTGATATGATTGGAAAACAGCAAAATATGCAACGGTCACTGTCCTCCATGTCTTTAAGGGTACAGCAATGTTTAAGTTAAGTCTGAAAAGGGGACTTGAAAATGGAATGAACACAATGATCATGACAATTTATTTCCACCTTGATATATATCAGAGATAATCTATAGACTGAACTTTTTGCAATGATGGTAGAGCTAATCATATTCCACTAAATAGAATGAAGTATTTCAGAATAGAAGTATTAAAATCACTAAGAGATAAAAACCAATAGTCTGCCATCCAAGGAAAATGCTATTAAATAGGATTTCTGTTTTTAAAATAAATATTAGAGTTAGATCCATAAGATAAAATGATTTATTATAAATTAACAGTAAGAATAGGTAGATTTCAGAATATGTCTATAAGTAATGTCACAGAACTACCTTTCTAGGCTTACTAATTGGCTTATTAAAGCATTCCATCTCATTGAAAATCAGTTCTGTTTTTTTTTTTTTTTTGAAAACTGTCAGCTGTGTGATTGAATGACATGCAAAATCTCTTGGTATTTTATGGATATGTGATCCTTGGCATTCAATAATGAAACTGCTCTTCTGTGTTTGTAGAAGAAGAGCATTCAATTTTCATGGAAATGTCAGAAAGATTATATTGTTTTTTTCTATTTATTTTTACTATTTTGGTCTGGGATATAGTTGAAAGTCTGTCAGTGGTGTCCTTTGCAGTTGCTTCAAAAGCCATAAAACAATTGGTACAACCTGAAGATGCTGATTTATTGTTGATGCCAAAAGATAGAAATCTTTTAAAATAAGAAATAATGTGAGATCCATAAGTTTCCAGTTGAAGATAATGCATTTAAAAGTTTTGACTATCTTTCTATTTATTTTATACTAGTTTCCCCAAACCTCTAATAAAATCTCATCTAGTGAGCTTTCCATATTCAGAAAAAGTGAATAGGTCCTCTATAATTACTATATAGGCTAAGTACTTACATATTATAAGCATTCAACAAATGCTTAATGAAAGTAAATAAAGGAAGTGATTAATACATTAATATTTGGAGAGTTCCCTTCACTTAAACTACCCTCTGATTTCTTTCCAATTTTATTTTTTTTCTAAGTGGACATCATGCCCATTGTGGAAGTAATGTGGTGAAACATTACACCCTGCACATTGCATTGTGGGGGCTGAACTCATAACCTGGAGATCAAGAGCCAAGCTGAGATCAAGAGTTGGATGCTTAGCTGATTGAGCCACCCAGGCGCCCCTCTAATTATTCTGAATGCCTTTTCCATGAAATAATTTATTATACCTCGTATTCAATTAGTTTCTATTTCATTTTAACCAAGAGCACATTATGTAGCACTCCACCATAATTATTTTTAAATAAATTTAATAGATTTAATAAATTGAATAAATATTAAGATCTATAGATCTTAATATTTGTATGAGTTCTAATATGTGTTACTGTATGGGTAACACATTCCTAACATTACAGATAGGAAGGAAGAAAAGGTAAGAAAAAGAGCCCTTAGGGGAGCAGCCAAAAACAAACAAACAAACAAACAAATAAATAAAAAGGTAGGAATGGGTAAACCACCTACTGATGAAAGGGATCCATGAGTTATTTGTCCTTTCCTACATACAGTGAACCATGTTTGTGAACTTATAAAGGAAGGTAAGGATGAGTAAACACTACAGCAGGTGTTAGTGCATGTGTAAGTACAGAGTAGATATTATATAGCAGGGTCACATAGCCCAGTTTGTTGGGTTAGAAATGGCTACCTCAAGGGCATGATGCTTTGAAGTGTGTTAACAGAAGGAAATTAATGAAGGTGTATGACAGAGATTGTTTATTGTGCCCAACCTCTACTTCCCTTTTTTACATTTAGTAATGAACTCCCTGATACTTTATCACCATTAGCAGGATACAAGACAACCCATGTAAAGACTATAATTCTAGCGAGAGGGTTGACCAAGCTCTCATGAATGCAATCTGAACAGTGTTTTGCCTTCCATGTTACTTCCTTAAACAGAGAAAATATGCATGTGATTGTGAGCTGTCTTTGAACCTAAGGTCAAGCACAATGCCCTAGAAAATGATGAAACAAGACAGAAGGAACTTAAGATAAACTAAAGGAGCAAAATTAAGTATAGGGTATTGTGGGGGATATATGGGAACATGTAAACTGGTCTTGTCAGGTTAAGGATGGCTTTTGTTTGTTTGTTTGCTTGTTTGTTTTTTTAAGATTTTATTTACTTATTTGTCAGAGAGAGAGAGAGTGAGCAAGGAAGCAAAAGCAGGGAGAGTGGCAGAGGGAGAAGCAGACTACCCGCTGAGCAGGAAGCGTGATGCAGGACTTGATTCCAGGACCCCGGGATCATGACCTGAGCCTAAGACAGATGCTTAACCAAATGAACCACTCAGATGTATGAACCACTCAGATGTCCCCAGGGATAGCTTTTACTTTTCCTCAAGTTTGCCTGCCTTTGTGAAGAAGAAGGGAAAACATACACGTACACACACACACACACACACACACACTTCTAATTTTTTTTGGATATTACATTTTTTGGTTCTTTGGACCCAACCTTTTAGCCCATATTCAATAAAATAAAGAAAGGGGCGGGGTGCCTGGGTGGCTCAGTGGGTTAAAGCCTCTGCCTTCGTCTCAGGTCATGATCTCAGGGTCCTGGAAAATAAAGAAAGGGGCGGGGTGCCTGGGTGGCTCAGTGGGTTAAAGCCTCTGCCTTCGTCTCAGGTCATGATCTCAGGGTCCTGGGATCGAGCCCCGCATCGGGCTCTCTGCTCGGCAGGGAGCCTGCTTCCCCCTCTCTCTCTGCCTGCCTTTCTGCCTACTTGTGATCTCTCTCTCTGTGTCAAATAAATAAATAAAATCTTTAAAAAAAAAAAAAAGAAAGGGGCAAAGGTCCCAAGATGAAAAACAAAACAATTGAAGGCTTTAGTGTCCTGAAATGCTGGCTACCTCTTCATTCTCTTTCTGGCATATACTTTTCTGTGTTCCCCACATTCTTTGGAATAACTACTCCAAATCTTTGCATTCTTGATTCTTTTCTTTTTCACTTCCAATGATCTTTTCTCCCTCATGTTAAAAAAAAAAAAAAGGAATTTGTTTGCATCCACCTATAACGGCAACACCTTTGAAACCTACACTTTGTGTCTCCTACTTTCTTAAAAGCATCTGCTCTCCTGTTAATTATGAAGCTAACAAGGCTTACACTTTTGATTGCTCGCTTGTAAGAGCCCCATCCAAGTCCCTGGTAAGAGTCCCAGCAACAAGTTCTCATATTTTTGTAGAAGTTTAAAAAGGAAAATACTTTTGCATTCTCTTATTCAGGGAGGGAGCCCCCCAAAAATACAAACTGTAGTACTCACGAAACTAGCATTTTTCCTGACCTCACTGTGACAAGTTTTGAACATTTCTGGAGCTTCCAATTCATTCAGTCACCCACTCTCATTGCCCACTGTAGCTCGCTTTGCTTCAGTGCCCACTAATTCCCACCACTCAGTGTGGATTCCAGGCACCTTGCTCATAATCACTCCCCTGTCGCATCACCAAACATGTTCTTATTTCTCTCAAGAATATAACCTCAGCAAACACAAAACATTCAACTATTCAAGCACCTGACTTCTTTAAAGTAAATTAAATAAACATAACTTGTGAAAATCACATTGTTTCACTATTAAATTTATGAACACAGGCATTTAATGAGAGTTCCATGGTATCCGGTAGATCTTCACTTTCAAGTTGACTCTTCCACTAGATGCTTCTGCCTTCTTTCCTCATTTCCTACTACTCTTATGTCTCTCTTCCTTTTAGAAATTACGAATAATCAGACAAAGGCTGTCTTACCAGCTATCAAATCTACACAACTATAGGCATCCGAATATGACATTTGTCCTTTTCTTATTACAATGGAAGGGAGACTATCCTATGAGAGGTTGATTGATCACTCCACTCCCATCTCAATTATTAAGGATTTAGCTTCTTCACAGAATCTCCCTTCTGCCCCATCAGTTCTCCATCTCTATCGGATAATTCCCCCAAACTTAAAAAATTCACCTTTTTTCTCTGCCTTAATAAAATAAAACCCTATTTTATGAATACCTCTTATGCCAGATACGCCTTCCTCTCTCTTTTCAGTTTAATTACCACATCATTTACTGAACAGTCCATCACCTTATCATTTATTTGCAGTGCTTCTTGAGTCAAGTTCCCATATATTTATGGATAGATTTCTTTTTTAATTCTGCATTTTTGGTTCTCCTATTACAAATAAACCAACTTTTTTTGTTGTTGTTACCATAGCTTTTTGTAAGTATAGTTGACCCTTGAACACCATAGGGTTTGGGATGCTCACCCCCCGGGCAGTCAAACATCTGCATACAATTTTTGACTCCCCAAAACTTCACAATAGCCCACTGGACCTTGCAGTTCAAATCTGTGCTTGTCCAAGGGTCAACTATATTGACACATGACTATGGGAATCCAGCACAGCCCAAGGATTACATGCAAGGACTCTAAACGTAGACATCTGGGTTCAAAGCCCAGTGATACTGTTCAATCTTGAGGAAGTTAAAAATCTGTGACTCACTTTGTGTATATGAAAAAAAAAATTGAGTTAATAACCGTACTAAGATTTGGGGGAAGACTAAAGAGAAGTAGTATTTAAGAATTAGCTATTATTATTAATACTGCAATTGTTTTGATAATTTTTGATGTTTTACTTTTCTTTTTTTTAAGATTTTATTTATTTATTTGACAGAAAGAGACACAGTGAGAGAGGGAACACAAGCAGGGGGAGTGGGAGAGGGAGAATCAGGCTTCCTGCCGAGCAGGAAGCCCAATGTGGGGCTCCATCCCAGGACCCCGGGATCATGACCTGAGCTTAAGGCAGACAGTTACTTAACAACTGAGCCACCCAGGCACCCCAATGTTTTACTTTTCTATATGAATATTAGAATTAGCTTATTTGCCGTGAAAATTCTTTTAGGATATTTTTAAATCGATATTTAGGGTTCCTCATTATGACTATGGAACTATCAGCTACTATTAATCAATTATTTGGTTTCCCTTGAGTTAATACTTTAATAGCTAAATTATCTGTTTTTCCAAAAAAAATACTATATACTTTAATTTTCTGATAGAATTAAAATCTGATTTTTGTTTCAGATATGAATTAATCTCTTTTTGAAAATATTTTTATTTTGCCAATTTCCTTCTAGAATCCTCCTTTGTCCCCATTCCAACTTGTGTTATTTGTTTGCCTGGTTTCTGGATAGGTTTCATCCTGGGCGGTCCATTAACCATCATACCATGAATTCCACTCATACTTCCTGTATTTGGAGATGATATTTTCTCTTTCTTTTGTCTTTCCTTTTACTGCTTAGTGTCTTTGGTTTCATCAAGTATGTCTTACAGTTGCTTTCTGAGAAGGGGAGCATGAGGACAGATTTTTTTTTTTAATATCTTGATTGACAGTTTGCACAGTGTAGAAGTGCTATATTGGAAAGATTTCCTCATAATTTTAAAGATATCATTGCATGACCTTTAGCATCCAGTATGGCTTTAATAAATTTGATGCTCATCTGATCTTTTATTTGTGCTCTTTTTTCCCATCTGTCTGAAAATTGTGGATTTTATTTTATTCTTATAAATGTTCTGAAATTTCATATTGATGTGACCTGAAACTTCTTTTTCTCCTCCTCCTCCTCCCTTTCTTCTCTGTTCTCCTTTTTTAACCGCAAATCCATGTCCTTCAGCTCTGTTAAGATTTTCTTACTATAATGCCTAATTTTCTCTCTTTGGAGTTTCATCACTTTTGCTTTAGGTATTTCTGTTGTTTGGTGCATAGAGATTTAGGATTATGTCTTTTTGGTGAATTGGCCCCTTAATTATCATGTAATGTCCCTCGTTATTATCAATAATATCCTTTGTTCTGTAATATATTTGATCTAATATTAATCCCCATTCCAAATGGCTTGTATTAGAGCTTACATCAGAAATCATATTAAATTTTATATTACTTATGCTTTACATTTAAAGATTTGTTAAAGACAGCATATAGCATGGTCTTGCATTTTTTTCTCCACTAGTCTGACATGACTGTCTTTTAACTGTGTTTCTATCCTTTCTATTTAATGTAATTAGGAATACGGTTGGCACTTGAACAACACAGGTTTAAACAGTTTGGGTCCACTTACATGTGTATTTTTTTCAAAACATACAGTATAGTACTGTAAATCTACTTTATCTTCCTTATGATTTTCTTAATAACATTTACTTTCTCTAGATTACTTTATTGTAAGATACTATAATACATATACAAAATATACATATACAACATATACAACAGTAGGTTACTAGTAAAGTTTTTGGGAAGTCCAAAGTTATTCATGGATTTTTACTGCATGTGTTGGGGGGCTGGCACCCCTAATCCACTGAGTGTTCAAGGGTCAACTGTATATTTGATTGAAATCTACCATCTTGCTATATATTCTCTTTTTACCTATTCTTAACTTTTTTTTCTCCCTATTTAAAAAATAATTACATATTTTCTACTATTTTAATTCATCTTTTCAATGACTGGCAAGTTAATTACAACTAATTTTAATTAACTTTAGGGGCTACCTAGCATTTACAACAGGTATCTATCACGACTTTTTATTAATGTCCTACCACTACATAACATCCTTCCATTTCATCCTTCCCATCCTTTGTACTATATTTTTTATACATTTTACTTTTACAAATATTTTAACTCTACTAGAATTTGTTACTACTTGTCTTTAGGTCAAAAATCAGTACACTTTTCTGGAAAAAAGGCTAGATAGTAAATATTTTTGGCTTTATAGGGTGTAATATTTCTGTCACTACTCTACACTGCTGCTGTAGGGTGAGACAATTCATAGATGATTGGGTGTGTCTATGCTCTAACCCAAAATTATTCACTAAAGTAGGCAGTGCGTTGGATTGACCTGCAGGTAGTCTGCTGACCATGCCTTCAGATGAGTATATTTTAAGAAGATGAAAGATAAGGAAAGATGTCTTCAACATTTACTTTTATTTTTACCATTATGAGTGGAATTTTCAAAAAAACATTTGCGTGTTACTCCAAATTTCCATCCGTCATTTTAGTTCTTGAAATAAGCCTGCTTCCAGTGAATTTTCTCAACCTTTTTTTTTTTTTTTAAATCTTTTTTTGTTGTTGTTGGGATGGGGCAACTTTTGAAAGATATTTTTACTTAATATAGAATTCTGGGTTTTGGGGTTGTTTTCTCTTTATTCAGTACATTGGTTATGTTCCCCCCATTTTCTCTGGCTTATATAGTTCCAGACAAGTATGATGTAATTCCTACCTTTTTTTTTTTTTTATCTGTAAGTAGTTAGTCCTTCCTTCCTGCCTTCCTCTTTTTCTCTTTCTCTTTCCTCATTTCTATGCGTCTCTCTCCTTCTTTCTCTCTTCCTGCTAGTCTTCAAGACTTTATCTTTGGTTGTACCTCTTTGACTCTGATATGATATTTGTCTTTATCATGATTTGGGTTCTCTGATTTTTTGGGGAGGATTAAGGGATTGATGTCTTTTACTAATTCTGAAATATTTCCACCTCCCCCCCCAATTCTATGCATATTTTACACTTTTCTTACACTGCCTGCTATTGTCCCATTTTTGGAAGATGGGTGCCCCCACAAATACGTAATTTTTCTCTGTTATTTGTTTGATATTTTCTACGGTTTTGTCTAGTGGTGTTGAAAAGCCTTAAGAGAAACACCCCCACCCCCAGCTTTTTCTATCGTGTTTTTTTCCCAGCATGTTCACTTGACTCTTTCACGGTTTCCATTTTAGCTGAAATTTCCTGACTTATTTCCTTTTTCCACTAGACCTCATTTGAAGGATTGTTGCTTGTACTTTTTCTGCCAAAGGTAAAGCAGCTTTTGTGATGTTTGTCCTGGGAGGGCACTGACCCACACTGGAATTCATTTTTCTTCATTATCATCTGACTTCAATTCTCTGATAGGCTCAAGGAAAGTTATGCTTCTGTAGATTTTCCCGCTTTATTTTTGAGGATTGTGTTAGAGTGGTGTTTTCTCTTGTGTCTTTTCACAAGTAGAGGCAAAATTATCTGAGTTCTTTTATTATTTTTTGAATAATATAATTTCCTTCCATATTTTATGTTCGCTTTTTATAGATCTTATTTGGATTTTTGTCTCTCTTGGAATAATTCTCCTTGATATTTTGTACTGTATTTTGAGATTTTCTTTGTTTTCTAACTATATTACTGAATTTTATGTCTAGGGTGTTACTGTTCATTTCCAGTTAATTTTCATTATTTTCAGAATTTTCTGCTTGTCTAACTTATTTATTTTGGGGAGCTGTTAATATTTTTCTTAATGATTATATTAATTATATTTATTTTGAAATACTCCTCTGTTCCATGTATTGTCTTTGGTTTCTACATTCTCATTTTTTGTATGTTTTATTCTTAAGTGCTTTATTAAATTTACATTTCCCTTTTTAATGTAGATAAAAGGCTCTGAGGCTAGAAGAGAGGAAGGGGGCTCTGGCTGTTTTCATAATTCATAATGTAGTATAAATGTTGTACTTTCACCTTCACCCATGGCTGATGTTCTACATCTAA
This sequence comes from Nasua narica, assembly GCA_028533885.1. Lineage (NCBI taxonomy): Eukaryota > Metazoa > Chordata > Mammalia > Carnivora > Procyonidae > Nasua > Nasua narica. Next base: position 6,882,050 of record CM052807.1, read on the forward strand.
AACCTCTATTATTTATTTTTTAAAGATTTTATTTATTTATTTGACAAAGAGATCACAAGTAGCAGAGAGGCAGGCATAGAGAGAGAGGGAAGCAGGCACCCTGCTGAGCAGAGAGCCCAATGAGGGAGGCTTGATGCTGGGCTCCCCAGGACCCTGAGATCATGACCTGAGCTGAAGGCAGAGGCTTTAACCCATTGAGCCACCCAGACGCCCCAAGAACCTCTATTATTAAACTGATACCATAGGTTAAATATGTAGACTGCTCTTGGGATGGACAGAAAAGTCTTCTAATCGACAGAGTGACAGAAGAGAACTTACACCTTAATTAGCTACTAAAGTCTCTAATCCTTGAGGTTTCATCCCCAATCTATGTTCCTGCCATCAGTGGTGATTGCATGTCTAGCCTGTGAGCCTTCTGAGTTCTGGGATGCAGAACAATTTGCTTAATATCTTCATCTCCTGTTGGCATGACTTTCCCCCTTTTCACTCTTCAGGTACCATTCATCCATTGGGTTATAATTTCCAACATTTTGTGCACATTTCTTCTTGCTTCTCATTCTTTTCAACTTTTGTTGTTCAATGCATTTTAAAGAATTCCTTAATTGTGACATTAGTGACATTTTTGGATGGAGGTAAAAGTATAGATGTTCAAAATTCAGAATTCAACTGAAAGTTCAGAATATGTTTAGTTCTGTTAAATTTAATCTCGCAGTTTCTATCCCTCTGTGCATTTGGCCAAAGATTTCAGTCACAAGTTATATCATTGTCTTAGATTAAGTTTTCTGAAAATAGATACCCAGATGGTGAATTGCTTGCAGGAGGTTTACTGGGAGTATATTCAGAAGGTACATCTGTAAGGAGATTAGAAAAGCAGGACTGGGAAGAGAGAAAAGCAGACTTGCAAAGTGGAGTGATCCAGTACCAAAATCCCATTTAGAATCTGCTTAGACCACTTCTTAGACCAGGAGTTTCCTGGAAATAGATTCTGAGATGGGAAATTTATGGTAATTTTCTTCACAAGATACTCTTATTAGGAAGTTAGTTCAGAAATAGTGAGCATAGAGAGCAGGTAACACTATGGATCCTACAGGGAGCTTGGAACTTGGTCCTTTATAGCTGTCCTGAGACAGGGCAAGGGATCATAAATTTCCTATCCCTTCATCAGCTAGATAGCCAGTGACCAAGTGTGGCCTTCCAGGAGGGGGCACCACCTTGGATGAGTAAGTCTGACGCTCAGTGGAGTTCCCAGGAAGAGACACAGCAATGTATGGTTGATAGATCTTAGTCCTAAAAGTTGGAAAATAGGTGGACTGGCTTTCAGAAGGCCATCCTGATGGACAACAATGTCAATCACAGTAAGCACTGTTCACATTGTATTATCAGATCCTGTGCCATGTGTATGTTTGTTCTTATTCCTATTCCAGTGAACAGAGTGCAGGGGATGCCAGTTTGTTAGCTTAGTTTCCCATGGTTTTCATGGTTTCCAAGGTTTTCAGCAAAGCAGATAGCCATTTGCAAAATTCAACCCTACTTTCCTTTTAGACTTAAAAACACTGTGTATAAAATCAGGCCAATCATGACAGGTCTGTTTCCTTTGTCCTTAAGTTTCAGCCAAATATTTTTAGGAGTTTTCAAACTTAGGTACTTTTGCAATCAATTCCTTTCCCTATACCTGTGGCTGTAGGCAACTACTAAACTACTTTTTAAATGTGAAGTAATTTTGCTTATTCCAGAATTCCAAATAAATGGAATCACCCAGTAAGTGTTCTCTTCGTTTGCTTTTTATCACTCAGTTTTTTTTTTGAATTTGTGTATGCTGTGGGTATATGCATAAGTTATTTCTTTTTATTGCTGAGAATCATGCCATTTTGTGGATATACTACAATAAGCCTATCAATAAACTGATAAAAGACATTTGACTTATCTCCAGTGCGGGGATATTATGAGTAAAGCTGTTATTACCAATGGTATATATTTTGTGTAGACATTGTTTTCTACTTCTTTTGGGGGATTATCTGTGTGACCCCTCACAGTTAGCCACTTTTTTGTTTTACTATTTCTTAAGTAACATCTAGGCATATATAAGAAATAGCATTACACTTCATGTATACATGATGAAAGAAAACTTTTACTATAAGGGTTTGGGTAGTAAATATTTTAGAGTTTTCCGGCTGCAGGAACTCAGTAGCAACAAACCAATCTTACTTGGTAACACAAAAACGGGCATAAAAAATAGAAACAATTGAGTATAGATAAAATATTACATAGATAAAGAGAAGGTGGCTCAGTTTAGTGCTCTGGTTTACCTCCCAATCTAGGTATACATCATACAAATTCAAAACCAACAGGAATTATTTAAAATTGTATAATATTTCTGGATTGTAAGTATGTAAATTGATTTGTAAGTATTCACATAAACATGAATTGGACAGTACATAGATGCCAGGAAATGACTGCTAGGTGCTACCAGAAAATGATACTTCCATATTCATCTGAGAAAATGGCTGTGATGAGTAAATGTCTTTGTCTTATGTCCTGCCTAACTATTATGCTGCTCAAATCCTTCTTGCACACTAGGGTGACACCTAAGTCTGATATTGACAGGGATATAACTCATAAACCTTTATGACATTCAAACAAAGACCCCTTTAGTCTTAAGGACATAGAGCAAGAGAGGTGGAGAGGTATTGCCCTGGGGTCTAAACATCATTTGTATCAAGAACAGGTATTTATGGTGCTAAGTTGTCCTGTGCCAGTGCTGCTTGTTATGTTCTGAGTGATAAAGGTGGGCATATCTTTAACAGATTTATTGTTTGTGTTTGTGATATATAGAATTATCTAAGTGGCAGGGCTCAAGGCAATGGCTTTCTACTGCCTAAGTCTAAGTAAAAAAGAATAAAAAAGAATAATCTTATAAAAACATAAATCAGGTGATAATTCCCTGTTACTTAATATCTTCCAGTATATTTCTGTAACATTTAAAATGAAATTTGTATTCCTTACCATGGCACCAATGCTCCCCATGTGGTAGAGAACAACAACAACAAAATTGCTAATTGTTCTGGTTTTGTTTTCCCCCAGCCTACCATGTTCCAGCCTGCTGGCCTCCCTTCTTTTTCTTGAAGAAATAAAGGAGAAATCAAGCAAACTAAATAAGCTTTCCAAGGAAAAATTTTCTGTCCCTTTGATTTCTGTATTGTAGGTGATCAATTAGCATTTTAAAATAAATGAGTGAGAAGATTTTATGCAACTAAAACAAGAAAGGGAGTTTTCCTTGTTGATGGAATGGTTTGAGCACACTCTTAGTGGCGTGAAATTTATATTTTGTTTTAAAGAATGACTAGCAAGACCGCAGTAATGAGATTTGAAAGAAGAAGCTTATTATTACATACTAAGGTAATTAGTGATGATTTCATGGAAAAGATGGGGGACTCTATAATATTTACAGTGGTGTTTATGCCTTAGAATTGTATAATGCTCTGCGGTTTCCAAGTATCTTCACATCTGTAATCTCATTTACGCAAGGTCTTTGCTTTTCTAACTTAATGGAGGCCAGGGATGCATGAAAGCTTAATTAGAGACAGAAGGAAAACACTTCCTTCTTCCAATGATCCATATGTGTCTGTGAAAGAACAAAAAGACTTTTTTTTTTTTTTAAAGAATCATCCTAGAACTTGCAATTTTATTCATTTCTGACAACGGAGAATGGCTATAGCTGCCAACTCACCAGTCTTCCCAAGTAAGCAGTTGAGTAAGGAGCCAAATGTCTTGTCTGTGAAAAAAAAAATGTATCCACCGTAAGGCATCTGAATGCCACCTCCGGATAAGAAGGAAATGAGCATGTGTTCATTTGCTCTAACACTTTAAATGTAATCTCTCACATTGCTCTCCCAAGACTCATTAGCTTGTGTTTCGAGAGTACCTCTGAGCATGAGGGCTCATGCCCAATTCCAATTAAATACATATATGTACACTTAAACGTGAATTAAAAACAATTACTCAGTCCATATAGATTAACTAGAGTTTTCTTTTTTCTTAGAAGTATATGTTCACTATTTTTAAAACTAGAAGATTGTTTAAAAAGAACCAGGTGCAGTTTGCAAAATCCTTTACTACCCTCAGGACAAACTAATAAGGAAAGAAAAAGAATTTCATTAGTTAGGTGGAAAACCATCATTGCGTATGTCAGGAAATATACTTCCATACATATACACAGAACGTCCCCTTAATGCGGACATTTTCTTTAACAAAATATCTACCTAAATCAACCTTACTGATTCCTCCTTCCCTCTCCCATGAGTAAATTTCCTCTAACCTTCCCAGAGGAAAAGTGGATCATAATGAATTTAGTAATAGTGATTTTGTTTCTTACAATGTAATGCAAATTCTTCTGTGAATTCCTTCAGACCTTTCTCCTGTTATCACTGGGATTTTACTATTTTGTTTGAGGAACTACAGTTTTAACTGAAACATCTTTTTTGGAATTTCCTGTGGTCACCTTATAATATTTATTTAAAACCTTGTGATCTTAAGGCTAGAAAAAACTATGATGGCCATGTTCAGAAATTAAAGTATTATTCATCTCTGTATTCTCCATAATCACACAAATGGAAAATGGAATTTTCCTTTCTGTAAACTGCAGTATTTTCTGCCTTCGTTATAAACATGAATGCTTTATTATTTATTATCTGTATCTGGGCACTCCTTTATATACGTGCACACACAAAAAAACTGTAAGACACCAGGATCGATGTGTTTTCATATTCTGTTCCTTTTGACATAGCTTGTATGAAAATAATAAAATTAAATTAATAACCATAATAATGTGTGACTACTATTGGATTTGTATTCAATTCTGAGTTCTGAGAAGCTACCATAGTTTTTCCACTCTTACCACAGTGTTTGGCATATGTAAAGCTATTTAACTAAAAGTCTTGAAAAATTATTGTATTCTGGGCACTAATCTAAGTATTTTGCCTTTATTTGCTCATTTAATATGCTCATTTAATATTTAGAATGTCCCTTTGAGCTATTATACAAATGAGAATATAAACTGAAGGAAAGATAACGTAAGTGATTTGTTTAAGATTTAGTAGTTATTAAGTCACAGGTCCAGAAGACATAATGGGTTATTAAAAAATATTTTAACAGATAAATATATTGTGAAAAATTACATAAAACTGAAGTTACTTACTTAATTTTGAAATAAAAGCATATATTTATTATATATATGTTTGTATATATATATACATATATGTATAACTACTGAATAAATAAATATAAATATAAGCCCTGAACAACGGAGACTTTCAAATTAATGAATTACTTAGGATGGAAATTTACTGTCTGTGGAATACTGATATTTTCTAGTCAGTCTCCAAGTCTCCATGGAGGGATTTCACTTGCTTTTTTTTTTAAAGATTTTATTTATTTACTTGACAGAGAGAGAGAGAGAGATCACAAGTAGGCAAAAAGGCAGGCAGAGAGAGAGGGAGAAGCAGCCTCCCTGCTGAGCAGAGAGCCCCATATGGGGCTCGATCCCAGGACCCTGAGATCATGACCTGAGCTGAAGGCAGAGGCTTTAACCCACTGAGCCACCCAGGTGCCCCGGGATTTCACTTTCTACTCATCTTCAAAATAGATCAATGTAAACAACATATCTATGAATATGAAACGAATAATTTTGTTTTCTGTGTAAGGATGGCTATCACAGAGACAGTTGCTATTAACTTATGACCCATGATTGTAATTTGTAATTCATAAGCTTTTCCTGGAAAGAGAAGGTGGCTGATTGCTACATTTGAAAATTTTTGTGGTGCCCCAACATTGTGAAGATTTGGCAAGCCTGTTTTTCTTGGTTCTTTAGACATGCTAAGTTCTACTTAAATTTTAAGATTTGAAAAAGAAACGAAAAGAAAAAAGAAAAGGAAAAAGAAAAGAAAAGAATTTAGGATTCCATTCCAACACGTGCAGAACAAAATGAAGAAATTATGAATTTATACTGGAGCTGTAAAAAATTATATAAAAAAGCCCTGTGCACTGTGTATTATATAGAAGCCCTTCTGCACTGTGTAATTATATCCCACCTCCTCCCTAAAGTAGGGGCCAATAACTGTGTTTTTCTTTGTAGAAATAACAAATAACAAATCCCCACATCTAGTCTGACAACAGAAGTATAGAAACTAGAGTTCATTGAAATTGAGTGTCTTTCCCCATGCTAATATTTCTTTTGGTCCAGTTTGGATAATTAATGTCTTTCTCAACCATCTTTCACAATTTTTGTGTAATTTTGTCAGTAGCTATTAATTTCATGGATCAATTCTTTCATAATTATATTGGAACTTTTTTTTTCTTAAGATTTTATTTATTTGACACAGAGAGAGAGAGAGAGAGAGAGAAAGAAAGAGATCACAAGTAGGCAGAGAGGCAGGCAGAGAGAGAGGAGGAAGCAGGTTCCCCGCTGAGCAGAGAGCCCGATGCGGGGCTTGATCCCAGGACCCTGAGATCATGACCTGAACCGAAGGCAGAGGCTTTAACCCACTGAGCCACCCAGGAGCCCCTATATTGGAATATTTTTAAATGTTGCATTGCTTTACCTGGATAGGACTTTAATTTCTTCCAGCTTAGACAATGCAACAAGAATAAATAGGGAAAATATCATAATAATATGTACTTAAATGGTTTCACAGGCATTGTGTAGGAATAAACACTGTAAAAATGTTGCTTGGAGCTGCTGCCGTATAGGTAGGTCATCACATTAGATCTCAGTAAAGATATTTGTTTGGACATGTTCTGTGTAGGAAGCTGGGGAGGAGAGGGGCAGGAAGTTCTGGATTTTGTTTAGCTTTGGTCCCAGATTGCTTCAGGTCTTAGGAGTCCCTCTGCTGATCAGCAGAAAGGAGTTCACAAACCAGTACTGTCAACAGAAAATTCATCAGCTTTAAAAACAACCATGAGCTCCCTGAATGCCTCTCACTGCGTCTTACCTTCTGCTGTCATGGGAGAGAACCAACTCTACTCAGAGCTGCAATATTGGAACTTTTTCTGGAGAGCAGATGGTGTTGATGGGCCAGTTCACAAGGGTTGGGTATCATTTCAACTTAAAACTACAGTCCTTTCTATCTGTTATACAATTTTTAACTATGTCTTCTCCATTATGTTGCAGGCATGACGCTCAACAGGAGTTATCCGTTTGTTCTCACAGAACATTCAAGTGTTCTAGGTGTGAGACTCCATGCCTTATGGAAAATGGACTCAGCTATTAACAATGACACTTCCACCCATCGTATTCGAGAGCTAAGCTTTCCATACATAACACTTTTTTTTCAGTTGAGTGAGGTTTACTTATTAAATACAATTTTAAAGATTTATTTGTTTGAGAGAGAAAGAGAGTGAGAGCACAGGTGTGAATGTGAAGTGGGGTGGGGGGAGGAGGAGGGAAGAGTAAAGGGGCAGGGGAAGAGGGACAAGTAGACTGCTCAGAGTATGGACCCAGATATGGGCTGCATCCCAGGACCCTGAGATCATGACCTGAACCGATGCTATCAAGAGCCAGCCACTCAACCCACTTAGCCCCTCAGGTGCCCCATTAAATACAATTTTAAGTCAGCTTAGTTTTAAATAAAATCTTTTGGAAGTGCTACAGTGTTCCTGAAATTCTTAAATAATATAAAAATGTGTTTTATATTAAGTCATGGGTTAAAGTCATGAACAGATTTTGTTTTCCTAGTTTGAATATTATGCTCTTAGGTGTTATATTCTAAATGCTATTAGGTGTTATATTCTGGATGTCTCTAGATTGGTATATTTGTTTAGCTGTTTAATTTGCCCTTTTTGGGTAGTTTATTAAAGTAGAGCTGACCTACAACAAACTTCATATATTTAAAGGGAACAATTTAAATTATTGACATAGGTATTGTGAAATCATAAGTGCAATCTCAAAATGACATATCCATCATGCTGAGATGTTTCCCTATGTCCTTCTTTTTGCCTCTCCCCAGATTATCATCCATTAACAGATTAACTTTTTGAGGTATACATGTTTTTTAGCCTGGGTCTTTTCGTTCAGCATAGTTATTTCAGAATTCGTCCATGTTGTAGTGCATATGTTTTTTAATTTAATTGCCGAGAAGCATTCCACTGTATAAATAGACTAAAGCTCATTTACCCATTCACCAGACAATAGATGTTTCCAGTTTGGGCTTATTACAAGTAAAGCTGCTATGATCGTTTGTGTATGTCTTTGTGTGAACATATGCTTTCATTTTTCTTGAGTTCATACGTAGAAGCGGAATGGCTGGATCATATGGTATGTATATATAAGAATACTTTAAGAATCTGCCAAATGGTTTTTCAAAGTGATTGCTCCATTTTACATCATTGAAACGTCGTATATATACATCGTATATGCATGTTGCAGTTTTCCACATCTTTGCCAAAACTGGGTATGGTCATTTTTTCAAATTTTCAACATTTTAATAGGTGTGAAGTTGTATTTCATTATGGTTTTATTTCCATTTCCATAAATGTTAAACAGTTTTAAGTACTCATTTTTATCTCTCTATTTTCTACTATTAAGTGCCTATTCAAATATTTACTCAATTTTATTGGTTAGTTTGTATTTGCTAATTATTATTTTAATATTTGTTCATAGATTTTGGAGACAAATCTTTTATGAGACATGCTTTGGAAAGTTTTTCCCATTTTGGTCAGTATTTTCATTCTACTGACAATGTCTTTTAAAGAGTAGTACTTAATTTTAATGAAGTCCACTTTATCAGTTTTTTTTTTTCTTTTATGGATAGTGCTTTTGGTGTTGTCGTCAAGAAAATCTGTCCTAACAGAGGGTCCCTAGATAGTTGCACTGTTGACTTTTGACCCAGATAATTGTTTGTCACCAATGGCTGCTTTGTATAGCCGTGGATGTTTGGTACGCTCCAACTTGATGCAAGTAGCATGTCCTCCCCACTGTAGCAACCAAATATCTCCAGGTTATTTCTAAACATCCCCTGAGGGACAAAATTGGCCCTGAACCACTGTCCTAATCCAAGATCACAATATTTTGCTCCTATGATTTCTTCAGGAAATTTTATAGTTTTCAGTTTTGAATTTATTTATTTACTTGCTTGTTTGTTTATACAGATTTTATTTATGTATTTGAGAGAGAGACAGAGCATGAGCATGAGCAGGGCATGAGGAGGCAAAGGAAGAGGGGGAAGCAGACTCCCCGCTGAGCAGGGAGCCCCACATGGGGCATGATCCCAGGACCCTGAAATCATCATGACCTGAGCCGGTCAGATGCTTAACCTACTGACCATACACGTGCCTCATCAGCTTTGAATTTATATAGATGATCCATCTTGAGGAATTTTTTGCAAATGGTGTGAAAAATGAATCCAAGTTCCTGTTTTTTTTGGCAGATGGATATTCAATTGTTCCATCACCACTTGATTAAACAAAAATTCTTCTATCACTAAATTGTCTTTACATCTTTATAAAAAGTAGCTGTTCTTACATATGTAAGTTTATATCTCTACTGTGTTGTATCCCATGATTCCATTTGTCTATCAACATCAGTACCAAACTATCTTCATTACTATAGCTTTACAATAACCTGAAATCAGGTTGTTAGTTTTTCAACCATGTTTTTCTTTTTCAAAGTGCTTTTGGCCATTGCAGGTCTACTAAGCAATCAGGTGTGGAGGTGGTCAATTAGGAAAACAAGCTAAACTGAAAGTAACAATCAAATGGTAATGTAATCAAGAGGCAAAAAAGTGGTTCCTGCTCAGCAGTGTTCTGTTTTCTCGCACAGGACAGCATGTGATGGGGATCAAGGAGATGTGGTGTAGATGGGGGATTATCTCATTGCCAATGAGCTTCTTGAGGGGCATGAATCAGCCCTGTACTTAGGGGATGTTTCATAAAGCCACATTATTACTTACTTTTTTTTCATGTTAATGGGCTAATTTCATAATGCCATTGATAACTTTAAAAATGGTCCCTTGGGAGCTTTGTGCAGTGGCAGTATCGTAGCCAATGAGGTTTATCCGAGGCGTGATTATTGCTAATTGAAAAATGGTCCCTTGGGGGAATGATACAGAGAAAATATTTATTTTATTTTTTTCCATTTTTTAAAATTAACATATAATGTATTATTTGTTTCAGGGGTACAGGTCTGTGATTCATCTCTTATGCAATACACAGCATTCACCAAAGCACATACCCTCCCCAATGTCCATCACCCGGCCACCTACCCGCTCCACTCCAGCCAGAGAAGCTATTTAAAGCTGTGCATGTCTGTCAGCACTCTTTAAAATACCTCTGCAATTACCCGTTGAAGTCACATATGACTGTCCATGAGAAGATGACCTCCAAACAAACACCCATGTATGTACGGGGCAGTTGCACCGATGCTTTCTTGGGAATTTGGCTGTGATTATCCTTATCTCGGAAATTCTTCATCATTGAAGACTATGATGTAGGTGTAAGGAATGGTGAAACCAAACCAAATGGAAGTGATGAAGATCCTGATTTCATGTGCACGTCACCATGGATGACAAAACTCCTTGAGATGCTACACATCCATCTGATATTTTCTAAAGACTTCTGTATTCTGGGATGCCTGCCCAGTTGGTTAAGCGTCTGTCTTCAGGGTCCTGGGATCAAATACTGTGTGGGGCTGAGCAAGGAGCTTGCTTCTCTCTCTGCCTGTCGCTCCCCCTGCTTGTGCTCTTTCTCTCTCTCTGACAAATAAAATCTTACAAAATTTATTTTTCTGCATTCTGCTTAACTTAGAGGTTGGGTAAGAAAATTATTTTTATTTCATTTTCATTGTGTTTTGGCTTCATGTTTAAGTCTTACTTAGAATTTAAGTTGAACTGAAACTATTCAAAGTTTGTGAAAATATCCACTGATATTTTCAAGATAAACATGTGAAAACCTTTGCATTTGTCAAAATATCTATTCCCTTTTAATTCAATTTAGAATCTACACAATTCCTAATAAACATTTGATTATATTTTTAAGTTGAAGACATTTATTTTAGAATGATGGACTCTAAGTCAATGTATTTTAAATCTATGAGCACTCACATTTCATTTGAGAGGCACGACTCAGTACTGGGCAATTGAAATGATGGAATTTTAGATGTCATTTCTGTATTAGTGCTGGGATTCTTTGCTTGAGTAAACATAATTTAAAAATAAATCTGACTCTCAGGGAAATGAAAAGAAGTACTCTTGAACTTTCCCTTATCAGTTCAGAAGCTCCTTGAGGTATTGTTCTTAAATATATCAAGAAGGGTTATTTGTTCAAAAAATAGTTTATGGTGGATCCATTGGAGAATTGCTTAGTATTCTTTTTTTTTTAACGTAAAGCATTTGGCAAAATTTGTAAGGATTCTTTTCAAGATTTAGAGCCAGAAGTTTTAAATGGAAAGAGACCTTAGAGTTTATCTAGTTGAGCCTCTTCATTTTACAGATGATTAAGGTAAAGGATTTCAAAATTGAATGATTAATTGGTGGCCGTTTGTTGTAATGCATAGAGTGCTGTATTTGGCATTAGAAACCTGGGTTCATAATTTCTTTGAACTCTGTTTTTCTCACATATAAAGTAAGGAGGTATAAGTTTCATATCTCTTTTAGACTTATTTTATTTTAGATTTTATTTATTTATCTGAGAGAAAGAGAGACAGTGGAGGGGGGGAGAAAGAAAGAGAGCTAGCATAAGCGGGGGTGAGGGGATGCAGAGGGAGAGGGAGAAGATTCTGTGCTCAGCAGGGAGCCAGACATTTAGATCAATCCCAGGACGCTGGGATCACAATCTGAGCCCAAGGCAGATGCTTAACGGACTGAGCCACCCATGTGCCCCTCTTTCAGATTTAAAACGTATAAGACTTGAGAGGTCAAATAACCTTTTTACATTTTGTGGTCTTCAATGAATTTTCATATATAGAAGTTATATCCCTTTTGTATAATTGTGATCTATTTTACTTATTATTTCCTAAACTCAACAGACATTTAATAGGTACTTAAAATTTGAAAGGCATCTGTTTTATACTAGCAACCATTTTATTACAGTTTGAAATTATATCAAATGAAATCGTGTTATCATATCACTGACATTCTTCTTATTGTTTGTTTTAATTTAGCCGCAGGGCCTCCTTTATCCCGGTGAAAGTTTATAATATATAATCTGTATAATCTTTAAAAAATGGGCCTACTTTTCTGAATCAACTATGGGATTCTTGCCCACTTAGGTTCCCTGTTGTTTGGTCCTTGAACCAATTATGGAGAGCCGAAAGATTCTTGGAATAACAGTTTGAAAACCACAAAAGGAGCCCTATTCTTTGGGTTTATGAACAAGAAATCTGTGACCCAAACCGGGTAAGTAATTTCATTGTAGAAAAGGAGCCAGAATAAGATCTTGTTCTCTTCAATTATTTCTCATCCTGTACACAGTCTATGAAATCAAGGCACTCTCTGGATCATTTCGTATCTCAAAGTTTTTGACAGTGAAACAGATTTTTTTAACTTGCTTGTTCTTTAAAAAGTTCATTATATTTTGTAGGCTAAATTTTTTTCAAAATCACGAAAGAATCTAGGTGAGTTAAAATTTATTTATAAAATAGACTTGCATAATATGAATTTGTTGTGTAGAATCCCTGCTTTGGTGTGAAATCTAAAAGATAACACCTTTCAAAACAGTCACATCCAGCCCATTACAGAAAACTTTGCATATAGAGCTGGAAAGGTAATACACACGTGAACTTTAATACAATGATTTTCAACTGACTCCACTCTTCTTGACAAAACAGTCAATTATCCTTGGGACTTGTTCAAGATGAAAAAATTCAGTTCTATCATTGGAACAGAAGCTTTACCACATGGCTTTTTCTCACTTTTTTCATTAATGACACATTTTCCCCAAATGATATTCTAATGGTCCACATACAATATGTAGAAGAGAAACACTACAATAGTTATTGAGAGATGCTTATTTACATTTATACCAAACACTTAAATGTGAGAGTTAATCAAGCAATTTAAATTTTTAAAGGCTGCTATGGAACTGAGGCTCAAAAATAACAGAAAAATATGTGTAAGTAACAGCCTCCAACTAGTCTTTATCTTCCTCTCTGAGGAAATGCAGGATGACTCAGAAGAAGTCATTTTCTTAAGTAAGAGAAAGAAAAATACTGTAACCATTAAGTGTTTTTCTTTTACTACAAAAAAAAGCCCAAATAAATAGAATCTATTTTTATAATGCAGAATATAATGCACATACAGCAAATGAAACAAAACATAAAGCTGCAGTTCAATAAATCATCCCAAAGTAAACATTCATGTTACCACCACCAAGATCAAGAGCTGGAAGTTTGCCAGTACCTTGAGAAGATTCCCTGTTGTGTCTTTCCCATCAGTATGTCTTCCTGTGAATTAAAGAAAACACAATCTTGACAATCATGGAATCTGTCATTTTCCCCCCCTCCCATGTCCAACACAATTTTTAGGTTTAGTACACAATATGTATCTCTTCACAATACATATTAGTATTATATGTATGTATGTATCTATGTACTTTTTATATCTAATATTCATATATTTATTGTATACATGGAATCATTTAGTATATTACTCTTTCTCTTCTTCCACTTAATATTATGCTTGTAAAATCAATCATGTCAGATGTAGATATGTTATTCATTTTTCAAATCTATATATTTTTATTTATTTTAATTAACATATAATGGATTATTTGTTTCAGGGTACAGGTCTGTGATTCATCATTATATTATTACAATGCTGAATTAAGCATAATATATCTGGCTGGGGATTAGTTTTTTCTTTTTATTCATTTTTAGTCATTATGAACAATCGTATCATAAACATTCTTGTGTATGGCCCTCAGGGCACATGCCAATGTACTTTTTTTTTTTAAGATTTAATCTATTTATCTGAGAGGGAGAGAGCATGCCAGCATGAGTAGTAGTGGGGAAGAGGCAGGGGGAGACACAGAGAGAGAGAGAGAGAGAGAGAGAGAGAGAGAGAGAGAGAGGAGAAGCAGTCTCCTGGCTGAGCTTGGAGCACTTGATCCCAGGACCTTGAAATCATGACCTGAGCCGAAGGAAGACATTTAGCTGACTGGGTCACCCAGGGGGCCCATTGCACTTCTGTTAGATATGTACCTGGAGTGGAATTAATGAGTTTTTAACAAATGCGTATTTTAACATATGTAGATAATGCCAAAGAATTTTCCAGTGGTGACACTCATGGGTATGAAAGTTTCCATTTAAGCACATACTGGCTAACATTTTACACTGTCAGTCTTTTGGACCTAAGTATCCTGTTGCATATCTTACTGTGGATTAAATTTGCAATTATGCCATGTCTTATACTGTGGGTTCAACATTTTTCAACACAATAATAAATTCTTAAAGTAAAGTTATCTCAGTAACAAAAAAAATCCAATATTTATATAAATTCATAATACAGTTCTTTCACAAACAAGGACTAGAGGACAAATACTTAGATCTCATAAAGACAATACACTATTTGCAAAATGTTGAAAACATTCTCTTTTGAAAACACAAGTGTATATATGACCATCACTTAAACTATCATACTGAAAGTACCAATTGAACAAAAGTAAGAAAATAAATAAATGGCACAATGAGAGTAATAAAAATGGTAAAGGAAACATTACTCATAGATGATATAATTGCAAATTTAATAACCCCCAAATCTACGAATACATTTTTAGGAAGTTTTGCAAGATAGTTGCATACAGGAAAAATCAAAATAAAAAGAAACAGTCATTTCAAATGAAAACTAATTTTAAATGAAATTTTATATACATCATTAAAATACTAATATAAGGAGCTGGAGCAGAAGGAGGGACAAATAGATTTTTGAGGTAGTAAACCATTCTTGCATCCTACTATAATGATGGATACATGTAATTATACATTAGCTCAAACCCACAGAGCGTATAATACCAAAAAATGAACCCTAATACAAATTGTGGACTTTGGTAATAATGATGTATCAATTCAATTCATCAACTCTAACAAATTTACCATTCTGGTGTGGGAAATTGATAATGAGGGAGGTTGTGTGTTGGAGGTATGTGTGGAGGAGGTAAGTAGGAACTCTACTTTCTGCTCAATTTTGGTATGAACCTAAAACTGCTCTGAAAATTAAAGTTTATTTTTAAAAATTAAGAAATATAAAATTTCTAGAAATAATTACAAAATGCTAACTATAATAATTCAAAAAATCTAAATAAATAGAAAATATGTTAATTTCATGGACTACAATGATAAATAAATGAGAGTCCCACTAATCTTAATCTGTAATTTCATGTTTTTCTATCACATTTGGTTTATGGATATGAACAAACAATTCTAACACTGATACGGAAAATACAGTGAGGAAAGAATCACTGAGGAAATACTAAAAAACACAACAAGGGATATAAAGACTTTCCTAAAACCACATTATGTAAGATAGAGTAGATTAGTTAAAGGGCAGAAAAATAGACAAATGAAGAAAAAGGTCAAATTATAGAGCCATATATAAATGGATCCTTAAATTATGAAAAAAAAAAGTGGCACAGCAGATTCATGGAGAAAGAATGGTCACCGATTAACATGGTGTTGCATTTCCATTTGGCAATAGAAGAAAATTGTGAGAATAACAACAACAACAAAACAACCTTTTTCTCATACTATACACTAAGCCAATTCTAGATTAATTTTTCATTAAAGTATGAAAGGTAATCATTACATTTCTAAAAGTTAATAAAAGTAAAAGTGAGAGATGGAGTGGTTATACTTATATCAGACAAATCAGGCTTTAAGACAAAGAAAAAATGCTACTTCATGCAAAAAAATATTATTTCCATAAGAGACTCCTAACCTCATGAAACAAACTGAGGGTGGCTGTGGGGGGAGAAAGGGAGGGATAGGGTGGCTGGGTTATGGACATTGGGGAGGGTATGTGCTATGGTAAGTGTTGTGAAATGTGTAACCCTGATGATTCACAGACATGTACCCTGAGGCAAATAATACATTATATGTTAATAAAAAACATTTAATGATAAATGGGTCAGTCATGAAGTCATATAATTACAAATGTATATGCATGTAACAGCATAACCCAGAAATACATAAAGCAAAATTTGACAAATGTGATTGAAAAATAGACATTTCAACAATAATTGCTGGAAACTTCAGTATCACACTCTGGATAATCCACAGACAAATAGAAGTTTATAAAGGAAATAGAAGATCTAAAGCTATCAAATTGTAACATTCTAGCCACCAACAGCAGATTATACAATCTTCTCAGGTGCACATGGAACATATTCAGGACATACCATGTATTAGGTCACAACACAGGAGGTCTTAACAAATTTAAAAGTAGCAAAATCAGAGAAACAGTGATCTCAGATCACAAAGGGATATTAGAAGTCAATATCAAAAAGAATTAGGAAAATTCACAAGTATGTGGAAATTAACACTCAACCAAAGAAACAGTCGGGGGAAAAAAGAAATTACAAAAGTATTTGAAAAAAAATTTTTAATTATTTCTATTTTATATTTTTTATTATTTTGCATAGGTAAAATATTTTTCCCCAGATATGTTTATTTTATTTTTTCAGTGTTACAAGATTGATTGTTCATGCACCACACCCAGTGCTCCATGCAGTAAGTGCCCTTCTCAATACCCACCACTAGGCTTGCCCACCCGCCTACCCCCCTCCCCTCCAAACCCCTCAGTTTGTTGTTCAGAGACACAAAGACAAAACATACTAAAGTTATGAGACACACCACCTAAGGGAATGTTTATAGGAAAATTAATAACAAAAAGAAAGATCTCAAGTCAATAGTGTAGTCTTAAGAAAATAAATAAGAGCAAGTTACATTCAAAGCAAGCAAAATCAAATAAACAGTAAAGATTAGAGCAGAGATAAATGAAATAGAGAATTTTTAAAAATTAAGAAAATCAACAAAACCAAACATTATTTCTTTGACAAACTTAATAAAATTGATAAACCTTTAGTTAGACTAACCAAGGTGGGAGGAATAAAGAGAGATTAAAACTATCAAAATTGGAAATGAAAAAGGGAAAATTATTAATCTCATAGAAATTAAAAAAATAATAAAGAGTAATTGTAAGTTAATAAATAGTATTTGAGATGAAACAGACAAGTTTCTAAAAAAGACACAAACTACTGAAATAAAAAAATATACCTCTAACAAATATATTGAATTAGTAAAACAAAACAAAAAAATTGCAGCAAAGGCAACCACAGTACTACACTGATTCACCAGTGAATCCTACCAAAATTATACCAATACTTCGAAATTCTCCAAACATTAGAGAAGACAAGACATGTCACAAATAATTCTATGATGATTGTATTGCTGTGATACCAAAACAGGATAAAAACATTTCAACAAAAGTAATACAAATATTTTTAGGAATACAAGCACAAAAATTTTCAACAAAATACTCTCAATTCAGAACCAGCAGCATATACAAATGATTATACAATATGACTAAAATTTGTTGCAAGATAAAGGTTTGTTCAACAAACAAAAATAAATCAATGTTATAACATACAATATTAAACAAAGGACACCAAAAACATGTAACATTTGCATGGATGCAAAAGGCATCTGACACAATCTAATACTCTCTAATGTTAAAATACTCAAAAACCATATAAAAATTAACTTATTTTACCTTAGAATATATTTACAAAAATTCACATGTATCATTATACTTGATAGTAAAAGATGATACATTTATCCTAAGAATATATATATGTATATATATTCTATACATATGTAATCCCATAAAAATGCACATACAAAATTAGAACTAAGATCAGAAAGGTTGCAGAATATATGCATACATATATGCAGAATATATGATAGATATTAATTGTATTTCTATATTTTAGAAATAAATAATCCTATGTGGAAATAATCAGTTTCATTTATAATAGCATCAAAAATAACTGAATACTTAGGAATAATTTTGCAAAAGAAATGCAAGACTTGTATTCTAAAAGTTAACAAAAACTCATTGAAAGAAATTATAGAATATCTAAATGGAAAGACATTCCATGTTAGGTAAATGGAAGACTTAAATATTATTTAGATGGCAATACTGCCAAGTTGACCAATAGTCAATTTCAATGTAATATGATATTCACCAAAATTCCAGCTACTCTTTTTTAAAGAATGACAAGTTGACCCTAAAATTAATATGGAATTGAAATCCACTCAGAATAGCCAAAAGAAACTTGAAAGAAGAATAAAATCAGAGGTTTCACACTTCCTGACTTTAGAAGTTACTATAAAGTGGCAGGAATCATTAAGACAGTGTAGTAGTAGTATAAATACTGATATACAGATCAATGGAATAGAATTGTGATTCTAGAAATAAACCCTAACATCTACGATTAATTTTTGATGAGTGCAAGACGATTCAACAAGGAAAGAATAGTCTCTTCAACAAATGGTTTCTGGACAACTGGATATCCACATGCAGAAGAATGCAACTGGATCCCTACCCCACACCCTATATAAAAATTAACTCAAAATGGATCAATAACCTAATGTAAGAAGTGAAACTATAGGGCTTTTAGGAGAAAATATAGACTTAGATCCTCATGACTTTGAATTAGGCAATAATTTCTTAGGTATAGTGTCAAAAGTATAAAAAACAAAAGAAAAAAGTAAGAAATAAATAAGAAAAAATAAAAATAAGAAAAAATAGATAGATTTGGCTTTATTGATATTAGAAACTTTCAAAGGAACTCTGCTTCAGAGAACACCAGCAATAAAATGAAAAAAAAAACCTGCATAAGGAGAGAAAATATTTGTAAGTTGTATATCTGATCAAGGACTTATATCCCTCATATATAAAGAATTCTTAACACCTCAGTGATTAAAAGGACAAATAATCCAATTATAAATGGAGCAAGGATTTAAATATGTACTTCTCCAGAAAAGATATATAGATGTAAAATAAGTACCTAAACAGATGCTAAACTGATTATTCACTAGAGAAATGTAAATCAAAATTATAATACTACTTCATACCCATTAAAATAGCTATAAAAAATACAAGCAGTAACAACAAGTAACAAGTAACAAGGATGTAGAAAAATCAGAAGTTTTATCCATTTGGGGTTGGAATGTAAAACAGTTGAACCGCTTTGGAAAAATGCTTGACAGCTCCAGGAAAAGTTAAAAATAGAGTTATCATATGACTCAGTAATTCTACTTTGAAGCTTATACCTGAGATAAGTGAAAATATATGTGCACACAAATACTCACAGCAGTAGTGCTTATAATAGTCCAAAGTGGAAACAGTACAAATGCCCATTAATTGATATTGTATGAATGCAATTTGGTATATCCATAAAATGGAATATAACTTAGCCATAAGGAGGAATGACGTGCTGATAATTGGTACAACATGGATGTACCTTGAGAACATTATGTTATATGAGAGAATCTGAACACAAAAGGCTACAAATTACATATTTTCTTTGATATGAAGTGTCCAGAATAGGAAAATCTCTAGAGAAGGAAAATAAATGGTTTCTAGGGTCTGAGAAGAAGATGAAGGGGGAGTGACTGCTAGTAGGTATAGGATTTCTTCTGGGATGATGAAAACATTTTAAAATAAGACAATGGTGATATTTCCATAATTCTGAAATTATACTAAAAAACACTAATTGTATACTTTAAAGGATGAATTTTATGCTATATGAATTATATCTCAATTTTTTTCCAAATACTTTTATTTTTTCAGTTTTACAAGATTCATTGTTCATGCACCACACCCACTGCTCCATAAATACGTGCCCACCTCAATACTATATCTCAATTTTAAAATAAGCAAAAGTCTTCATGATGTTCACAGAGAAGTTTCTTTTGTTTTTTAATAGTACACATAAAGCACTCCCCATAATGATAAATAAAATTAAGAACTTCTATTCATCAAAACACAAACCTTCAGTGTGGCTATCCTCTTGATTTGATTTACAATTAGTATCATATATTACAATTTTATTTTATTATTCTTCCTGTTAAACGGGGAGCTCCTTGAGGTCAGGTTTAATTTTGCTCATCACTGCCTACAACTGATGCTACGTAGCTTGCTCCACAAGTTTTGCATAACTTACATTTTACTTTTACTTTGTTTTCCAAAGTCTCTGTAACAAGTAGTTAAAAGCTTGATGCTTGTGAAATAATATTTTTAAATCAACAATAACTAATGTTTATCAAGAAATTATTCTTTGCAAGGCATTCAGCTAAGTGTCTTATATTAACTCACCGGATACTTATAACAGCTCTATGAGCTTTTGTCTCCACTTCACCCATGAGAGAAATGAGACATAAAGCTTAAGTAGTTTTCCCAAGTTCACATAATCTGTAAGTAGAAGAGTCAAGATTTTTAGAACCCATTACCCTGATCCCCAAACCAGGTAAAGACCCCATCAAAAAGGAGAATTTCAGACCAATATCCCTGATGCATATGGATGCCAAGATTCTCAACAAGATCCTAGCTAATACGATCCAACAGCACATTAAAAAGATTATTCATCATGACCAGGTGGGATTTATCCCTGGGATGCAAGGGTGGTTCAACATTCGCAAATCAATCCATGTGATAGAACAAATCAACAAGAGAAGAGAGAAGAACCACATGGTCCTATCAATAGATGCAGAAAAAGCATTTGACAAAATTCAGCATCCGTTCCTGATTAAAACTCTTCAAAGTATAGGGACAGAAGGAACATTCCTCAACATCATAAAGTCTATCTATGAAAAGCCCACAGCAAATATCATTCTCAATGGGGAAAAGCTGACAGCCTTCCCTGTGAGATCAGGAACACGTCAAGGATGCCCACTCTCACCACTCTTGTTCAACGTAGTACTAGAAGTCCTTGCAACAGCAATCAGACAACAAAAAGAAATAAAGGATATTCAAATTGGAAATGAAGAAGTCAAATTCTCTCTCTTCACAGATGATATGATACTTTACATGGAAAACCCAAAAGACTCCACCCCCAAACTACTAGAACTCATATAGCAATTCAGTAATATGTCAGGATACAAAATCAATGCACAAAAATCAATTGCTTTCCTATACACTAACAATGAAAATATGGAAAGGGAAATTAGAGAATCGATTCCATTTACTGTAGCACCAAGAACCACAAGATACCTGGGAATAAACTTAACCAAAGAGGTAAAGGATCTGTACTCGAGGAACCATAAAACACTCATGAAAGAAATTGAAGAAGACACAAAAAGGTGGGAAAGCATTCCATGCTCATGGATCGGAAGAATAAACATTGTTAAAATGTCTATAGTGCCCAGAGCAATCTATACTTTCAATGCCATCCCGATAAAAATTCCACC